>CM070636.1:9298329-9945027 GCA_036346255.1 Ampelocalamus luodianensis
CCCCATTGCTTATATATAGCAACCTCGAACCTATAACATCCCAAAAATGTATAAATATAAAAATATGAGTTTTTAAAACTTTTATATAATTATCTATGCCATCTTTTTTCCTGCATTTTTAGGAGTTATTTGATCATCTTTTCTTTTTGTCGACACAAGTAATGTGCAACAGAAACTCTAGATATGAAAACCCTAAAATACAGAAACCTAAAAACCTAAAAACTCGAACTCTAGAAACATAAATTTCAAACGCAGAAGTTGACCTAAGATGTTGCTTTGTTAAATGTTATTGAAGTGTAAACCCTAAATAGGGCGACAACATAAAGTATGAAACTTAAAGGATCAAAAGACCAATTGGAATCTTTAGAATATGTCAGCTTATGAACTACCATCACATGAGAATTTGTTAAAGCAAATTAAAAATAGGGAAGTATTATCAAGCACACTTTTATGTTTTCTTCACATCAAATAATAAAGTACAAGTAAATAGGAGATTAAAATATTTTTAGAAAGAAGTAAGGAACAAATAAAATTCTACAAAAATTATAGTAGGAACTAGACATTGTCAGGAGCATTTCACAAAAATTTCATAATTTTTGAAGCCATTCTTCCTTATCTAAAAATCTCCTAAACACCTTAGTCATTTTAGGGAATCTAGAAACTCAGCTTCTTTTCTTACTCTCACCGGCCAGGGTCCCACATACAGACTTTCTTCTCCACGCATGCTTGTACTTAGCGCCAACTCTACCCGGCTATGGACACGCACCCTTCTTCCTCTACCATGCCCATGCCGGCTACCATTGGCACCTCCGCCGCCCACCTACAAAAAGGAGCCCGCACCAAGCTTGCCTAGCCTCCTCTCGGCCATTCCTCTTCTCTCCTTCACCATTTTGCTTCATCACAAGCCCGAGCGCATGCACCCTCATGACCGCCGTTCATCACACGTAGTCGAACCTCCTTCTGAATGTAGTCGAACCTCTAGGTAGTCGAACCTCCTTCCGCTTGGAATGTAGTTGAACCTCCTTCTAACTAGGTAGTCGAAACCCTTCCGACTAGGTAGTCGACTAGGTAGTCAATGTATAGTACTCGAAACGATGTACAATACTCAAAATCCCTTCCAACCAGGTAGTCAAAACCCCTTCCGACTAGTTAGTCGAAATGATGTACAGTAATCGAAACCCCTTCTGACTAGGTAGTCGAAACCCTTTCGACTAGGTACTCGAAATGATGCACAATACTTGAAAGCCCTTCCGACTAGGTAGTTGAGATGATGGACAATACTTGAAATGATGAACAATACTCAAAACCAAGGGCTTGTATACGGATTAGCAACCGACTCGGAAACCACTTACTTCCTCACTCGGATTCTGTGTCCAACACCGGACAAGGTAATGAAGGAACGAAAACTAACAAAATCTACTCAACTAAACCAAAACACACAATTTGGAGTTCATTTGAATGTTTGAATGCAATTTGAATTCATATGTGCTTATTTGAACTTTAGTTGTTTTTATGTATATAGAAGCCGAAGCGACCAATAACCTCCGATTGATCTAAAACAAGATCAGCAGTACACTGAGCAAAGTGAGTCAATACTTTGATCATATTGCACCTACTTTTTGCAAGTTATGCTGCTTTAAAATATGAAATTGTATTGTTATGAATTATACAACTATATTGGTCTAGCTCATAGTTAATGCACTTCCAATCCTTGAACTTGGATACTATCATTTGTCACCCTAGAATTAATGGATTACATACTAGTTAATAAGTCTGTATCTAAGTGTCATACTTAGCCTTGCTTAGATACATTGTCATGCGGACATTAAATTGTCCGACAACAATCATTCAAAATATAAAAATTGGATTTGGGCAGTCGATGCTGGAGCCCAACTAGTATGTTAGACTAAAATGGTTATTTTAAAAACAAAGGAAAAGCCGAAAAATAGATTTTGACTTAGACGGCTAGAAAGAGTGGCTGGTGCTGGTGATGCATGACGGTGGGGTATGTGGATGTACCACCTAAGTCAATAAAGGACCAAGTTCTTGTGATGACCTCTCGTGTAAAAACAGTGCAACCACAAGTCTATAATAGGTACGACCTAACTAACTAATTTGTTCATCTCGGCGTGGCTTTGCCACTGGTGAGTGTGTGGCATGGATATGGGTAGAAGCCACAGGGAAACCACACGGCACAAGAGGGGGCCTCTTGGGAGCGTGGCTCTGGGAGGTGGAAACCTTAGCGAGTGGGGTTGCATCGAGATTGAGCATTATAAAGGCTTTGTGATAATCAACTTAGTCGCACACCTATGAAAGCATATTTGAGACATTATAAGTTGAATATCTCTTGTGGGTAAAGTGTACAAACTCTACAGAGTAAGAAAACTATCTAGTCTAGATAGCCGTGCTCACGGTCAAGAGTGGTGCCGAGAACTTGCTTGAACTAGCTTTCATTTTTATAAAACAATTTATGGATAGAATGGAAAGATGGGATGGAACCCTAGGGATTTGAGATGGCCTGGTCGTGGACCAGTGGTAAATACAAGATAACCCGAACATTGAGTGGTCGAGCCACTCAATGGTATAGGAGGTGGGATCTCCACTAGTACTTTGCAAACGAAAACTCGGTTTATGAAACTTGTTTTTTAAAACTGCTAAGTCTCGGGATTTTCGACTACTTAATCTAGTTCAAATTTAGCCTTGTGCAACTAAAAGAACTATGGACTTCCCTTGACTAGCCTTGCATCTATAATAAACTACATTGTGTGTTGGCTCGTGAGTACGATTGTGTACTTAGGCTCATTCAACATAATCTTTCAGAGCCACTTGATCAAAACCCATACGACTACTACTTGGCGGCTGGACCTGATGGTGGAGAAGATGGTGAAGCTTAGGCCGAGACCCCAGTCGCTTGCCTATGGGCAAAGCGAATGGATCCACTACGACTTCTTTTTCTTCCGCACTTATCCTTTATTCTGTACTCTGACTTTTGTAGTATTGTGGCCTTGTGGCCCTTTTGTAAAACAGTGGGCCACACAACCTATAATATAATATATTATGTTGTTTTATGCAATGTATATGAATGATCCAAGAATGTATCTCTGTGTGCTAACTACTGATCCAGGGAATAACACAAATTGACACAGTGGATTCCAAATTATAAATTTGGGGTCTAACAGTTTGGGTTCTGCTTTCGATTTGGGCAAACTCACACAGTGGTGCTTGATGGCTCGATGCCAACCAACTCTATGTCTTTTCCCCTTGTCCTTAGTGGGTTGTTGGGTCAGCTTAACATGACAATGATGATCCAATTCGTAGAAGAGGTGGTCTAATGGCGCGATGAACAAGAACGACAGCTACATCTTCTCAAGCTACGGGCGACTAGCTCTCGACGGAGGGGCGGAGGGGGTGGAGGGTTAGCTATGGTGGGCACCAGAGCTTGACATATTGGAGGGTCCGCCCTGAAGGGATATGGGTAGGCTACACTAGCGCATAATTTAAAATTCTACCACGTAAACCAGAAGTCGTGCGAGTAAGAGATCATAGATCGCTACCATTAGACATGTTATGCAGCAGAAGAAGAGTTGGAGCAATGAGGTCCAACGTCAAACATGTCGATGTAGTGGTGCTAGTCGATCGCCCAACATCCGTAGTCTTCGATTGTCTCCTCCAATAGCCTCCCGTGTTCCTTGCGTGGATCGTGGATCATCCTCGATTAGCGTAGCAGCAATCGTAGCAACGCCTCTATGGTATCCACATGTCCAAAGGTGGAACATCGTACGCCAGTATGCGAGCACAAGTGCGCATGGCAGGGCCTTCGAGGAGGTGGTGGCTAGGGTTTCAGTGGATGGTGTAACTCCTACGTCCAAAAGCCCCCACGCCGCCCCTTATAAAGAGCCCAAAACGGATCCAATCTGAACTATTTTGTTCCAACCCATTAAGTGTGTGACCCTGTAGGTTCGTGCATAATCGGTCGTGACCCAGAAACTCCTTTCCGATCACAAGTCGGCAACGGTTCCTAGTAGGACATAGTGACTCCCAAATACATATAAAGATTATATCGAACGAACCTTATGCAATATAATCTGCGACCATGTCCTCACCACTCACGACTAGTTCGTAACTCCTTACGACTAGTTTGCATCTGGTCACGACCAGTTAGTGATTATGTATGACCAGCTCAAGACCAGTCTGCATCCCCATACGGCCAGTTCATATCTGGACGAACTAAACGACTTGCTTGCGTATAATATATCCTTTTGCCTCACGATAACCGATCGAACTCTAGGTGAGATATTTGTCACCAATGGATTGTTCAATATTTTCTCGATCTAGGGACAAATAACTTCATGTGGTCGACTCTTCGACCACTTTTGGCACGACTATGCACTTCATTTATCCGACCATATCGAGGGTCCAGGGATATCTCTTCTGTTATGTTAGGAGAGGTAAATCTCATATCCAATCAATCACATCTCTCCACATGTCTCGCAATATACCAGAAAGCTACCTTTATAACTGCTCAGCTACAGAGTAGCGTTTGGTAACCCCTAAGTGTATTGTTACACGCGTAAGAAACCATGTTGATATCAGGTCTAAGGACTTATATATTATCATTGCTTGAGATCAACTGATGACATATAGAATCATAACAATCTCAATAATATCTCAAGCTGATGCAATCCCCCACTCAAAGTTATTTTTTGTGGATCCTGAATTGTTCTATGATGAATTGATGTCACAAATGCAATTGGGTGTGATATTGTGTATAGATTACGCCTTGAGATGTTAGATTACCTATTGTTATGTATTGTTTCGAGCATGCAATTTATACATTCGATATACTTATTGTCCTATATCGAGCTTGATAGTATCTTGATAGATTTTGTTCTTGTGTAATAAGTTAATTTTGGTTGATTTGCTAATATATTAGCAAGTTTTAATCTTGTGCAATTAGCCTTCCGAGAGCAATAATCAAGACCTTGCTCTCTAACATGTGCTCACACTATTAATTTGATATCCTCATATCTATGACATGTGAAAATATGGTCATCAATCAATATATGTCACCATAGAACCAAGTTTGTTGATCTAAGTTCTACGGTGACTTGACACCATGGAATAGTTGGTTGTTGATACATGAGCGATAAGTCACAAGTGTCCCGACTAGTGACATTCGACCAGTGATACTTTAGAATGGCATCATATAATTATTAAAGAGTTTCACCAACAAGTCATACTTGCTAATCTTTATAATTGATAATTCATCTAAAAAAACATAATAATATTTATTCTATAATCCATAAACATAGACATAATATAATCGTATCCATGATTGCCGCTATGGGCATATCACTGACACGCCTTGGATACAAGGCAGCGCTGTTACTTTCTGTTTCGAGCTTCACACGAGTATGAAACAAATTTAACTTGCGTATATATTCAGACAAATTTCACCTGGGAGTTATGAAATTCCTAGGAGAAATTCTGCATTTCAAACAGGGTTTACAGATGCTCTCTGAAATATTTCATTGTTTATTGCAATCTCAAGGGGAATAAAGAAAAGCTTATTCGTTGTCTATTGGACTCGCAGATGAAGAGAGGTGGCCTCAAATTATGGCCTGCTTGAAATTGGCCGCAACACAAAACTTTGCAGAACAAGATTTTGCATTTTCGGCGGGCCGAGAAAGATAGACGGGCGAGGTGCTCTGAGTTATGGCTTGGCCCGTCTATGAACTGGACTAGAAGTCTTCATAAGTCCAAGCCATAATAAAGCTTTTGCTTGTCATTGATTGGCTGATTGCTCCATTCTACCTAAAATTATATCCTCTGGATAAAAAGGTAAGATAAATTCTACACTCACCCCAAAACCCAAAACCCTGGGTTTTCACGATTGCATGTGCTAGAGACATTCTTGCCACATCCTTTGGTAAAGTTAACGCCACTTAGCCCATCTTGTCAAGTGAGACCATGCTTCTTAGTTCTTACTCATCAACAATTTGGCACATGGGAATTTCAGTGGCATCTGGCGTGATGCCATGTCTTGTATATGGTGGAAAGAAGTTAGGCCACAGCCACATTAGATGCTTGTAATAATGTAAGGATTCCTGCTGATCTATAGTGGATCTTTAACTGAGCATATATATTTCTCAGCAGTTCTAGTCAAAATCTTGATATGCAGTGCAGGACACTACGCCTCAGACCTCTCTTATTCCAGACAGCTTCAATTCTCTCAGTTACGGAATCAATCCATTTTTCCTCCGGATCCTGACCTGAGAAGAACAGCTAGCTGATAAAAAACATTCAGAATTTTCAGATCATCGGTCCTTGGTTCTGGTAACTGTGTTGGCTTGTAAACCTACAAGAGATGCTCCCTCCAGTCACAAAATGAAATCGTTTTTTGACCTTTTCAAAATCAACAAGATGCCACTTTGTCCACTAAATTCTATCATCATATTTTCGATAAAAATTATAAAAGTGTAATCTTATGAAAATATATATATTTTTTTGTAAAAAATTTACTCGTACCATTTTCGTATATCCAAACTATATATTTTAGATAATACTTTTTTCAAAATTGATATGATTTGACTGCACAAATTCTAAGACGACTTTCTTTTGTGATAGGAGGGAATACTACATGCAAAACTTACAGTACTTCGTGGACCAACTCCGACAATTTCGCATATATAACTATTCCCTCAACCTCAAACTTGATTGGCCATGGCATTTTGTCGTTGAATCCAACGCAGCAAAAAAAAAAAAGGACAGGAGGGATGCCATTTATATTGATAAAACAGGAGAAAACAAGATGAAAAGATAGTACACCATCCTTGACGGGGAACACCCTAGACGAGGGAGAACCCGTGTCTAGACACGCCTCACAACACCCTAACAATGGCACCAGAGCTAGCGACCAAAAACCAACTAGCAAATGCCATAACAACGACCAGCCTGTCGTACGCAAAATACAAACCATAGCTAAGGGAAGGGCAACACCCCTCAACCCAATGCACCGAAACTTCGAACTGGTTAAACCAGACAGTGTAGAGGATCACCAATGCACAAAGCTTGAGAGAGAAGAATAGAAGCAGGGGCAAGGTGAATCCACACACTGACAGGACAACCTGCAAGAAGCTTCAATATGAATTAGGTGAGAAAGCGGCTCCTCCCCTAGACGACGACGGTGGATGATGCAGAACATAAGTCAACAACTTCGACTCCTCTCCCCCTCCTCCCACGCGGCTCATCCATGGTGGCTTGGACCATCCGCTAAAACAGGGCCACCAGGACAGTCGTCTTACGCCTCATGATGACAACTCCGACGGCAATAGCCCGACTACTTGGGCCTCTTCCAACAGTCGGCCAGCTACTCATCAGGTCAATGGCCTACACTTGGAGTGCCGCCAACAAAGCAGCATGGTTGGGTCCTCTCCACAAGCCACACATTTCGGCAAACGGACAACACTTGGAGAAACCAGCGGCTGAAGCACCAACGACGGATAATAACGAGTGTCAGGGAGGGAAGGTGAGCGCTCTAGGTCCGGTGGTGAGAAGAGCTCTCGGAATATGGTAGAACTGTTACGGGTCTGCAGGGGAAGATGGCGACGGGGAGGCTCCAGAAACCGATGGCAAGAAACAAGCATTCTAGTAACCACTCTTGAGATCATTGACCACATCATATGAAATGGGGTTGCCTGCCTCCAGTGTAGCACCTCCAACTATGAAGCTAGGTTTGTGTCCCTCGGGTTGCCTCTTGTTGTTGATGACCTTGCCACGGGCCTTGGCATTAGCCCTGAGCTGGTCGTTCTTAGCTTTCCTCAGGCGAAAATCCTCGGTGTACCTGGATGGCTGCACATGATCCACGCGGACATGGATCCTCTTCCTGATGATCCGATTATCAACCTACTTGTCGATCTCGATGCCGATGGCGAGCTCGGTGACGTTCCAGACACGTCCAATGTGACCATGGTAGAACTTGTGCGGCATGCCCTTGTGCAGGACGTCGTTCATCGTGACAACGACGTAGTCTGTCGGGACCCGAACCTGCAAATCCGGATCCTCTGTGTATTCTGCACTAGTCCAGGATCAAGCTAGTGCACACCGTGGCAACATAAATGAAATATCATCAAACCATGAAATAATTAAGATAACAACTAAATAAATTATAACAGAAACGGACCTCAAGGTGCAGGTTTACAAAACTTACAACACAAGGCTTAAGAGACAAGTAAAACTCTTGAAACGGAAATAAAAAGACTTTAGTAGGCCAACCGTCATGCCCACAGGCAATCGAGTGAGGAGCGCAACCTAGCTCACAAAGTTCTCAAAGAACTCCTCCACGAAGAACTTTTAGCTCCAGGATTCTTCCTCGACAACTAATTAACAATGGCATAAAGTTGTGAGTACATAAAGTACTCAGCAAGTCGTATGAAAAATTATACAAATAATATTCATGCAAAACTTGAACAAGGAATAGTTATGTCGGTGATTTAGTACCGATCTTACGTATGAATGTTTGTTTCAGGGGGTCTCCTAGAATCAGAACCACGCAAAGAATTGATATAGGGATTTTATACAGGCTCAAGCCTTCTCCGGAGAGAATAACAACCCTACTCCTGTGTGTATGTATTGAGTATGCCAAGTACAATCAGGAAGAAGAAGACTAATGCCTAATGTCTCCGGGCCTCCTCCCCCCTCCTTACTAAATTTAGCCTTTATATAGTACATGCAGAGGTGATAGTTTCTCCAGACCAAGAGGTGCCTTGACCTTTGGTGTAACACGCACGTTGATGGAAGTTATCGTCAATATTATGACACCCCCCACGTTGCCTGGCCATTATCAGAGATAGAGGTCTGATGCATGCAGTTATTGGATACCTTGATCGATTAGACTCATATGTCTGTAAGCTTTATCGAATACAGGATGGTCGTAGACGACTTGGTTGTAGAAACGCTTACGACCATCAGGTGGTCGTAGAAAAGCTTACGACCACAGCATTGTCATGGAAAGGCTCATGACCGCTAGATGGTCGTGGAAAGGCTCACGACCATGGGGTGGTCGTAGAAAGGCTTACGACCACTCGGTTAGGTTTCTCTCTTATGAATACTAAGGGGTATACTTAAGAATAATATGACAGTATTGTTATCTATAATAAGAATTACAGATAAAACATTAATTGAGGGGTATCAGATCCTCGTCAAGTTGTTGAGGGGTATCAGATCCTTGTCAAGTTGTATGGTTATTTTGTAGAAAGCAATATTGATAGTGAATATGATAAATAGATTGTAAAGCACAATGGAAAGATATAATAAATAATGTAACAATTTCTTATAAACAACTGGTGAACTACCCGTTCACCTCTCAACCAAACCACCAGTGAACTACCAGTTCACTTTCCAACCACTCCACGGTCCAACATTTTATGAAAATTCTATACCCTGTGTGAAATCCCCAGACATTGTTCATAGTTGGGGACACGGCTGTTTGAACAGTTTTTAACACTCTGCAGCGGTTGTACAACTTTACTCACAGGAGATAAATCAACTTATAATGTTCATCTTACACACTTCCAAAAGTGTGCGACTAAGTGATTATCACAAGGCTTTTACAAAGCTCTGACTTAACCCAATTCTGTCTGCTAAGGTTTCACCACCAAATGGTTATATCGACCACAGTCGGGGCCCCCTCTTGCACCACGTGAATCTTCCCGTCCATCCAGGAACCCACACCACACATGACAGAACCAAGATCAAGACATTGCTAATTAATTAGCCAGGTTGATCCCATACTGGACATGTGGTTGTACAATAAGATTCAGATCAATGGTGTACCAGATTAAGTCCTTTGGGATTACTCAGGCAAAACTACCTCATCCAAAATGTGCTACCCGCACCCCCTTTACTGCACGATCATTCGTCTTAGTAGGAAAATATTTTGTTCAACCAGGCCCAATGGCATCGCCTGCCATGGCACAATAATTTTTACAGCAGTGGCATCGCACCACAATTTCATATATCATTAAGTCAACTTATCAAGATTAATCTCGTGAAAAAGAACCCAACGTACAACTAAGCATGGAAAAGCGTAACTACGTTACCCTTGTTGGTATTAAAATAATGTCCAACTAAAATAATCCCTTCATATGTTGTCAAGGATACATGGCATTCACAAGTTTTCAAGGTGGCATAATGTCGATTAGGTAATTAGCTATTCCCGAAACAAAATGATATAAAATTAGCATGCATGTTGATATAAAATAATATAATTTTGCAATATTAGGTACAACATGATCAAAGGTCTATGACTTGCCTTTGTCGCAAGATGGAGATACTCCTACAAGACCGATCCAAGCCAGCCTCGACGACGACGGAATCTAAAAGCGCAAAACGAGACGGATAAACAACATAAAAACAAATAAAATCCAAAAATTACAAACTAGTATCAATAGAGAGATATTGAATTTATATGAATTTAAGAACAAGAATCGACAGAATTGGAGGTCGTATGAAGAAAAACGAGCATCCGAAAGATTTGTTGGAAAGTAAAACTGAATTTTTTTTGGAAAGGACGGAATATTCCAGGGAATGTACTGTTCTAATTTTTTTTATATAGCAACAACACAATGTATGACATCAGGGGCCCATTTGCTAGAGAAAGAAAGAGAGAAAGAGAAAAATGACTCTATGTATGACTAGAGGGACCCACGTCACAGAGAAAGAGAGAGAAGACAACACAAGGGGAAAACAGGGGAGGGCGCAGGCGGCACGGGATTATGGCGGCGCCAGCGAGCGATAGGCGGGAGCGGGCGGCAACTGAAAAAATTGAACTCTAGTGGGGTTCCCTACCTGCAGGTGGTGGCGGTGGCGCCGGAGGGGCATGGGGCCGACGGCAATAGCGGCTGCGGCGGCTTGGCCACGCGGGCGGCCAGTGGCGCCGACGGCGCGGCGGGGAAGATAGCATGTGAAAGGTCTGGGCGACGGCATGGGGAAGTGGCAGGGCCACCCGGGGAGGATGGAGGGTGGCCGAGGCGGCAAGGCGACGACGGCGGTGGCAGGGAAGAAGGTGGTGGTGGCGGCGGCACTCCACGGACACGGTGCGCCTGAATAGAGGTGAGGGATAGGTAGAGGATCTCTAGGAACATGTGATGACGCGGTCCAATAGACCAGAAGCTCACTGGAGAAGGCAATCAAGCGACGAAGGAGATTTCGGCCTAGAGGAGGAAAACAATGAATTTTGACGACGAACTGCAACCAAAAGAGAAATTGATTGAGGGGAAATGCTCAATGAGCACGAGAACACAATGTGACGTGGTTGGGATATCGAGATTCTCATCGGAACGATTGTAACACAAACCTAGGCTCACGGACGGCGCTATGAAAGATGATGTTTGCGGCGGCGACAGAGCTCCGGAGACAGAGAGTTCGAGCGGAGTGGGAAGGGGTGAAGGTGGTGTTGATGCTTCCATATAAAGACTTAGGCATGGATTCAAACAATGAGAACGCAAGCGTGATCGACGACGTCGTAAATGGCTGAGTTTCAAAAATGCTCGAATGACGCAATTGAATGGTGCGACAACTAAATTCATGGCGCGATGATGGTGGGGATGTAATGATGCGAACAGTGCGATGTGGGCTTGGACAACTCGGTGCGTCTCGGCATGGAGCGACGCTGGTAGGCGAGCGGTTCGGGCGCGGCTAGACATGGGTAGGCGTGGTGTGCGGTAGCACGGCCGAGAGGGGTGATGTGAAGGAGCGACCGCACAACATGATCGGATCGAGGCGATGCGACTTAGCGCGGCAAAGACAACAACATCAGCCGATAGGAGAAGAGCAAGGCAAAGGAAAAAAAGAAAAGAGAGAAAGAGAGAGGAAAAAGGAAAAAGAGTTTCGGCCCAAGAAAAATTGAAATGCAATTATGAGATTTGCATTTAGGAGAGAATTCAAATTTAAATTTAAAATTTTGGCTCAGGTTTGAAATTGAGGAGAGGATCATTCAAATTAAGAATTTGATTTTTTTAAATTTGATTTGAGATTTGAATTGATATAATCAAGAATTCCAAATAAAATCCAAATCTTTGAAATAATTAATTTAAATTAAATTTTACCACAAAGGAATTTTTTTGAGAAAACAGAAAATAAATAAGTTAAACTGAACTCAAAAGAAAAACCAAAAAGATCTTGGAAAAGAAATCCAAGAGAAAGCCAGATAATCAAATAAAACAACTTTTTTAGTTTAATTGAAATTTGATTTACTCACATTAAATTGTTGTTATTTCCTTTGAAATTTCAAATTAAGATTTAACAAATCAAGAAAATTCAAATGGTTATTCTCATTTTGAAAAATAAAAAAGACAACAATTGGGATGTTGCATAGTAGAGTGGCGGAGTGCCCGCGCGAGGGAGAGTTCGGCGGTGCGGCAATCAGGTGCGGAAAATCATATCTAGATCTAGATCTTGCCACCAAGGGGGGAGCGTCGGCGAGCCGTGGCAGTAGCTCCACTCAAGATGACCGGGAAGCGCTAGCGAGCCGTGGCGGCAACTCCACGTAGCTTCGGAAGGTCGTCTTGCCACCACCTCGTCGCCCACGTCGCTCGCGGCCAGATCTGAATAGAGAGGGGAGGAGGGAGGGGGAGGGGGAGGTGAGGGGTCACCGCGGCCAGGCAGGGAGCTAAAAGCGGGTGGCTCTTGGGGTTAAGGGCGTCGTCTCTCGGATCAGCCATAGGAGCGACACGAGAGTAGGGGGGGGGATCTCCCCAGACGGATTCGAAATATTATTCGCGCTGGAGCAGGTTCAAGCGAACGCGGCTTTGCAAGTATAGTAACGACGTAACGTGTCGTCGCCGTACATGTAGCGCACTCCAGCCAGCAGAAATAACTAGAAAATACACCGCAGGAGCAACTTCAAGCGAACGCGGTTCTGCAAGTACAGTAACGTGTCGTCGCCGTACATGTAGTGCACTCCAGCCAGCAGAAATCACTAGAAAATACAACTGTTGACCTTTCTATAAATCACATAATTAACAAAAAAAAATGCTGACCTAATGCTGTATATATACATTGATCAATTGGTGCGACTACCGGTACATTGACAGCAGCACAAGGACGAGAGGAACCCAACTAGAGAAGATACAGAAGGGTATAGAATGTGCTACTTGCGTGTTAAAATAGAGTACGAGTTGTATGGGCGGCCTTTGAAAATTTGGATAGATGATGGCAGAAAAAAAATGAGACTTGGTTGGATGTATAGGGCAGCCAAGTACGCACATGTTATCCACTACATTTGTAAGTTTTTACCTAAAATGACACTGTTGATGCGCAGAATAGCAAGTCGCAGAGCTGCCGGTGCGCGACATGTAGCCTCATCCACACCCTAGGGGCTGGAGCCGCCTCGTCCGCGCCCTAGGGGGTGGGATCCCCCCGTGCAAGTACCGACCTCCCCCTTGTCCGCGGTCCCGGGATTCCTGGTGAACCCTAAAAATTTAAAGTTTAGTTCTAATTTTCAGAAATGAAAACAATTTAATATGATAAACCAAACTTCAATTAAATTTGAAATTGATTTATCAGAATTCCTCTGGTTCCAAGGTATCTTCTGGAATTTTCTTGGTTTTTTAAGTTCATTTGCTATTTATTTGAGCTGAATTCCTTTCTCCCTCACTAACTTAATCAGTACAAAAGGGGGTACTTTACACAACAACAAATATGGTGCGGATTTGATCATTTTTTGTACATGTGATAATAATACATAGAAAATTGGGCATACAAGACAAGCACATGATTTCACGTGCCCTTTACAGATTTGCGCATATAAATAGAGTATAAAAGATATACAATGTGTACAAGCTATACAAGGAAATACACAGCGAATAGGGTGGGGATTTAACCATTTTTTGTACATGTGAAAATACATAGAACATCAGGTATACAAGGAAAGCGCATGATTTCATACGCCCGATTTTATGCACCCTATTTGGAATGGGAGTTTTTGTCACAATTGTAGTGTTTGCAGAACTCATTCCTTTCGAAAAAGAGAACGGAATTTTAAATAGATGAAATATTTGGGAATTAAATTTGATAAGACTTCATAATGTAGTTGTGAATTACATGACGTGCACGACTTAGTTACGTGCATTAAAAATGACAGCATGCACGAATCAACAAACTAAAAAACACCTAGGATACATGTATGTCCTTTTGGAATCAGAAATAAAGGTGGATCGAAACGAAGTTAATTAGTCTTGGTGGCTTATTGATGTCTTCCCCTTGTCTCCTGCAAACCCGCGATCGTGGTCAATGTGAGGACCCGGGTATTTAACTAGTAATACTTAACCTCCATATGGTTCTAGCATTACTAATCAAATATCCAAAGCCTCGATGGACATGTGCTTCCCAGAATTGCAGCACATACTCATCATCACAAAATTATACATCATTTCCATACAACATTTAACACTAAATTCAACAACGACATACATAAAGTAGAGTTATTACAAAAGAGCCGACCGGCCAAATAACATAGTAAACAAGAACGACAGCGGAAGCAAAAGGTGCCATAAGATGGCTAAGAACAAAAGTCGACCGGTTAGCCATCACAACCCACAAGGCATCCGACCGGGCCGCCAAGCTAGTCGCCTCTAACACTGCCATAGCACAACTCACAGAAGTGAGGCCCTTCGAGCTCACCTTCTTCCTCTGCAACAATTTATATTTAAGCAAGAACAATGAGTACACAAGGTACTCGCAAGACTGACGTGTGGAATAGCAGACCTATTCATATGCTACATGCAGGCTTATTTAAGTGGAGGTTGTATGTCTCATTTTGCACAAAGCCAGCTTTATTTGCAATAATGTAATACATTTAAAAGCAAGGTTGCAAATCTGTTTGTTGTTGAAATAACAGCGAAATAATAATAAATACAAGAAACCACCTGGAAGTGACTATCCCAATAGCCACCACAACATAGCACGAATCCCCGATTCGTACCACCCATCAAGTTTTAATTAAAAGGTTGTAGTCTAACTCTTGAAAGACCTTGCCAAGCGTGTCCATAACCTAGGACGAGGCTATTCGAATAGTTTTAACCTGCGGGGTGTACCAATGTACCCACACTTCAGACCGCTTTAAGCCACAAAGCACACTTCGAAGGTATGCGAGCGCGCTAAGTCCTACGAGACGCTTTCCAATATTGTGCATTGACTACGAGCCGCTCGTATGGATAGAAACTCATACGCTTACATTGCAAGCCAAAAGACAATCAGCCATCACGGGGGAAACCTTTCGGACACTACAATGCTCCCAGCACCATCCCTCCTGCGACTCCCGGCGACCCGAAGTCAATACACGCCAAAGTACTAAGTCAAGAGAGGTCTCATACCCACTAGTGTGGTTAGCACGCTAAAATGCTTGGTTTAGTGTAACAAGATGTTCGGTCCTTGTTGACCCGGGCACCATTCCAGTCACACCCAAAATCACACCATCATACCATTGTGCCCAAGTCCAAATCTTTTTGCTTTTAGTTTTTGGGTTTTTGCAAATTGAACATAGCATCAAGCCGAAATATAGATACATAGTAAGCATTTGTGTGATCAAGGTTATCGACAAGTCGATAACCGCCCATTTCTACCGGAAGCTAAACATGGCTAAGCAATTAATCCGCAAGACTACTAAGTGACAAGAGCTCATCCACGAACTCTAAATCACAGCAATAACCTAGGCTCATGGTAGTAAAGGATGATCATTTGCTTAAGAAAATGCATCTACTAGGTCAACTAACGACAATAGTTTAACACAAACTAGCAATGCATACATAGAATTTGTAAACAACATAAATACTTGAAAATACAGGGATTAACATGATCAAACTGCTTGCCTTGCTGCAATTGTTCTTGCTGCAGAGGAGGATCCTCAGGTTCAATATAATCTTCGGAACCTAACGCGAAAAGGCGATAAAACCAATAAGAACGAAGAACACCAACCAAAACTCAACAGCAAAGGACATCCAAATCCCATGAAATTTACACAGCAGCTAGAGGTTGATTTTAGACAATTTTAGGAACAAGAATTACTTCATTTGGACTTAGCATGAAAAGGTTATGCCCTAAACAATTTCTCTCAGCCTGAAAAATTCTAATTAAATTAATTACGGCTACTGTTCATGGCAAAAATTTCTAGAATGATCTGCAATCTGAAATTTTTATGGTAGGTAGCTAAGGTCATCCTAAGAACAGCAAAGTTGAGTTTACTTCATTTGGAGTTGAAATGAATTAGTTATGATTTTTCTAAGTTCTAAAACTAGCATATATCACTTTTCAGGAACATAAATAAGGACAAGGCCTAGTTCATATTAAAGCATGTCCACAGATAAATTTTACCAAGTTGAGTTTGCTCAGTTTGGGTTTACAGAGAAAAAGTTATGCATTTTACAAATTTGAGATAATTTCTAAACATGCTTCCCTATTGAACATTTTAATACATCCTAAACCAATTTCCAGAACAACATAGTGACTACATCTATTCTCATATTAAAATTTATCCTACCACAAAGCTACTGTGATTTGAATCATTCAAAAGGAGCTAAGGCGATAAAGATATGCACTTTTGAAATTTGAAACATTTAAAAGACTTTGAAAACCAGCTCTCGGGGGAGGTCCAAATGAACTGAAGGAAACGGGGAGGTCGTGGCCGCCGATCCTTCATCGCACGCGAGGTCGCCACGGACCTCGAACACGCCGCACCATGCGACGCGCCTGGGAGGTCCGACCGTTGAGATCGAATCCAACGGTCCACGACTCGCATGCACGCACAACGCACACACAGAGGAGGTCCTCGCGCTAGAGGTGGTCGGGACCGCCGATCAAGATCGACGGCCCGACCTCCGAGGAGGTCCTAAGGCTAAATCTACGGAGGAGGTCTGGCCCGTTAGATCTAAATCTAACGGTTTAGACCTGAGGAGGAGGTCCTAAAGCTACGAATCTAAAGGATGAGGTCCTAGACGGTCAAGATCTCCAGGGGGACGTCCTGAACGGCTAAGATCTCGCAAGGGAGGTCTTAACGGTCACGATCAAGCGAAGGAGGTCCTACACGGTTGGGATTTACACGAGGGAGGTCCTGGGCAGTCAAAATCTTGCGGGGAGGTCTTTAAGGACAGAGTTTAGACGAACGAGATCTGGACGGCTCAGATTAGACCTAGGGAGGTCTTGAACGGTCCAGATCGACGCGGAGGGAGGTCCGGAGGTTCTCTTTATAAAAGACCCGGGGTGGTCTTTTACAAAGAGGACCTCGGGGGAGGTCCTGAGGCTTTCTTTATAAAAGACCAGGGGTGGTCTTTTACAAAGAGGGCCCTGAGGGTGGTCTTTGCAAAATGACCAAGTGGAGGTCTTTTGCGCACGGAGAAGATCTAAGCGGTTAGGATTTAACCGGGGTGGTCCTAGACGACTAGAATCGACTCTAGGGGGAGGTCCTGGCACTTATAGTTTTCGCAGACCAGGATCTAACGGCCTAGAGCTAACCTAGGAGGTCTTTATCGGCCGAGATGGATCCAAGGAGGTCCTGTGACTTAGCGTTTCTATTGACAAGGGCTCTACGGTCCAGATCTAATCTCAAGAGATCCTGGACGGCTGGGATTTGGCGGAGGGTGGTCCAAGACTTAAGGACTTTTCAACGAAGATCTAACGCTCAGATCTAAACCTGGGGAGGTCGTGGACGGCCACGATTAACCCGAGGAGGTCTGGTGACTTGACAAAATCGCGACAAGGTACAGAGCTCGACGTTGAGCTCGCCGGCACGTCGCCGACGACCCAAGCCATGGTGGCGCTAACCAACTAAGCCAATATGTTCGCAATACCATTGCGAACCTAATGGGAGCATTCTCGACGGTGGAGCAGGCCTAGAACGCTGGCGAGCCGGAGAATGGCGGAGGACAAGTTTTCGGCAAAAACCAAAACAGCGAAAAGGAGCGCTACAAACTAACTACTGAGACCTAGAGCTCTAAGGGACTAAAATGAACTCACCCGAGTGTAGGGAAGGCCCAGAGGAACGCGGAGGAGACCCATCGGTGGAGCAGTTCGCCGGAGTCGAGGAAGAAGACAGAAGAAGCCTCGAAGAACAGTTCTCCCCAGGGACTTCCTCTGTGAAATCAACCAAAACGAGTTAGGGAAAAAGGCTCCGGGTGGTTAATTGAACAAGTTGGCATTCCAAGTTGCAATTAAAACCACTTTGGAGCTCCAAGGCCACCGACCGAGAGCTTCCCGCAACAATGGTGGATTTGGGAACCTCAGGGGTTTTTGAGCTCCACACACTGGAGGTGAGCTGGGAGGGTGGCTGAGAGCGGAAGGGGGGGTTCAAGGAGGACCTCGGAGGAGCGCTCATGTAGCCCGGAGACCAACTGAGCATGAGGACGAAGGTTTAATGGCGACGGGACAAAAAGGGGGTTGCTGCGCGAGAAAACGAGGCGAGGAGGCAGGTAAAGTCAGGGCAAAGCTGACACAGTTGACAATAGGGGTTGCTCGAGCCGCTGCAGGCCCCACGAGGTGATCGAGCTCGCCTCGCTCACCTATGCGCACGCGCACGCGGTAGGAGGAAGAAGAATGAAGAGGAGCTCGGGAGGTTGGGAGCCCCACGATTACAATCCGACGGCCACGAACACGCGCAAGACGAGTCCGAGCCCTAGCTCGGCTGAACTCGGCTCGACCGAGCCAGTTGGCTGGGTCGGACTCGGGTCTGACTCGAGCCCGAGTCTGACTCAGCCCCAAATTTGGGTTTCAACTGATCTCAAGTTTAGGGATTTGTTTGAGATAGCAAACTCACTCCAAAAATTATGAAATTTTTACAGGGGCTTGCTAGCTGAGTTATTGACCTTGTGTAAATTTTACAGAGGTTTTTGGGCTATACATTTCCCTCCAAAAATTCTACAAGGTGTTGGGCTAATGTTTGACCAGAATTTAAATAGGTTTGACTGACCTCCGAAAATATTCAAACAATTTCTAAAAATTGTGAAATTTTTCAGAAGGGCTACACATCAACCCAAGAATTTAGGAAAAATATTTCCAGGAGATGATCAAAAGGTTTGACAAAATTGTTTTTGAAGGATCAAGATTTAGATCAAAGACTTGTGACTTTGTATTTCTATAGCTCTTGTACAATAATTGTTTATTACACACAGGAAATACATGATGTAAGAAAAAGTTTTAATTTCTACTCATTTTCTTACATTGGAAACACAAGTCTTAAACTTGGGATGTTACAGTCAGTCCTGCCTGTAGCCTAGTACTACGAGATGGGTTCAAAGATGATAAGATGTCAGCAAAGCGTAATGCCCAATCAATAATTAGGACGCAAAGTGAACATAACTCACCTCTTTCATCAGAAGTACACCCAGGGCGAGGTGGAGCACTAGGACAGTCGCAGGTCTCAATAGCAGGAGTCATCCCCATGTTCGTCACGCGCATGGCCCGGTCCTCCTCTGCAAGCTATTCGAGGGTCATCCACCACCACCCCAGATTCTTGGGCTACACCAGTGCCTTTTCAATGGGGTCAAGTACGTGAGGTTTCCAGCGAGTGAAGACCTCAAGTTGCTTTGCATAGTTGAACATGTACTTCTACTCGATGAACGCTCTATCGTACATGTCTGGGCCGTCGATCCATTGAACAAAATTGTAATTTGCATTTCCTGTTGCTATTATGCACAGATAAAATTAGCGATATGTAGAATGCAACATAAGATGTGAAGAATTGATATGTGTGTAAGATTCTCTTACAAGGATATTCCCGAACATGTAGTACGCCTAGGCGGCGGTCACCGGGTGCATGGATTGAATGATCCAAGTCGGTTCTTCACACACACACTGTGGGCGTGAAAACTCCAGTGCTATTGGTGCATCCTTCATAAAACAATCCGGATAGGTTTTAGCCTTCTCGACAAGCCACTGGCGCTTTCGCAGCATCTTCATGTAGTAGTTCAACATCTTCAAGACCAACCTAATGTTCTCATGCTTCTTCTCTGTTGTGTGAAACAAGTTGGAGTGGAGTATTGGCCGTGGTGTTGTAGTGTTCTCCTCCAGCTCTCTTCTCCCTCCTTTTATAAGCAGATAGGGTGTAGTGCTGAGGGTGGTACGTGTGATGGCTGGTGAGTGGTGTCTAATCACTGCAAAAGGCTGGTATGTGTTGTCATTTCAGTCTAAAAAGTGTAGTGGTAGGGTGTAGTCAATTCATTCTAAAAATGTGGGATTGCTGGTGAGTGGTGTCCACTCACTAAGAAAAGTTGGTCTGGATTGTCAGTTTGGTCCGTAAAGGTGTTCTGGCAGTGTGCGGTCAATTCGGTGTGAAGAGGTGGCGTGGCAGGGTTTGGTCTATTCATTCTGAAAAGGTGGGATGACTGGTGAGTGGTGTGTACTCTCTGCGAAAAGCTGGTCCGACTTGTCATTTTAGTCTGAAAAGATGTCGTGGCAAGGTGTGGTCAATTCTTTCTGAGAAAGGTGGCATGAAAATGTGTAATGGTATTGTCTTGCAAATTTAGGTATTGTAATGTTATGGAAAATATTGTACTTATACTCAGGTTTTTGTTTTATTGTTGTAGTGTAATGTTACATGTATAAAAATATAGTTGTTGAAATTGAAAAACCTTTGGTTACCACATGCACACATAAGTGTACAACATCTTGAATACATACACACATAATATATACAATACGATTACATATTGACTGGTACGAAGCAAGTACATACGCAATCCAAATAAGTACAATGGTACACATAGGCTTCCAAATGTCGGCCTAATTGAACAGAGAAGGTCGTTTGCATTAAGCATTGAAAAGAAGCGCAAGCATTTTTTTTACCAAACGGTATTTTGATATAGCAAAATATTCCAAATGGTGTAATAAATGTGGTCTTTTCTTCATCATCTAAACGCATACTAATCTAATGATAACTAGAATATGCATATAGAAAACTTAATATTTCACAACCAGCAGTAGAATCAACAAACTGATCAATACGAGGAAGAGGGAAATCATATTTTGGACAAGCTTTATTGATATTAGTAAAGTCTACACACATACGCCACTTACCATTAGACTTTCTAACCATTACAGGGTTACCTAACTACTTTGGGTGGTCAACTTCTCTTATAAAGTCGGCTTTAAGTAGCTTGTCCAGTTCTGATCTGATAGCATCTACAGTCAGCTACGACCAACTGTAGTCAGAATCTACAATCGAAATTCCTTCGACCACGACAGTCAGAAGCGAAAAACAGCTCTTGAAGCAAACAGTTCTAGAACGAATAGTACTCCATAGACAATGGCGGCGAGGGCTCGGGTCCTAAGGGTCACCGACGATTGGCGGCACGGCTAAGGGTGGCATCGTTAGTAAGCCCACCACCGGAGCAACAAGATGCGCGCCGCGCCCTCGGCCCTGTGCACACTGATGAAGCCCTAGTCGTTCCGACGGCGGCTACACCTACACTACCCCCGGTCCACCTTCGGTCACCACCTGAAGCCCGCTGCCGCGTGCGTGTCCTCGGCTCGAAGGCCTACATTGCCTCGGTCCACCCCTCGCCCACGACCCGAAGCCTCCTCACCACACCTGGAGAACCCCTTGGGTTCCCCCTGCACCAAGCCAGAGACGCCTCCCACGGTCGCCTCCTTCGGCCAATTCGAAGCCCCCAACGCCGCGCACACCATCCACCTCTGAAGCCATCTTCGGATCATCTCTGGAGACAGCTCCCGCAGAGCTCCCCTTGACCCGCGCCGCCATCTCTGGAGCCATCTCTGGAGTCGCCCCCTTCGGCGCCCCCGCCCCTTCGGAGCCACCTCCAGGGCTCCCGCCTCCGACGCGGATCTTCCTCCAGAGGCCCTGCAGTCATTACCCAGAGCTCACCCAGAGACCGGAGCGCAAAACCTGGCCGCACCCCTTCGGCTGCCCAGAGCTGCCCCTGACGCCACCGCCGCGCAGCATCGAGCCACTTCGGCACCCCCTTAGGGGCCCTCGGGCCCCCTCGCTGCCTTCGTCGGCCACCCGGTGTCCTCCGACCTCGAGACTGGAGCCCCCTCGGGCCACCTCCAGAGCGGCGCAACCCCCTAGGGTCCCCCCTCGTAGGCCACGGCCTCGGTGTATAAGCCCACAATGGTGGCAGCGTTAGTAAGCCCACCACCGCGACAAGAAAGACGCCGCGCATGGCCTCGAGCCCTGACGCACACCTCATAGGCTATAGCCTCAGTGTATAAGCCCGCAACGGTGGCATTGTCAATAAGCCCACCACCGTGGCAAGAAATACGCATCGTCAATAAGCCACCTCTGCGGCAAGAAAGACACCGCACATGGCCTTCGGCCCCGGTGCATACCGGTGCCCTCCACAGGCACGAGTGTATAAAACAAAGACACCGCGCACACAGACGATGTCTACAGGGCTAACCCTAGCACGGGAGCTAGTTTCAAAACAAAGCCTTCCCTGGTAAAAGGTTAGGGCTCCCCGGAGCCCTATCTGCCAGAGGTCTCCCACTCCACCTGCCGACCTAATCTGCCCGACGGAGGCCAACACGACAGCGTCTTCCAAGATTTACTGTATTGTGCGCGTCCAGTCAGACCGTGCGCACTACCGCAAAAGTCCAGTCCCATCGCGAGTGACAACGAGGTCAGGCTAGTAGCTAGCCTCGCCATGGATGCTTGCGGCTGGTAGGGAGTAGGGAAACACTTCAATCTGGGCTCCCCTCGCTAGCTTTGGGCTCCGCGGGCGAGCTTAATCAAAAGAGTTTGGGGACGGCGTTCGGCTTTGCCTCCCCCTCGCTAGGAAAAAGTGGTCATATGAAGGCTACGACTACTCAGCGTGGTCGTTGGACACTTCATTACAACCTCACACAGTACAAACTCACATACAATACGCAGGCCAACACTACTACAGAAAAGGTCTTCACAGACGGTTCAAAAACGTCATCACAGATGGTTTCACGAGCCGTCTGAATCTATGGGACAGTGATGATGAGGTCATCACAGACGGTTTTCAAACCGTCTGTCATGTATACTATCATAGACGGTTATTAACTCGGAACCGTCTGTGATAGTTAACTATCACAGACGGTTTGTAGATGAAACCGTCTGTGATTATAGACATATCACAGACGGTTTGTAGATAAAATCGTCTGAAATAGTTACCTATCACAGACGGTTTGTAGATGAAACCGCTGCGTGATGATTTTTCTCTATAAAGTCTCCAGCGGGTCGCTTGTGCCTTTAAAACCGCATCATATATTATATATATATATATATATATATATATATATATATTATATGTAGTCCCTCGATCACTTTTGGGCGATCGTCCACGCAACATGAGGAAGATGAGACAACAGCCACAGGCAACTTCATCTAGCGCATGCAAGTTTAAGAAGCATGGTTGCCAAGAGAGCGTCAGGACATCCAATTACCTGGATATCGACGACATCCAGCTAATTGGATGTCCTGACACTCTCCTGGTAGCCATGTTTCTTAAACTTGCATAGGCTCGATGAAGTTGCTATGGCTGCTATCTCATCCTCCTCATGTTGCGTGGACGACCCCCCGAAAGTGGTTGAGGGACTACCAATTAAACAATAAATGCATAGTAGTCATAAGTTACAAAAGAGATGTTTCATGGTTGACCAGAACTAGCGTAGGATCACAAGAGAAGATATACACCAGCATCCCTATCCTATTGACGTTTGCCTCTGACGGTCGATAACAAAATAAGCGGGCGAAAAAGGAAAAAGAATGGAAGGCATCTCAAAAAGAGCTGCAGCTGAGCTCACCACCAAAACAAACGAAAGAACCTGCAACATCGGTGGGGAACTTTTGGCATGGATATTGTCCACACAGAAAATCTTCGTAGTATTACTTAACCAAATTCAGGTTCTGACTCTAAGAAAATCCAGGTTGTCCGCAAGTTTTCATCCTGATGGATACCTTTTCGGCATGTCCTAATCAATTTCTAGCTTGACCTAAAAAATCATGTCTACCATACAAGGTCAAGAACTTATTCATCTTGTCCGGTTCAAATTCGCTTTACTGCTAACCTCCAAAGTTTCAATTAAACATGGATATTGTCGGTGTTTTAGAACCGATCTTATGTAAAGATTGTTTGATTCGGGGGGTCTCCACAATTGATCACGCAGACGAAAGAGACACGGGGATTTTTATATAGGTTCAGGCCTTCTCCAGTGAGAATAATAACCCTACTCCTGTGTATCTTATATTGGGTATTTGGATTACAAACAGCCGAGGGTCTTACTAACTGTCTTCCAAACCAGGCCTCTCCTTCTATCTCTAAAAGACACCTATTTATACTATGCAGTGGTGACTGTTGTAGTTTTAGGCTAATTAGTCTCTCATTATTGCGTAATAATAAGAGTAATTACCGGAGTAGTAACCTCTCCACGCTGTCAAACGGTTATCAGTCAGAGATAGTGGGGCATTATCTGTAGTTATGTCAAGCATACCTACGTATTTTGACTACTTTGGATTCTCATCATTAAATGGGCTTTCTGACGGGTGGACCCAGTTAGTCGTGAAGAATTCGTAGCGGACCTAGTCATAGCAGGACTTACGACTAGGGGGGTAGTCGTAGGAAGACTTACGACTGGGTACTGGTCGTAGAAAAACTTACGACCAGTCGTAATCGTAGCAGGACCTACGATTACACTAAAGTCGTAGAAATGCTTACGACTAGGGGGTAGTCGTAGAAGCACCTACGACTTCCTGATTTGTTCTCCCCTTATAACATAAAGGGGTATGCCATGTGACGTCATATTTCATGATTATGGAATAATAAAATGAGGATTATTTAGATCCTCGTCAGATATTTATTGAAAATCAGTGACGGCAGATCAGAAACTACCTTTGTGTCAGAATCCCCAAATATAGGGACCTGGGACCCTTCTATTCTTGGGAAATTAGATCCCCTTGAATGAACGAAAATGTTGGGACTTGTCCCAGCTCTCCCAGGTCCCAATTAGTAAGAACTAAGTGACATGTCCAAAAGTTGAAAAGAGATGAGGATCCTCCCATGGTTCGGACCTGGAGGTCGGTGGTGACGAACGAGGCCAGGTTCAGCCATGGGTGCCATCCAACATCAACTCGTTGTTGATCTGGTACGCCGCCTCCCTTGGGATCGACCGCTCCGACATCCGGAACCTGCAGCCATAAAACACCCATCGAATCAGCAACACTCGCCCGATCAGGCGAACTGGACGAATTGCGGGCTGGACGGTGGAGCCGCGGCCAGTCGATCGTCACGGCGACGCGAAGGTGCAGTGCACGGGGTCGTCCCAGCTGGAGCTCGCGTGTGAGAGCACCATGGTCGCTGCTGCTCCTCTCTGAAACAATCTTTCCCGTCTGGATCTGCAAGCATGATCTAGATCCAGAAACAAGAACTCTACAGTATTAGAGGGAAGAAACACTGAAACAAGAAGAAGACGATGCAGACGGTAGGTTGTAGGGAGGCAACGAAGAAGAAGAAAGGCACGAAAGATGGCAGGGTGAGCTCGATTCGGCGGGGGAGATGGCGGGGCGTGCTCGATTCGGCCGCGGCGAGGTCGAATCGGCGGCCGGGGGAGGCGCGATGCGGGAGCCCAAAGTCTCGAACCCTAGCGCGCGATGGAGAGTAAGAGCACAAACCCTAGTGCACGGGTTGTTATTAATAAAGAAATATCACAGACGGTTCCATAAACGAACCGTCCGTGATATGTACATATCACAGACGGTTCTATAAAAGAATCGTCCTTGATGTGTACAGTATCACAGGCAGTTCTTTAAAAGAACCGCTGTGGTAGCAATGTTCATACCTGGTGTTTGGGCGGCCCGATCGAGATCTAATGGTCTATAATCGTTGTGCATTCCGATGGTCCGAACGTTTACGCTTGATCTAGACGGTTGATTTAAAATCGGACGGCTGGGCGCGTGAGTACGTTCGAATGCCGAAAATGCAGCCCATGTGGATTGTGCTATCTATATCGGACGGTCATGAATGCCTCTAGTTGATCTAAGTCTAATTAGGGTTGACTGAGATTTAAAACTTAACTGCCACTTTGACCTAGGTCTTATAAATAGAAATAAATTTCCTAAAATCTTGAAATAATTCATAGGGCTTCCTGGGAAGGTCTAGTGTTCATAAAAATTCTTAAACCTTGCTTTTCATGATTTAAATTTTCTGCAGGTGAAATATAGTTCCAAAAATTTGGTAAAAGTTATATTAATTCATGATAATTATTATAGTATTTGAATAAATTAGTTCCAAATGATGATCATAAGTTTTTATTTCTGTTTTCATTTGGGGAGTTGCTTTAGGTTAAGTTTTAATCTTGTGATAAATCATTGATGGTGCAGAACAACATGGCGCGTAAAGAGAAGTTCTCTCGTTTGGAAGTCTATGATAAATACATAAATGCAAATTGAAAATTCAGAACATTTGACACATTCTGCTATAGATAAATGCAAATTCACATATACATAAAACCACTAATTTTACGGCAAGTAGTCTAACACCTCTGCAAAGAATTTGGCATACTAATGCCTAATCCTGCAGTCATCGCTGCAGAAGACGGCGTAGTCGTCCCACCCTTATCTGCCGTAGCCGATGCTCATGCACCAGTGGTCATCCTCCGATAGTGCCCACACCCGGCCCAGCGGCCCGATCGTGTCCCACGCCGCCGCTTGGACCATGTGCGCGACGAGCCTCTGGCACCGCTCGCACCCGCCGCTGGCCAGCTCACCCTCAACCTGCCTGATGTAGTGTTTCGTAACGTCGTGCGTCTCGCCGACCGTGTAGAGGAGGAGGCCGAGCACGTAGGCCACGGCCTTATGGCCGCCGACGGTCGCCCGTTCCAGGAACACGAGGCCGCGCTGCATGTCTTGGGGCACGAAGACAAGCGCAAGGCCAACGATGAAGCAGGCCTCTGGGTTGCCGGTGCCGGCTAGGTGGTTGACGACGGTGAGGTAGCGCTCGTTGTCCTGCCACTTCATCGCCTCCTCCCACTCCAGCACCACGTGCCTCCCCAGGGCGTGTTTCTTGGATGCCTTGTACATGGCCTTGCAACTAAAATTCAAGACGACTGAATCTTAATACAGGAATTAATTACTCTATAAGAGAAAATTAAAAGGCCAAATTAAGGTCGTTGTCACTAGTTAAATTGGATCACAGTTCAGAACTGGATATTGGCACAAAATGAAATCACGTACATGGCTCGTAGGCTGCAAAGGTCAGCCATGGGCTGAGGAGAGCTCGCGGCCACGAGGCGGACGATGTGGACAACAACATCGTCAGGAAGAAGGACGTTGATCGCCGACCTCCTCGCCAGCTTGGCAGTCATGCTCTGCGTGTTCACCATGGCGTATTGATCAATACCATGCGTGCTCACCATAGCAAACGATAATCATTCTTATAAAACGTCGAAGATATGCATCGTACGTAACATCAACGCGCGAGACGAAGAGACGCATCGACATCGCCCGTTGGCGCAGGAGACGAAGAGACGCATCGTGCGGGAGCTGAAACGTTTAATTATCACACACGGTTGTTTGTTGAAAACCGTCTGTGATAGTTCTAAATATCACCGACGGATATTTTTTCGAACCGTCTGTGATACTTCACAGACGGTTTTTATAATGAATCGTCTGTGATATTACCTCTTCAAAAACAGTTTTTAGCGCGAAAAGTAACACAGATGGTCGCGACACAAAAACCGTCTGTGATTGTTTTTAAAACAGAGGGTTTGGATGAACTGTCAATGATATATATATCATTCAACATATAATATAGTAATTCGATCACCTCCAAACTATTTTTTTTTTCATTTTTGTAATTTACATATATATGGCCAAACAGTGTGGCCAGTCGTTTCTTACAAAGATTAAAAAAGTAGAAACCTAAATAAACAAAGTTTTTCTAGTAGCGGAGGTAGGATGCTATCTCCGTCTTCAAAACTTCGTAGGCGGTGGCGGCATCGGACAGTTTGTGACCATCAGCCCGAAATGCGTCCACCCGCTGACGCGCTCGTTCGAGTGTCTCCCGAAGACCCTCGGACTGTTGAATCAAGAAGAATTGGGCCCATAGTCTCTCTTTCCTTGCATGAGG
The DNA here is from genome assembly GCA_036346255.1 of Ampelocalamus luodianensis. NCBI lineage: Eukaryota > Viridiplantae > Streptophyta > Magnoliopsida > Poales > Poaceae > Ampelocalamus > Ampelocalamus luodianensis. Next base: position 9,326,424 of record CM070636.1, read on the forward strand.
GTCTCGGCATGGTCGAGTCGGTCGCCTGCTGCCTCGATTAAGCAGTCCAAGTGACGGTGAGCCTCCTGGAGACGTGCAGCGTTGTTGTAGAGGACCACGTCGATGACGTAGTAAACTCGCCGGAAGTGGGAGATCACTCGGAAGACACGGCGGAGGAGGATGTCAAGACGGCGGAAGGTGACCGCCACCTGCTCTGGCAAATCCACGACAGAGGAGGGAGGACACTGTTGGAACAGTGTCCTTCCGCCGCATCTGCCAATGTATGGCCGGCGAGATGCTCGTACAGTATGGCCAGGTACACCATCAATGCCGGCGACAAGGTAACAGAGGAGGGAGCCATATATATTTCTGCTTTATAAGTACATACAGTAGATTTATATGTGGGGATGATGATTATCTTCGATGGTGGATGATCCTTTTTATAAAACAAAGAACAAATTCGGCACGTGGGACAAAAAGACGCATCGGGGAGCCGAAGTGGCATTGAAGCGACGAAGAAACTCATCGGGTGACGAACAACTCACGAGTGAAGCGATATTATCACAGACGGTTTTTAATATGAACCGTCTGTGAAATCTACAATTATCACAGACGGTTTGTGTTTAGAACCGTCTGTCATACTTCACATACGGTTTTTAATATAAATGTATGTGATATTACATCTTCATAGATGGTTTTTAGCCCAGTCAGTAACACAAACGGTCTCTAAACCAAAACCGTCTATGATTGCATGTAATACAGACAGTTTTTGTCAACCGTCTATGATGAGGCGTCTAGTATTAGCCTTTTTGTAGTAGTGCAAGCAGCAAGGCCCATCACTTCGCACTCAAATGCGCAACCCTAGTCGTTCTGGAGGCCCCGCCTCAGCGACTAGGGAGTCTCCCGCATCGAGCGCCTCGCCTTGACGAAGAGACATTTCACTACGCACTCAAACGCACGGCCCTAGTCGTTCTGGAGGCCCCGCCTCGGCGACTAGGGAGTCTCCCGCCTCGAGCACCTCGCCTCGGCGGGGAAACATTTCACCTCGCGCTCAAACGCGCAGCCCTAGTTGTTCCAGAGGCCCCGCCTCGGCGACTAAGGAGTCTCCCACCTCGAGCACCTCGCCTCGGCGGAGAGACATTTCACCTCGCACTCAAATGCGCAGCCCTAGTCGTTCCGGAGGCCCCGCCTTGGCGATTAGGGAGTCTCCCGCCTCGAGGACCTCGCCTCGGCAAAGAGACTTCACCTTGCGCCCCGCCTCAGCGACTAGGGAGTCTCCCGCCTCGAGCACCTCACCTCAGTGGAGAGACTTCACCTTGTGCTCAAACACGCAACCCTAGTTATTCTGGAGGCTCCGCCCCAATGACTAGGGAGTCTCCCGCCCTAAGTACCTCGCCTCAGCGGAGAGATTTCACCTAGCGCTCAAATGCACAAGCCTAGTCATTCGGAGGCCCTGCCTCGGTGACTAGGGGGTCTCCTGCCTCGATGCCTCGCGTCGGTGGAGACACATCGCATGTTGTGCACAAACACACAAACCCGTCATTCCAATGGCCACACCCCGAAGACCTCATCTCGTTGAGGACACCTCGCGAACCAAGCACCGGCGCGCCAAATCCTTCCAACATGAGAACAACAAGAGTTTGGGGATGGCGTTAAACCGCCTCCCAGCTAGCTTTGGTCTCATGCAGAGCCCAATAAAAAGTATGAGGCGGCGTTACGCCGCCTCCCCTCACTAGCTTTGGGCCCGCGGGCGAGCCCAATCAAAAAAAGTATGGGGGGCGGTGTTCGGCTTCGCCTCCCCCTCACTAGCTTTGGGCTCCGTAGGTGAGCCCAATCAAAAAAGTGGGGGATGGCGTTCGGCTTCGTCTCCCCCTTGCTAGCTTTGGGTCTCTGCAAGCGAGACCAATCAAAGAAAGTATGGGGGACGACGTTCGGCTTCGTCTCCCCATTGCTAGATTTGGGCTCCACAGATGAGCCCAATCAAAAAAGTAGGGGACAGCGTTTGGCTTTGCCTCCCCCTCACTAGCTTTGGGGCTCTGCAGGCAAACCCAATCAAAGAAAGTATGGGGGATGGCGTTCGGCTTCGCTTTCCCCTCGCTAGCTTTGGACTCCGCAGATGAGCCCAATCAAAAAAGTAGGGGACGGTGTTCAGCTTCCCAATCAAAAAATTATGGGGGACGGCGTTCGGCTTCACCTCCCCCTTGCTAGTTTTGGGCTCCGCAGGCGAGCCCAATAAAAAAAGTAGGGGACGACGTTCGGCTTCGCCTCCCCCTCACTAGCTTTGGGCTCAGCAGACGAGCCCAATCAAAAAAGTGGGGGACGGCGTTCGGCTTCACCTCCCCCTCGCTAGCTTTGGGGCTCCGCAGGCGAGCCCGATCAAAGCAAGTATGGGGATGGCATTCGGCTTCGCCTCCCCCTCGCTAGCTTTGGGCTCTGCAGACGAGCCCAATCAAAAAAGTGGGGATGGCGTTCCGCTTCGCCTCCCCCTCACTAGCTTTGGGGCTCCACAAGCGAGCCCAATCAAAAACGTGTAGGGGACGGCGTTCGGCTTCGCCTCCCCCTCGCTAGCTTTAGGCTCCGCAGGCGAGCCCAATAAAAAAAGTGGGGGACGACGTTCGGCTTTGCCTCGCCCTCACTAGCTTTGGGCTCCGCAGGTGAGCCCAATCATAAAAGTAGGGGACAGAGTTCAGCTTCGCCTCCCCCTCGCTAGCTTTGGGGCTCTGCAAGCGAGCCCAATCAAAAAAGTATGGGGGACGATGTTCGGCTTCGCCTCCCCCTCGCTAGCTTTGGGCTCTGCAGACGATCCCAATCAAAAAAGTGGGGGACAGTGTTTGGCTTCGCCTCCCCCTCGTTAGCTTTGGGGCTCCGCAAGCGAGCCCAATCAAAAGTATGGGGCGGTGTTGAACCGCCTCCCTTGCTAGCTTTGGGCTCATGCAGTAATCCCAATCAAAAAGTGGGGACGCATTCGCCGCCTCCCCCTTGCTAGCTTTGGGGCTCCGCAAGCAAGCAAGCCCAATCAAAAAAGTATGGGAACAGCGTTCGGCTTCGCCTCTCCTCGCTAGCTTTGGGCTCCACAACTGAGGCCAATCAAAAAAGTGGGGACGGCGTTCGGCTTTGCCTCCTCTTGCTAGCTTTGGGCTCCGCAAATGAGCCTAATAAAAAAAAAGTGGGGGACGGCGTTCGGCTTCACCTCCCCTCGCTAGATTTGGGGCTCCGCAAGTGAGCCCAATCAAAGAAAGTATGGGGGATGTTGTTCGCTTTGCCCTCCCCCCCCCCCCCAAGCAAGCCCAAGCGTAGTCACAGTAAGCAACCGCCTCCTTAAGAGGATGGGCCTCAACCCTTCACGCCACTCCAAGTCATGGGCACAACCCACTAAGGAGCGGTCGAAGGGGGCGACGGTACCAGGCCCCCGGCAGGGGCATCGCAAACGGTCACTCTAGGCCTCCGGCAGGGGCATCGCAAACGATCACTCTGAAGAAATAATCAAGCCCAAGGGCGGCGGCAACTGCCACGATGCGCCGCCCACCTCGAGGACCCTGCCTCGGCGTGGCTGCTCCGCGTCAACTTCGACTTCGCCCCCACGGTCTCCGCCACTGCTCACCGCCTGCCTTGAGGCTATCACCTCAGCGGGATGGCCCCGATGCGCTGCCCCACCCGCCTCAAGGACCCTGCCTCGGCGTGGCTGCTCCGCGTCAACTTTGACTTCGCCCCCATGGGCTCCATCGCTGCTCGCCGCCCGCCTCGAGGCTACCGCCTCAGCGGGGCGGCCCCGACACGTCGCCCGCCTCGAGGACCCTACCTCGGCATGGTGGCTCCTCGTCAACTTCACCTCCACGGGCTCCGCTGCTGCTCACCGCCTGCCTCAAGGCTGTAGCCTTAGCAGGGTGGCCCCGACGCACCGCCCGCCTGGAGGACCCTACCTCGACATGGCGGCTCCTCATCGACTTCGCCTCCATAGGCCCCGCCGCTGCTTGCCGCCCGCCTTGAGGCTACCGCCTCAGCGGGGCGGCCCCGACGCGTCGCCCGCCTCGAGGACCCTGCCTCGGCATGGTGGCTCCTCGTTGACTTCACCTCCACGGGCTCCATCGCTGCCCGCCTCGAGGCTGTAGCCTCGGCGGGGCGACCCCGACGTGCTGCCCGCCGAGGTCCATGCCTCAGCGGGGTAGCTCCGCATCAACCGCCTCGGTGTGGCGGCTCCACGCCGACATCTCCCGGGGGTATCCCGACTCCCGAGGGGCCGGGGGCGTCAGGATTGCATCCCCTCATCCCTCGGGACCGCGGGACCTGTCCTCGCGACCTCGGACCACGCAGACGAGGGAGTTGTCGTAGTAGGGCACCAAGGGGTGCCCTGTACCCTAGGGTCATCAGGAATACCGACGTGCCATCAGGGATACTGTATACGGGTAGACCTAGCCTATATAACTTATTTAGACCAATGTACCTAAATACCCTTTCTCTCTCTCAACATTGTGAGGGCAAGAAGGTAAATGTCCATTCTTGCCCTCCTATAAATAAAGCCCCATGGGCATGTAAATGGGGGACTCTCTCTCTCATTTTCTCTCATACACACAAGGCAATACAACTCGTACATGTGCCTCTGGCTCCTCCCATCTTCGGTCTCCTCTCAAGACAAAGGGTACATAGTACCCACTGTCTAGACTTTTCATGCTACAACAATTACTACCAAAGAAAGGAAGATATATATACTCGCGATCTGTTATTGTTAGTAGCAAAGCAAAGAATATGTATGTAGGTGTATGTGTATCTCTCAAACTCACTTGTCTTACCAAATCATATTCTTACCTTTCCGAAGTGAATTGAGGTGACAAACTCACACTTGATAGTATAGGTGAGAGCAACGTGATAATCGAGCGAATTCAAGAGCAAGTCAAAGCACGACAACGGATGTCTATGTGGAGTTTGGTATGGATACCTACTTTTCATAGGGGCGGTCCACCGGCCCCAACGACTTGGCGAAGGCCCCAAGAGGGCCTCCGAGGGCTCTTTGGCCCCTGGGGCGCGAACAAAAACACGTGTCACGTATCGGCGACTCTACGGTATTATTTTTGGCTTTGATGTGCGGAGTGGACTAGATTTGCTATTCTGCACGCCAACAGTGCTATTTTATCCAAAAACTCTATATTTGCTCCCATTGGCCACTAGGGAAGGGACATATGTATGAACAGTGCTCCGTGCAGTAATGTAGCAAATACTACAGAAACAGTAAAATGTATATTGTAACGAAATACACTGTAGTGATTTTACTGTATTATTAGGCACTGCAACGTTTGGTCTAGACCGTTCATTTTGGATCGGATGATAGAGAGAAAGATCAAATGTATGTCACTGTGCTCCTCTGCGTTAGCCCATGCTAATGCAAAGGACTGTTTTCGCATGCAAGGGGTATCTAATTCAGCTAAGAACACATATTCTTTTGAGAAATTTATTCACATTTCATTAGTGAACTTGGTCTTAGCGGTTGGTTTTCTGATTGAACGATCGCCAGTGGACTTGGTTGTTAAGGAATCGCATGTCCTCCTTTGTTAACCGGGACTAGTCCCAAGCATTTAGCTCTAATGTGTATAGAGGTCTGATTTTTTTTCAAACTGTCGTTGGGGCAGCCTGGTCCCAACGACCTGGCGAAGGCCCTAGGAGGGCCTCCGAGGAGCACCAAAGGACCAAGCCAGGGCTCACCTCGGTTAGAGCGAACGTCACCGACTCACCCCTTGCACAATGCCAGGGGTGTCTTGGGCCCCAAGGGCGACAAGACAGGGAGGGCTCCGCGACCCTACCGAAGGGTACTTCAGGTACACTCGCACAAGGTAAAGGGCGCACAACGACTGTCGAAGGTGCCCAACCGAGGGACACTGCACCCCGGGGCAAATGAGTCATCGAGGGCCCTCGGCCTAGACCACCTCGCAGGAGGCAAGGGAGCCCAAGGGGTCCTCGTTCCCGAGTACCCCCCATTGGGAGCGAGGGGACCCGCAAAACCGTCAATGGACCGGAGATGTATAAGCATGATGGACCCGGTCTAAGAAAGACCACCATACACCAAAGGCTACACCTAGGGAGGCACAAAACCCTACAGCCCCTACACCTAGGGGCCCTTTGTAAGAATAGAATTGTAATCCCATGTACCCTCCTTTGTGACCCTATAAAAAGGGATTTGCCCCGTGTAATTTGAGAGGACTTTTTTCAAGGCAATAAAGACACATTAACACGCTCTAACACCGGTCCCCGTTGTTGAGGATCCCCATGCCTCTCCCTCGCGTCCGAGGAACACACAGGCCCCTTTTCTCTACTGTCTAGTTCCGTTGCTATGACACAAATTGAAAAGGAGAAGTTGACATTCCATAAAAAAAACAAGGGATTGTCTGTTCATAAGATGACTGAAATTTTATTAAACAAGAGTCACATGTTTTATCTATTGGATCAATACCCAATCATATGACACATCAATCTCTACACAAATCTAATGATCACAACAATTGACTTAAACTTAATAAAATTTTAGACGACTTAAAAATAACAAATCCAAAAAACAATGCTTATTGCATATTTAAATTCCAAATTTACAAAATAAAACTGCTTCAGCCTTTAAAGAAAAGGAGCAGACAAGCATGACAAAGTACATGAACAAAAACGGTGACCACCGAACCGCAAAACCAGCTTCGCCTCAACCCATTTTCCCTCAAGTTCCACGGACACTGTCACGGGGAAAATAATCCTATAGGACCTGGTCCACAACTCCATTGAGGTAGACCAACTCCACTGCATGACATGTGTCCTTTTTGCGAATCTCAAAGCGCACAACCTCATAAATAACTGATGTGAATTTTCACGAATTGAATACTAAAGGCTATTACGTCACGCTTTGAGATTCGCAAAGGCGCGTGTCGTGCGGTGGGTTGATCGCCCGATAGAGTTGTGGGCCCTCATATGATTATTTTCCCTGTCACGGCGTCACCCCCCACTGATCCCGAAAATGTTGATAAGCAATATAGTGCGCCTGATAGCGCCTCTCCAACCACCAGTCCCAACGCTCTAAATTCTAACCCCTCTCGGCTCTTCAGAAGCAATGGCCGCCACGGCTGCAGCTGCACTCGCACCGGAGCACGTGCGATTCTCGTAGCAGCTCCTGGTCGGCGGCGCGCTGATTCCGTGCGCGCGCAAGCGCAATTTAGCTACACTGTCCCAGGACAAAGCTTGACACGCCTACTCTGCAGTGCAGTGCACGCGATCCAAGTGCAGATTCTGCAGAGTTGGAGATGAAGCACCATGAGGGAAGAACGTCCATGCATCGTGCGCGCGCCAGGCGAGCCGTCTTGCGGCGCGCGTTTCTGCTCTTCCTCCTGCTCCTGTCGTCCTCCCAGCTGCGCGGCGCGAGCTCGGCGCGGGGCGAGGCGGGGGCGCTTTTGAGCTGGAAGGGCAGCCTGCCGCGCCTCCCCGCGGTGGCTGCGGCAGCTCTCGCCTCGTGGGAGGACGCCGCCAACTCCACCGTCGCGCCGTGCGCGTGGCGAGGGGTCTCATGCGACGTCTTCGGCCGCGTGGTGGGCGTCGACGTGGCCGGCGCAGGCCTCGCCGGCACGCTCGACGCCCTGGACCTCTCGTCGCTGCCCAGCCTCGGCAGCCTCAACCTCAGCTTCAACTCGCTGACGGGGTCGTTCCCATCGAACGTGTCCGCGCCACTGCTCAGCCTCACGTCCGTTGACCTGTCCAACAACAACTTGTCGGGTGCGATACCGGCAACGTTGCCGGCGTACATGCCGAACCTCGAGCACCTCAACCTTTCGTTCAACCAGTTCACCGGGGAAATACCGGAGTCCCTCGCAAAGTTGACGAAGCTCCAGAGCCTTGTTCTTGGCTCTAACCGCCTTGCTGGCGGCATACCGCCGGCGCTCGGTTCCATCTCCGGGTTGCGAGCGCTTGAGCTGTCCGGTAACCCGTTGGGCGGCACGATCCCTGCCTCTCTGGGCAAGCTCCAGTCGCTGGAGCGCATCAACGTCAGCCTCGCTCGGTTGGAATCCACCATTCCAAGGGAGCTCAGCCTCTGCACCAACCTCACCGTCATTGGCCTCGCCGGGAACAAGCTCTCCGGGAAGCTGCCGGTGTCTCTGGCCAAGCTGACGAAAGTACGGGGGTTCAACGTCTCCAAGAACATGCTCACCGGTGAGATCTTGCCGGACTACTTCATGGCCTGGACCCATCTCACGGTGTTTCAGGCGGATGGAAACCGTTTCAACGGCGAGATACCCACGGAGGTCGGAATGGCGTCGAGGCTGGAGTTCCTCTCCTTGGCCACCAATAACCTCTCCGGCGCGATCCCGTCAATCATCGGAAGGCTGACCAACCTCAAGGTGCTGGACCTCTCCGAAAACGAGTTCTCCGGCGTGATCCCCCGGACGATCGGCAACCTTACGAGCCTGGAGACGCTGCGGCTGTACGACAACAAGCTCACCGGTCAGATGCCGGACGAGTTCGGGAACATGACGGCGCTGCAGAGGCTATCCATAAGCACCAACATGCTGGAGGGCGAGCTGCCGGCCGGCCTTGCCCGGTTACCGAACCTCCTGGGCCTCATCGCCTTTGATAATCTTTTCTCCGGGACCATCCCGCCATATTTCGGCCGGCACGGCCTGATCTCCATGGTCAGCATGGCGAACAACAACTTCTCCGGCGTTCTGCCTCCGGGGCTGTGCATGAGCGCTGCCCGCCTCCGATACCTCGGCCTGGACGACAACCACCTCACCGGCACAGTGCCCGCTTGCTACCGCAACTTCACGAAGCTGGTGCGCATCCGGATGGCACGGAACCAGCTGGCCGGCGACGTGTCGAAGATTTTCGGATCGCATCCTGAACTGTACTACATTGACCTGTCCGGGAACTCGTTCGAAGGCGAGCTCCCCGAGCACTGGGCTCAGTTCAAGAGCCTCTCGTACCTGCACTTGGACGGCAACAAGATCACCGGAACAATTCCTCCCGGTTACAGCGCCATGGCTGCATTGCAAGATTTGAGCCTGGCATCGAATCGTCTCTCCGGCACGATCCCGCCGGAGTTCGGCAAATTACCATTGCTCAATCTGAACCTGCGTCGCAACATTTTGTCAGGACGAATACCTCTGACACTGGGGAACGCTACTACGATGCTACAGCTGGACCTGTCTGGAAATGAGCTCGACGGCGGCGTGCCAGTGGAGCTGACCAAACTGGCGCACATGTGGTACCTGAACCTGAGCGGCAACAACCTCGCCGGAGCGGTGCCGGCTCTGCTCGGCAAGATGAGCTCGCTGCAGGAGTTGGATCTCAGTGGCAACCCGGGCCTGTGCGGCGACATAGCCGGCCTGAATTCTTGCAGCATGGACTCCACCGGCAGTGGCTCCCGGCGCTACAACGCAAGGCTGATCCTTGTCGTCGCTCTGGCTGTCGCCGCCGCACTGCTGGTCTCCACCGCTGCGGTGGCTTTTGTACTGGTGCGCAAGAGGAGGCGAACTGGCCAAGACACCGCCGACACGACGACGAGCGGCAGCACGACGTCTCTGCGGGCTTCCATTTGGGGCAAGGACGTGGAGTTCACCTTCGGCGACATCCTGGCGGCGACGGAGCACTTCAACGAGGCGTACTGCATCGGCAGGGGCAGCTTCGGGAGCGTGTACCGGGCGGACCTACCCGGTGGCCACTCCCTCGCCGTGAAGCGGCTCGACGCGTCGGAGACCGGCGACGCGTGCTGGGGCATTAGCGAGAAGAGCTTCGAGAACGAGGTCAGGGCCCTGACGCGCGTCCGGCACCGGAACATCGTCAAGCTCCACGGGTTCTGCTCCATGGGCGGGAACATGTACCTGATCTACGAGCTTGTCGAGAGGGGCAGTCTCGGCAAGGTTCTGTACGGGGGCGGCGGCGGCGGCGGCGGCGACAGGTTCGACTGGTCGGCGAGGCTGAGGGCGATCAGGGGTGTGGCGCACGCGCTGGCCTACCTGCACCACGACTGCTCGCAGCCGATGATCCATCGCGACGTCTCGGTCAACAACGTTCTGCTGGACCCCGACTACGAGCCGCGGGTGTCGGACTTCGGCACGGCGAGGTTCCTCGCCCCCGGCAGCTCCAACTGCACCAGCATAGCAGGGTCCTACGGCTACATGGCGCCAGGTACAAAGTACAAACATTACCACCGTGATGACACAGTGACTGAATCCTCCATTGCTAGCTGCATGCTCACATTGGCATTGGCACGTTCTTGTCGCAGAGCTGGCGTACATGAGGGTGACGACCAAGTGCGACGTGTACAGCTTCGGCGTGGTGGCAATGGAGATCTTGATGGGCAAGTACCCGGGCGGGCTCATAAGCTCTCTGGAGTCGCCGTCGCTGTCGTCGTCGACCGAGGAGCAGGGTGGCGGCGAGTCGTCGTTGCTGCTGCTGCTCAAGGACGTGGTGGACCAGAGCCTGGACCCTCCCGCCGCGCAGCTGGCCGGGCAGGTCGTGTTCGCCTTCGTCGTGGCGCTGTCGTGCGTCCGGACGAGCCCCGAGGCCCGGCCTACCATGCGCAGCGTCGCGCAGGAGCTCTCCGCTCGCCGGAGATCGATATTGGACAGGCCGTTCGGGGCGATCAGGATCGGCGACCTGACTAATCCGCAGAAATCGATCTTGCACATGTTTGGGGTTGTATAGATGTGGGTCTCCATTTGCTTGGTTAATTTAACTCTTCCTTGTAAACGTCGACGTTCGTGGATTCATTTTCCAAAGTGAAAGCTCGAATTTGTACCAGGGACATCCGACGTGAATTGTTCTAAGATGGAATGGACGCCACCGTGGTTTTGGCAGTCTGCGCTGCACCGCCGGCGACCGAGGCCGTGCCGTGCGCCCGTGCCACCTGCTTACGCAACATGGCCGTGAACTGCACCGCCCAGCAGCTGCGAGAGGTGGGCTGCTTCTTGTATGGGCGGACTCCCGGATAAGGCCGTGCTTCTTCTCATCTTTTTCGGCCCACGTAATTGGGCCTCCTCCAATGCGGTGCGCTGACCGTTTAGTATATAGTAGGTATATTAGTTATATATCCTAAAGGGTAAATGGAGGGAGTTTTGAGGCTAGGAGAGGGTGGTCACGTCGCATGTTTTCATTTTTGCCGTCGGATCTCCACACGGCTGCTTCTCTCACATCCGATTAAATTTTTGCTTTGCGTGCCCGGGAGAAGCTTGTCGTTTGCTCGCTGGCGCTTTTGCGCTCAGCTGCTCGCTTCGCGCGCGCCCCACTGACTCACGCCTCCCTGGCCCACCAGGCTCGCTCCTTTTTCGACGCACGCATACGAGCGCGTGGGCCGCTAGTACTAATAACTAGGCTCAATAATATGTATTTCCACCCCCTCATGGTTTCAGCCCTGTCGACGATCAAGTCGCCGATCTTACAATAAATGGAAAAAGAGAGAATGACGTGGGAAATCTTGGGATTGCAATGGGACTGCTCTTTATTAGTATGAACTGAGATTTTACAAGGGGTGTATCCTGACAGAATGACGGACTGCTTTGTAGAGTACAAGACAATGCTTCTTTCTATCTATCTTCTGATGATCTGATCCGATCACTCCTCTCTCTCCTTGATCCGCCCAGGTTCCATCTTTAAATAGCCCTCGAAGAGGTGGCAGTTACTTCCGGAGAAGGCGCCTGATGTGAAGCGTTGCGTCTGGTCGGAGTCAAGTGACGGTTGATACAGAATCAACCGTTTGGTGGTTATATGTCTATGAAACATATAACCGCACGGAGGTTGTTCACTGGTGTGTCTTGGATAAGATACGTCGTATGGAATATGCACGTGTTCCATTCATCATACGGTAGAGAATATATCTCAGAATCAGTTCTTACCTTCTACGAGTATTCTCACGGTGGAAGCTTGGCAGGCCTTCGTCAGGCTGTGGTACCCATTATGTAACCTCTGGAATCTCTATGACCGGTGGTCGTGCACCTCAAAGTATCGACCATGAAGGCGTGCGGTCTTTTATGTATTAAAGATAATACATAGAGGTTTTAATCCTCGTCGGCTAGCCCCGAACTTTAAATGAATAGGTCATGTGAACACCTTTCTTAGATGAAATCGTATCGGGATGGCGCTTATTAAATACAAAGGCATTTGAAGCGGTTTGTATTCACTTTAAAGTTGAGAACTTTGCCTTGGGATTTGAAGAGTTTCGTGTCCATTGGACTTTTTGGGTAACTCCTTATTACGGTTTAGGATTTACGAAGCTTATAAAACCCCTTTGTAAACCTAGGGTTTTCACTTCCTCCTTTCTTTTCTCATCTTAGAGTAAAACTACCTCCGACCTCCTTTGCTTTTCTCACCCAAAAATAACTTAACCATGTCGGACCAAATCACCAACCGGTCGGTTTCTAACCTAAGTGAGAAAAAGTTGGAGAATCTGGAGAAGATCGGGATGCTCCCGGCAAGGATGTGATTTCTTGGAGATCCGTTTGGGAACATTCCCGAGCGATGAAGATGGAGAAATTCTGTTTTCTCGCATATATCGAATGCGGATTTGGCTACCGCTCCTCCTTTCTTCCTCAAGTTTTGGAGTATTATGGAGTTGAATTGGTGAATCGGCTCCCAATGCCATCGTCAATCTCGGTATTTTCATCTATCTCTGCGAGCGTGCTTGGGGATTCGGCGGATCTGGATTTATTCAGTACTACTACGAGGATGACAAAGTCGGAAGGCGATTGGGGCGCTTTGGGAGTGCACCTGCGTCTCCATGATGGAAAAGCCGATGAGTACATTTTATGTACTCAAAATCTTCGTGGTCGTCGTGGAAGAAGAGTTGGTTCTATATGAAGATCACGAAGAAAGACAACCTTTATTATTCTGGTAAGAAGGCGGTCGAGAATCCAAGATGGCGCTCCTCTATGGAGAAAGAGGGAAATGTAGGGAAATGGGCTGAAGCAATCAAGGTTCTTAGTGTCAAAGGTCTAACATCTTGGCATGTGGTGAAGGACTTTTCCACGCGCCGGGTTAGCCCTTTGAAGGCCCGAGCACATAAGATGCTCTGGTACATTGGTCGTGATGATACGACCAGAGACTCTAAAGATGGTAAGCCATTTTAATGATTCTGACCAGTTTACATATTTCAGTTGATTATTTCTTAACTCTTTCATTTTTACCTTTACAGCTCTATCTTCTGATGAGATTAGAAGCCGGATCAAGATGATACTGCACACTTGAGAGCTTTGGCGATAAGGCTAGTTTTCCTCGGATCTTAGCGGCTATTTCATTGAAGAAAGGATTGAAAGATTTAAGGTAAAAATATCAATCTCTTTGTCTTATTGAGCGTACATATTATTTTTGATCGGTATACCATAAATCCTCTTTGATGTGTAGTCGGTTGGGTTGAGAGTCAACAAGGTCACTTTGAAAGATGTGAGCCAATTGATGATCCGATCTCCTTCGACCACACAGGATGTAAGCCCTCGGTAGGTAACCGAACACAAATAATATTTTGGATAAATTATGTTTATCGCCTAACTATCTTTGATGATGAATTTAGGCGGTCGTCGTACCTTCCAGCAAGGTCACTGAGAATCCTCCAGTGCCTACTGAGGTCACTGTTGTGGAGGTAGACGAATCTACATCTACTGACCCGGCGATCAGGGACCTCGACCAAATGGTCGCGGATATTGCTTCCGATTTCCGATCAGTAGATGTGCAAGATCTAGTCAACCCTACCGGTTTAGAACCGGTGAGATCAGTTGACAGGAAGAGGAAGGCTAGCGCAACGAACTTTAGTTCGATGCGCTATAAATAAATTCGAAAAACAACAAGGTATATATATAAAATGAAGAGGTCGTATTTATACATACCTTGGATCTTCCTTACCTTCTCTCTCTCTTGTTTTAGATCTTCTGGTGTTCCGGTCGTATCCGACCAGAGCACCCCTCAGGAAAAAGTTCCTGAGGTGGAGGTGGTCGTGGAGGTTCCTGACCAGGATACTCCTAAAGCAAAAACTACCGAGGATGAAGTAGCAAAGAAGCCCAGGCGAGGTTTGACATCTACTCGGGATCCTCTAGTAATCCTTACTCCTTCTCGGAGGTAGTCATCCCCAGAGATCCTCAACAGGTTCCACCTCCCCCAGGAAATACTTCTCAGGTTAACAAATTCCCTTTTTCTCCCCGATTTATCGAGGATAAGGAACTTGATGAAGCCTGGGGAAAGATCTCGGACCATCAAGCCAAGATTGGTCGGATACTATCTTTCCGAATATAATGATATAGCAATTCGGGTAAGTGTTTCTGACCATCCTTACAACTCTTTCTTTGCGGTTTCTTTGAAAACTTGCTAAAGAAAGGAATTTTGTTTTTGTAGCATTTGGTGAAAACTATGTCATGTCGGAGGACGACCAGTGAATAAGAACTTTGGAGCAAAAACACTCAGATATGAGAAGTAAGTACTTTTCTCTTTTATTTATCTTCTGTGTTTTATCTATCCATCCTTCTCCTTAACTTAATTCTTTCTATCATCTTTGTGATTTAGAAAAAATTAAAGAAGAGGTCGTGGCTAAGGAAGCCATAATAATAAAGTGAGGAAGAAAATCGAGTAAAGACCGGTCGATCGAGCATGCGATGACCGTGCAAAAGAGGTTTCGACTCTTACGAGAAGAAAATCAAAGGTAGCTGGTCGGAGACCTAACGATATTCCATAACTCCAATTATAAAGAATACATTAATTTTGTTTATCTACTCGTGCGAGAAAAAGCGTAGCACTTGAGCAGCGGAGAAGACCCTCGATTTTGAGCGTGGCCAAAGGAAGCTCTTGTATTTGGCCTTGATGAGAAGATCAAGGCTCTTAACAAGATGATCTTCGATATGGGATCGGGATCAAGCTTGCCTTCTTTAGGAGATCCAACGGAAAGATGATCTACTTTGGTCAACTTTGGAAGATCTCAAAGGTGCGCTCAAAACTATGAGGAAAACCATACCCGACAATGAAGGAAGCTATTATGGCTGGAGTTAGTGTTGCTTTAGCAAAACTAAAGGCTTCAGACCCCTCTGTTAGTTTTAAAGGCTGTGGAAGAGGACTTATTGCTCAAAAGTGAAGCAACAAAACTTCTCGAGGAAGCAAGACCTCTGGAGAAAGTTGCGAGAAGAAATGGAAGTCGGATCTCCATCACATAGCGACCGATCTGGCGGTCTCAACATGTAAATGAATATAACTTTTAGACTATGTAAAATGAAAACTTACCTTTTATCAAAGAAGATCTGCTTTGTCTTATTAATGTTGTTAAATACTCATATATCTCTAGCCCCATCGCTTATGTTAGTAGATGAGCGTTACTAAAAAAGCGATGGACCGTAATTGAGTAATAACGATGACCATGGTAAGAGTCTTGATAATGTGTATGACAATGATCTAGGAAATACTAGGAAATCATGTGGTGGAACCAACCGACGACTTACGCTAGTCTAGATTTTTGCCCATTATCAAGTACTATGGAATACCACTTGTAGTCGAAGACATAACAAAGACTAGATCTTGCTTATAAGAAGATATGCATTAAGAATGTATGCAAGAAATGAAATGAAGAGATAAGTACCGTTGTTTAGGAAATATTCAGATCTGGTCGTATCGAATCTTAGGCGAAGATTTGTAAAATATTTCGTAAACGTGCTCATTCTCAAATCGATCGCGTGAGGATCGTAGGAAAAGGACCGTCACTAAGAAGCTCCTTCCGGTGGGCGGGACCACGTGCGAGAGAGGAGAGACTTCGACCAGAGGCTTTGGTGTCGACCATGCTTGACTTGATTAGAATGAAATGTTGAAATAAAATAACAATCTTTAATTTCAAGAAACGAAAGCCAAGTAAATCGTCTGAGTTGGTACTCCTTATACTCGTATGACTCTTTAAGAAAAGAATGTCCGGTCATGAGTGTGTATCATTGAAGCAATGGTCACGGCTAAAACCAATGTGATTGGTGATATTTAAGTCAACAACCATGAGTAGTGGAGATCCCAAAGAAGGAATATCGGAGAGAATGAGAGTCTTCTCCGACCAACCAGTAACGTGAATGGCATACGACCAAATGCAACAAATAATAAGTATAAACAACCATACTTATCAGTTTTAAGGAAAAGCATCTTTATTGAAGAAAAAATGAATAAAAATGAAATACATGAAATTAAACATAGAACTTACATAATCGATCAATATTCCAAGAATTAGATAAAATCGCCCATCGACATAGCTAATCCGTGCACGATCTGGTGGGTTACTTCACCACGTGTATGGACCTTCCACTTAGGTGAAAGCTTATTGCGATTTGCTTGGTTACGATTTTTCGAGAACGAGATCACCTACAGCTAGGCTGCGAGGTTGTACCTTACGACTGTGATACCGACGCATGGCTTGTTGGTAGATTGCTGATCGTATCAAGGCTTGATTTCGTCTTTCTTCAAGGAAATTGATGTCGTCAAGTCGTCGTTGATCGATCACTTTCGAAAAGTAATCGATTCGAAGCGAACCAATTTTTAGTTACGGAGGAAGCATAGCCTCGGCCAGTAAACTAAAAAGAATGGTGTTTCCCGGTCGCACGACTAGTTGTTGTCGAACGACCCATAATCTGCAGGAAGTTCTCGAACCCAAGCTCCGACCGTTGAAATGGCGGTCGAACACTCGTCGTTTGATCCCTTGCATTATGATACCATTGGCTCGCTCAACTGCTCCATTGCTCTGTGGATGAGCAACAGAAGCGAAATGTATCTTGACACCTAGTTCTTCACAGAATTCCTGAAAATTGCTGCTTGAGAACCGCACCGTTATCGATGATTATACGATCGTACACCAAACCGTGTAATCACGCTTTTTGTTAGGAACCTCTTGGCGGCTTGATTGTAGTTTTACAACCGGCTCGGCCGATCCACTTAGTGAGCGTGTCAATCATGACGAACAGAACTCAAAGCCCCGGTGCCTTTGGGAAAGGTCCCGAATGTCCGATCCCGAGGTTGCAAAAGGCCAAGAAAGAGGATTGTTTGCAAAGCTTGAGGCGGCTGATGTACTTGTCGGCTATGAAATCGACATTGCACGCGCCGTCCACGAGCTCTTTTGCATCATGAAGGCGATTGGCGATGTATCCTTGCCTAAAGGCTTTACCGACCAGCGTTACAGCAGGAATGATGAGCTCCAGAACTCTTTCATGAATTTCGATTAGCAATTTAATGCCATCCGATTGAGATATGCATCTCATCAACACTCCGTGAGATCCTCGCTTATACAAGGTACGTTCAATGAGAGTGTATGATTTGGCTTTTCGTGCATACGATCAGCCTCTACATCATCTTCTGGAATTATGTCATCTTGAAGATAATTGTAGATCGATGTCATCCAATCTCTACAGTGATCGTGATGGCGCCAACCATCATCGACTGCGGAGCATCCATGTTTGCGTAATCAAGGTGTGCAACCTCCTTGCTAACATCTATGTCCTCGGAAGGCTCGACTACCGAGGGTGAATCGAGTTTCTCGAGAAAACTCAGGCGGGACGGATGTCCGTGTGCCATCCATCAACAAGTAGTGCGCGAAAGTTTTCCTTTCTAGGAATGTGTTGGATCGAAAACCGAAGAAATGCTTTTCAAGTTTCGTACTTAAATCGAATATGATGACATCTTGGTACTAGAGCATTGATACTCTTTCCCTACTTGATTCGCTACTAGTTGAGAATCACCTTTACTAGCAATCTGCGAATCCCGAGCGAACGAGCTACTCGAAGTCCTACCAGCAAACCTTCGTATTTTGCTGCATTATTTGTAGCAGGAAAGTTTAACTGAATGGCGTATTTAAGTTGTTCGCCAGTAGGGGAAATCAAAACGACCCCAGCCTCCGAGCCTTGAAGCATCAAGGAACCATCAAAGTACATTGTCCACTGGTCGTGAAACTCGTACTCGGGTTCTTGGGAGGGTTCAGGGTTTGTCCATTCGGCAATGAATTTTGCTATTGCCTGAGACTTAATCGCTGTTCTAGGGACAAAATGGAGGTCAAACGCCCCAAGCTCAACCGCCCATTTTGCTATTAGATCCCGATGACTCCTGTTACCTAGGACTTGACCAAGCGGATATCCGGTAGGTATGCGACCACTTTATGGGCACGAAAATAATGTCTAAGTTTCCTTGAAGTCATAAGGAGACCATAGAGCAATTTACGGTATCGTGGATATCGTTCTTTTGGTCCATGCAAGACTTACACATAATATATTGGTCGTTGGATACGATCACGTTCTCGACCAATACACCGCTTAATCGCGTGGCGTTGCGTGACGTAAATTAGCAATGTCTCTTCCAATCTTGGAGAGACTAAGACCGGAGGATTCGTAAGATACCGCTTAAGCTCCTCAAAAGCGTCGTTTGCCTCTTTAGTCCATTGAAACTTCCATGTTTCCGAGAAGCTTGAAGAATGGAGTCCTTTTCACCTAACAGTGCTATGAAACGACTTAACGCGCCATACTGATCGGTTAGCTTCGGACTTCCTTTTCGTGGTCGGAAACGCATCGATCGATAGCGGTTATTTTCACTAGATTTGCTTCAATGCCTCTAGCGAAACTAGAAACCCGAGCGATTTTCGGATGAAACTCGAACGCACACTTTTCCGGATTTAATTTAAGGTTATGACGTCTTAAATTATTGAAAGTCTCTTGTAGGTGCGGAATGTGGTCACCAATGTTGATACTTTTACGACCAAGTCATCAACATAGGCTTCAAGATTCCGACCTATCACGTACTAAAGGTTTTCTGCATCAACCTTTGGAGCGTCGCACCGACATTTTTAAGACCAAATGACATCTTTACATAACAAAGAGGTACCAAATGGAGTGATGAAGGAAGTTTTCTCTTCATCTTCTTTACTCATATTAATCTGGTGGTATCCTGAATATGCATCTAAAAAACTTAATAACTCACACCCGGAGGTAGAGTCTACAAGTTGCTCAATGCGAGGAAGGGGAAAATCATCCTTTGGACAAGCTTTATTTAAATCTGTAAAGTCGATACACATACGCTATTTTCCATTGGCCTTTTTAACCATTACAGGATTGGCAAGCCATTCAGGGTGGTCGACCTCACGGATGAATCCAGCATGGAGTAGCTTGTCAGTCTCCGACTGGATTGCTATTTTCCGATCAGGTGCAAAACGCCTTAGCTTCTGCTTGATCGGTCTTTTATCGGTGCAATGCTAGCCTATGCTCGATCACCTCCCGGGACTCGGGCATGTCGGATGCCGCGGCGAATACATCTGGTTTGCTCGGAGGAAGGAGACGAGCGACTCTTCCTATTTGGGGTTGAGTCCTTCCCAGGCGAAATCTTGGCACTCTCTCAAGCTTTCGTCGAGTGGAACCTCTTTCATCCGGTCGGAAGGCTTTGGTGCTATCTTTGGTCTTGAGTGTTTGACTTGCATGGTAGCGGTGTTAGTTCCTCCGGTGGAAGCTCATCGACCGGTTCTAAACATTTCGATCACATACGTGGCGATTTTCGATCACCTCGGACCGTGATGACACCCTTTGGTCGGCATTTTCAAACTCGTAATCGTAATGCGTAGCTACCAGAATTTTGCTAAGGTGGGACGACCAAGGATTGCATTATATCTTTTTCAAAATTCACTACATCGAAAAACTTTTACGTTCGGAAATTGTCGGGTTTTCCGAACGTAACCAATAGGGATAATTGCCTATTGGCTTGGCGGTAGATCCAGGAACTATACCATGGAAGGCATATTTCACAGGCTTTACCTTAGAATTTGGAATCTGCATATCTTCCAATGCGCTTGCAAAGAGAATATTTAAAGAACTACCCCCATCTATCAAAACCCGATTAACCTTGCAGTTATTAATAGTAGGCTCAACGACAATTGGAAACCTACCTGGTCGAGTTGAAGGGATTGGGCAATCTTCTTTGCTAAAGGAGATTATTGTCTCCGACCACCTTGAAGGTTTGGTGATGATCGGAGTTTCAGCAAGGTTGACTTCTCGCTCCATGGCCTTCAGGTGACGTCTGGATTCGTATGAAGAAGATCCCCCGAAAATTACATCGACAGTATGCTGAGGTTCTTGATACTCCATCTCCTCGTCACCATCCTTGTCCTTTCTGGAGCTTGTTTCAATCTCTTGAATTGAAGGAAGTGGACCTTTACGCATAATAATCATTTAATTTCTTCTGCCAAGCGCGACAGTTGCGTAAATCGTGTCCTACTTGTTTATGGAGAGGACACCATTTTTTGCTTTTCTTATACTCATTGGTCGGAGCTTTTGCTTTGCTATGACCAGAGTAATCTTTTCTTCCTTTAGGAAATTTCTCAAGAAATGGCGGAACCTCCTTATTGTTAGTTCTCGCGTGTTTCTTCTTCTTGAGAGCTTTTACGCTTCTTTTCCGACTTATCGGACGGTGGGGATCTTGTCTTTTCGATCAACGGCCGTTCCACTCGACCGCTTCCGCTGGCGCGTTGCGTACTTGTCGACCATGTCGAAGAGCTCGATGGTTGTTCGTGGGGATGAATTGCTAGATCCTCCGTAAACCTTCGATTTCTTAATCCCGCTTTAAAAGCACGGATAACGAAGACTCGCAACCTCGGAATCGAGTTGCGGACTTTGCTAAATCTCTTGATGTATTGTCGAAGAGTTTCATTAGGTTTTTGCCGTATCCTGTGGAGATCATCCTCCTTTCCAGGGCGATCGTACGTACCCTGAAAGTTTGCAATTAGAAGATCGCAAAGCTGCTCCCAAGTATACAGATCCGATGGGTAAATTTAGCAACCATGATCGGTGATCCTTCTAGTACCGTGGGAAGATAATTAGCCATTACATTTTAAATCGCCAGCAGCAGACTCGATGGCGGTGGTATAAATCTGAAGAAATTCTAAAGGATTTTGGGTCCCATTGAATTTATCCAGGTTGGCAGGTCGGAACCTGTTTGGCCAACGCACAGCTTGGAGCCCTGCAGAGAAAGCTCGACAACCTGTGATCGTCTCACGGCGCCTTCTTTGAAAAGGTCTTTGGATTATAATCGATCGGGGACCGATTCACGACCGATCGCTGATTTTACGGTATCCGATCCGGTCGTGTACGTTTCGAGAACGCCTTTGACCGCTTGCCTGGTTAAGATGATACCGAAGATCATCAGGTCCAAGCGTTTGCTCTTGTTGGCGAGGTGAAGATTCTGAAAACAATCTTCTTCCTCATGACTTTGCTTGGTGGAGCGTCGGTGGTCCTTGTGTTAGTTGACCCTCAACACGACCACGCTGGCTTCTGCTCAGGGAAGAATGCTGAGATGAAGTCATGGTCTGACTCTGTGGTTGCCTTCGTTCCCGATATGCTTCCGTGCGCTGCATGGTCTGTTGGATAATCTCCGATACTTGACCTACAAGTCGTGCAAAACCTGGAGTTTCTGCCAAAACAGGGTCAGAAGTATTTAACATATTTCTAACTCTGCGAGTTACGTATGGTTACCAGAAGGTCTTACAGAGTTTCTACGAAAGAGGTGTTTGATAGCTTTGATTTTCTGTTTCTCCCGATCGGTCTTGCACGATCTCCTGCATTGGCTAGGCGAGATCGAGCGAATGTGATGGGCGTCCACGATTCTGTGACCTCCGGCATTTGGTGCACGACGCTCGTATCATCTCCATCATTATGTGGTGGCGAGGCAATGTGGAGGACCGTATACGGCATCTTGATTTGAATCTCCGATCGCATTGACCTCGTGTTTCCAACGATTATCCTCGATGAGCTTCCATCGTAATCAATGGAGAGCCTTTCGAGTTTTCACAAAGAGTTTCCACGATGGAAAATAATCGGTGATCGATACCTCCCCCGAGGTCCTTGTAATGGTCTCGGCTGATGCGTGACTGCGATCGTATCTTGAGCCTTATTATCCCCATCCGTTTATCACCGTGGGTTTCATCGACTCTTGTCACCAAGTGTCGGTTGGCTCTGGAATTGCTAGAAGCGTCGGTGAGTATCTATCAACCATGATCGCATCAAAAGTATATTGGACTTGAGTTGATGAGTTGGGTTTCTTCACCTTTCTTGCGGTCGCGAGTCCGGACTTCTTTGAAGCCTTCGGGCTTTACGAGCCGTCGGGGCGTCTCCTCTGGAAACGCCATCGATCGCGGTGGTGTATCCTCATCCATCCGGTCGATTTCGCTTGTTTTACGCAACGAGCGACCGATGGAAGAGGAGGATGATGAAGAGGCTTCATTTTCCTCCATAGCGCGCATGCATGCGTCCATGTCAAGGTTGGTGTAGTCCGCCGGTCGAACCAATTCTCTTCGTCCCAACTTCCCGACATAACCGCATGAGCGATTACGAGTGGGAAATGGACAAAAATCGGTGAGCAACACCGGTCTTCCAAGATTCCACGCGCGTTCCCCACGGACGGCGCGGTATCGACGATCAAGTCACGATCTTACAATAAATGAAAAAGAGAGAATGGCGTGGAAATTTTGGGATTGCAATGGGACCGCTCTTTATTAGTATGAACTGAGATTTTACAAGGGGTGTATCCTGACAGAATGACAGACTGCTTTGTAGAGTACAAGACAATGCTTCTTTCTATCTATCTTCTGATGATCTGATCCGATAGCTCCTCTCTCTCCTTGATCCGCCCAGGTTCCATCTTTAAATAGCCCTCGAAGAGGTGGCAGTTACTTCCGGAGAAGGCGCCTGATGTGAAGCGTTGCGTCTGGTCGGAGTCAAGTGACGGTTGATCTGAGAATCAACCGTTTGGTGGTTATATGTCTATGAAACATATAACCGCACGCGAGGTTGTTCAACGGTGTGTCTTGGATAAGATACGTCGTATGGAATATGCACGTGTTCCATTCATCATACTGATGAGAATATATCTCGAGAATCGGTTCTTACCTTCTACGAGCGGTTCTTACGGTGGAAGCTTGGCTTGGGCCTTCGTCCACCGGTACCCATTATGTAACCTCTGGAATCTCTACGACCAGTGAGGTCGTGCACCTCAAAGGTTACGACCATGAAGACGTACGGTCTTTTTATGTATTAAAGATAATACATAGAGGTTTTAATCCTCGTCAAGCCCATCTCACACCCTCCCTCTCTCCTAACAACCCAAGTGACTCTCGACGCAAGCATCATCCCAAGTGGCCAAGTTCGTAACCCAAGCCTAACCTAACTCATTATCTCCCCTTCTCTCTCTTCTCTCGATTCAAGCGGCGAGCGCAAGGTGCAGCAGGCAAGGCAACAAAGTCCGAGGAGGGAACCTCCTGCAAATACACATGAGCTGCTCGTGCGTCGTGCCCTCGCCCGCCACCACACCAGCCTCGCTCGGCCACCGGCCACGCGCCCTAGCCCCTGTGACCTTGCCACCGCATGCCCTCGCCTGTCGCCACTCGCGCCCTCGCCCACCGCACCCCCGTGCCTCGCCTCGCCCGTCGCCCCGCGCCTGCCGCCAGCCACCTCGTGGTTAGGGTTAGGGAGCTGGGGAGTGAGGACTGGGGAGGATTGAAGCGTGAGCCGGGCCCGTGAGGATGACTGGAGGTCCTGAAGAATTAATGTCTAATGGATCGGCCGGCCAGGCCAAGCCCAATGTACGTGCATGGCCTGAGACGAGGCAGCCTCCTCTCCTCCTCACGGTTGTCTGGTCAGAAGTCGATGGCCGGTGCCAGAGACTAGGGGGTCCCGCCTGAGGGAGCTCCGGCAGCCGCTTGAGTTTGCCCGAAGGGAGGGTCCACCCCTAGAAGGGATAGTTTAGGTTGAGCCAAAAAGTCCATATTATCCTTTGAAAAAAATATAAGAGTCCATAAAGTAAATATATATTGCCCTTAAGAAATCCATGGCCAAGTTTATTTTTTGATATTATCCATTACTTAGTAATAGAATGTACCGTAAAAATTGTCTTTTGGAACGGTAAATCTCGCCATTCTATCTCCCCATGTTACCATGTAGTACTAGCAATCGATGCCTCAGTGTTTGCTAGTGCAAGTGTAACACCCATGCAGTCATACTTAATGCAATTCAAAAATAATGTCCTTTAATTCGAGTAATCTCCACCACGGTTTTTACAAATTAAACCCCAATTGACACTTTATCTCACTCACAAAACTTGTACAAAACAAGTCAAATATAAAAAAAGAAGTCCCCAAAGTGCAAAGTGCTGGATGGAACGCGTTTGTGTGCAAGCAGTGCAAGCAAGAAGAACAAGCTTAGCACTCGACTCCACATGGCTTAAGGATGGGCCCCTTGGGCTTGGGGATGAAGGGATCGATCCTGACCCAGACGAGGGAGAAGATGGAGGCGAGGAGGACGGACCAGAGCACGACGATGGTGGGCGTCCGGTTCTGCCTCCCCATGAGCCCCTTGAGGAAGGGGTACAGGTGGACGATGACCCAGAAGGAGAAGAAGAGCTTGCCGAAGAGCGGGCCCCAGGAGCCGTAGCCGTTGTTGACGGCGTCGGAGACGCCGGCGACGATGCCGACCATGTTGATGATGATGAGCGTGGTGGGCATCACCAGGAGGGTGGTCCACTTGAAGAGGTAGAGCTCACCGAAGATGTCGGTCTCGTCGGCGGCCGCCTTGGAGGTGACGGTGAAGTTGGTGTCCACGCCGCCCAGCACCTTCAGCAGGCCCTGGAACACCGCGAACAGGTGCGCCGACACGCCGCCGATCACCCAGAACTGCTCGTTGCGCCACCAATCCTCGATGCTCACCCCGCTCCACCGCAGCTCCAGCACCCCCGTCGCGATGATCGACAGGAACAGCGCGATGAACCAGATGCTCGCCAGGTTGTTAAGCTGCATCGATTACATTCATCAATGCATTGCACGGTTAGTACGTTCTTGTTGTACTCACGGTCAGTGCGTTGCTCACTGAATGCCGATCCATGAATAGCTTACCGTGGGGATGATGAACTTGCCGGTGAGGAGGCATACGGCGGGGATGGTGCAGTAGGCGACGAGGGGGATGGAGGTGAAGGGGTAGACGATGGTGTTGGTGTAGGCGAAGCGCTCGAGCCACTTGAGGCGGCCGCCGTAGGCGTACCAGAGTGGGCAGTGGCGGCTCATGAAGATCTCCACGGAGCCCAGCGCCCACCGGAGCACCTGGTGGAGCCGGTCCGACAGGTTGATCGGCGCCGACCCCTTGAACGCCGGGCGAGGCGGCGTGCAGTACACCGACTTCCACCCGCGGCAGTGCATCTTGAACCCCGTCAGGATGTCCTCCGTCACTGACCCGTAGATCCACCCAATCTGCACGGGCCACACCCGAAAATGAGTCAAAACTTACTATGATTTTGCGACGGATCACGGTGCCAAGCAGGCACCAGTGGTCTAGTGGTAGAATAGTACCCTGCCACGGTACAGACCCGGGTTCGATTCCCGGCTGGTGCAAGTTGATGTTTTTTTGTGTCGAAATTTTGGATCAACCACTGGGATTAGTTTAATCAATTACCTCCTTGCCCCACTCGGTCTTCTCCTCGTAGCCGCAGCTGATGACGTGGATGGCCTCCTTGATGAGCGCGGCGGGGTCGGCGGCGGCGCCCTGTGGCAGGCCGCCGTCCTCGACGAGCGTGGAGGCGATAAACACCGGCGACTGCCCGAACCGCTTCTCGAAGCTCTTCTGCGACATGAGCGACGACCGCTCCAGCTCGTCGTAACCCTCCAGCCCCTCCTCGATCTCCTCCAGCTCGAACCCGCGCTGCTGCTTCCGGTACCCCTTCTTCCCTCCTCCGGCCGCCGCGCCGCCGCCGAGCTTGTCCTTCTTGCCCCGCTTCTTGTAGAACCCGAGCAGCCCGCGCCGCGGCTCGTCGACGCCGCCCTCGCCTCCGCCCTTCTTGTCCTTGCGCGACTTGCCGCGCTTCCCGCCCCCGAAGCAGCAGCAGCAGCAGCACCACGACGGCCAGCAGTCGCACGTCATCTTGGGCCTCTTCTCCGGCCGCGGCGGGTCGTACCCGTACAGCGCCTGCCGGTTGAACACGCAGCCCGTCCCCACGTACACAGGCCCCTGGATCCCGTCCAGCCCCTTCATGTTGATCTGCAACAACAGAGTGCATCATCATCAGCTCAGGCCTTCCACGCCGGCGTGTCAGGGAGGGAGAGGAGTAAATTAAGAGGTGGCTCACGTCGAAGAAGACGACGTTGCGGTTGGCGTATCGGTCGTGGAGGTCGATGCCGTCGAAGCGCTGCGGGAACTGGACGTAGCAGAGCTTCTTCCCGAGCTGCGGGTCCATGAGGAAGCACATGGCCTCGCGGACAGCCTTGCTGTTGTTCACGTAGTGGTCGCAGTCGAGGTTGAGGATGAAGGGCGCGTTGGTCAGCACGGCGGACACGCGCACCAGCGAGTTCATGGCGCCGGCCTTCTTGTGGTGGTTGTACCCCGGCCGCTTCTCACGGGAGACGTACACCAGCCGCGGCAGCTCGTTCCCCTCCACGTCCAGCGCGCCCTGGCTGCCGAGGTACACCTGGATCATCCCGGGGTGATCGCGCGTGTTGTTCCCCGGCCACGGCGTCCCGTCCTGCATCACCCACCCCTCCTCCGGCTTCTTCTGCGCCTTCGCCACCAGCGCGTTGATCCGCACCTTGAACTCCTCGTACTCCCTCTTCATGGCTCTCCGTTCCTTGACGAAGGTGGGCTGGACCTTGTCCTTGAGGTAGTCGATCTTCTGGGAGAAGTAGAACTCGGGGGCGCGGGGCTCGATGGTGAACTTCTTGCAGAAGGGCACCCAGCGGCGCGCGAACTCAGCTGTCTCGGAGAGCGAGTCGAAGAGGAGCATGGAGGCGCCATCGTCGGACACGTAGCAGCTGACGCGGTCGACGGGGTAGTCCACGGCAGGATGGACAGCACGGTGTTGGCCGTGATGATGGGCGGCTCCTTGAGCGGGTCCACCGTGCTGACAAAGAAGTCGATGGGCGCCAGCCGGCTCGGCTCGCCGTCGCGGTCGTACCGGAGGGCGAGGCGGTCCAGGTACGTCTCGCGTGTCACCGGCGACCACTTGGGCAGTTGGTCCAGGATCCAGGAGAGCGCGAACCAGAGCTCGCAGATGACGGACGTCAGCCACAGCGGCACGGCGTCCATGGCCGGCGTCGTGATACGGAACTTGAGGAAGAAGCAGAGCACCACGAGGCGGAGCACGATCACGATGCGGTACGGGTTGATCTTGCTCGACGGGATCGGCACCTTGCGCCACAGCGGCTGACGCGCCTCCGCCAGCCTGCACATCAATTTTGGCGCCAACACCACAACCACGTTACTAATTCAATTCAAATCAAATTCAGTCGCGAGAACTGAAGCAGAACGCGAAATCGTGGCGCTTACAGCATGTACTCGTCGTCGTTCTTGTCGTCGTCGCTGTCGTCGCGGTTGAGCCTCCCCCTCTTCTCCTGCTTGGCCTTCCACTTGTCTATCCTGTCCTTCCACTCCATGCTCCCCTCCATCTCCCTCTCCGCCTCAAGATCCTTACCGGCCACTGCAAATCGCACACCATACTCATCTTCAGATGAATCTCGCAAGACTGCGATATCAATATATATTGGAGCAATAGAAAAGAAGTGATCTTCAGATTTTGTTTTGCACTAACCGCTTCCGGTGAAGGAGGACAGCGCAGGGCCGCCCGGCCGCCACTTCTGCGCTGGCTGCTCCCCGTTCTCCTGCAAGACACGTTTCGCCGACTCCGTTCACAAGAACTGTGCAACGTTGCAGAAACGACCGATTCAGCGCAAGAGTTCAAATCTCACCGAGTAAACGTCGAATTGAACAGGCTCGTGAGGCTTCTTGGGGCTCTTGCTCTGGAACTCCTCTTCAAAGTCGTCCATCTCCGCGCCGTCATCTTCATCCCCTTCCACCCTTGGGCACCCTGTAATTAAGATTACGTGAAATTTTTTGACAAGTGTATACAGTTGCAATTATAGTCCGTAAACTTTTTAATTAGGATGCTCGTGGGTTATGGCTTGGTGGACGGGTGTACTGACCTTTCTGACGCTTGTAGCGGGTGTTGCACTGCGGGCAGCACTGCGTGCCCTCGCTGCGCTCGTACTCGTAGCACGGCTTGCAGACCGGGAACCCGCACTCGGCGCACGCGACGAACGGCTGGCCGTCCTCCCTCGCCCCGACCTCGTCGCCGCACACGCGGCACGTCTTCACGTCGGCGCTCCGGATCTTCGCCTTCGGCTGCCCGCCGCAGCAACCACCACCGACCGATCAGCAACACCGCCAAGTGACAATGCAAACGATGACTGACAGACGTACACGAAAAGAGAGGAGGGAGAGAAAGCTACCTCTTCGTGGCTGCGCATGACGTGCATCTCGTCTCGCTGGTGCGAGCCGGCGACAAGGCCACCGGTAACCGAGCCGGTGTCCATGGCGTCGTGCGACGACGGGTGGCGGAGGAGTGAGGTATCGGTGAAGGGACGTGGACGAGGAGGCTAGGTGATATAGCTGCGGTGAGGCGAGACAGGGCGCGCGCGGTAAGGTGGCGGGGTGGCGTCCCTCACCAACCGTGCGTTGGGGAGTCCAGCTTTGATTAGAGCACAAGCCAAGGCAGGCAGGCAGACGCATGACAAACACAGCATGCCTCGCTTGGAACGCAAGGCGCCTGCGTTGCTCGTAGGTGCGACCGTGCGAGGGAAATGTGTCGCGGTCTCGCAGTGTTCTTGAAGCAAAAGGCCTCGGGGGAAAATGCGTGTTTCGCCCGGACGGAAATCAACAGGCGAACTAGGAAGGCCATGGGTGAAGCAAGCGGTGAATTGAGACGTCGATGTGTTGGGTGGTTTGCGGTGACGCCTCACCGTTTCTGGTGGGACGGTGAGAGATGGGGGGTGGTCGTGTGAGCGTGAAGTCGGTGCGTGTATAAATGGCAGATGGTAGGAGAGACATCTGAGATGAAGTCTAACCCTGTGATGCCTGCGTAAGAACCAAGAACAAACTTGTTCCCTTGGGACAGGTGTAAGAGCACGCCGACATGCAATGTCTCTCTTTCTCAAGAAAAGAGATGTGCTTCGTTGGTTCAAATGTGAGTAGTACAAAAAAAAGTTACACGTCTAGCCAGATCAAACACCTTCTATCTTAAACAGGCAAAACATTACAAAACGCAACGGCCAGATAAAATTGTTCGTAGAACCAATAGTTGTAGAACCAATTATATTAACTTGGTTCGCCATCTAGGAAAAATAACCTTAGTTCTTCTTACACAGTCATGTCTCCTCAGGGTTGTTAAGGTCCGTTTCCATTTGGTTCATTGAATCATGTGGTCCTGAACCATCTGGTACAGGAAATAAGGTCGTTCACACGTTTGGTTCCCTGAATGGAACCAAACGGTCCAGAACCAATCCATCCCACTGAAAGGAATATTTCATTGAAATGTTGTATCGGTTAGTTCGTTGAAATCAATTGAACCACGCCGTTCACCTTCCGTTGAAAACACGAGCAGGCCGAGAGGCATAGAGATGCGGCAGCCGGAGCCGGGTCGAGGCGGTGGCCATGGCGCGAGGAGGCACGACGCAGGTAGGCGGCCAAGTCGGGGCGGCGCCGAGGGAGGAGCAAGCCACGGGGAGGCATGGTCGGGCCAAGGAGAAGCCAGAGGCGCGTGGGAGAAGGCGCAACGGCAGCGGCGGCGCCGAGGGAGGAGCAAGCCACGGGGAGGCATGGTCGGGCCAAGGAGAAGCCAGAGGCGCGTGGGAGAAGGCGCAACGGCAGCGGCGGCGACGCTGGTGGCGCAGCGCAGGGAAGCTAGGGGCGAGCCCGAGCCGAGCCGAGGGGGCGACCATGGCACAAGGAGGAGTGATCGGGCCGAGGAGAAGCTGAAGGCGCGCAGGAGAAGACGCAACGGTGGCGGCAGTGGCAAGTGGCGGAGGCGACGCCGGTGGGACCGGCCAGAGGTGGCACCCGAAGGGACTCCAACCGAAGAAGCTCCAGGAGTAGTAATGGATTTGGGGAGGGAGAGAAGAAGAAAGCAAGGGAGAAAAAGGAATGGCAACAGGATGTGTTTGGCTCAAGTGGGGAAAATAGGAAAGAAAAAATAAGTATCATCTCATACAACCAACCAAACACAATCTTATATGGTTATGTGCATCGTATGATGCAGAGGTTGGGAGGCTTGCCCTTTCATTATCTAAAAAAACACAATATCATATCACTCTATCCCACCAACCAAACAGACAGCTTGAATGATCCTATCTAGGACGATCTAAACCATTCTATTCAACCACATCACACCAACCAAACGCACCTTAAATCAAGGCATGTTATGAGGAGAATTAAGTGGCATACAAAATCTTCAGCATGTCTGTATCTTTTACCATAAGCTATCAGAGAGCAAAACAACATAATAGATCGGAAAATTGGCTCCAATAACACTAGCTGAGGTTGTATTGAAAATAGTCACCAATCTCGGCAGAATACTACCGCAACTATCCAAGCTGTGATCTCCGTGATGTGGACCTTACACGTTGTATCGTCCACCTCTGCTTGGTTTGTCCCTTCTGGAGTCATCCTGCATATGAGTGACGTCCAAGTAGAGTGAGCTGTGCACATACTTTGATCTATTTTACATGTGCCTAACGCAGAATAGGCTATTTGAGACGATAAAAAACAGAGTCTGAAGGCATACATGGAAGCTGTAAACCATCTTATCATTGTAGTCAACAATTTCCTTCCATTTCTTGCCAATGTTTACCTGTATGATAAAGAAAAGGGTCAACTCAGAACAGCAAGTTAACATCATCTAAATATGATTCAACAGCAATTTTTTAAAAGCTGTAGCCTGGGGACTCAGTGTTATGCACAGCAAGCAGATGGCTTACACTATATCAATTGAATGGCTGGGCTTCCGTTCTTATTTATATATACATGCAAGAGAACTCTTAAAGCTTTGTCTACTTATATTGTAAAAAAACAGAAGAAACCCCACATGATGATTTTGCCTTTTGAATGCATAGGTGGACAATAGAAAGTGGTAAAGTACATACTAAATAAAAATATCCTGAATTGTTAAGTACTTCACGAATAACCAAGTGTTTGTTTTACTGCTTCTCCTATAGGAAAAGCTTAAGAGCATCTTTCTTCCAATGCTCATCAATACATAGAGGCCAAAGGCATGTTAACACTACAAATTTATAGTCTGCACAGTATTTCAATGTAACATATGGTCATAACAACCGCATCAACTTTTGAACCATGTTACATAATGCAGACACCAAGTAATCACTTTGGTGCAGCATCACAGACTATAGGTTGCCCACACGATAGGCCGTCCTATCCTAGGGTGGGAATTCAGTTTCTTCAGTTTACTCGGTTCAGTATATTCGGCAAAAAAAAATCGGTTTTTTAAAGATGACCACCGAATTAACCAAACTAAAATAGCAAACCAAACATAATTAACCGAATTAATTCGGTTTGGTCAATTCAGTAATTTGGTATTACTGAACCAATCTCGATTGCCTCTTCGCCATTGCGCCGCACCGACTCAGCCTTTGCCTTCCCCTCCTGAAGCTTCCCCTCCTTGTGGCGGCCCTCTTCCTGTTCCTCGTGCTTACTATCCATATCCATGAAGGCTAGCAGTGAGACTGGGGAAGAGGCAAGAGGAGCATGGGAGAGCCCGGGGACGAATAGGGGTGCAAGAAGAGGCAGTCGAGAGGCTTGGGGTGTGGTGGCCGGAGGCCCGGCGAGTCCTAGCGGCTGGCTAGAGAGATTGGGGGCAGTTGGCGGCTATGGTGGTTGGGAGGATTGGGGGCAACGGAGCGAGTGACTTGAGGATTGGGGATAGACAGAGTCATAGAGAGATTGAGAGGAGAGGTGTGTGCCATATGGGCCTTGGGCCTTGGGCCTTGGCTTGCACGTGCGTAGAGCCAGGGTGGGAGGGGGTGCATTCGGTGTATTCTGTCTGTTCGGTTTCTAGGAGTTAGAAACCAAACCTAATATCGAATACCAAATAGCACAAAAATAAAAGCCGAACCGAATACCAAAAACTGATACATTTGGTTAATTCGGTTCGGTTCGGTAATTCAGTTTCGGTGTAAAAATGTCCCCCCACCTATCCCTGCACGGGTAAATATCATTGACTTAAAACTCAAATCGAGCTAAATAGTTCTCTCTTCAAGAGATATTATGACCTTTCTTAGTAAGAAAATAATTTTGCATCTTTTGTTAAATAATGAAATATTGAATATGGCAGCAAAATAATCCAACAGAACAAACAGACAAGTACTAGTATGAACCAAGATATGGGAACTGGGAAGGGTGATAACAAGTTGTAGAAAATTCCAGCCTGCCACCTAGTTACTGTAATGATATTGCAATTACTTGTACAATAGGTGAATTGAACAAATCAAGTTAAAGTGGAGAAACTAGATAAAATGAGTGCTATTCTAGATGACATCATAACAGCACAAAACTTGCTACATGTTGACTCTAGAGGCGGTGAGAAAGAACAGGACTACACATTATTAATTCCTCACCTTATCAAGATTTAAAACAAAAACATTAAAATACATAAAATAAAACATCCGCAGTTAGACTAATATAAATTTTTAACTGATTTTCAAAACCAACCTGAACAGCTTCATTACTAGCGGTCCTAGTCCATAATGCAAGCTTATCCTGTCTCTGGCGGACACTAGCAACAACTCCACAAATTTCCTCGCTTTCGTCAAACTGCTCTCCAATCAGAGCCATCAACTGCATGTTTAAAAAGTTAGCCCAAAGGAGTCTGTTGGTTTATCCTTGGAAGGCAGATCAAGCCACGGATGCTAGATCACTAAAGCACTTCTGAGGTTCTGATCTAATCAAATATTAAAGTTAGAGAAATTTACCGTTTCAAGCCACATGGTATCAAGGGTGGCCTTCCTGCTACATGGCACAGTCCATTTGCCCCCATTTGCACATTCTGGGTCTTCCCACTTTGGTTCTACCCCAGCCTTAAATAAATGAAAATCAGCATTTCCTGTCAATTTACTTGGACGGAAAATCTGATCATACAAGCTGCAGCAAGAAACAAGGGAGACATAAGTTAAAGAAAGAACTTAAGAGCATACAGAATATATAAGACAATCTAAGTCAATAACATCCAAGACAAAATAGGAAGGAACGGCTGCAGAGAAATAATACCATAACATAAAACAGAAATTTGACGTACAAGCTCCAGCACAGAACATCTCGTGTATGTATGATACGGCTACAGGCTACTCTTTTGAAATATCACAGTGTGTTAGGGGGCGTTAGGGCTATGTGTGTACCGACAGAGTGATGTTACAATTGTTAATTCTAAAAAATAACCTAACACTTCTTAGCGTTGATACAAATAAGGACCCAAGCAAGCTCTAATAATAAATAGCAACGATATCTTGCATACATATGTTGAGGTTTTGATAGTCTCTCAGATATTACCCATATTTTTTTACTACCGAAAAGGATTTACTCTTAAAAAACCATAGAAAAAGTTAGAGAAGACAATTTATGTATACAACTAAACGGCTTGCCCAAACTGGGAAACAGACGAGTAGAAGTATCAACAGCTGGTTCAAAGTAACAATTCCTGTATGGAAACTCTTAACATAATTAGCAACTGTTGTTAAGATTTTAGGGGACTATATTGTAACAACGAAAATAATCCCATATCAACTACAGCAATGAATACCGGCGTTAACTTCGAAGTTCGAACCAATATTAACAACAGACCCCCAGACCTTCCCTAAACATCAGGACACAGCACACACTAGAAAAAATCGGCCACAAGCAATCCGGCATC
Source organism: Ampelocalamus luodianensis (assembly GCA_036346255.1). Classification (NCBI taxonomy): domain Eukaryota; kingdom Viridiplantae; phylum Streptophyta; class Magnoliopsida; order Poales; family Poaceae; genus Ampelocalamus; species Ampelocalamus luodianensis. The sequence goes on from CM070636.1 coordinate 9,360,105, forward strand.
GACGCACGGCAGTAATCAAATCTGACAGAAATAGCAGTCAATCATATTATCAACAAATATCATCGAAATAACCTAACTAAATTACCGCCTATTCGTTATATGATTTGTTGGCGCAAGGTAACCTAGAACCCGATCTACCCCCACAACACCACCACTGGAACGCGCACAGAAACTACTGCATCTAGATCAGATCCAATGGTATCGGGCAAGGACGCAGGAGAGGGGGAGGGCGCCGCGGCGCACGTACCACCAGAACTCCTCGACGGTGTCGAAGGTGTAGGCCTTGCGGAGGGAGGTGCCCCAGGCGGCGCCGGGCTTGGGCTTGGACTGGATGTCGTACCAGAAGGTCCACTGCCTCCGCAGCTTGTGCGGCGCCTTCGCCGCCCCGGCGCCCGCGCCGCCCTCCGCCTCCACCTCCGGGGTCGCCGCCACCGCCTCAGCCTCCGCCATGTCGCGCCGCCGCCGACGCTTTTCGAGGTTTTTTTGTGGGGGAAAGGAGTCGGGAGAGAGCCGAAGCGAGGGGAGACAGCAGCCGCCGAAAAGAAAGTGAGGGGAAGAAGGTTTTCGCCTCTGGGGAGTTGGGACTTGGAAGTATCGGACACGCGTGGCGTGTATGAGGCGTGCGAGTTTTACGTAGGCTTTTTGGCCCAGTATGCGTTGGTCTCTACATTGGCTAAGGCCCAAAACGACCAGGTGTTTTTCCTTACCGGACACCGCGTGCAGAACGGTACAACTTAGCGGGATATCACAAGGAAACAGTACAATTCATACGAGTGATTTATGTGTATTCCCGCACTTCGAATGGGGCCTTAGGGGCGGACCGAGCGTTAGCTCGAGTGGCAGCAGCGCCGGCGTGCGTTCTGCCCGCCTGGGATCGATCCCGACGCATCGCATTATTTATTTGGTTTCTATTTAGGTGATTTAGTACACACGACTATATTTAAAGTGTGTGTCCACATTTCGTGAGATTATACATCCGCTCTAGATTCGCTCTAGATTAGACATGTGTTTAGAACACACTCGCGTGTATGTGTATAGCGTACTTGTAGTGTGACCAATGTGTACTAAGAAAAGAACGGGGCCTTAGGGAGTAAAAAACATAACCAAAATCATTAATAATGAAGGGCTTGCATAACATAGGTCCATCCATAGTTCGAGAAAGGGAAATATAAACATTACATGACTTTGAATTGCCATGAAGGTGTGCTATGACCTCAGTGGGTTTACCTCGTCAAAAAAAAAAAAACTCAGTAAGCACCTAGCACAGTAATTATACATCAGTATCTAATCTCTTGAGTTGAGCTGGTTTTGGACCGAAGCTGAGTTCCTCATGGTTCTTGACAAAAATGATGGCTGTGAAGTATGATTTCGTATAACTGGCTTCCTCCTGATCTTGGGAAGCAGAAAGTGTTTTCTATTCAAACTACAAATCATGGAAGAGGCGTCTGATTTGTTCGACAGTGGCAGGCATCAATGTGACGGGACACCGTTTATGCTGCAGTGCAGAACAATGTCATATTGGCAAATGATAGACAAATGAACTATTTGCAATGACTGGTATAGTAGAATGGCATAACCTACCTGACGTACAGACTTAAATATGCAACTGTAGCAGAACACAAAACCGGAAACAGTAAGAACAGAGGGATTATTGCGCTTCTGGCAGCATAGGGGGCAGAACGTCCTGTCAGGTGGCAGGGGAAGCCCATCTTTAGTAACCTGATGAAAACGATAGAGGACCATATCAAATTGTAATCAGAAACAAATATTAAGGCCACAAATGTGCACTATAGAGCCAACAGCATAGTTTAGCATAGTTGCAAAACCATGAGTTCTGTTCACCATGTTGTCACAGATTGACAATCAGAGTTTTAGAGCATGGTAGTAGCTTTATTGCAGGCATTGACAAGCATACAACATACATATACCTTCGGTAGTGGTGGAGGAGGGGGTGGGGGATAAACAGTTGGAGCTGACATTCTTTCCTCAGCAGATTGATACCACCACTCCATCATCTAGATAAGATCACCAGAAAGAGAACATTAAGTGCAATTATACAGTGGAATCATGTTTTGCGTCACACTGCATCTATCACAGGGAGAAGTGTAAAAATTACAGATAAATATTGGATGCAAGGACAACCATTCCTTAAACTTGTGTTAAATTCAAGAAGTAGATTGCTGATAGGGTGCCTTTTAGAGTTTTAGGAATTATTAATGACAGAAAGTTTTGGTTTTTCAACCTAAACAATCTGCCTGTGGATAGAATAATAAATCAATATAAGAGAGAAAACCTTAAAAAGGTCCTAGATCTAGGGCAGAAAACTGGAGAACTCCGCTCAAAAAAAAAGGAGAACTGACCTTGAAAAAGAAGACTGCAGCAATTAAACCTGTCTGTGCATAATCTAGAGTTGTGTACATACAGCTAAGAAACACACTTTGCACAGCCTGCAAAGATCATATAAAAATGTTCTAATTATGAGTTATGACTTAACAATTCATATTTTCAAGCAATTCCACAATAGCAGTGGCAGCTCTTTCCCACCTTGAACCATGGAGGACCACGAAGTCTCTCAAGTTCACGATTTCTAATCCTTGATATCCTAGAAGATGAATCCATCTACTTTGTCAACAAAAAACAAGAGAAAACATGTTAGCAAAATAACCATATCTAAAAAAGAAAACATAAATGCATCTAGTCATCTGATTAATGCTTCATTTGATTAAAAAAGAAGTCACCAGAAAGGAAACCCCAATGGAAAAAAAATAACCAAAGTAGAAATGATGCCAATATCATAATAATAAGATTTGAAATATGCTATTGTATGCATATATTGTGCTAATCAATAATAATGCCCTAACACAAATTGGTAACTAATATACCAGCTCTTGCCCAGTAGCACGACAAACATGAACCCCAAGCACATGAAGGGCTGGACTATAAAATGCAGTAGCGTCCAACAGATACAGCAACTGGTAAGCAAAGGAGAGACCTGCAAAACAATACAGGGACCTTACAAATTAAATTTATGTTACCCACCTGATAAAACGATCAGATCAGCAGTGCACAATTATTTTGCTTTAGGTAGATGTAAATGAATTTGGTTTAAGCTGGACAAATAGAACAAAGCAATCACTCGCATTGCAAAGTAAAAGTATTAAGCTAAGAAAAAGAACAAGTTATACAACACAAATTGAGAAACTGAAACTGACTGGCATTCTTTTATTGGTCTTACAAGAGTAATATGAATGAAATAATATACTCTATTACTCTCTGAAATCAATAGCAGAACAAAGCTTGAACAATTAATGATCCATACAAGATGTTTAGGCATGTGAGTAGTGGATGAACCTTCATTGGTCGCATGAATCCATGGATAGCAAACACCTATTAGTGCCGCAAAATTCTTCTTAAGACGCGTCACATTTGACACTTCTCCAGTTGTACTCTCCACCTGTCCTTGAGAAGTCTCCCCTTGATCTAATACAAAGCCAGCTTCGTCGAATCTAACCTCACCCTGACCCCAAAGGCTTGCCTGCAACCTGGCTTCCCTTTCTTTGTTATATATGGACTGCAACTTTGACTTGAAATATGGCAAAACAACCTACATTGATATTTAGAACTGTTTAGCAAAGCGATGAAAATAATCCGAAACTGAGAAATTTCATCATTACATAAAGGGAAAATGTAGTGCATATTTGTCAGTATCGATACACATATAATCTACTTATCTTAGTAGTACACATTTGTATATATTAATACACATAAATAATCTACTTATCTTACTTGGACAAAATAAAAAATTTAGATGATTGCATTTGACAGTGGCGTAATCTATGCAGCTGTACATTTACTACATTGACTATTGAGGAAACTCAGGGAAGTGTATCATAAAAGCAGAAATTCACAGCTTTGAGGTTTGAGCAATAAGATTAAACAAAGAAGACATATGTTAACATTGAGATGCTAAGGTAAATTTTATTACAAAGTGTATCTCCAATACATACAAAACAACTACATTAAGAACTTGGTGGGGTCTGCATATGCCCGCGAGCAGGACAAGAACTAATTATCAGCAGTGTGGTGTATAATAAGGTGTATAATAAAAAATGAAAAGATTATATATCCTCATAGGAGCTGACTACACCAGGGTCCAGAAGAAGCACTTTGGCAACTATCATTACCAAGTGCCAAGCCCAACAGACCAACAATAAGATCACATGAGGGTTTAACATTCTATATACCGTGTTTTTTGCACCAAAAAAAATGGGTGTACATGTGTACACCCATGTCCCACTGTCCCTATACTAGTTCTGCCCCTGAATGTAAAAACCCAACTCATGGAACGTACCACAACATTGCAAGATCACATGAGGGTTTAACATGTGGTGAATTTTGTTCCTAGGATCAAGTCATGAGATACCAAATATAACGGATGTGATCATGGTAATTAAGGCGTCGCTTAGGCGTCGCCTAGCGATAAGCGCCGCGGAGGCTAAGCGTCGCCCCGCTTACTGTCGCTTCGTCGCCTTGCCGCCGCCGTGCGGCGTTGGAGAGCCGATCCGGCGGGGGCGGAGCGAGAGGAGGCCCGTCGCGCCGGATCTGGGCGGGAGAGACCTCGGGATGACATCGAGGAGCTGGAGCCGGGCAGGAGGGGGAGCAGGGGACGCCCAGCGACGCATCGGGGTGGCAGGGGAGGCCTAGCGGGGCGTCGGGGGAGCAGGGAAAGCCTCCCCCTTGGAGGGGAGAGCTCTCGGCGAGGATCTGCGCCACCGGTCTAGGGAAGGGGAGGAGGACAGGAGAGAGCGAGGATCTGCGCCGCCGGGCTAGGGAAGGGGAGGAGGACGGGAGAGGAGGAGGATGCGCCGCCGGGGTCTTCAGGCTTTGATATATAGGGTTGAGAAGTCCTCACGCATGAACAGCTTGGGCTTGGGTCGGAATGGGTGATGGGCTGCTGGACTTGGGCCGGAATGGGTGATGGGCTGCTGAACTTGAGGTTAGTCTTTTTCTTTTTTGCTTTCTCTTTTGTTCTGCTCTTCTTCTTACACAGTCTGCTGCTCTTCTTCTTCTTTCACACCTCCGGATCTTCCTCCGCCCGTGGCGCCTTAAGAGTGTGTAAGGCGTCGCCTCGCCTCGCGCCTTAACGCTTAAAAGGTGTGAGGGGGGTGGGTCGCCTCGCCTCGCCTTACCGCCTTAATAACCATGGATGTGATTATGAGAGGTACCAATTTGGTAAGGCTTTAATAGAATAATAGCAATTTCTTACAGCAGTATCCAAGTCAGCACAAGTCAAAACTATGGTTCCCAAAGGAACAAACAAAGCCAACAGAAACATGTAGCAAATACTGGATATTTAACTCTAATATAGGACATCATACCAAAAAATGACAGAGAGGAGCTTCTGACGCTTCCTTAGTGCAGAACCATAGGCGTTATCGCTGGGTTCTGAACCAGGACTGCTTCTCTTTACTGAAACCTTAACAGGTCTCCTCCTGAGACCATATAATGACTCTGAAAAGGAACCATCTGAAAGGAAACATCCATGAAGTTAACATAAAAAACAGTTGCAATTGGATGTCTAAAAAAACAAGCTACACTAGGGGGTTGTCCGGTTTGGGGAATGCACCCGTGCTAGGATGAGCACATCCATCTTGCAATTTTGTGAAGTGGAATGGGCTAATCCAACAAAGTTTGAGGAATGACCACATTCCACCAGTACTAGTATTTCTTCTACTTGTGGATGAGTTAGTCCTAAGGTGGGGTCATTGCATGGCGCTAACCAAACAAAACTTGTAGGATCGGCAGATTTCATTTCAGTAACCAAAAAAACATCTTGTAGCATTTTGTGGTTTCAGGATGAGGCTATTCCTCAAACCAAACAGTTCACTACTCCCTTGTATAGTCATAACAGTTCACCAGTGGCGTCTTTTTCAGTCTGAATCACCAGGAATGTTGATGCATAGCGGGATAGGATATGGGATTGAGAGGGTGATAAAAGGATGTGTAGCCTTATTTAAACATCATATCATGGTGCGGTGTATGAAGTTTCTTTCTCAATAATGTGTACCTTGCTGATATTTACTAGAGAAAATATTTAGCTCAAGATCAGCATTATAATACATTTGTTCCAATCTTTTCCTGTACTCTTGAAAATATGAAGGTTATGAACAAAATTAATTTTTCAAGATTAAAGAGCGTTATGGTACTGGATGACAAACCTGTTGTCCGTAGACTGTGGGACTCAAGGACAGCCATTAACAAAGCAAAGAATTCATCTTCATAATCTAAAACTTTATGCAAGAATGGCCTTCTTAGTGCAAAAACCTGCAAGTAACAACATAAGTTAATTAGCAATCTATATAAGGGGCATGATAAAGTAAAATTAAATTCATAGACAGTGATAAGTTCAGAAAAAGGAGAGAAAGCATCAATTGAAAAAAGGACTACCTCTGGTCACAAAAACTTTGTTGCTTTAGCCAAAAGGTGTATATTAGTATATATACTACATAACACTAATCATTTTCAATATCTAGGTGCCTTTTTCCCAAACAGCGCCTAGTAAAAGCATACCTAACAGCCTGCAAAAGTGAAACACCTATATTGCCTTGTCTATCAGAATAAAGTCTCTCAGAAGCTTTTGAGGGTGATGTTTTGCTAGGTATAGTTCCTATCTTGCTATGTGCAATACATCCTAAAAAGAAGTTTTTTGACTGGATGCAGTAAAAGATTTTACTCATTTAAGTGTAAGAATCTGCATAGTTATGCAAGCAAAAAGGAAGCAAAGGATAGTTTCCTAAGATCAAATATAAAAGCATGACTGACTTTCTGAAACATAGGTATACCGGTCAGTTGCATGCAGCTAGCAACAAGTACAAGGGAAAAAATAGTAGTATATGCTATATGCACAGGTAGGAAACCAAAAAATGTCAGCTTAAGATGTTTATCGACGTGAAGCAATTAAATCACCACAAAGCGAACAACCAAGCAACTATGCATCAGCTGTTTATGTACTAAGGTGCCTAGTAAGATGTTCATATCCGAGTCTTGCTACTTCTAATGTTCTTGGGTATTTTCTGGCCACTGTATTGAGTACTTTGCACATTGTTATGTGGGTTTTGCAACTATATCTCTAGTCCTGTGCTTACTGATAGGTTCCATGAATTATGTACGGAGAAAAGGTTCAGACTTCAAGGTGACCCACTCAAGCTAACAAGCATGCTAATTCAAGTGCATTTTTTCGGTCATATACAAATTATAAGTTCCCTTCATCCTCAAACATACACACGAGGACCCAGCTAAAACTGTTTCCCTGGGATACAGACCAGCATCATGTGAGCTCAATGTCACTATTCCACACATAGCAATGAATTCACCCCAAGTCGTTGCAGCTAGTCAAACAACCTAAAATACTGTGATACTAGCATTCAGCACAAGCAGAAGCAATTTCTCCAGTTGCAAAATTGCATATAACTAAGCTAGCCCCAATTAATTACACTCCTTGGCCTACACCAACCAAAACTGGCACAGAAACAATCAATCAAATCAAAACACAAGCAGAACCCGCACTCTTCAGTCATCTCCAAGCTAGATCACCGCAATGCACTGTGCGAAGTGGCATTATTCTAATAGCCATAAAAACCCCACACGTGTGGCCCGATTACAAGCTACGAAGTCGAGCAAACCGGATCGAGAATCCTAGAAACTGGATCGAATCGGGGAGAGGATGCGAGCTAAGGGGGTAGGACCGTGGGAGGCGAGGTTTTACTTACCCCGAGCGAGTAGGTGAGCGCGGCGCGCAGGCTGGCCGGGAGCTGCTGCGCCGCGGACATCTCGAAGAAGGTGGGCCGCGCGCCCTGCCCTCCCACCTGGAACAGCATCCTGCCGACGCCGTCTCGGCCTCCTCCGGGGTAAGGTTGCGGGAGCTAGGGTTAGGCCTTGAGGCCTAGGGTCTCGCTGCCTCCGCCGCGGCGGCGCGGTGCGGTTCAGTGGCGGAGCCGTACTGCGGGACTATCCGGTGTCGTCTTCGTGTAGCCTTGCGCGTCCACGGCACGGCGGTGAGGAAAAGGAGAGGCGGGGCGCAAGAGAGAATGTGCGAGGGATACGGGTCGGAGCCGTGGGGAGACGTGGATGCGCCCGTGGAGTCATGCCGGGTTGGAGTGTTGGAGTCAGGCTGAAAATGGTGGGCTTCATAGGACATAGAGCTAGCCCAACGCGGAAGGTTCGGGATGGTCCTTTTTTTCTGGTTTTATTTCCTGTTCTCTTTTAATCCTCTAAATTCAAAGTAGTATAGGAAATTTTAGAGAGCGATTCAAGATTCAGATATTTGGAATCAATTTGTGAATTTTTATTTTTAATTTATTGAGTTGAGATCATTTATTCCCTGGGGTTTTCTTTTATTGATTATATTTGTATTAAATTGTTTTTAATTTAAAAAAACCGAATGAATTCCAAAAATCGAGTAACACTAATATGCATCAAAAGTTCTGAAAATTCGATATTTTCATGCACATAGGTAAGTTATAAACTTTCAGATGTTACAATGTGTTGCAAGTTGGAGGGATGGTTCGAACATCATCGATGGCGCCTCTCCAAGTCTCATGTCGATGTGGCGACTGCCTGAACCCAACCCCCATGTCGATGTGGCGACTGACGGAGGTGTCAATTGTAACGATGCCAGCAACGACAACTGGATGCATCTTCTTTACCATCGGGTTTTGGAACGTGTTTTGTCAATCATAAAAATATATATTATTTTGTTTGTCGCTTATTTTAGCATTTATAGTACTTTTTTATTAATGACCCCTTTGAAACTAAATTATATCAACATAATAAAATACTAATTAATACCTTTGCTAATTTTAATTGTTAATATAATTCATGTACACTTTCCGATCATACAATGCAGAGTGATGAGAAATGTTGAAAGAGGAAAAAAATATAGTAAAAAGTGTTTGCACAAGAGTAATTTCTAACATTGTATAACTGCATCTTAGGACTCAAATACAATTATCAATTTATTGTCAGGAAACACAATTATTAATTGATATATAAGGTTATCTTTGATAAGCAACAGTTATCCATTTTTTTGCTCATTATTGTGATGCATTTAAATGAATAAATAGGAGATGAATTCAAACCAATTCAAATATTTTTTTTGACATCCCTATGTAATTTAATATATTGGTATGTACTTCCTTGAACAGAAACATAACCTTGGAGAGAAGTCATACGGCCATTTATAACTTCGCATATGTATAGGATTTTTGCCAAGTGGCTTGGTCTTATGCTTACAGGCCCTACAACTGAGAAATCTTATATCTATATTGTTTTAGTAGCTATCTCGTGAATTCTTAAAAATATTTAACGCTATTTTTTAAGTTTGAAATTATGACATTTTTAGGTTATTTTGGCTTCTCACATTTTTTTAATACAAGATAGGACACACTAACACGCATACACACACATGCCAAGATTGTGAAAACCCAGGACCTCATGAAGCGGGTATGCACGTTTACGCTGAAGTATTGAACCCACACACATGTACTCTGATCGAACAAGCACAGTTTCGATCTAGATTGAACCTGGTAGGAAACGAACACCCTTCACTCCCATCGCTAGGGTGAAAACGGAGAGGATAATTTCTGATCAACCGAATGAAGGCTTATAGAGCAAATACGGGATAGAGAAATGGGTATCCGATACTATCCATGTCCAACTCCGACTCTGAGGAAAGAATACAGAATAGGATACAAGATGAGTGATATACGTCCGTATGTGTCCGTATGTCAGGTGGTATGAGAAAAATCTGTTGTAACTTCACTTAGGAACAAGATAACAGATAGGTAGATTGCTGCATCTGAATCGGTAGTGGATACTGAATGTTTTTCCTTCGACATCTCAACGATTAGTCTCTCCGTATTCACTCTGATTACAATCATATTGTCCAATGTCCTGTAGAGGGTGCAAAAGAAGCGGATAATTTCCATCCGATGACTGACCGAATGTTCGCAGAGCGAATACGGGATAGAGAAATGGATATTCAACACTATCTGTGTCCGATTCTGAGAAAAAAAAAATACGGAATAGAATACAAGATGAACAAATCTAACTGTATCCGCTCCGATTGTAGCCCTGTCCATCACCAGTCCAATGACCCATCCTTTCTAACCAAATATCTTACTCTAGCAAAGTTGTAGTAGTTGATTATTTTAGGAAGAAACCAAGTATTGCATTGCCTCTTACGGCATTTTACATTAACTAGTTGCCAATCACTTGTATGCATAAAGACAATTGTAGCATGTCACTTTTAAAGTTATATACCTGAAGTAACAACAAAATCAACAGTAGCTTCAATCTTCCCAGGCCAACGATCAAAATACCCAAGCAACGTTGCTGCAAATCCTATGTACACCTACCAGAACCTCAACTTTATCATAGAAGCCGCACCTCATCCATACGGGAGGAAGATGCATGGTAACTTGTAAGACTTTTTTGGTTGAAAAATCTTCTAATTTATATTAATAACTCAATGAGTAAAGTACATAAGTACTCAACTTTTGCATTAAAGATCATAGACGAACAACATGTTACCATCAAGTCCTTAAGTCGATGAACGTGTTGGACTTCTTTATCTTCCTCATCATCGACTCCATATCTTGCAACGGTGTCTTAATTGCCGACAAACATGGCAGTAGAAGTAGATTTTTGATGATTTCCATTGATGTGTAGGACATACGTCTCGGTAGCGGTGTTGTTCATCGGAAGGAAACAGATGTGATTTATTTGCACCCTTCTTAACCCAATGTCGATTCCGGCTTAGGCATCGCCTTTGTCGTCTAGGTGAGTCAGTCGATGAAACCCATCATGGGTGAATTAAATCCATCATGGGTGAATAAAATCAGGCTAAGACCTCACTAGAAAAGAACAAAACTATAGAATTTAATCTAGGAAGAAAAACAAAAGAAAGCTAAAGTTACTTTTAGAAAAATCAATGGATCCTCCACCCACTCAATGCCGGTGAGAACGCGGAAGGAGAGGGGATAGGGACCGATGGAGGGACAACGGAGTTGTGGCCGACGGCTAGGGTTGCTGGCGGTGGCTCCCCCATACCTGCGGTCATGTGCACGCAAAACGAGAACGTCTAATACGATTAACTTGTAAGGTTTATAGTAGTCAAATAATTCAAATTTAATAAAAGGTGTTGTTTAGTAATTGTGACAATTTTAATGATACTGACCTTATAATGTGCATAGGACCTAAAATATCACTTATGTGCGGAGATAGACAGTGGAAACAATGCAAATGGGCGAGCTAAATCTCCGTATACATACATTTCATTAAACCGACAAACACAGCTAGACTAGGACTATACGTACAATTAGCTCATCACAATAAACAATAATGCCCCAACGTAAGATCAAAATAACAAAGAACATCAGACATGCTCATACCGAAATAAGCAATTCATCTCGTCTAACAAGAAATCAATTAACGGTGGCCGGAATGTTAGGCTGCAGAGATTTCTGAGTTTTCCTCGCAACATTTCATTTGTTCTCTCTTTCACTTTTGCCTAAATGGCATTTGTATCACCTTTCAACAACCATCTTGCTCTTAGGATTTGTTTAGGAAGCTTAAATTCTCAGCTCATTCGTGTGGATGGGCCGGATTTTAAACTAAAATCTGGCTTATCCACATAGATAAACCGGGAATTTAGGTTTCCCAAACAAGGTCTTAGAGAGGGAAAGATGGCGCGGATGCTACTTGTGGCCATCATTATTAGAAGAAAAAAAAGGTAATCACAAACGATTCAAAATCGTCATCACATATGGTTTTCTGAACCTTCTAACTTTATGGATCAGTAATGACATGAGGTCACCACAGACGGTTATCATAGATGGTTCTTGTTTAGAACCGTCTGTGAAAATAGATTATCACAGACGGTTCTTGTTAAAAACCGTTTGTGATAGTTTTTCCTATTTCAAAAAAAAATCGAATTCTAAGCCAAACCAATCAATTGCTGGACAGTTGGACCCAAATATCTACATATGATTGATTACACAATCTGGAATGAAAGAAAACTCAAACTGGACGGCAAACAAGCGGCGAAAAGGGGTGCTGAAACTTCAGAAGCAGTTTTGAGATTCTAAACGATTTTTTTTTGGATTTTTTTCACTTTTCCAGAGCCTCACAAATGAATTTGATTTTTGGATTGAACTTTTCGTTAGCTTTTAAACAAGCCAAAGAACGTCGCAATCCGAGTTTGTATGCAAAAGTTATGACTGTTTTACCGGACAATGCGCGAAAATGAGTCCAAGACGAAAATGCCAACGATGGTTTGGTACTCCGAGTCAGAGATGCCGAGGTGCTCGCTGTCGATGTCCGCAATCTTATCTTGATCTATTCATTCATAAAAAAAAAAACCGCAGTCACCACTGAGAGCCACCAAAAGCAACAAGGCAGGGGGAGGCGACAATTCACAGATGGTTCTGAACAAGAACCGTCTGTGATATTATGGTCAACACAAACGGTTTTTAGCGCAGAAAGTAACACAGACGATCACTAAAACAAAACTGTCTGTGATTGTGTTTAATACAGACTGTTTTGATCAACCGTTTGTGATCAGGCGTCCAGTATTAGTCTTTTTATAGTAGTGCATGTCACCGCAATTTTTCTGACCGCACGATCATTGTCGTCGTCGTTTTTTCTGTTCACCAAGATCTCACTCTGCGTTCGTTGAGGCATCTATATGGTAGGCCCTGCCATGCTGTTGCAATTTATTATAATGGTCACGGGTAGAGATATCTCTACCGTTTTTGTCTTTTTGGAAAACACATACTATAACTGTAGTTTGTTAATTGAGCTAGCTAGCTTCAGGATCACAGCTTATACATGTGACTGATGAATTTCACATCATGCATGCCATCATAGATGTTGTTTTATTGACTTAAATGATCCTAAGAAGGATAATGATAGGGGTCGTACATCCGATGGAACCTTACGCCTCGGACGGTCATCCACCACTGCACACTAATCCAATGTTCCTAATGCCCTCAAAGCAAGGGATGCTTCCCAATCCTCTGCCACATTACTCCCATCCCAAAAAAACTCCTCTTGTGCTGCTCCCCCAAATACATCATGAGCGTGAGGCGTCCATGGCTCCACGCCACCGACAGAAGCTACGGTTCCTCCGCCTCTTCCCATGCGTCTTCGACCTCCGCGCCCTGCTCCCACTCTCCCTCTCGCTCATAGCGCCCGGCGCCTCCTTGCTTGTCGTCGTCTCCTCCCCGGCCGCCGCCACACGAACCCTCCACCGCTTCCTCACAATGTTCGCGTCTCGCTCCCTCCCGCTCTGCGTCGTCTTTCGCGTCTGGCGCGAGCTCTCCCTCTTCGGCGACTTCGAGGACTCCATTGTCTCGCATCATCCCCACCTCTTCTTCTTCATCCCCAACACCGCCGAGCCCAACACCCACATTCTACACCTCATCGTAGATCCGGCAACTGAGAAGTTCACTCCAGCAGTGGAGAATATCCGGTCAGACAAGTACATATTCAAGCTACAGTTCTCACCGGGTTCAAGCTGGCCACCGTAAAAAATGTTGCAATCGGTAAGTTGTGTTGTTGTGGCTTCTATTTCTAGATGTTGCAATGCGCCACACTCAAAAGTTGAAGATGATTTTTTGTTGCAATAGGTTCTTGTATTTGTTCAAGTTTGTTGCATTTTTTTGTTCGATTCTGTGTTTGTTGCATGAAGATGTTTCCACTATTATTTTCAAATATTGCAATGTTGTGACTTTTTTTTTGCAGCCCCTCCACCCATTTGATTGTTGCATCATTGTTTTAAAAATATTGCAACACTTATTTTCGGATATTTTCACTTTTGTTTTCAAATGTTGCAATGTTATGGCTTTCAAAAATGTTGCAATAATTATTTTTCAATGTTTCCACTGTTATTTTCGAATGTTGCAATATTGTGACGTCGATTTTTGTTTGTTTAGGCCATTGGGACGAATTTGGAGGAGAAATTTTGAATCCCAAGAGTGAGATGAACGAGATCGGGCAGAGGGGAGTTTTGGGCGGATTTTGTTTATGCATTGGATTCATTTGCGCTTGTTTCAGGAGGAAGAAAAAAACATGTTGAGATCGAACAATGCCAGATCGAATGATAACACGCAGCGCACAACGCTAGCACTCAGATCATACGTCTGAGCTAGTCGTGTCCTCCTAAGAAACTACCGAAACTTCAGCGCCCTTTACCATCTCATCCAGAATTCCTCAACAGCATTCTCACCGCTCTTTTACTGGTCTCTCAAAAGGCCCGCAACAAAGCAAAACCGCAAGGAATCTCCTCGCAGCCTGTTTGATTGGCTTTGTTTCAAATTTCAATGGCTTTCAGCAATCAAAATTCAAACAAAACACATGTTATATCGTATATAATCCCAAATAGTGTGCCGCGCGCATACTTAAGTCAGAATACAGAATAGCATATACAAAAGCCTTTCCATTCTGGCAGCTGATTGAAGCATACTGTCTCGCTTAATGGTAGTCAATTACAGACTTAAACAGAAGAAGCAAGTCCTATATATGAACAAGACGAGCTAGGTAATCATCGGAAATTTGGTAGCGGTAGCTCTCTCCAGCATGCTAGGAGGCCACTAGCCCACTAAGGCACTAACCAAAACATATAAGAAGAAAAAAAGAATAACTCCTAGTAGTGGTAGCCGGAGACGAGGCCGTCGTCGAAGTTCTGGGAGTAGCTCTGCGAGTCGTGCAGGCTCACGCGATCTGCTCGGGCGCCGCACGGTGTTCCTCCACGGACCTCGGCCTCGGAGCACCGCCTCACCGGGCGACCAACCGCCACGCTGCGCCGCCGCCCTTCGCGTGGATCCTCCTCCGGCTACCGCCGTACAGCCCCAGCACGAACACCATCCTTGATCAACCACTCTCACAAACCAAGCACTCAGAACCGCTTGCTCGATCTCTGCTCCTGTCTCTTACTAACTGTTCTTCCTCCTCAGCTTCTGATTTCTGAACAGACAGTTTGCACAAACGAGCCTCCTCACCCGCTTCTTATAAAGCTTGGATGGACTCCGACGTGTCGATGTCGCCGTCCGGTCGGGCCCGCCAGCACTCACGCACTCGCTGGCTGACGAGGGCATCCACTATGTCTGATCACCAAAATGGTCCGGGCAAAAGCCCATTTCAGACATATTTTCCATTGTCATCCTACAGTCAAAGAGCTAGGGACATGGTCGCGAACCGTATATGCTTTAGGGCTAGCTATAGCTAGCTAGCCTGAGGTGGCGATGACGATGATGGCGATGGCATCTCGCGTAAAGGAAAGTTGGCAACAAAGGAGTGACAGGGTCGGCGGCCTCGTGTCGGATCATGTACGACGTACGTGATGCCGTCGGCCTGAGTCTGCTTTAGGGGTGTTTGGGATGGCTTTAGCTTCTGTTTTTCGTCCGAAAAAGTTGAAAGTCATTTCAAAACAGAGGCTTTTTCACCAGCATTTCCGAAAGCTAGAAGCCGTGTTTAACGTGAGAATGCCGAAAGTTGGAAGCCGTCACGGGCAGCTTCCCACGGCTTCCCACCACACCTTCCGTATTTACCCTTCAAGTTCACAAGTATTTACCCGTTTTGCCATTGCATAAAACCCCCACCCTACCAAACCCTAACCCTCGCACCCTCGAGCCCCGGTGCCCTGGCGCCCCTACCTCTTCCTCCCACGCGGTGCTGCCACCCCTCCTCCTCCTCCCCGTGTCGGCCCCCACCTCCTCCCGCGCCGCCCCTCCCTCTTCCTCCCATGCGCCGCCACCACCCCTCCTCTTTCTCCAGCGCCAGCCCCCACCTCCTCCTGCGCTAGCATCGTCGCTCCTCTTCCTCCCCACTCGCCGCCGCCCCTTCTCCTCCTCCACGTGGCACCACCCCTCCTCCTCCTCCTGCGCCGCCCCTCCCTCTTCCTCCCGAGCAGCACCGCCACCCCTCCTCCTCTTACCGGATCTGTGCGCCCCAGACACCACGCCACCGCTCCTCCCCTGACCCCGAGCCGGCCCCTCCTCCGTCGACGCCGGCCTCCTCCCTCCTCCTCCCCCGACGCCGCCCTCCTCCCTCCTCCTCCCCTGAGCTGCTGTCATCGCTCTCCTCTTCCCGACCCGGGGCTGCCCTCCTCCTCCCCCACCGTCGCCTCCCGCCTCCAACCTAAGGTACAACATCCCTCCCAACCTCTTCTCCTCTGAATCCATGGTTGTCTTTGTTGATATCTGGTTTTTGTCCCTCATGGGAATGTGATTGGTACTAGTATTTGGTCTAGGTCTCCAGGTTTTTTTTTACTTGATTTGTAAATGTAGAAATTAATAATCATTTTTCTAGAAGGATGGATGAACATATACTGACCGAGTTGTCGAAATACAGACATATTAATTCATCCTTATGCCTTCGTTAATTCACTGTTGAGCAGTTAGGTCTCATGTTATTAACACATTTATAATTGCAATTGCAAGAAAGGTCTCATGTTATTATCACAAAACCGTTTGTGATGATGTTTTTGAACAATCTGTAAAGACCTTTTCTGTAGTAGTGAATAGACTTTTCTTTATATTTATAATTTTTGTGGGTGTATTTGGGACTTTTTCAACTAGGATTGAAAATATTACTCTTGTCGCATGTGATCTCCACATATGCAAATATAATTCTACTTCTTTCGGGGTTATACTACTCATATTACCAGATATAGTATAACTAAATCATAACTAATCTGAATCATTGGATAAAAAAAACAACTTATATTAATAATTGAGTAAATATCAGAGAACCCCAGGTTTTGGGGTAGTTGTAACGCAAAACTCCAGTTTTTGAGTTTTATAACAAGAAACCCCAGGTTTTGGGGCAGTTGTAACGCAAAACCCCAGGTTTTACGTTTTTCCCGTCGCACAGTGGTTCCATTCTATTCCACCATCCCGTTGCGCGCCTGCGCGCATGCACGAGCCAGCCATGCCGCGCGCCGCTCGGCCGCTCGGCCCGGCCCCAAGCTTCTCTGCCCCCTAGCCTGCATCGCCGGATCCGTGCCGCGCCAAACCACCCCACCCGAGCTCCATCTTCTTCCCGAGCTTCGGCCATCTCCCTCCACCATGTGACCTCCACCTCCGGTCATCCCCGTGCCCTCCCGATCGCGTCACGACGCATCCCCGAGCCTCCTCTCCTTCCCTCCCCCTCCATTCATCGCCTTGGTCACCAAGGAGCCCCACCGCCGCGAGCTCCCTCCCGCCGGCCATGGCCTCCATTGCGCCGCCTCCTCGGCCCTTCCCTGGTGTGGTGACTCCCGGTTATTGGAAATGTTACTAATTAAATTTATACTGTAGCACAATTGTTAATGAAGGAACAGATCGCGCTTTATTAAAAACCATGCTAAAGATATAAATTTAACAAGTGATGAATCCGATGTGATTCGGATATATATGATTCCCAATGGTTCCCAGGATCAATGACCATTGCATATATATCCTTTATCAACATTGCATCAAACACATACAAGTCGTACATGGTTATAATTAAACATAAGGTTACATCATTCTGTTAATACTACAATATTAAGTGACTTGGTCACTTTAACAGTATACAGCGGAAGCAAAATAAACGGAAAATGTCCACCAATGGCCCCATCCACCCGCAGGCAATTGCGTGGAGGAAAGAAGTAGCGTTACGCGTTAGCGTCACCCTGATCGGCGCTAACGGGTACTTCATCTGAAACCGTCTCACTGCAACAATAGGTGGTAGCACCTTGAGTACGGAAGGTACTCAACAAGTCTTACTCAAACTAATAAAATAAAGTGGTGATTAGAGCCTAATCAAAGGAGCAGAGTTTTTACATGCATAAGGTTACAACAGGAAGGTATAAAGGTTCAAATTTGCATAAAGCGATACATCTTAACCTACAAAGGCTAAATTTTGATAAAGCGATTTAATAAATCAATG
This sequence comes from Ampelocalamus luodianensis, assembly GCA_036346255.1. Classification (NCBI taxonomy): domain Eukaryota; kingdom Viridiplantae; phylum Streptophyta; class Magnoliopsida; order Poales; family Poaceae; genus Ampelocalamus; species Ampelocalamus luodianensis. Next base: position 9,378,075 of record CM070636.1, read on the forward strand.
TTTGCTTAAAACAGTAAGTAAATGACTTAAAAGTAAACAGTACAGCGCATGATTCCCTCATGCCAGCCGAAAATAAACCAAAAGCAGATTTTTGGGAATATCAAAACTTCTATACAGATGACATCAATTCAAGTTATCGTCCATGACCGTGGACACGGCTATTCGAACAGTTTATACCTGCGAGGGTGTACATCTTTACCACATGACTTAGTTAGCCGTTGCCTTGGATGCCTCGAAATGATGACACACTTCCTTTGGTATGCCGGCCAGGAAACTAAGATTTGGTATTTTCAACAAGTTAACACTATTGAGTTGGACCCCATGTGTGAACTAATCCCATAGTGTAGGCTACACCACCTACTAACCACAGGGCACACATGTTGTGTCGATGCCGATCCAAACAATTTAAAAACAAATTGGGCTCACCACCCATAATAGAATGCTATCGGCACCATTAAGGTATCGTATATGAGACGAGACACATATACGCCTCACCCTCCTAAGAACATCGACATCGACATACAAAGCTCACATGGCATAAGACACGGTCCTCGGACCTAAGCATCTATGCCATGCAAGGCCAATACACATATCCTTACTCTCTGTTTCCAACTCAATAGTCTCAACCTTTTACTTAACCAAACAGCGCCCATACACCATGTGGAAGTGCGTGGGGACTTGAATTGAATAATCGAGTTCGGTCCTTAATTAACCGGACAAGTCCACCACAAACCCAATCTCGTACGAAAGCACCACCACTAGCTTCCTCTTGTCCAGATTAATTTGAATTTCAAATACAAAACTGATTTACAGAAACTGGACAAAGAGTTTGAAAATGACAATAGTTCAGTTGTAATTCCCATGTTTGACAAGATATGCTTGTCAAACTCTAAAATCTCTAGACTGCATATCTAAGCCAAATCTGAAAATAGACCATATATTATACAGTACTACACTAGAGTTGAGTGTATGGTCATAATCAAGGTAATCCATCATGTCAGGTCATAGCTAACTATTACAAGTCGCATTTTGTATTTTCAGAAAAATTGCATGCACAGTTATCACTGGATTTGTAAAGACTATTGTACCAAAATCTGGGTTCAATATGGTGCAAAGAGGATGCTTGCCTTGGTAATAGTAAACTTCTGTTGCAGGCTCGGATTGCTCAGACAAAGATTCAATGGCTTCAATGAACTGATTCTAAAAGAAACAATAAGATCCAATAAATACCAAAACTGACAATAAGTCCAACATGGAAGAAATATGCATGATCAATTTAGAAATGCATGATTACAGTATGCTCAAGCCATAACTACCCATAATAATGATAATAACCCCTTATCTAGCTCACTGTTTTCAAAAGACAGAAATTAGAGTTTATTGCAAAGTTCCAGTTTTCAGATTTGAAAAGAGCTGAAAACAGGACAGATTGCAAAGTTTCGGAAAAAGGAGTATAGATCATGCAAAAGTTCATAAATGAATCTTAGCATGATCTTTTAGGGTAATTAATATCCCAAACCAACCTTAGTCTAACCCTAACTAGTTAGATTACAAAAGCTAAAGCAAAAACCTATTTTGTCGGTTGAGCCGACAAGAAAACAGAGACAGATTTCAGCTAAGAGTCAAAATAGATGATGACAAGAATGGAAAGATTAACTTGTCATGCTGCTAGGGTTTAGTCAAAACCTAAATAAGATGGTAAGTTAACAGGAAGATACCTAGGTCTTGAAAATGACATGAAAACCGAAAAGGTGCAATATCAACTTTTCAGTTTAAAGTCAGTTGAAGCTACTAATGCTTAAAAGAATGATTCACAGGAGTTTCTCAAGTCCTTAAGATGCTCAAGATGTTAATGACTAGGGTTTAACTTACGGAAGAAGAAATATGCTAAGGGTTACGACAACCCGATGTTGAACAACAGAGAGTTAAACTCGATTTAACCTACAAAAGATAACCAATCTTGATTGTAAGTGTAACGAGTTTAAGATAGATAAGCGATGAGCAAGAAGCAAGAAACTCCAGCGGTTAACAAGAAAAGGATGAGCTTGGTGGTCAACAATGGCTGCACTCACAAAAGCTAGGGTTTATATATGTGGAGTTTAGCTACGGGGCAAGAAGGAAAGATCTAGAGTTGATGAGGTGTCCATTTAGAGCTAATTATCCCAAAATTAGTTGCAAAACTTTGGGATAATCCTCTCCTTGATTTCAGAAAATCTGCTGCACGAGAGAGAGGAAGGAGATAAGAGCCAACCGACAAGTGGGCCCCATTGTCATCCTCACCACGCGCACCTTAGAAAGGCTCGAACAAATGTCACCGTCCGATTGGAAATAAGCGGCTACGATAAATAGAGAGATTAAATGATTTGAATCGGTATCATTTAATATGGACCTTACGATCAAGATCGATCGAGCGGGATTAAAACGAAATCCCGATGGTGCTGCGGGTTCCGCTTTCAAACAGAGACGTTGGATTGAAATCCAACGATCAATTAAAAGATATACACGTCACCCTTTTAGATGCGATGGTTTAACACCGATGGATTTAATTTCTACGATCGGGATGTAAAGTGAGCCGATGGTCCGATTGCATACACCTATGTGGTCCGCACGATTAAAATCCAACGATCCATCGATTTTGGGCTTTAAAGGCCCACGGTCTAAATGGAGTGCCGTAGGATTGAAATCCAAAGGCCCACAATAACGCGCGCCTCTGATTTCAAATTGAAATAAGCGATCTGCATTGGATCAGAATGGGCGGCCACGATTGTGCGGGGATCGGAGTCGTCCGAATGCATACACAAATCGGGCCACACGATGAAGATCCAATGGTCGGAGGAGGCGAGCTTTATAACACGAGGAAAAAGGGAAAAGCCGTGGATTTGAATCTAACGGTGAGATAAAGCGCCTTTAGGTTTAAAGCGAAAAGAGTGCGCCGTTGGATCAAGAACGAGCGGTGGAGATCAAACATGGATCGGAGTTGTCGAATGCACGCAACGATCACGCTCGTTGGATTAAGATCCAACGGCGAGATCTAAGTGGACACGTGGGCGACTCGCGGGCGTTATTGCCGCCTTCGATGGAAGATCGACGGCTCATGTCAGTCGTGGAGTTCGGGCTCGCGCTCGAACGTGACCGAGCCAGACCGAGACGATTGGGTTGGACCGAGACACATGAGGCTGGGTCGCTCTGATGCTGAAGTCGGGTTTGGACCGGTTTGGTTGACCAAACCTTATTCATATATTTAAAAGTTTTGGTGGGACTTTAAAAATAGCAAATAAATTTATAAAATCATGAAATTTTCTTTGTAATCTCTTTGGGATAATATATTTCCCGATAAATTTCATAAACCACATTTTCACTTTATAAAATACATAAATATTTATTTCAGGCCAAAAATATTTATTTAAAGACAATAAATTTTCTTTAAACCCAAATAATTTCTAGAAATGCAACAAAAATATTTTTAGCCAAGATAATTTATCTAGACTTTAATAAAAATACTTCCAGTCATAATACAAGTGTTACCTTGTATTCCTTTAAATATTCTAAGTAGGTTTTGGACTTTGGCAAAAGGAAGGTTTTATTTGGTAACAAAGAACTCCCAACCGAGATTAAAACGAGAATGATATGAACAAGAGCCCATTCTGCTCATAATCTGATCGTTCTTGTTGATAAAAGTGGGTCATTATAAACCTACCCTTTAAGGAAAATCTCGTCCCGAGATTTGGAACAAGTTAGAGATCAAGAAGAAGTGAAATGGAAATGAATTATGAGGAAACTCAACATCCATTGTTTTGATTTCCTTCCAAGATAACAAAGAAGATTCTTACATAACAACATAGTGTTATTATTACATCTTTGTTTACATAGCTTTGTTTAAACTTTCCTTTCTTGATTCAAAGAAAAGTTCTAAACAACAAAAGATGGGGTGCTCAATGCATCGATCTTGGCGCTCCCAAGTGGCTTCATCCTCGGAATGATTAGCCCATTGAATTTTCAAGAACTTGACAATGACGATTTCTTGTCTGCGTTCCATTGTGTCGAGGATACGTCTTGGTTGCTCTTGATATGAAAGATCGAGTTGAGATCAAGATGCTCATAGCGATTGCCTCAATAGGAACACGAAGGCATTTCTTTAATTGAGACACATGAAAAGTATCATGTACTCTCGAGAGTGATTCGTAATTCCAATTGGTAAGCTACTGACTCCTCGCTTGGCAATGATTCGGAAGGTCAGATATAACGAGTGCGAGCTTTCCTTTTACCTAAAGCGATGAGTACCCTTCATGGGTGACACTTTAAGATAGACATGGTCATCCACCTCAAAGCTCAACTCCGACGGCGATGATCGGCGATAGCTCTTCCGAGGCATGCAGTTTTCAAACAATCTCGAATCGATTTAACTTGCTCTTCGCTTCCTTTACAAATCTGGACCAAAGAATGGTCTTTCACGGACTGCACCAATTCAATGGAGTCCTACAAGCCCTCCCATACAAGGCTTCAAAGGTGACATTTGAATACTTGCTTGGTAGCTATTATTGTAGGAAAATTCCACATATGGTAAAGATCTCTCCCAGTCTTTGCTATAAGATAGCACATAGGCTCGAAGAAGATCTTCCATTACTTGATTCACCCTTTCAGTCTGACCACTAGTTTGAGGATGGTAAGCGATCTTGAAGAGAGTTCAGTCCCCATAGCCTTGATGAAGGCTATTCCAAAAATGGGAAGTAAACTGAGGACCACGGTCAGAAACAATGACTTTAGGAACACCATGAAGACAAACAATTCTAGCAATATAAAGCTCTGCTAATTGCTTGCCATTGAAATCGATCTGGCCAGGAATAAAATGAGCCACTTTAGTCAAACGATCGATGATGACCCAAATGGCATCAGATCCCTTGGAAGTCTTGGGAAGACCAGTGACAAAATCCATACCGATCTCTTCCCACTTCCATTGGGGAATAGGCAAAGGCTGAAGGGTACCAGCTGGCTTTAGATGTTCAGCTTTAACCCTTTGGCAAATATCACATTCAGCAACATACTGAGCAATTTGCCTCTTCATTTGGCTCCACCAAAATATTTTCTTCAAATCCTGGTACATTTTGGTACTCCCAGGATGCAAAGAAAACTTGGAATTATGAGCTTCTCTAAGAATTAGACTCTTCAATTCGAATCGTGAGTACTACCAAACGATTGCGATATCGAATCATACCGCGATCATCTTCAGAAAATTCGTTGGCTTTACCTGATTGCATGTTTTCCCTGATTTCGGCTACCTCGGCGTCAGTTTTCTGGGCTTTCAGAATCTGAGATTCTAATGTCGGCTCCACATGTAATGCAGTGAGAATCCTTTTCCACAAATTCAAGACTTAGCGCGAAAATCAGCACACAAGTCTCTTTCTGCAGGTAAAGAGGATATGTAGTTGCATTGTGACTTTCTGCTTAAAGCGTCTGCCACAACATTGGCTTTACCAGGATGATAATGAATACCCATGTCGTAGTCCTTGATCAATTCAAGCCATCTTCTTTGTCTCATATTCAAATCAGATTGAGTGAATATGTACTTCAGCCTTTTATGATCAGTGTAGATCTCACAACGATTACCTAGAAGGTAATGTCGCCAAATCTTTAATGCATGGACCACGGCGTAATTCCAAATCATGAGTAGGATAATTAACTTCATGAGGGCGCAACTGCCGGGATGCATATGCCACAACTTGGCCTTCTTGCATAAGCACACAACCAAGTCCATGGCGAGATGCATCGCAATAAATATCGAAGCTCTTAAGAGCGTCAGGAGAGTAGGCGGAGCTCTAGTCAAGAGGGTTCTCAAAGGCCGAAAACTCTCTTCACATTTAGCTGACCATTCAAATTTCTTCCCTTTCTGCAAGAGCTGGGTCAAAGGTCTAGCAATCTTGGAGAAATTTTCAATGAACCTACGGTAATAACCCGCAAGTCCAAGAAAACTTCGAATCTCTGGGACACTCTTGGGAGGCTTCCAATTTAGCACATCTTGTACCTTGCTTGGATCGACAAATGATACCTCCTTGGATAACACATGCCCCAGAAAGGCAACTTCTCTGAGCCAGAAAGCACATTTGCTGAACTTAGCATACAGTCGATGCCGACGAAGTGTTTCGAGCACAAGTCGCAAATGTTGTTCATGATCCTTATCAGACTTGGAATAAATAAGGATGTCGTCAATAAACACGACAACAAACTTATCCAAGAATTCCATGAACACTGAATTCATAAGGTTCATGAAATAAGCTGGAGCATTGGTCAGACCGAAGGACATAACAGTATACTCGTATAAACCATAACGAGTAGAAAAGTCGTCTTAGGAATGTCCTCAGTTCTAACCTTGATCTGATGATAGCCCGATCGCAAATCAATCTTTGAAAAGACACGGGCACCAACTAACTGATCAAAAAGATCATCAATTCGAGGCAGAGGATATTTATTCTTGATAGTGACCTCATTTAACGGACGGTAATCCACACACATCCGTAAAGTGTTGTCTTTCTTCTTGACAAAGATGGTAGGGCATCCCCAAGGTGAGGAACTCGGTCGAATGAAACCCTTGTCAAGCAATTCTCAGTTGCTTCTTCAATTCAACCAACTCGTTGATGGCATTCGATAAGGACTCACGGATATCGGGCGATTCGAGCGAGTTCAATAACAAACTCCACTTCCGATCTGGAGGTAATCAGGAAGGTCTTGAGAAAGACATCAACATACTCACAAACAATTGCACCGACTCCAAAGAAGGAGCGGTATCAACTCGGTGAGCACAAAGATGAGAGCCAAGCGCTTTAGAATGATAAACAACTTGAATGCGTCGGCATTGGTCATAGAAATAGACCGTTGGAAACAATTGATTTGACCACGGTTTTGGACGACCAATCCATACCCAAATGGCGTCCAACCCTTTAGAGTCAATCACAATTAGATTTGCTAAAACTTCACCCCAAGGATTGTTATGTTGACCTCACAACAAATCGATCGGTCTTAAAGATCGACCAGTGATTGAATAATAAGCGGTGGTTGGAGAATGCGCATGTCTAATTGGTGTTGAGCAACAAAATGATTGCTAATAAAAGAATGAGATGCTCCAGTCAAATAAAGCGATGAGTGGATTGAAATTAACTAGGAGCATACCCATAACAACCAGTGTATCGGTAGCCTCTTGGTGATGATCGGTTCACATGCCCACGAACTGGGCGGATCGGCTTTAATAGGGGCCTGCGAAGGGGCCGCCGCCTGGACGGACTGGATATGGTCGAGCAGAGGCAATCCTTGCTTTGCTTTGCCACACACTTGTTGGCATAATGCCCGGACGACCACAATGATAACAAATAACCCACGGTTAACATTGTTGACAGGCGGGGCTGATTCCCACTGATCTGGTAGATCGGTGGGAGGAGATGGGCGAGGAGCAAACACCGCGGCCTTGGTGAAAATGGAGTGGTGCTCGGGGTGGCCTGACAACCACATACGAGGCCTTGGTGAGCCGCCACCGAGAATAAAGCGAGAAGTCCATTGCCGCTGCGTGACTCATCCAATGCCTTACTCTTGCTTTCGGCCACAATAGCTTTGTTGACGGATCGAGAAGTTCGGAAGTCATGCAAAGCTCTGACCATCTGCGATTCTTGAATAGCCCATTCAAGAACCGGCCGGCAGACGAAGGTCGGTCGAAACGTCATCGAGGCATATCCGGCGGAAGTTGAACTCATGCAGATATTCGATTCTGGACTTTCGCCCTTGCTTGAGAGCGAAACTCTTGTTGTTTGATCATCATGACCCTTCAGAATGTGAGCTTGCGAAAGGCTTCGAACTCACCCAAGTAGGGACATGTCCAGTGAGTTGAATGGCAAGAAGATTATCCCACCATATGTTGGTGGCCCATCGGTGATAAGCGGCAAAGAGAACCTTTTCCTTCGGGCATTGAGCAATCGAAGCTTCTTCTCAATGGTCGAAGCCAATCCTCGGCTTCCATGGGATCTGAGAATCGGAGAACACCGCGGATTAGTCCGTTGAAAGTCAACAAGCGCCTCGCACATGGTGGCCTCTGCTCTGGCGGTGGCCTGCGCAGGAGTAGAAGTATTGCGCGCAATCTGTTCCAAGATCTTGCGTCGGTCCATCCGATTGCGCTCAATTTGCATGAGCACATCGGCCATCGAAGGTGGTGGAGGAAGCTCCTCTTCCTGGGAACCACCTTGCGGACCCTGAGAACTAGATGGTTCGGTTGGTCCTCCCTGAGAATGAGGCACGGGAGTCGACATGCCCCTCCCTTGTTGCGCTTGCGCACGAGTAGTAGGTCCTGTCATCCTGTTACCACAACATGGTTAACAACACAACAAGGACATACTCGGCAAACACAAACAAGTTTACAATTAGAAAGGAAGCAAATACTGTACATATAATGCATCATGTTATGTTATGCATTCAAGTTAACACCAAACCAGAAACTTCATATATACACAACAAAATTTCGGTTCCAGTCTTACATTACAGTCGACCATTATGTCAGCTTACAAACCGAAATTTAAGCTTACATACTTTGTACAAAATCTGTGCCTATTACATACAATTTATTTAAGGACAACTACTAGACTAAAAGACACTCAACCACGAGGTTCATTGTCGAGATACTAGCATAAAGATCTCGATTAAAGTTCACGGAAACTCATTTAGAAGATGAGCTCGGGGGAACCGTGTCAACGGATCAAGGGACTAATGAGGCGCCTCGGAGAACCCAACAATGGTGATAACCTCCAGGAGGTGCGGTCGCGAGTGCGAGAAACCTGCGATCATCCGGGCTTGGCGCACTTGTCCATAAGCAGTGCGCACCCGCCACTCGGAAGTCGGTAAAGAGGTGGTGCGGCGGCGGCGAGGAGATCTCGTTGTCACCATAAAGCACGCGTTGCGAGGAACGCGGTTCATGTTGACTCAAGAAGTAGGTACTCTGGGCCTCATTAAGGCGTCTGCGAGTTTCCATAACTCCCTCACAAGGCGATGGACTTGGTCCATGATACGGACCATCCTTGCCAACCGCCGCACTGGGGTCTTCGCCAAGCGTATCTCGTGAACATGCTCACTTGGTAGGGCCCTGATTCGGGAAGTGGTCATAGGGTGGTTGAGACAATTCCGTCAAATCATGACGAAGAAGACTCATCATCCTACTTGCCGCTTCCTGAACTGCCATAGCCTCAGAGGTGGCAAGTGCTGGACACCATTGGGAATACTTGCCAGCTACATGCCTAGCGATAACGTTGATGAAGGCACGATACTCCTCCATGCCTGGTCCTCGATCTCGTCGATAAATGGCGTACTCTGGCTGGTAGGTGAAATTGGAACGCCACATCATGTCCCGAAGTAATGCTGGGAACCCATCAACATCCTCGGCTCGAGTCTCCTTGACCAAATACCAACCATTCATCTATAGACAAAAAGACAAGATAAGGAACAATTCACTTTTAAATGAACCAACAGAAGTTTGGGCAAGAAGTGACATTAAGAAAGATAAGGAATAAAAGATGTCATGCTTAAGCTTTCGAAAATAAATTGCTGTTTGAAAATAATTTTAGCAGAGGATCCTCTAATAACTTCGGCCATGCTACTTCTAACCTACAGGCAATGTATGCTCTGATACCAACGCTGTGGTGACTCCCGGTTATTGGAAATGTTACTAATTAAATTTATACTGTAGCACAATTGTTAATGAAGGAACAGTACTGCCCCTTTATTAAAAACCATGCTAAAGATATAAATTTAACAAGTAACGAATCCAATGCAGATTCCCGGATATATATGATTCCCAATGGTTCCCAGGATCAATGACCATTGCATATATATCCTTTATCAACATTGCATCAAACACATACAAGTCGTACATGGTTATAATTAAACATAAGGTTACATCATTCTGTTAATACTACAATATTAAGTGACTTGGTCACTTTAACGATATCTGTGGAAGCAAAATAAGCGGAAAATGTCCACCAATGGCCCCATCCACCCGAGCAATTGCGTGGAGGAAAGAAGTGGCGTTACGCGTTAGCGTCACCCCGATCGGCGCTAACGGGTACTTCATCTGACCGTCCTCACCGCAACAATAGGTGGTAGCACCTTGAGTACGGAAGGTACTCAACAAGTCTTACTCAAACTAATAAAATAAAGTGGTGATTAGAGCCTAATCAAAGGAGCGAGTTTTTACATGCATAAGGTTACAACGAGGAAGGTATAAAGGTTCAAATTTGCATAAAGCGATACATCTTAACCTACAAAGGCTAAATTTTGATAAAGCGATTTAATAAATCAATGTTTGCTTAAAAGATAAGTAAATGACTTAAAAGTAAATATGATCAGCGCATGATTCCCTCATGCGGTAGAAAATAAACCAAAGCGATTTTTGGGAATATCAAAACTTCTATACGGATGACATCAATTCAAGTTATCGTCCATGACCGTGGACACGGCTATTCGAATAGTTTATACCTGCGGGGTGTACATCTTACCCACATGACTTAGTTAGCGGTTGCCTTGGATGCCTCCAAATGATGACACACTTCCTTTGGTATGCCGGCCGGGAAACTAAGATTTGGTATTTTCAACAAGTTAACACTATTGAGTTGGACCCCATGTGTGAACTAATCCCATAGTGTAGGCTACACCACCTACTAACCACAGGGCACACATGTTGTGTCGATGTGCCGATCCAAACAATTTAAAAACAAATTGGGCTCACCACCCATAATAGAATGCTATCGGCACCATTAAGGTATCGTATATGAGGCAGAGACACATATACGCCCTCACCCTCCTAAGAACATCGACATCGACATACAAAGCTCACATGGCATAAGACACAGTCCTCAGACCTAAGCATCTATGCCATGCAAGGCCAATACACATATCCTTACTCTCCTGTTTCCAACTCAATAGTCTCAACCTTTTACTTAACCAAACAGCGCCCATACCTTTGCATGTGGAAGTGCGTGGGGACTTGAATTGAATAATCGAGTTCGGTCCTTAATTAACCGGACAAGTCCACCACAAAACCCAATCTAGTGCACGAAAGCACCACCACTAGCTTCCTCTTGTCAGTTAATTTGAATTTCAAATACAAAACTGATTTACAGAAACTGGACAAAGAGTTTGAAAATGACAATAGTTCAGTTGTAATTCCCATGTTTGACAAGATATGCTTGTCAAACTCTAAAATCTCTAGACTGCATATCTAAGCCAAATCTGAAAATAGACCATATATTATACAGTACTACACTAGAGTTGAGTGTATGGTCATAATCAAGGTAATCCATCATGTCAGGTCATAGCTAACTATTACAAGTCGCATTTTGTATTTTCAGAAAAATTGCATGCACAGTTATCACTGGATTTGTAAAGACTATTGTACCAAAATCTGGGTTCAATATGGTGCAAAGAGGATGCTTGCCTTGGTAATAGTAAACTTCTGTTGCAGGCTCGGATTGCTCAGACAAAGATTCAATGGCTTCAACAGAACCAGATTCTAAAAGAAACAATAAGATCCAATAAATACCAAAACTGACAATAAGTCCAACATGGAAGAAATATGCATGATCAATTTAGAAATGCATGATTACAGTATGCTCAAGCCATAACTACCCATAATAATGATAATAACCCTTATCTAGCTCACTGTTTTCAAAAAGCGAAATTAGAGTTTATTGCAAAGTTCGGTTTGATTTGAAAAGAGTGAAAGCAGACACATTGCAAAGTTTGGAAAAAGGAGTATAGATCATGCAAAAGTTCATAAATGAATCTTAGCATGATCTTTTAGGTAATTAATATCCCAAACCAACCTTAGTCTAACCTAACTAGTTAGATTACAAAAGCTAAAGCAAAAACCTATTTTGTCGGTTGGTAGACAAGAAAGCAGAGCAATTTCAGCTAAGAGTCAAAATAGATGATGACAAGAATGGAAAGATTAACTTGTCATGCTGCTAGGGTTTAGTCAAAACCTAAATAAGATGGTAAGTTAACGGAAGATACCTAGGTCTTGAAAATGACATGAAACCGAAAGGTGCAATATCAACTTTTCATTTAAAGTCGATTGAAGCTACTAATGCTTAAAAGAATGATTCACGGAGTTTCTCAAGTCCTTAAGATGCTCAAGATGTTATGACTAGGGTTTAACTTACGAGAAGAAGAAATATGCTAAGGGTTACGACAACCCGATGTTGAACAACAGAGAGTTAAACTCGATTTAACCTACAAAGATAACCAATCTTGATTGTAAGTGTAACGAGTTTAAGATAGATAAGCGATGAGCAAGAAGCAAGAAACTCCAGCGGTTAACAAGAAAAGGATGAGCTTGGTGGTCAACAATGGTCTGACTCACAAAAGCTAGGGTTTATATATGTGGGAGTTTAGCTACAGGGCAAGAAGGAAAGATCTAGAGTTGATGAGGTGTCCATTTAGAGCTAATTATCCCAAAAATTAGTTGCAAAAACTTTGGGATAATCCTCTCCTTGATTTCCAGAGAAATCTGCGCGCTGAGAGAGAGGGAAGGAGATAAGAGCCAACTGACAAGTGGGCCCCATTGTCATCCTCAGCCACGCGCACCTTAGAAAGGCTCGAACAAATGTCGGCGTCAGATTGGAAATAAGCGGCTACGATAAATAGAGAGATTAAATGATTTGAATCGGTATCATTTAATATGGACCGCACGATCAAGATCGATCGAGCGGGATTAAAGCGAAATCCGATGGTGCTGCGGGTTCGCTTTCAAGCGAGACGTTGGATTGAAATCCAACGATCAATTAAAAGATATACGTCACCCTTTTAGATGCGATGGTTTAACACCGATGGATTTAATTTCTACGGTCGGGATGTAAAGTGAACCGGATGGTCCGATTGCATACACCTATGTGGTCCGCATACGATTAAAATCCAACGATCCATCGATTTTGGGCTTTAAGGCCCACGGTCTAAATGGAGTGCCGTGGATTGAAATCAAGGCCACAATAACGCGCGCCTCGATTTCAAATTGAAATAAGCGATCTGTTGGATCAAGAATGGGCGACCACGATTGTGCGGGGATCCGGAGTCGTCGAATGCATACACAAATCAGGGCCACACGATGAAGATCCAATGGTCGGAGGAGTGCGAGCTTTATAACACGAGGAAAAGGAAAAGCGGTAGGATTTGAATCTAACGGTGAGATAAAAGCGCTTTAGGTTTAAAGCGAAAAGGAGTGCGTTGTTGGATCAGAACGAGCGGTGGAGATCAAACATGGATCCGGAGTTGTCCAGAATGCACGCAACAATCACGCTCGTTGGATTAAGATCCAGCGGCGAGATCTAAGTGGACACGTGGGCGGCTCATGGGCGTTATTGCCGCGGATTCGATGGAAGATCGGCGGCTCATGTCGATCGTGGAGTTCGGGCTCGCTCGAGCGTGACCGAGCGAGCCGAGGCGATTGGGTTGGACCGAGACACATGAGGCCGGGTCGCTCTGATGCAAGGTCGGGTTTGGACGGTTTGGTTGACCAAACCTTATTCATATATTTAAAAGTTTTGACTGGGACTTTAAAAATAGCAAATAAATTTATAAAATCATGAAATTTTTACTGTAATCTACTGGGATAATATATTTCCCAGATAAATTTCATAAACCACATTTTCACTTTATAAAATACATAAATATTTATTTCAGGCCAAAAATATTTATTTAAAGACAATAAATTTTCTTTAAACCCAAATAATTTCTAGAAATGCAACAAAAATATTTTTAGCCAAGATAATTTATCTAGACTTTAATAAAAATACTTCCCAGTCATAATACAAGTGTTACCTTGTATTCCTTTAAATATTCTAAGTAGGTTTTTGGACTTTGGCAAAAAGGAAGGTTTTATTTGGTAACAGCAACTCCCAACTGAGATTAAGAACAGTAATGATATGAACAGTAGCCCATTCATGTTCATATCTGATAAATTCTTGTTGATAAAAGTGGAATTTTATTACACAGCTTCCCAACCTCACCTACGGCATCCCCATGACTAGGCGCCGCTCGTGCTCGCCTTGGCTCCCTCCCCGTGTCACCCAGTAGCCGGCGCCATGCGCGGCCGTGTGCTCGCCGCCGCCGCAAGGGCCGAGAGGGAGGAAGCAAGGTGGGGAGGGAGAAGGAGGTCCTGGGCTACTTGTAGCCATGCGAGGAGGCAACAGAATCGCCTGCACGCACAAACCGCTGCTCCCGCCATTGGCCGCGCCGCCTCACCGCTGTGCCGCCATTCCAGTGAGCTCCTCGCCCGGGCAACCCCGTCACCACATGCCCCTGGCGTCGAGGAAGCTTACCCCTACCTCCCTTTGTCCTCTCCACCGCCGAGGACCTCTACCGCCGGTGCCCCTTCTCTTCCGCCCCCGACCGCCGCCGGACCGCCTCGGCTGCCCCCAAGCTACCCGGACCACCCCGCCGGCTTCCCCGCGCTCGCGCGCAGCTCATGCGCGCCCTACCTCCCTCGGCGCGCCACTCCACTGCCGGTGCGCCAGTAGCCCGAGTGCTGTGGCGCCCTTCTCTTCCCCCGGCCGCCACCGGACCGCCTCGGTTGCCCCAGCTACTGACCCCACCGCTTCCCACTCGCGCGCGGCTCGCTACCGCCCTACCTCCCTCGGCGCGCCACTCCACTGCCCGAGTGCCCGTGGCACCCGCCGCCGCCTTTGGCCGCGCCGCCACCGCGCCAGCCTCTCGCGCCGCCGCCGCCCTGCCCCCGGGGTCCCCGCCTGGGGAAACCCATTCCGCCCACTCGCCGGCCTCCCGCGCCGCCGCTCGCCGGCACCTCCACCGCTCCAAGCCGCCGACGTAACCAAACTCAACGGAACCGTTGTGGGACGGGAAAAACGTAAAAACTAGGGTTTTGCATTACAACTGCCCCAAAATCTGGAGTTTCTTGTTATAAAACTGAAAAATTGGGGTTTTGCGTTACAGCTGCCCCAAAACCTAGGGTTCCCTAATATTTACTCTTAATAATTAAATTAAATTAAGTAAATAGTAAAAGAGTTCTCGATACAGGCACGCACGCACGGCGGCACGGGCAGTTGCATGAGTAGATGCATGTGCGCGTACACGTACAACAAACATGTGGTGTGGAACTTACATGGCCACGTGGTGCTGTTGATCGCTAAACTGTACGTGCGGCCGGCCGGCCGGCAGTGCGAAATGCCACAGGAACAATGTGTTTTTGCTGTCGCATCGCGCGTGCGTACATCGAGAATCGATCTGTTGTCGAGTAGGGCGAGATCTGATGCCCCTTGAGGCTGCAGCCAAATTATCTGCTCTGGGGTCGATTATGCTCATGCCCAGGGCTTTTAGCTCTGCGCTGTATCAAGTGGCCACAAGGTATCATATCCCGTGCGTAGGTTCTGTACCTGTTTGAAACGTGGGAATTTCATCCGGAATATAGTAAGATGCGTGCGTGTCGCACCTTACATCCTCTTAATTTGCCCGTTCAGATATCCATGGTGGTTGTGCGTTTAGACATGTGTCGAGTCTTTGGCCGCCTACGTTACCAAAACGCTCGCCATGACTCGTGTGCAATGCTCTTTTTTATCTGTTGGCTACGTTGAAGCTCAAGCACTAAAGCAACGAGGTTAGCGGAGAACATTTGATAAAGATAATATAGCATCACTCTTCTTTAGGGGGGGGCGGGGAGGAGGGAAAGACAAGCAGATGTCTGCATCATTGAGTCGCTGTACGCGCACGATTTAGGATACCATGTGAGCAGCGAGTCCGCGACTTCAGTGACGAACGCACAGCACTAACCACTTGATCAAATCAAACTAGACTTCTTCGAACCCCGGGCCGGGCTTCGGTCGGATCTGAAAAAGCCTGGCTTTGACTGGTAGGCTCAAGCCCAACCTAGAAAGTGGGTTTTTCTATAAAATAATTTTATTTTTTTAGAATAACTATTAACATGTAATTCATTTTGAGAATTAAAAACAGTTTTTTTACTATTTTATTTGTTATTGTCGGGTTTTTTCGGGCTTTAGGCCAAAAATCAAGGTCAAGTCTAATAAAATCGAACCCGGCTCGGGCCAAATCACCGGCCGAGCAGCCTATGAATAGGTCTAAATCAATCATGCTTTTGATTTGTAAAAAGCATGATTCTGAGGATCGAGCCTTGCTCGGTTGGCGAGCGTAGCCGTCGTGTGTGCCATCCGTTTGGGTTCGAACCTGGGTTGCCTCACCAAAAACCATTTCGGTGGTACGTGGATGCGTTCAGTGGTCAAAGCGCGCGCTCACATTCTGTGGGGTTTAGTCTCTACTCTAGATTAAGCATGTGTTAAGAACGTACTCACGTGTGTGGATGAACATGCGTGTAGTGTGTGTGGGTGGCGTCCTAAAAAAAAGATGTGCTTCATTCTAGATACTTTGTGACATCTGCCGGCTACCACGCAGCTTTCTACATCCTACCAATCCCATACAAAAGGAGAGAAAAGGAAAAGCACTATCTAGTGTTAAAGCTAAATGTTAGATCAAAGGAAGCTGCCTATCTACGACCACCCGGCCAACCCGATCGGCTGACCGACAGATCTCACAAAGGACGGACGTTGCTGGCAGTTTGGGAAGGTAGTACAGATTATCCGAGTCATTCGTGGTGGAAAATGACCAGCATTGTGCATCCCCTGACGAAGACATGACATGTTCAGTTCATCAGTCTCAGGGATGCCACCTACCCCGGCTAGATTTCAGTTCTTCTAAGGAATTATTAAACTGTACTCGTTAGCCCGGTTTGTAACGTGGTAATTCTACATGAATCATGTGAGAATTATACCGTATTATGCAAGACAGTAAGATCAACGTGAGAAGTTTTGGAATCCTGCAGGAATTGAACTGCTTCATTTGAAATTCCTAGTTCGAGATGGGCCTTAAGATTTTGTAAAATCTGTGTGCTATTGTGCTGCGTAGATGACATTGGCACACCGATATACTATACTACGATAGGCACCTTAAAACTTGTTAAAAGCATTGCTCATGTTTTCATACATAATTTTGCCCTGACGTAAGTTTTCACTGGCAGCCTTCCCTTTTCTTCAACTTCGGACCAATAAATTTGGGTACCAAGATTAACCTTGTGTGGTTCGATGGGATCAATTATTGTCGATCTCTTGCTCTTTGTTTTTCTTTTCCCGAGAGGGGTGGGCATATTTGTACTGAACCGAACTGTCTCGACTCGAAACTTTCGTGGTGGACGAAGTTCGGCTACCGCAACCAAGTACCGAACCGAAAAAACCCGTTCATTCGGTTTTCGGTAGAAGGATCGGTTTTAGTTTTTTTTTTTTTTACTGTTCGCTGATCCGTAAATGTTTCGGTGTTGGCCGGACTAATCGATCTTGCCATGTCAAGGCCCAACACAACATAGACCGCACCGTCCTTCCATCTTGCTAAGGCCTGATTACTCGCTGCACGCGCCAAGGCCCAGCCCTACGACGTAGCCACTTGCCCATTTACTTGCTGCCTCCTGCTGTCCTGCGGCCACTAAGCGTCTAAGCCCTAGCAGCTTGCGCGTCGCGACTGGCCGGCGGCGGCGTGCTCGTGGCCTCGTCGACGACTCGCGACTGATTGGCGGTGGAGCGACGGCGTGCTCGTGGAATCGTAGGCCACTCTCAACTCAGCGGCGGCGGCGGGGCAGTGGCATCGTGAGCGGTTACACGGTGGAGCGGCGGCATCGTGAACTAATTAAGGCTGGTTAGCAAGTTTCCTTCGTGAACTCTGAACAGAACATATGCTTTTGACTTTTGAGCCCATGTCTTTGGTAAACTAGTATTTCCATTTTTTTAGCCCGGAACAGGAAGTAAACTATATAAATCATGTAAATTAAATTTAGATTTCGCTTTATAGCATGTCACACATCATTGTACAAACTTCTCAACGTCACGCCTCATTTTATGCCAATAAAAATGATCACTCAACATCATGAGAGTTTTTTCTCTCATAAAATGTCTCATCGATCCATCTACATGACATTCCTACAACAAAAGCAAACACACAAATGGATCTGCATCTGCATGACATTTCTACAACAAAAACAAACACACAAATGGATCTGAAACACGTAACTTGTTAGTGCGAAATAAGAGTCTGTCTTGTACATGGAACTTGTATCATCTTTCTCATCTGAACATTTAGAATATAGTTATACAAAATCATGATCTAAAGTGTATAAATCCCTCAAATTCTCTAAACTAGGAAGTTTCACTTCCAACTGAGTTAAAACACACTTTTACGAGATAAAGCATTGTCGATCATATTCTTTTTTTCTTTCTTATACTTAACAATATATAGGAAGGTTTCAATAAGTTTCACCCACTTAGCATATCTACCGTTAGTTTTGTTTGGTTTTTTAAATATTTCGAAACTTTATGATCAAAATTTCTCCGTGCATCGATTCACTCTACATGCAACGCCTGAGATCCCTCTCTCGGATGCTGCCTCTGTCCTCCTTCGCCTCCCTCTTGGTCTCAGCATCCTGCGTATGCGCACATAAAAATAATTCTTGTACAACAGCTTCTCTATTTGCTCACGGCCTCCCATGCTTCTTTCCGTGTAAAACTGCGTCTGCACACAACATAGAACTATTAGGTAGTAACATACTCTCATTAGAATCAAGATTAAAATCATTCAAGAGCGAGTTCATTTGCTGGTTAATTAATTTAGATCATGCTCGTGTAATCGGCCCAAGTGGCACTTCCTTGCTCCTTTCAACTTGAGTAGAGCTAGCTGGCTGTTTTGGAGCACTAGAATCATCTTGAGTGGTACCGCATAATGAGGAAGACGTGCTAGTAGTAGGGATGTCCTCAGCATATGGTCTTACAATTGCTCCACAATTACTATGATGAGGCATCAACAAGATCTCACATTTGTTCATAGTCTTAGAGGTGAACCATCTGTTTCTACCCCGCAAAAGATGAGATTCAATTCCCAGTTAATAAGCTAGCCACAAAGGAGCTAACCGCTAAGAAGACGAACGACGTAGGCTCCTGTGATGTTAGACTTGGTCGATGTGATGATAGACTTGGTGGGTGTTACTTGATTTTGCTTTTGTCATGCTCTTATGTATAAGAGTAACATTACCATTTCCAATTGATGTAAGAATTGAATTATTATTTATGGTTCAGACTTCTCATGACGTTTATCTTTTTGTTGATCATGTCACCATGCCGTGATAGATTGCTTTTGTCATGCTCTTATTTATGCTCTCGTGTTGTGACTTGTGACTGTGTGAGGCAGTGAGGGACTGAATGAAGCTTTTTGTGTTTGGTCTGGACTGTTGTATTTCCAGTCAAATGTCTGAAGTTAGCAGTACGTGCAGAGCATGTTTCAGAGTTCAGGCTTTCATATAAACTAGAAACCCACGCGCGCCTTGGCGCGCGGAGCTGAACACATGCGATCGTGGTTAGGAGAAAGAAAATGCTAGAGTTTGAACCTATAGAGATATATCTGATAGATGTAAATATAGAAGCAACATTGTTACAACAACATCTATGACGTCTGCTATACCTATCATAGAGCAGGGATGCACATATTTTTTCATCAGCTGAAGGATAGCCTAGGGGGTTTAAACATAAGAGCTATTGAGTAGGGAAAAGTAAAATCGGAGGCTACAATATATGGGCTTAACTTATTGAAGGCTTTGAATAAATGTATGTTCTAAGGATTTATATGTGGTACATGAACAAGTTATATTACAAAGGTAGCTGGGAGTTAGAAGTATGTATATTGGTCTAACTATACACGAGGAAAGCTTGAGACACTACTGAATTTGATGAGTATTTCGATGTGTATGTAACCATATATGAGCAAAGATTCAAACGTGGATAAACCTGTACGGAAGGCATGTGTATTATAACGGATAATTGGTAGCAAAGAGAACACACTACATGTGAACGATGGAACATGTAAGTACAGTTAATATAATATGGATCTAGTTTTTCCCTTAGTTATCTGCGCGGCCCTTCTTTGCTGCGGCAAAGGTGGCCCTATTGTCAGTTAGTGTACGTGGCGAGCTGCAAAGCAAATGCTATTTGTAAGAAATGATTATATACAGATTGGAACAGAGCACAAGAAATCAATGCATTAGTGGGGAATTGGCAGCGACTAACCACAAAATCAAAGAGTAAATTAACACTCTATTTATTTGGTTTTGAATTAGGCTACCATATGGTGAAACGATGTTCTGTGAATAGTTTGATTATAGGTACGCAATAGCATCGAAAAGGCAGTAGGGATGCATAGTAGGCTACAAAAGCGCAATCACATAGCTATATGCATATCAAAACGGTGGAAGATTGTTGCTATTTATTAGTGCGCACCAGATTTTTTTTTGTCAGACCAAGTATTTGTGGATTTATGAATGATGCAAGCCTCAAAAGAGAAAAAACATATAGTAATGTGTGAAACAGAATATCATTTAACTGATGCACTGTCTGTGATCATGTATGCACATGTTTGATGCTAATGCTAGTTTAGGACAGCTCAAATGTGTTCGATTAACATCGGTATCAAATATAGATGCACTATTCTTTAACTAAATGATGATGACTTCGTTACTAAACCAAAACAATACTCAGATCAATCGAAAAAAACTCTAATTCTGAACCAAAGAGTGCCTCACATTAAGTTAGTAGATAGTAGTGAAGCTATTAGCAGTGATTGAAAATAGAATCGAATAATAAATCAGTGTTGTACTTGTTCAACTCTGGATTAGTCTACCACTAGAAACCCGCGCACCAGGGGCGCACGGAGTTAAACAAATGTGACTGGGATCAAGAGAAAGAAAATGACGGGAATGGAATATATGGAGAAACTTTACTCTTGATATTAGTAACTAATAATTTTACAAAAGTAAATTGGCAATCTAAAAACAACAATCTTTTGGTGTTACTAAATGAGCCAATTTGTGGAGATCCGGGTGAGAGCTTACTGGTTTTCAATAGAGCGGAACCCTTTCCGGTAGTCATCCCCAAGTTGTTTTTTTCATAGTTCAAGCTCCAAGGAAGCCTATTTGTGACGCAAACACAAGTCAGCATCCACAATTGATGAAAATTTGTAGTGTGGCAATGTAGGTTGCGAACTTTATTGTCTCTCGATGCCAACAATCAAATAGATATGTTCATGGTACTTGATTCCTCAGATGATACTGCATCACTATTCCAGCCATTGAACTACTAATGTTCCTCTTCCATGTCAAAAGGAAGCTTGAGAACCCTACACACAAGGTCAATTATAAAAGAATAAGTCCTTCTATTTTAAAACTTGCTTATAAAGAAGACAGTTGTAGACAATGTACATAAATACTTTTTTCAGAAGAAACGGTAGCGGAACATTCACATAATCTCGGAAACAGTATAATGAAACTAATCATACTAATATTTTTATCAGGAAATCTCACAGGAACTACCAAAAAACTGATTTTTACTCACTGCCAGCTTATGAAGATGAATTGCCAATAAATTCAATGTTCAAATAATGGATCTACCATTGAATCAATGTATGGAATCTAATCAATGGTGGTAACTGTAGGAATTTTAATCCAAGACCACGACAAGACACAACAGGACCTAAAGAAAGGAGCTTTCTTCCAACTACTTGGATTGCTTAATTCAAGCATACAACAGTATTGTAGCAGTTGTTTAATCTTTTTTTGCACCATAACTAAGGGCAGCATCTGTATTGAATAATGAATATAAAGTTGTGTATCTAAGCTTTCCAGGGTAGCAAGATCTGATCAAACCCTAATTACTGAAAGATCTGTTGTGTTAATTGATCAAAGAGACGGCTCATTCAGTATCTGAGCTAGTTGTGAGGTCACCAATAGTAGTGTATTTGTTACTGATTTTCTCTGAAATAGCTCCCTTGTGCTTCTTAAATAAAGCAACATGCTTCTGGTAATCTTCAAGCTCCTTCTCCAGCTTCTCAATAAATTGGCTGGTATGTTCAAGAGATTGTTCATATCTATATTTCTCCAAGGCCTATGGAGTATGGATACATAATGTCAGTCAACTGAACCGATTACAAGATAGTATGCACGTATAGAAAGAAAAATAAAGTAGCATGACAACAAACAGGTATATTACAAAACAACATGTTTGTAGAAAAAAGAAAAAAAAAGAAGAAAGTAGCATTAGAACAAATAGGTATATTTGGAATTCGAACTGCATAGGTCGATATAGCACAAAATTAGCTTTAGTAGGTATGATTACCTTCTGCTTAGAAAGAGTGTCAGGAGGTGACATAACCTTTGGCTGCACCAATCGAACGACAGATACTGAGGGATCAGGAATTGAGGATCAAGGCCCTCTCCAGGAGCACTTCCTTTATTGAAGACCCCGTTTGAAACACATGAATTTTACAGCAAACAATTCAAATCGCAGGAATCAAGAAAAATTCATGCATTCCGAACAGGACCTAAATATTCCTTTAAGAGAGCATGCAAGTACTACTCATCACCAGAACATCACATGTTGTCATAAATTCTGTAAGTATCGAAATAGCCATTTTGCATCAGAAGTTCAGAGACTACTTTCGTTTCGTAGAAACAGACGACTTACATCGAAGTGCGCGCTCCAGAGAGGATAGTCGACGTCGACCGGAGTCCAGTAAGAATCAGTGATGAAATCTTTGTACCCGCGCCGGAGACCTCCTTCAGTGGCGAAACAGTCGATATCGATGCGGTGTGGATTACACGCTTCACCGCCTTGGATTCCGCGCATTGCTGGAGCATCACACGCAGTACGTCGGAGCCGTAGACGCGGACGACGCTCTCCTGCTCAGCCTCGACAGCGGAGACGGAGGGGGATCTGGCGAGGGATTAGAGGGACACGGTGGTAGCAGCAGTGGTGGTAGCCTCGGTCGTGCTCGATGCGGTGCGGCGGGGATCCCGGTGGCGTTAGGCATCGTCGGCGCGGGAGGAGGCGGGGAGGAAGAGAAGACGAGAACGATGGGTTGTGAGGCGGCGACATGCCGTCTCGTCCCTGGGACTCCAGCTGTGAAGAGAAAGCGGCTGCTGTGGAGAGAAGAGTGGTGGGAGGTGTGGGACGGCGCGACGAGGATTTAGGAGACGGACGTCGTGAGAGGCGACGAAGGGGAACGGGGAAAAGCGGAATGGGGATGGCGTGGGACGCAAGGAGAGGAGGAAGAAGCGTGTTGGGAAGCGAAGGAACAACACGACTTGCACACGCGTCTCAAGCGCCGAGGAAACCCGGATCTCATCGCCGAGAAAACCCGGATCTCATCGACGGACGTGGACGAGCGAAGCGGAATCCGACGGCGCATAAAAAAACAGTGACGTGGCCACTCTCCCCACAGCCCCTTTCTGCCTCCTTTTATATAGAGAGATGAAGCATGCATTGCATCAGAGATTTTCAGTGACAATTACAAGTTTCACAATCAAGCACCGATACTATTGAGTACACATATTACATAAAATATCACGTAGAGTATCCATACATGCTTCAGGTCTCCCACATGCACAATTTGCAAGCAAAAAAATCTGCAATCGAGCTTTGAGCAGAGCCGCGAGCTCGCCCGGTCCTTGCCGTCGATCTTGCGGTCAACGGCCTCGAGCTGCACCTGCAGCATTCGGAACGCGCGGACGAGGGAGGCCTCGACGTCGGTGGCGTCGGGCTCAAGAGGCGGCAGTAGCATCTAAGTGTGGAGCTTGGGGACCACAGGTGGTGGCATGGAGCTTGCGGTTGGAGGAGGCCGCCGTTGCCGCTGGGTTGCCAAGATGCGCCGTTGCCTAGAACTATAGTTATAAAACCTGGATCGGTCATCGACCCAGTCGAGGTCTCAGCTCACTAACTCGGTGGTCGAACTGGTGGGTCAACAGTCGGACCATTATATATATATATATATATATATATATATATATATATATATATATATATATATATATATATATATATATATATATATATGAAAAAAATACTTTCTACTCCCTAGGTGTAGTTACTCCCACATCTAATATACCACCTAAAAGAACTTAACATACTCCTTTATCATTTTGGGTATACTCGTATACTAATTATAAGATACTCCAATGCGAACTACACAAAAAAT
Organism: Ampelocalamus luodianensis; assembly: GCA_036346255.1. Taxonomy (NCBI): domain Eukaryota; kingdom Viridiplantae; phylum Streptophyta; class Magnoliopsida; order Poales; family Poaceae; genus Ampelocalamus; species Ampelocalamus luodianensis. The sequence goes on from CM070636.1 coordinate 9,402,177, forward strand.
TTGTAAGAGAGTCCATAATTTTTAGCATATTTTGTAAATACCTTCATATTCGCACATAAAAAGGAGTATGCCGAAAAAAAAATATACATACCACCCATAAAAAGGTGTAAATACCACATAAGTGGTCTTATATACTCGTATACTACATATACATACTCTCGGTTGCGCAAGATACTCCCTACATTGTGAGATACGGAATAGGGAGTAACTACTCCCGAGAGTAGAACAAAGGCTTTGTGTGTGTATATATATATATATATATATATTACAGAAAAAAGGAAAATCAACTATACACAAAAAAAAACAATTATAGTTAAAAAAAATATGAATTCTAAACAACAAATTAAGTTAGTTGAAGAGGGACACCATAGGCTCACACATAAACTAGATCATTCAACTGTTGATGTTCTAGTCTATTTTTTTCTTATTTGAATGAATATGTTTTAATATGCTCTAATTCCTCTCACATTCGGATGCACTATAGGTTTGGCTTAATGCACAAATTGCCAACTTAGATATATGACTATATACCTCTTAGATCTAACTTTATTAATCTATACTAGTTTTTGATTGGAAAAGAGAACGGTAAAAAGCTAACACTTACATCTTAACTAGAGACTAGAAAGTAGAGACAAACAAAGCAAGCAAGTGAGGAAATGCATCGTATGCTAATGGAGGCAAAGCTGAACAGAGAACAGAGAGAAGTTGTCAGCCAGAGTGAGAGCGTGAGAAAGATGGGATTTTTTTATGTATAGTCGTTAATTTTGCAAGGGGATTTATACTAAAACCTAGCAACACCCAAAGTACAAACATGTCCTTCAGTTTTGTCTTGAAAAACTATTTCATTTTAGGGTTTTCTTGTCAATTGATTTAATGGGCAAAACACGGTCGGGTCAAAAAAATTGGTCGGGTCAGTCGGGTCGATGAAAATCCGGTCGGGTCGGCTGGGTTTTCTTGGGTGAATTACATCTTCGGTCCTATCTTCGGTCCTGTAAATGTATCTGACGCGGCAAAGCCCTCTGGTTTTGAGTTTTTGAGTTCAACCGCCGAGTTGTATACTATGCGTAGAACGGGTTAGGGTGTTTGAGTTAGGTTCAGGCAGGGGATGAGGATGAGTTCAACCGGAATCTGATGCTATGCGGTTGGCTCCATCCAAAAGGGCAAGGGCAAAACTAGGAATTCTTTTTATTTTGGCCCTCAGACGCCACTTAATTACAAAAATAGCTTCTATCCTGTTTTATTAGCAAATCTAGCCCCTCTCCCTCTCTTACCGCGATCGGTAAGCGCGAAAAGTGGCTTTCCACGCTCCTCGAGTGGGGAAAGTGACCTTCCCCACTCTCCGACAGCAAAAGGTGAGGGAGGGGGACTAGATTTGCAAATAAAATGGAATGATAGCTATTTTTGTCATTTAGTGGAGTCAGTGGGCCAAAATAAAAAAGAGATCCAAAACTAGAGTTCACTAGAGGGAAAACTGGAAAAGAATAGGAAACGGGGAAACTAAAGAAAATGTCATATTTCATTTTAGTTAATTCGGCGGACACCTTAAAAAAAAAACGAATCCCCGCCCATATTTCTTGTACCGGGCCCATTTTCCTCCTCAAGTGCAACCTAGCGAATGTGCCGCCCGGGCTCACCACCCAAGGCCCAAGGCCTACCTATCTCTCTCCCTATAAATAAAACCGAGCCAGCGAAAACCCTAACCGGAGCCTTCCCCTCGCGGCGCCGCGTCCATCGACCATCAAGCGCCGCCGCCATGTCGAAGCGCGGTACGTACGGCTTGCTATCTCCCACTTAACACTACTCCTTCCTCCACTGCATCTTCGCGTTTCTCGCTAATTTAGTTTGTGTGCGCGTGTGGGAATGGAGCAGGGAGGGGTGGATCGGCGGGGAACAAGTTCCGGATGTCGCTGGGGCTGCCGGTGGCGGCGACGGTGAACTGCGCGGACAACACGGGCGCCAAGAACCTCTACATCATCTCGGTGAAGGGCATCAAGGGTAGGCTCAACCGGCTTCCGTCGGCCTGCGTCGGCGACATGGTCATGGCCACCGTCAAGAAGGGCAAGCCCGATCTCCGCAAGAAGGTCATGCCCGCTGTCATCGTCCGCCAGCGCAAGCCGTGGCGCCGCAAGGACGGCGTCTACATGTACTTTGAAGGTAAACAACACTGCCCTACTCGTGTGCTAAAAATCAGATCCATGCAGCTGTCTGTTGTGATGTTATGTTCTGTGTGATCCTGTGATTTCTGAACACATGCTACTGTTTAGTGTGAAGGTAATGGCCGTAATGCTGTGCTGTTGCATGCCATAGCTAATAGTAAATTGCATCAAGCATGCTGTTAAATATCAGCTAACCTTATTTGTTTGCGGCGTTTATCGCCACTGTTCCTCCATTTGACGGTTGTCTCTGTCCCATTGCTTAGATTAGTCACAAGAGCGAAGTTAAGTTGGCTGATGGATTCCTGGATTCGCCCTTATTAAGAAATCTGAATGCTTTTGATTGCCCACTATTGGACCTATGTGCATTTTATTATGCTTGGTTGATACTTTGCTTCTTCAGCTAGCATGATAAGGATTTTGTGAGTCCTAAACTTGCTTAAGTTGTACTGTGCAAACTCTTTTTTGACAGAGGGAAACAGCTGTTTTTGAACTTTGGGGCTGGCCATGAGCCCACGAAGCATATATTTCTTCTCTCGTTAACCAGTTGATACTTGTGCCTATGTTCCCTCTTTAACTCTTTTTAATTTAATTTTTGATGCCAAAATAGTGAAACACCATCTAGAAAACATCCAAAATGATAAGTGTTTTGAGTCTCTTGAACTTTTTTTTGGTGCAAACTATACATGCTTTTGCATATTGCAAGGAAAATGTTATAAAACAAGCATTGGTATTAGAATTCTTCTCTTTTATAGTGTTGCCCCTTTGAAACTGTTATAGGCAGTGCTACAAGTAGCCACAGCTCATTTTGGAAGCACAATCTTACAAATAGTTTCTTCATATGATTGTAGTTGCTCTCATTTTTGGAAGCATGATGTTTACAAAATAGTTCCTCCATCCGAAGGTGCTCTCTTATTTGATTGAGCTGTGTAGCTTCATTGCTTCATTGGTACATAGCGATGAAAACGAACGGAAACGGACGGAAAAACCCCATTTCTACTTACGTTTCTATATTTGTTGGCGGAAACGGGATCGGGTTCGGAAAATGCGGGTTCGAAAACAGAATCGGGATATGCGGGTGCGGAAACGAACCAATACGGCGGAAACTCAACGCGAAGATTTAAAGCCGAACTTAAGCGGAATACGCACATCTTTATACTCACAATCACAATCACACACATCTTTGGCGATGAAAAGCAGTAAAGCAATTCGAGATATTCAAGCGCAAATGAAAATAGTTTAGGATTTCTGTCACACACTAACACAAGATAACTTGTGACACTTAGTTCGGATGACATCTAACAAATTAAAATGGTGGCATGAACATAGCACGATACATCACATAATAACATGGCATATTTTTCCAGATGTTCATCAGTCCATCACAGCTCTGCAGCATCATCCATCTCGTCAGGATCACTTTCACTGCCATCTTCCTGCATATAGTTTGGTCATAATTTATTGTTAAATGTTGTAAATATAAGGCTGCTACAATGTACAACGCATACGGCATACCTCATCATTTAGGGGGGCACTTGGGGTCTAGAAGTGGAGAGTGGAGACCTAGGTTTTCTTAGATGGGCTAGTGTTGGGCCTCTAGGAGTTGGGGGGACCGGGGGACAAAGATTGGGCCTACCTAGAATCCGGGTAAATTTCGGTAAAAATACGGAAATATTCCGACCAAATACGAATTCATAAAACGGACGAAACGCCGTTTCTCGTCCGTCCGCATTCGACACTTCCGTCCCGAATTCGAACGATTCGGATATTTCCAAAATACGAAGCGGACGGGTCAAATGTAGAAAAATGGACGGTTCGGACCGGGAAAATTTCCGTCCGTTTTCAACGCTATTGGTACATCAGATCTGGCTGAACATCATTGCTTGTTATGTTCGTTTTTTCTCTTTTGGCTTGCCTAAATACCACAAAGATGGCTAGTGACGGGAGGACCATAAGGTCCTTCAGCTTTATCAGGAGCAAACCTTACATGTTTGCATATTCCTAAGTAAACGTCATAAACGAAGCATTTTGGGTGTAGAGGTTTTCTTTGAATCTTCATAAGGGTTCCTCCATCTGGAAGCGGTCTCATATTCCATCGCCCTGGGTAGCAGCATCGCTGCCATAAAACTTTGGGACTGGCCATGAGACATATATTTCTTATATTTCACAGAATGATGCCTCCCTTACAGTTTGACTACGTTAATGCTTTATATTGTTCTTTAAACACCACTAATAGTTATGCGTATTAGCTTTTTGTTTAGTTTGCATGTTCATACATGCTTCATTTCTCTAACTCCATATAAAGTTATTTATCTCTTGTATTTTAGCTGCCAACAGAGCTGCAGCTTTAGCTATATCTTTTCTTCCTTTTGCTTTTAGATGCTTCAGGATGTTCATAGTGCAATAAGAAACTATCATATAGTGTCTTTTACCACAAATCCTCAAAAGTATCTCAAGTGGCATTGATGTTATGGCAAAAATATCTTGTTTGTTTGGTGTATTATAGGCGTGATTGACTTTGTTATTCTATGAATACGACATATGGAATATCATTCAGTGTTGTCCACATGCTACCAAGTTCTGTATAGCCACATGTTATCTCAAATTACAACTTGTCAACTTAACAGTGATGGTAAATTTGATTTGCAGATAATGCTGGGGTGATTGTGAATCCTAAGGGCGAGATGAAAGGTATGAGTGCAATATGATGTGTTAGCGGGGATCACCTTTATACACCCTTGAGGTTATAACAATGCTGGTCAGGTGATTATTTATTTGTTGTATTATTTTGCAGGATCTGCTATCACTGGACCCATTGGTAAGGAGTGCGCTGACCTCTGGCCTAGGATTGCTAGCGCAGCAAATGCCATTGTCTGAGAGCTTGTTTGGGACAATACTATGTTTTATTGGTTGCGGTTTTGTACCGGATATATGATAATGTACTTGAATTATTTGTTTACCAAAAAGTTTAAGTTATCTGAAGTCGGGTGCAACCTCTAGTTAAGTTTCAATGCTGATTGTACCTTCAATGAATGGAAAATTACATGGTTACTTCGGTTTTAGTTTCCTCGTAGTAATCATGTCCATTCCGCAGCACTAAAAATCAGTTTACTTGTTAAACATGTTAACCTTTCTTTTTGAGAGAGAAAAAGAACATGTCACTTATCAGCGCTTTTGTCTGACATATATCGACCTAAAGTTTGGGAACGTTGGCATGGATAAAATGCAAGATATGGCATTTTTGCTCCCATGTATGATTCGAGGATTGGGGCTCTCCACAGATGTAACGTGGGATGGCAACAGTGAAGCTCAGAGATGGGAAACTCCACACTTGGATATGCCAGATAAAAGCTGATGTTAAAAGCCAAGAATTTGGAGGAGAATGTGCCACAGCTAGGCAGCCGCAAGTACAAGATGTTATCGCAAGTGTGATGTACGTGCTAGTCTGAACGAGATTCGTGATTCAACCCCCTAAGCATGAAGATGATCTCGTCTCGATTCAAAAGAAGAAGAGCACGTCTCAATTTCGCATGCTAGTCAGAATGGTAACCTTCAGGAGGTAAGTACAAATGTTGAAGCATACAAGACGAGCACAAGAGTGATCAGGATGCTGAATTTTGAGAAACTGTTCAAGGTCTAAAGCGGCTGTTCCTAGAGTCTGGTCGCATGACTGAACTTGTACATGCCCTCACAGAAGGAAAACAGTCTCGCTGTTGCTGCTGACACGCGGAGATTCATTGATGCAGTAGCACTGCAAGCTGAAAATGTAGACAGAATGCATGAAGTATTTCAAGAAGCAGCGCCTTTGTCCGCAGACATTCGTCCCATGGCTAGTAGTTCAGGCGAAACTGATCATTGAAAAGCTGCAAAACATTGGGGGATCTGGACAGCTTATCTTTGGAGAAAGCAGTTCTATATGCCGTTGGAAATACGCCTCTGTGATGAACTTGACGAAGCTAAAACTTGACAGTAGAATAGTCTTTGAGGAAGAGATTATAGGCCGAATTCTGAATATTCAGAAGTTTGATCCCCCAAGGAGAAACAGCTTGCTGTTTCTGAGAAACTTCCCGGTCTCGAAAAGAAGCAGTACTACTTGTACAGTTGTGCCTGGAAGTTAAGGCTGGCTGACCAGCCCAAACCAGGCCGTCGATGGAGGAGGATTTCTGCGCCATGTTCAAGTGCTTCCGCTGCTGGTGCAAGAGATGTAGGGTTTGTTTGGTTGGTGTCCTGGTCTTTATGTTTGAGAAAAAGTGGTGTATAGAGGTAGTTTGAAAAATAGATAATTTTTGTCTGATCAGGCAAACCTGGAGATATAGTGTTTGGTTAGAGACCTGGGCCTGAAGATAATATCAAATTAAAAAATAACATTTTGGCAATAGAAAAGCTTCTTCGTTTATTTGATAATTTCTTTTCTAATTGTCCCCGCTAGAAATGTAATGCATCATTTCTTCGATAAACATGATCGGAGGAGGTGAGCTTCGGTTGCCTGAGCCAGGCGTTGTTTTTTATTGCCTGGGCCTGGTTTAGCTGCCTGTGCCAGGGAGATTCCCAGGCCTAGAACCAAACACATCACTGGCAGTTCCCTGCCGTGCTCCTGGCCAGGCAGACATGCCTCAGGTACGTATCCAAACAAGCCTGTAGAGCGTGTTTGCTTTGCGTCCGGGGCCAACTTGCCTGGCCAGGATGGCAGCCAGGAGCTCGCCATGACGCTGTTTAGTTGACTTCCTGTGTATCGCTGCCAGGTATGCGAATTCTTAGGCCCTGGCGCTAAAAATTTGCATCAGGGAACCAAGCAGCTCTATCCGCCGTTCGTACCTTTGATCTATCGTTCTATTTTTCATTCATTAATTTTAGACACATACTTTCAACCAAACAACTCATCTTCATATTTGACTGGCTAGGCAAAAAACATCTATTTTTCAGGCTACCTTTAGGCACCATTTTTTCCCCTGGTATAGAATCCAGGGTATCAACCAAACAAGCCCGTAAGCTGGGGACTCCCCGCGTGGCCCCGAGCACGAAAAGGCTGCTTGCTTCGAAGCCTGGGGCTGTTTGCCAGGCCAGGACAGCACCGGTCTTCTGCCTAGTGTGTGTTTGCTTGCAGCCCCAGTGAGCTGCGTGCCCAGGCGAAGAAAACGAGCGTTTGGGAACCAGGCCCCCAGGCAGCTCCATCTACCGTTCCTATCTTCGATCCAACAGTCTATTTTTTATTTACTAATTTCAGGTACATACTTTCAAACAAATAACTAATCTTTAGATTTACTTGATATTATAAAAATTATCTACTTTTTAGGCTACCTTGCTGCCTCAAATCACCATTTTTTCATGACAGAATCGAATGCACCATCAAGCGAGCCCGGACCACGTGGCTATACCCGAGCGGCCTGTGTGGTCGGTGCTCGTCGACCCCGCCCCGCCCCGCCCCGCCCGACGTGGAGCTGCACAACCTCCGCCTGCACAGGTTCCGCGTGGCCGCGTCCTCGGCCACAGCGACGACCTCCTCAGGCCCTTCCGGCACGTCACCCCAGACGACGGCGGCGCGAAGGTCTTCGCGGGTACATCCGCCGAACTGAGCATTTGCCCTGCACCTCAGTGACAAGACGCTGTCCCCACTCTGACCGGAGGGCACTGCTCCATCCGCGTGGGAGGCCAGGATTGGGCGCTGTGCGTGGAGCGGCCCCTGGACAGGCTCCGCGAGCGGGGGACGACACGCCTCCTGATGCAGTGGCTGGACGACGACGACGACGGGCAATGCTGGGTCGAGGTCGCCAGCAGCCAGCTTGGAGTTCCCGCACGACTTGCTCTCGCACAACGGCACGTTCGGCGGCGGCGGCGCCTTCCAGGGCCATGTGGCGACAGGATCCTGGTGCCATTGTTGGGCGCCGTCTTCTTCTGTTTTGACCGCTCTGATTGCAGCTGGAGACGGGTTTCATTGGCAGGGGAAAGCTCCAGGTACACTCGATCTTTCGCAGGGCGGCATATGTGGATATCTAGCACTCCACCTGCCGCAGGGTAGGCATGTTAGTTAGTTAATTCATCGCAACTCCAATTTTATTACTCTTTGTTCAAAAATATATTATGTTTTTGACATCGATACGGACTCCAACATGCAACTTTAACCATTACTTTTTATATGAATATGTTCATGAAATAATTATATTATGAAAATATTTTTCATGACTAATCTAATGATACTGTTTTCACATGATCAATACAAATAGTAATATATATTAGTGGTCAAAGTTAAAAAAATTTAAGTACACATTTTCTAAAACGTCATATATTTATGAACGAACGGAATACTGTACTGCCAAAGCAATGCCTTGATCACTTGATGGGGGTTCGGTATTACAAAGAATCCGGATAAGCTACCCTTTTTCTTTGGTTTTGGCTAGACAGACAAGCGGTTACGGAAGAAATCACTGCTTAGTTTGTGCTATTAAAAATAGATCCATTGTTTTACTAAATTATTTTCTATTGTGAAATAGGTATATGTGGAGCATATAAACGAGGTGAATCCACCCTCAATACCTGTTCGATGACATTTTGTACATTTTTTTTTTGAAAAAAATAAAATTGCAGATGATGGGTAATTACAAAGTGCAAGTTCTAATACTTGTGCATGCTGCCCAAAAGAATGCATAGTTCATGCATGCTCTACGTGCACACAAGAGATGCTTGAATATTTGCACCATCCAGTTAATGCTTAATTCACGAAGATGCTAGCATGAGGGCCGCAATTAGGGAAGTTTTGCCAACAACCGTCAATAGGTTATGCATGTGGGCACATAACGAGAAAGCTTTCGGACAAGATTGGTTCTTCGTTGAGAAACAGGGATCTGAAAACCCCGATGAATTTGACGCAAAGTGGTCATCTATGATTTCTGAATTTGGTTTGGAGGGCAACGAGTGGTTGGCTAATACATATCGCATCCGTGAGTCATGGATACCTGCCTACTTTAGGGGTCTATTTTTGGCTGAAATTCTAAGGACCACATCAAGGTCAGAGAGTTTGAACTCATGTTTAAACCATTTTATTGGTTACAATCTTGCTTTAGTGGAGTTTTGGATTAGGTTTGGTACAGCCGTGGAAGAGCAACGTCACAATGAGATCAAAGCTGACCATGAGGTCCATGACCCACCTTCATTGTACTTGCCAACATATGGCTATATCAGTATGCTCTTTATCTTATTTTTCATAATGCTTTTTTAATGTGGCAGGAGCTCTGTCGTTCTTTATAGCAGGGAAAATAGAAGCATAAGTTTACAGAGGTTTAGAAGAACCGAAAGCCTTAAGGCCTTCACCAAGATTTTTTCTATACAAAGACTATTACAGCAATAAGTTAACTGCAACACCAAATAAAACTGCCATTGATAAAAGGACTAATTGCTGCGGTCCCATGGCTAAACGTCATTGAAGGACATCCTGTTAGGCGAAAGCAAACACTTGTTGTGTCCATGCGCCTCATTTTTGAAAAGTTCTTCTGTTTGCGTTCTTTCCGTAAGTTCCAACATACCGCGATGAAAATTCCAATAAGGTCTCGGCTGTCTTCTTTGCGGACGTGTTTGGAAAACTTCATCCACCACTTGTCGATGTTGTTCATGTCGCTTGTGATCCTCAATCCCGACTAAGATGTCCAATTTGCAGTCATCTCCCAAACCTCCTCCGCAAACACACAATTGAAGCGCAAATGTGCTGGTGTCCCGGGTTCTTGATCACAAAGCATGCAAAAGTTGTTGTGCGGCCCTTCGCGTACTCCTCATGGAAGCACCAGACATCCGATGGCAAGGATGTCAAAAGCAAAGAGAAATTGAGAATCAATGAATACAAGTATGTGCGTGTCCCTACGAACCTCCCATCTCGCCTCATGCCCTCGCCATTGGGTGCTCAACCTTTTGCCCAAGCTCCTGCAGTCGTCAATGGCCATCGTAGATCTTGTGTCAATCCTCGCAGTGCGCTTTTCGAATTTCTCATACTACAAACTACATGGCATTTTAAAGACATCCAGCCCTGTGGCTGACGTAGTTCTCGGATTCCCGTCGCAGACTATCTCTATCTTGTATTCTTATTTGAGCCATCGAAATTAAGAGACTGGTGCGTAAGTTTTGGGGATTCCTTTGTTCTTCATCTTCAGGTGCAATTAACTCCATCTGTTGGTGCATATAGTTTCCTAGCATCAGAAGTTCAGAATAACTTGTTTCAAAAAAAGTTCAGAATAAGGTCCAAGCACTAGCAGGAAGTTATTTCGGATCCTTCCTGATGTGTTCATAATTCTGTAATCTTCAAGTGCACAATTGTATCCACGCTCGCCAATGGCATCTCGGACTAGGGGTGAAAGCGTATCGAATATGGATGGATAATGACATTGTCATATTTGTTTTTATTTTTTCTAGATACAAATACGAATATGAATATCTCGTATATGAATACAAATAACGTCGAATATAAATACGGAGCGAATACGAAACGAACACGATCACGAATATTTCTCGGAACATGAAAACCCCTTAAATTGTTCTCATTGCAGTAACTGATCAAAATATTCATCAATTCAATATATATGTACATGTTTACATAGACTCCCTAAGATGTTTTTAACGTAAAATAATTCAATATGCTCTCCCTTATATGCTTTATTTACCACTTTGCTTACTTGATATCTATTGTCTACCTTATAAACATCACATAATTAATTCTAAAATAATTTTTATTAATTTTTATTTATTTATATGCATAATGATTGTGTTTTTGGACTCCCAAGAAAGAAGAATGGCGAAAGGGTCATGTTTGGGCAAAATCCAGATAAATATTGGGTGTTGAAAATACTATTCAGGCATTTGGACATATTTTTGGGATATTAAATGGACTTAAATGAAAATATTCACAAATACAAAGTTGTAGATCTCATCAAGAGCTATAATTTAGCATACTCAATTGCCTAATTCGGATTCCAAACGAGAAAGTTATAGTGTTTGGAAGACAATGCACATGCAACCTCAAATAATATCTCCGGATATCCTAACCTATGTATCTCTAGATATCTGAAGTTGTATTCGTATTCGACGAAAAGTATGCTATTGAATCTATATTCGTTTCCGATAAAAAATAATCTGTATTCATTTCCGATCCGATATTATCCAATAAATATCCGAGCCAATAATATTGGCATTTGAAAAGGATCCAGATCTATCGGAAACTAACCGTTTTCACCCGTCTCGGACGAACCCTGCTCGGCTTAAGCGACGCTGCTTCATTTTGCCGCTCTAGCTGTGAGATTTCCAACCAAGAGGAAAGAGAATGCATGCTAGTTATTTGGTGGGCCCGTAGGGTCCAAGCCGAGCAAATCTGGAAATTTTTGCATTCTTGGCCTTGTAGCTCGGTTGAATTTCAAAATTAGCCTTCGTTCACCGTAATTTACAAATGTGGCCTCATGCGATGGCGCTACGCGGAACAGAGGCGTAGCCACCGCCCCTCGGCCTCGGCGCGGCGGTGCCTCTTGTGAGACCCGGTTTATTTAGCTTGTAATACATAAGTATTAAGAAGTAACAACGGAAGCAAAATGTGCTATAAGATGGCTTAAATCAAAAGACGACCGGTTAGCCACATAACACCACAGGGCAACCGACCGAACCGCCAAGCTAATCGCCCCACACACTGCCACAGCACAACTCACAAAAGTGAGGCCATTCGGGCTCACCTTCTTCCTCTGCACACAACAAGCAATGCAGGTGAGTACAATAATGTACTCGCAAGATTTACGAGTAACAAGCCTATACATAGCTACATGAAAGCTGTATCAAAGGAAGGTTGGTTATATGGTCGTTTGGACGCATAAAGCAAGTTTCATTTGCAATAACGTAATAGATTGAAAGCAATTTAACAAATCAATTTTTAAGCATTGAAATAACAGCGGGCAACAATAATTATCAAGTAACCACCTAGAAGTGACTATCCCAATAGCCACCACACATAGCATGAATCCCTGATTCATACCACCCATCAAGTTTTAATTAAAATATTGTAGTATAACTCTTGAAAAGCTTACCCAAGCGTGTCCATAACCTAGGACGAGGCTATTCGAATAGTTTTAACCCTGCAGGGGTGTACCAATGTACCCACACTCCAGACCGCCTTTTTGCCACATGATTTAGCACACTTCCAAATGTATGCTGGCATGGCTAAGTCCTACGAGACATTTCCAATATTGTGAATCAACTACGAGTCGCTCGTATGGATAGAAACGCATATGCTTACATTGTAAAGTCGAAAGTCAACTACCCTATAGGGGTAAAGCTTTCAGACAACTACAATGCTCCACACATAAACCCCCCTCATTTTACCACAACACAACACACGCACGCCCACCTGCGATTCGTAGCTAACACACGCCAAAGTACTAAGTCAAGAGAGGTCACATTCCCTCTAGTGTGGTTAGCACGCACAAATTGTTTGGATAACAGGTACTCACAAGATGTTCGGTCCTTAATTGACTCGGACACCATTCCAGTCACACCCAAAAGATCACACCATCTTACCATTGTGCCCAAGTCCAAATTGTTTTTATTTTCAGTTTTAGTTTTGCAATTTGAACATAGCACAGAGCTGAAATATAGAGATCATAATAAGTTTGTGTGATCAAGGTTATTGACAAGTCGATAACCGCCTATTTCTACCGATAGCTAAGCATGGCTAAGCGACAAACTCGTAAACTACTAAGTGACAAAGATTCATCCAATGAACCCAAAATCACAGCAAGATAAATCTAGGCTCAGTAGTAGAGGGTAAACATTTGCCTACTGGTAATGCATCTACTGGGTTAACTATCGACAATAGTTAAAACAACATAGCAATGCATACATAGAATTTGCAAACAATATATTAGAATTTGAAAATATTAGGAACAACATGATCAAATGATGCTACATCTGCTTGCCTTGCTAGAGTGCAGGATTTGATGGCTGTGGCTCACAATCAATATCAATATTATCTTTGGAACATAACGCGAAAAGGCGATAAACCAATAAGAACGAAGAACACCAAATAGACTTCAACAGCAAAATAACATCCAAATCATATGAAACATATACAACAGCAAGAGAATGATTTTAGACAATTTTAGGAACAAGAATCATGCAATTTGAATTTAGCATGCAAAAGATATAGCCAAAATACATTCTCTCAGCCTATTAATTCACTAAATTAATTACTGGTACTGTTCATGGCGAAAATTTCTAGAATGATCTAAAGTCTAAAATTTTTATGACATGTAGGTTATGGCATCCTAAGAACAGCAAAGTTGAGTTTACTAAATTTGAAGTTATAAAGATTTACTTATGATTTTTCTAAGTTGTAAATCTAGCACAAGTTACTTTACAGAAATAAAACCATGTTCAAAACCTATTTTCTATTAAAGTAAACTATCAGAGGAATCTAACAAAATTGATTTTGCACAAATTGAAATTATACAGAAAAAGATATGCATTTCACAAGATTTAATCCATTTTCTAGAATATTCAAAATTGGCAGAAATCAAGTTATTTTAGTTACACAATTTTCTGTTACAGAAATATGCCTAAATGCATTTTTATATTAAACTTTAGTGATAAAAGAATTTATTACAGTTGGAAACACCTAAAAAGGAGTTAACAAGAATTAGTTATGAGTTTTCAAAGTTTAACTACAATTTTTAGTTGATAAATAAAGACTTACCAAAATAAAGTCAAACTTAACAGAACTAAAACGACGTGAACACTCGTGGGCCGTTGATGCGAAATCAAACGGGCCACGCGCACGAAGAACAGCGCACGCGCGATTCCAAAAGGAGCCCACCGTTGGATCTAGATCCAATGACTCACGTGGATAGAAACATTCGGAGGTCCGAATGTCTCAACCCTCCACAGCCGCAGATCTTGAGATGAGCGGTCCAGAGCGCAAGCGCATTCGGAAGTCCGAACGCACCCACGATCTCAGCTACAGATCGAGAGATGTACGACTCCGAGTGATAGGGACATCCAGAGGTCCGAATCCTCCTCAGATCTGGGCCGTTGATCACGAGATCGACGGTCCACGATCAACAACGCACTCACGCACGTGGGTTTAAAAGCGCCGGGAGGAGTTTAACGAGTGGACCCACATGACATTGAGACAAAGAACAGATTAAGACATACTAATTATCCCTAATGATTGACAATTACTAGATCATTAATGGTGTCCTAATGACGACCGAAAACAGCGAGTACACCCGACAAAACCCGAGCGGGATCTACGGCTTGTCGCCGGCGACTCCGGCCACGGCGGCGCAACCTTAAGACTAAAATGGATTCGCAATAGGCTTGCGGACCCAATGGTGGTGACCTCGTCGGCGGTGATGGCCCTAAACGCCGGCGAGCCGGAAAATGAAGATGGGAGCTTTTACTGTGAAAAGCGAAAATAGCAAAAAGCTCCGCTGCAGTTCAAGGAAGCGAGTGCCACAGCCTCTAGGGACTAATAAGAAGCTACCTTGACCGAGATGACATGTCGGAGAAGGTCTGACCACGGTGAGCTCGCCGGACCCGAGGAAGACAATAAGAAATTAGAGACTGAGCTAAAATGAACACCACTGGTGGTCAATATAGCTACACAATAGCCCATAGAAGCTTCATGGGCAATTAATTGAGAGATGGAGCACTCACCGGAGCTAAGGAGAAAAGGGAATGGTTTCGGCCGAATTTGAACAAACCCCAAATTTGTCAAATCCTGAAAATGAAACCCAAAATTAAGTGAGGGGAAATGATTAGGGTTTTAAAGAGTCGAAAAGGGTACAAGAATATTTGAAGAAGAACCACTGGAGCTTCATGATCCACAATAGAGCTCCATGGGTCAACAATGGTAAGTTTGTGTTTTTGATGTATTAAGCTCCAAAAATGAAGGAGCTTTGGATGGTGTAAAGGAACATCAAGAAGGGGTTTTGGGACCTTATATAGCTAAAGGATTAGGGTTCGACCAACAAACGAGATCCACGGGTGTTAGGTTCATAGGGCTGCCATAGCCCGAAAAAGAAGTGATGGGGTGCAGGAGTAGGGAATGGGTGAGGCCGAAAACACCTGCGCCCACGATTTGCCGGCAAAAAGAGACGTTGACTAGGGAACACGATTTGACAGTGCCATGCCTCCCTATCTCTTTCTCTCTTCACGCACGACGCGAGGTTGAAGATGACCAGAGAAAGGCTCGGCGATTTTGAGCCCTTGGATTTTGATCGGACGGCTGATATAGCGCCACACTTCTGAGGTTTAAACACAACAGAGGAGATTGTGAGCGTTGGATTTTAATCCAATAGCTCAAACCGATCAAAACAATCGGAGGTCCGAATGTCTCATGCGACGAGGACGATCCGATTTTAATCCAACGGCTGAGGTTCGCCCAAGGTCTCTAAAGTTTAAAATAAACAGAGGAGATCGAGAACCATTGGATCAGAAATAAATGGTCACGATTGAATATGACCTTCGGAGGTCCGAACGTTCTCAGACGATCAGGACGGTTGGATCAAGATCTAAGGTCAAAAAGGATTAGCGCATTCGCACGGTCCGAATGTTCTCGCGAAGCTGAGCCGTGCGATTAGGATCCAATGGCTGAGATTGGATGCACGCTAGAAAGGAGGCCTAGTGCAATTAGTTAACTGGACCAAGACAAGTGACTCGAGCCCGAGTCTGACTTGAACTCAACGAGCAGTGAAATTAGGTTTTGAGTTTTAAACTGAGCTGGGACTTTGATAATTTATTTGAGATAGCAAAACAACTTCAAAATTTCTGAAATTTTTACTGGAGCTTGCTAACTCAGATATTAACCTTGTGTAAAATTTTCAGAGGTTTTTATGTTGCGCATTATTCTCCAAAAATTATGCAAGACTCTGGTTTAAGGTTTGACTGCCCTCTAAAAATATTCAAACAATTTCTAAAAATTGTGAAATTTTTCAGAGAGGTCACATGCCATCCCAGGAACTTACGAAAAATATTTCCAAAGGATGATCACAAGATTTGAGATGAATATTTTTGGAAGACAAGGTTTTGGATCAAAAGACTTGTGACTTTGTATTTCCATAATTCTTGTATAGGAATTGTTTAGAACATACAGGAAATACATGATGTAAGAAAAAGTTTTAATTTCTACTCATTTTCTTACATTTGAAACACAAGTTCAAAATTGGGATGTTACACCTACCCCCGGTTTTAGATAAAAAAATTGTTTTTATTTTTAGATGAAACTTTTTTTTAAAAAAATTGTTGCAGTGGCCAGCGCGCGCTTACCTGCGCTCGCCACTGTAGCATTTTTTTTCTTTTTTTTTAAAAAAAATTAGGATTTTTTGAATAACCCGCGCCCGCCAGTGTAGCATTTTTTTGTTTTTTTTTTAAAAAAATTATTTATGCATATTTTTTGTAACAATTTTTAAATATAGTAAATAAGGTCCAAAAATTATGAATTTTTTTGTGGAGCCTTCTGACACAGTGTATTTGCTTGTGTAATATTTTTAAAATTTTATCTATTATGAATTTTTCTCAAAAATTCATTTAAGTATATTGTAAATAGGGTTTCATGATTTCATGTGACTTGAAATGTATAGAAAAAAACGCTGCATTGCAACTCCATTGGAGATGTCGATATACAATATGACAACACATATAACTATCTTGTTGTCCAAACTATTGAAGTCCCTCCTCGATGAAGTCGTTTGAACGTATATAGGCAGTGAGTCGGTGAAGTAGTTTATGAAGCTTGTAGAGAATATGATTGGAAGGGTTAAGAACACTCGTTGTGATTACGAAGATGCTCTAAAATATGGAGAATTCGATGTCGGTTGGTTCTTTCTAGAACTCCACTAGAAGAGGCATACTTACAATATAGGCTTAGAGGAGACACGGAACCAGAACTACATTAGTGTCCGCGGACAGAAGCATGTGACATGGCATGATGGTTCGGCAAATTGTTTTAGTCATCCTCGCTGCTACTACTACGGTATATTGCGACACAAGCATCCGGACCATATAACTGTATATGCCTTTAAGGGATAGTACAAAACATGCGTGGTAGGACTAGGGACTACTACGTAATAACACGACCTACTGCGTGGACCGTGGCCATTTTCCTTTCTTGCTACCACGGCGTTGAACTCCTGGCCGGCCTTCTCCTTCGCCTTGTCGCGGGACTGTCCACGTCAGGATGGCAAGAGTTGAAAACATGCTTCACAAATTAGTAAACATAGTTAGTTTTGCGGTCTTTCTTCTGTTATATGTTGTTCTTGCGAAGTAGAACGTCAGTTCTACTTGAATTTGTACTGTCCACTCTTCATCCATGCGTTGCGGTCCTTCATGAATGAGAATCAAATTGTTCTACTTAGATAGAGAACGAACTAAACGTGTGCAATTACATTACAACTACCACACGGTGCAATGCATCATTTTTTCTATACATTACAAGTCACATGAAATCATGAAACCTTATTTACAATATACTTAAATGATTTTTGAGAAAAATTCATAATGGATAAAATTTTGAAAATATTACACAAGCGCGCCCGCCACTGTAGCAATTTTTTTAATAAAAATACGGTTATTCAAAAAAATCTTACTTTTTATTAAAAGAAAAAAATGTTCGATGTGAGCGCGGGTGGCGCCGCCGACCACTGCAGCAATTTTTTTTGTATTTTTTTCATCTAAAAAATAAAAAAACAATTTTTTTTCATCTAAAACCGGGGGTAGGCTAGCTGCCGCGCCTAGTTCCCGCGGTATCGCTACTGTACAGAGGTTATATTTGTAAATTACGGTGAATGAAGGCTAATTTTAAAATTCAACCGAGCTAAAGGGCCAAAAATGCAAAAAAAATTCGCAAATCTGGGCCGCCGGATGCATCAGATTACTCATGGCAACAGGAAAGCCGCATCTCAAGATTGCCTTCTGTAAGGATCTTTGATTGAACGAGGAGCCAATAAAATAACCTGCATTTATTTTCGGGATTGTCTGTGCACCATTAAAATGATTTTGTGCATCAAAATCAATCAATTTATTCCACCCTTGGATCTCAATCCAATGGATCCAGTGCCTCGCTATTGCAATAACAACCCTAGCTCCCAGCCTCCCATCCCGACTCCACCCCCGCCGCCGCCCCGCGCGCTGCCGCCCCGCCGGCATCGCCTCCGACGCCGGTGGCCCATCCCACCTCTGCCGTCGCCCGCCTCCTCCCCTCCCGCTACGGCCGCCCGCCGCCTCCTCTCCCGCCGCCGCTGTCGCATGCCTCCATCTCCCTCGCCCGTCCTTCTTACCTGTCTTCGGCCACTATCGTCGTCGGATCTGCCACCGCCGCCCGCCTCCTCCTAATGCTCATCGCCCCCTCTGCCTTCGCCATCCACTTCCCCCTCTGACCCGCAGCTAGTGGCACCTCGCCGCCTACCATCGGTCCTCTCGCTGCCCCGGCCTCCATCCATAGCCAGCCCTGGGTGAACCCGAGCCCTAATCCGGTGAACCCCACCCGGCACCCGAACTCGCCGGCCGAAGCACGAATCTCCAAACAAATCACAAGATCAGAAATTCGAATGATTTGTACAGAAATTATCATTCGACAGATGTATACAATTCTGTTTATTTTTCAGCCTTTGCCTTCTAAATGAGGGAGGTGTTGAAGTTGTAGAATGAGCCCTTGAACTGACTCTCATACGCCGAGCTGGCAATGCAATCACTGTGCCCCGTCCACTTCCAAATTTGGAAAGCGGTTCTTAGAAGGTAAAGGCCTCTTAACTCTTTCACGAAGAATGAGAATCTCTGCTACATGTACTGAGATAGGAAAAAACATTGGGGATGATCCCTGAAGCTGTATATCTATTAAGAAGTCAAGTACATGACTATATATACAGATTATTTCTCCGCAAACTCTATCACATTCGCTTGCAAGAATGGCAACTAGTGAAAAGCAGATCGACACAATAGATCAACCCTACAATAACTTCAACTCAGCACTTCAAAAGCTACAAGCTTATTCCATGGGACCAGAGCAAAAAAGAGCTGTTAAAATCTGCACAAAATAGGGAAACCCAAATGAGAGCTTTAGTTTGTTGTGTGAGTTATATCCAGGATTCGACGGTGTGGTTATACATGTAAGAGTTCATCCCGCTGAAATGCGCCAGAGCATCAGAGTCAAGCATGTCTTCTCCTTTCACGCCGGCCTGAAATTAAGAAACGGCAAACCAACCTTGCTAACTAAGGATGGAGAAACAATCTAATGTGACAAGAAACCAAGTTGGTGTTGTTACGCATTGGAACACTTACAATCTGTTCATATTCTTCGTGATTCTGCGAGCCAATTGCCCTCGATGCTTCACAGTAGTCGTCATTCTTCGCAAACCTCCCGCGGACACGAGGCCTGCTGTCTGCCAGGGTTTTTCTGCAAGCGTACTGCATATTTTTGGGGGCGAGAACACAATGCTGTCAGTATATAATGGTCATGGACTCCGCGAGTGAAATCGTGAAAGCCTTATGTTTTGATCTTGTTTATTTCTTGCATCACCTTGATCTTCTTGCTGAAGTTCCTCTCGTTCCTCTTCTTGATGTACCTGTGGATCTTCTCCTTCCTCTCCTCGACG
Source organism: Ampelocalamus luodianensis (assembly GCA_036346255.1). Taxonomy (NCBI): domain Eukaryota; kingdom Viridiplantae; phylum Streptophyta; class Magnoliopsida; order Poales; family Poaceae; genus Ampelocalamus; species Ampelocalamus luodianensis. The sequence goes on from CM070636.1 coordinate 9,421,936, forward strand.
GAGAGGCGGGCGCCCTTGAAGCTGGTGTCCTCCAAGCTTGAGGTTTCTGTCGCCAGCAGCCGTCCCGAGCTTATGCTTCCTCCCATCTAGCATAGCACCATCGTGAAACGATCATGCTCTGTTTACGAGTGATTCTTGACGTGTTCTCTGGTTCTGGAATCTGAAACGTGAATACTGAATTCTACCTGCATTTCTGCGGCGGCGTTGGCGTACGCCATCTGCGCGGCGGAGTCGGCGTCGCTGTGCGTGCCGATCAGCGCACCGGCGCCGCCTTCCATCATCCTCTGGTACTCAACGATCTCTTCCATCCCCATCATGGACATCACCATCTCGGTGCAACTGTTACCACCGCTGCCGAAGAAGCCACCCTGTGCCGCGTCCCCGACGCCGCCGGGGAGCATTGCACCGGGCTGCTGCTGGCACAGGGTCTCGTCCAGGCCCATGTACCCTCCGGCCAACGCCGCCGCGAAGTACTCGTCGCTGTATCCCAAGGGTAGCTGCATCAGCTCGGACGCCGTGTTGCTCATTTGCGTCTGCAGCGCCGGGTGCTCCGCAGTGGCCACAGGGAGTGCCATCTGGCCGAACTGCTGCTCCGTCTGGGGCTCGTCCACGGCCGCCGCAAACGCGTAGTCGATGGGGAGGAGGAGCTCGGCGTCGGGGCCGGGTGGCTGCCCTTGCTCGAGGAGGGCCGACAGGGTCGAGTCCAAGGACGGCAAGGGGGAGAAGGCCGTGGCAGCAGCGGCGGTCGACATGTTATCGCCGTGGCTGCAGAGGGGAGGTGTCGCGGTGGACGACGACGAGGCGTCCTCGGAGGATGCCCTGAACATGTCCGAGGCGGCGTTAACCGCCGCGAAGAGGTCACCGCCGCCGCCGCCGTCGTCGCAGAAGTCGAGGATGTGCGCGGCTATGGGGCTCGAGATGCCCTCCTGCAAGATTCAGAGGGAAGCCAAGAACTTGTCAGTACCTTCAGTTTCAGACCAAGCTTAGCGCTTTGATTAACAAGAACAGTTATGTATTACAGGCCTGTAGAATGCAAATGTTATTAGTCTTCATAATTCTTAATCGAGAAAGCAACAGCCAAGTTATATTATAACCTACAAGAACACATTTGTACAATTCTTTTATAATCTGTCCTTGCAGGGAATCAATACCGTACTATTGTGTTTGCAACAGTACAGCTCAATCTGCAATCTCTGAAGATGGCAAGAACAGTGAGGTATAGGTCCGTAGCCGTATGCTGGAGGAATGTTACTGTTAAGATTAGAGAATTCGAACGAAAAAGGAGGCCCTAATCAAAATTGCGCGGCGCAATGCGCATATAAAGCTTATCGAGATCAAGAAGCAAAAACTGTCAAGTCCAGGCATCGATTCCCTTGGTACTGAAGAGGTCCAAAAGCTGAAAAGATTTCTTCTGGATCTGGTGGTGCCTGGCTGCCTGCCTTTTCGCTTTAGTATGATAGGCACCTAACAATTATTGCAGCATGCGTGCCCGCGTACATACCCATTGGTCTAGCAAAATCAGAGCAGTGCCATTGCCATTGTTATTTCAATGGAATCCTAACAAGAACATGCATGGGCAAGAAGGCAAAACAGATGGATCATCAAACCATGCAGATAAATAGAACGGTGAAAAGGCCTAAAACACCTTGCAAAGGTTCTGAAACTTGCAGAAATTTCACAGAACTTGGCCTAATGTGTGATCAGGAGATTTACAGCGAACGACTGGTCGTCGAGCATGGCGGACGCCTTCGATCTGAAACTCCGGTAGTCGTTCTTCAGTTTGCAAAAATATTTGTTCCAAGATTGTTAATGACAAGGTAAAAGGAAGATTCTGAGATAGGAGAGTAAGATGGAATAGGAAGACGAGAAACGAGATGAAAAGCTCGTAGACCATGCAAATGGCACCAGCTTCTATTTATAAGACCAGGAACAAGAAGACCAAGCACTAAAAATTCCAGGCTAATTATAGGCCATAAGAGACGGAAACTTTGTAACAAGAATTGGATTCAAGAACAAACCATGCTAGTGACTTAATTAGGACAAGGGCTACGTACATGTCACATGGTCGAAAGGTAAATACGCCCCAAAGTTAAAACAGAAATGGGCAAGACAGCTATTTTTGTGCAGGTTCTGTGTTGTGATTTTGCTCCTGAGGAAAAATTAAACCGCCCTGTGCCTCCAAGATTAGTTTCTCCCTTACTCCTAGCCCGCTTTTGACCGAGACATCGTAAAAAAAATGGTAGGAAAAAGGAAGATATTGTACTGATTACCATACCATTTTCATATATATGACGTCCGTTTCGTACTCCTGGGAGTATGTACTCCCACTTCTAATATACCACTTAAACGAATATATTATACTTCTTTATCACTTTTAGTATACTTGAATACCAATTATAAGATACTCCAATGTGACTTGATCGAAAAATTTTCATTGGAGCCCTTTATTTTTTCTATCTACCATTTTTCATACATAAAAGAAGTATATACACGAATTTTGGTATAAAAAATGGATTTTCATGAAAATTTTCATGTAACTCACTTTGGGGTATCTTATAATTATTATTGGAGTATACTCAAATTGATAAAGATGTATCATCATATAATTTAAGTAGTATATGAGAGGTGGAAGTACGTACCATCATATATATATATATATATATATACCATATATATATATATATATATATATATATATATATATATATATATATCGCCATGCCTAGCACCTTGGAACTTGGAAGAATGCTTACAAATGAAAAAAAAAATCAATGTTTTTTTAATGTCCAGTGATATACGAGGCAGATATCTGGGGTGAAATTTAGATAGGTTACCATCTGTCACTAAGTGCTCATAACAATTTTGTAAATCTTTATAGGGGATTTTTTTAACCTTGTGAAATAAACATCGATGGCGAATTGGCGATCTGCGTAGAAAGATTTACCCTTTCCTCAATAATCTGTGTCTCAGAAACTAAGGGTAAATCGGGAAGCGAAAAGACATTCTTGCTTTAGCAAGCCATAGGATGGTCACGAATCAAACCAAGCGATACATGTCCTTGGATATCTCTGGAGAACTGGATGCTGAACGTCATGGAAAGCAGTAAAGTATGTGCAAGATATATATGCGGCTATGCGCTAGCTTATGCAGCAAATTGGGCAGGACACACTGTCTGCTGTACTGCTCGAAGTTGATCGAGTCTCCAACAGCCGAAGAATAACTTGATCCTTCAACCCAAAATGCGCACGGCATGGATCGATCATGGATTCGGTACAGCGAATAGAACTGTAGAGAATTAAGGGCGCTTGCCAGAAAGGCAGAAACACACAGTTCGTGCGGTCCTTCAAGCTGAGAAGCAACGTCGACGGCGACGACGCCAAGATAGATGCATGCCTAAAGCAAGAACCTTATTCTATTCTCGGCCAAATGCCCGTCGTGTGAAGATGCACCTATATCTAACGGCACAGTACTGCTCTTTCAAGCAAGAACTGGTATGAAGTTATGCAGCACATCACAGTGATCGTCATCTGATCAATGAATTTACAGACGTGTTGCCATAATGATGAGCAAATCACAACTAACTAGCAGCACTATCCAAACAAGCATGCGTCCACAGATACAACTTTTTTTTGAAATATACATAAGAGATCATGCATGCATATAATATTTTGCATGTGCATGAAACCTAAGAGAGATCATGTAGATAAGCAAACAGAAAAAACAAACTAGAAAAATGAAAGGGAGCAGAGTCGAGGAGAGTTACAATGCAGAGATCATCGGAAGGCGTGATCAAATCCTCCTGGAACATCATCTCTACTCAGCGCTAGCTCTATAATAACTCGGCAGAAATGATCACTGGCTTGCTCAAATTATTTATACACAGGTAATCAGGTATGGGTGATACAAGTCTCCAAGACATGCAGGAGAACCGGGCCGGGTATATATAGGAGCATAACCGAGGCGCGGGGGTACGATGACTGTGAAGGATTGGTATCATCTCTCGTGTCAATGGCAATGTCAAGTGCTACGGTGCCATAATATATATTCGACAGATCTGATTCGAAAAAACATTGACTACAGTGATGCTACAGCGAGGATGCGTTCCCACCTGGGAAAGACCTAGGCTACTGGGCTAGCTATCATTTGCTATCTTTGGCGGCGGTAGGGTCGCATCTCGAGCTAATTGGACGCGTACTTTGGTGAGTAGTATTTTACAACGGGAGTAGTACAACAGTATGCATAACTGAAACTTACTAACCCTTCCCAGGAAACCGTTGGGCTCAGAAACTGTAACAAATTAATTAACTCTCCGTGGGTGGTGCGAATCGAACTTGTGACAAATTAAAGCGCTCGATCGTATAAAGTGTGGTATCTAAGAGCGATGATATTTGCTTGACTGCGAGTACGTGCACGGAACTCAACTGGGTATTCTTGCTGGGGGATAGTTATAATGGAGAGGAACCTGTTTCTGCTGACGAAAAGATAAGTATTATGGTGAGGGAACAATGATAGCTATCCGATTCTGATTCATGCCATCTGTGCAAGCTATAGCTGATCGTCTAATATATATATAGTACATGTCATCACCATGGTCAAGATTAGGACTGCTCTGTTGCGATGTTACTAGCTGTAGTTTTGTCCTTGACAGTTTCCAGGCCTGGAAAAAATGTCTAAAATTGACCCAAGTCTATGCTTCACAGTTTTGACGGTTTCGCAAGGCATGCGTGTATTCTTTTAGGTTGATCCAATTTTGTGAACGAAACTTGTGGGTGATCACAATTTGGTCAGCGAACTAGGGAAACGGCAGCTGAATAACGTCGCCGCCAAGTTGTATATACTAGCTTGATAGTAGATGTTTGGAGCAAAACATACGATTTCATAGCATGCATGCATGCATCCATGCATAGTTTGGTTTCTTTTAGTACGATAGATTGCCATGTTTAGCACTCGAGTTTGTCGGCCAAGGTTCGTATCCTCTGACGTGAAGAACAGAAAAGGCATGCATGCATTGTGTGTGTATATGGTGTTAGCCATTGGATCGAAAAATCAGACGGTCGAGATGAAGGACGGTAAAATAAGGTGCACAATCTTTTTTTTCTGAAGAAGTTTTGGATCTTCCTTTTGGAACCTCACGTCGACCATGGATATTTACTGGAAAAAAAAGAGGAATAGCATGTGTCTTATACTCTGAGCTAGACGGCCACGGTACGAGAGAATACCTAAGGGTGTACGTCCGAATAAACACTAGCCACTACTAGCTCAGTCAAAGTCATGTACGTCTTGCTCGTAGTGGACGACCTTGTTACACGCCGTCCAAACAGTTCAGGCCTCCTTTGTGAGACATGTCTTGGTTCTGTCCTGCTAGTTGGCCATGCATGACAGCCTCGGCATCTATAGGCTCAGCAAAGTTGTTGTAAAAAAATTCTTGTAAACACTACGAACTAGCTGTGGTAATTTATGATTTCCACAGCAGATTCACAAAAAATAATTAGTAATGATTTTTTTATGGGATTTGATCACTTTCTGGACCGTATTGGATCATATCTTAAGATCCGTGATCTGGTTATCTCTTCAATGCAGGATTCATCCCGCCCAACCCAACTCCAGATATATGTAACACCCATCCTTTAGTACCATATTTTGATAGTTTACCTTGAGTTACATCAGTATATCATAGATCTTCTAGGTTAACCCTTTTAGGTGAAGCAGGACGAAAGTCTGAGAGAGGTGCTACACACACGTGTCCGTCTTGCGTGGGAGCTAGGCCATGAGCGGATTTTGGGTTGCAGGATGTTATAGATGATACCAGAGCATCAACCCTCATTGCACGAGTTGCGCGCGTGTGGCCTTATAGCGGCACATGGCACTAATCATGTATCGAGGGGCATTTTTTGGGCATTTCATGCTACGGAGGCCCTTTTAGGTGGGGGATATAACAACCCGTCCTTTAGTATCACAAGTGAGGTGCTATGCATATGTGTCCGCCCTATGTGGGACTGGATTTTGGGTCACATGCGTGTGGTTACAATCTGGTGATGGGTTCATTGGCTGGCAACGGGCACAAAGTCAGCATGTAGCCAAGCTCAATGGTGAGGGTGGTGGGATGCATTTGATGTCGCTTAGAGTATGTATAGTGGTACAGACCGTAGTTGTCAGTAGTACCTTATATGTCATATATAAACAAAACTAAACACAACTCATACAATGAGTTGTCTCTAAGTTATCTATATACAACTCCACAAAATGAGGCCACAAAACATGCATGTTACAGACGACACGGATACAGTAACAAAAATGATGTCTATAAGGGTCTTATAGACCACCTGTTGCATGTTAGACGACTTCTACCTCTCCTCCTCCTCTCTCATCCATATCATAAAAATGTTATGTGGCAAGGACAATATACGGTTGATGTTACCTTACTGTGCATGCCCTTACAGAGGTTCCGAGAAAGACGGTTAATGGTTGTAAAGGCGACCGTTACAGATCGAGGTTTGCGGATTGGGCTTAGCGTTGTCAATTGAGAGAAGGCGAAGGTGGGGCGAGACCATGAGAGGCAGCTGTATAAATGTGTACTATAGGGTTTTTATGGTACGAATCTTGATGCATGGCCTTCATCTCATCCAACTAATTAATGTGATGTTCCCGTTCCAGGCGCGCTCTTCTGATTTGGATTCCCCATGCAAGACCTTGCACGTACAGAAGACACTAGCGTACGTGCACGCCCCACCTCCCTCCCTAAAAAAATGATTTTGCTAGTTTTAAGTTGATTGAATAGTAATTCAATGGTCACAACAAGTGACTTAAACTTAACAAAATTTTAGATAATTTATGAACAGATAGTAAAAAAAAACGACGATTCGCACATAAAGAGGTCATAAAGCGCGGCGCGGATGGACACCCATGGGGCATAATTCGCCGAATCGCCGTCGCTGTTTTGCCGATCACGCGAAGAGGCGGACGACATACGCGCGCGCACGGCCGGAGAACAACGCTACTAGCTGCTGCTGCTGCTAGTAGCGAACGAAACAGCACACGACATGCCCTGTTCGAATGGGAATCTGGTGGGCCTCCACCGGCGGACGGCGGTGTCTCGTCACGTCGTGCCTGCGCGACATTTATGTGATGCAGTTTAAGGATGAGCCCAGCCGCTGCAAATTTTACCAAAAGTTCGTTCGGCGGGGACAGGCTACGTGTGCTTTGCTTGTTTCCTTCCACTGGCGCCCGGAGATGAGAGATCTTTCATGTAGGCGCTGTGAGATGCGAATTGAAACGCGGCAGCATCGTGGAGACATCCGATCCTCACCATGAGATTGGAGATTTCAGGAGATATTGTTGGAATCCTGTATAAAGTCTCGAACCTTTCCCTCGAGGGTAGGGTTAATTAATACCAAGCTAGCTAGTAAGCTCTACTTGCAGCGTGGCTTAGTCATACCACATGAAAATGTGCGCTTTTTGTCTCTAAAAGCAAACTGTACAGTCGGAACACAAAAAATTCACTGAAAACAGTTAATTTTCACGGGAATCAAGAAAAATTCTCGTTATCGAAACGAGACTCAAAACATCAACAACTTGAATTTCAAAATAGATCGCATATTGCGGCCTAAAAGAATGTAAGATATTCCCATATACGTGTGGCCTAAAAGAATGTAAGATATTCCCAAATACGTGTCATTGAACATGAGGACAGTTTTCAAAATTATAGGTGATTTTTGTAAAGAAAATGCCCTATGACTAAAGAAAAGACCAATAGAAACGGACCATAGTACAGTCGCCGCCGTCATATATCTAAGATTTTTCAAAGAAGAATAATGAAGATTACACCAAGAACAAAGGCAACAAAGCTTAGCCTACACAAGTACGCCCACCAAACGGAACTAATACCCATCAGTCCCTTAAAGCCTCCCCCCTGTCTCAGGTTTATATTCCAACCTAGCCATACATGGATCACAATTCACAACGTCATGCACGCGCGCTCCTAGCTTAGCTCCGGGAGGAATCTGCTCTACGTCACTAGGTCAAATCCTTGTGGCCTAGGGCAACTCTGCACAGTAACTTGCGGGTATACTGCAGTCGCAAGTAGCCAGAGAACTTGCTGTCAGAATGGGAAAGAAAATTAAAGCAGGCGAATGGGAGTAGCAGCTCAGCTAGCTAGGAATCGAACCATGCAAAGATACATAGGCCGCCCGTCTGAAAGATACGTGCCCGTGCAAAGTTGCGCCGCGCCGATCTGGCCTTGGCTCCGGGTGTCCCCGCTTTAGCGCTACACGCCTACGCCGCCCTCGGCACTCGCGATTCCGCGGTAGCATGGCGCGTCGCTTCACCGGCGCAACGCTCGGCTGGGCTGCTCCGAGCGCGCGGCCGGTGGCTCTGCTGCGTCTTTTTTGCCCAAGACTAGGTGGAATCGCGGACCGGCACGGGGGCGTGCACGGACCGCGCGGTCGTGTCGGGCTGGCCCTGGCCGCGCGGCAGAAAATCTTTGGGCGCTTCGCGTTGCGGGGCGCGCGGGGGGTACGGCCGGGGGCGCACGCGCGCGCGCGGACGGGTGCCGAGATGCGGCCGCACATATTCCGATCGCGCGACGCGACGCGAGATCCAGCTGCTGGTTGGCGCAAGTCGTGTGCTCGATCCATCGTAAACTCGTGCTCCTATGACGCGGCCAGGTGCGATGTATCAGCGGGGCAGGGTGGCGCGCGGCCGCGCGGGCATGGCATCGGGTATCATGTAATATCTGGCCGCTTTGTCAATGTGGGGCATCAGATGCTAGTATTTTTCCGGTCAAATGTGGAAATGTTATGACTTATCCTCCTCCTGTGGTGCAGACAATTATGCTGTTCTCTTGCATCCGAGCTCGCAGAGAAAATCTCGATCGCCAGTGCAGTAAGGTGTTGTGGTGTAGGGCCATACCAAGTACAGGGTTAATCACAAATTCACAATATCACTATGAAAGAGACACTATGACTAATACTGTAATATATAAGAGTTTGGTACAGTAGGTGGCATGTCAGGTTGACCTCGCCTTTGTTTTGGACTTTTGGGTAACGACACTGATATAGCCGTGTTTACTGTTTGCCTCCTTGGACTGTTGGACACCCGTGCCGCCGTACGCAGAATTCGGATTGGGCCAAAACTTTTCTGCAGCCTGGGCGGCTGATTCACGAGCCTACCGCGGTGGCCGTGGGGAAGTGGCGAGGTGTGGGTAGGCCGTTGCGGCTCAGGCCCAGGGGAGCCAGCCGATGAAAAAACGAAGCCGAATGTACCAAGATAAAAAATTCCATGTCTTACGTACTGGGATCTCGTACTTCTATTAGAAAAAAACATATTGAACTGGTCAACTGATTGCGTAAATTCGGATCGACTTATTATCCACACATTTGAATTCTACCCTGGCATTCTCAAAAACTTTTTTATCGCCGGAATGCTCCTTTTTGATCTATCCACGTGTAGTCTTGGATGTGGTATCAGAGTATGTTCCATTTAGTGATTGGTTTTTTTTTTAAATGAAAAGATCACAGCTTTTATAAAGCATATAACAGTTCTACAAAAGTTGAGTCAAGTATCTAGGAACACCAGATTACGCTACAAGCCAAAACAACAGAAGGACAAGCAAAAAAGATTACAGATTTCCAGAGACAGGTCTGCCCGAACTACAAAAGTCTCCAGACCAATCTTCAATGGCCTTCATGAAGTTGTCCAGTTTAGTGCGGTCAGCCCCGGTGATGAGGGTTCGCCAACGCTGCAAACAAGATAGAAATTTGTATATCACATCCATAGGTTGCTGAAGGTAAACCCCCTCAAATGCCACCATGTTTCTAACATTCCACAGAGTCCAAACGGAAGCTGCAAAACTAAACAAAATGACGTTATAATCAGTAGCCCCCTCCTATCTAGCCAATTCAATTGGAAATCATCGACAAAAATTGGAGCACGATTTCAATTAAAAGATTCTTTGATACAAAACCAGAAAAACTTAGCAATGATACAGTTGAACAAGATATGGTCAATATTATCTAAACAGCCACAAAGATTGCAATTCAGACCCCCTTTCCACCCTCTTTTGCTAATTTGTTCCAAAGTCTGAACTTTATTATGATAACATTGCCACACAAAGATTTTAACTTTCAAAGGGATTTTGCATTTCCAAAGTTTTTGCAATTTACTGCAAATAACACCCCTAAAGAGAATCTGTCTATATAAAGATTTGACTGAGAACAGTCCAGAATTTTCCAAACACCAGACAGCCTTATCAGAATTATTGTTAGGATCTACTTCAGCTATAATTTCTTTCAAACTCTCCCATTGAATAGTTTCCTCATCCCCAGGCATCTCTTAAAAAGTAATGTTCCAATTATTATTAGTCAAACCCTGTGCCACACTCATTTTAGGAAAGCAATAGATGTTATAAAGACTGTTAAATTTGATCTTAAAAGGACAGTCACCATTCCAAATATCACCCTAAAAGGAAACATTAATACCACTCCCGAGCTTATACTTGACACCCCTGTCAAAGCAAGATTTAGCTTTAATCATCTGTTTCCAAAATTGGGAACCTCTGTGAGAGTTAGTAGCTTCTCTGAAAGTGCTTCTGGAAAAATATTTAGCTTTAAGCATTCTAAACCAAAGCTCAGTGTCAGAAGAATTAATACGCCAAATCCATTTAGTTATCAAACAATCATTCATAACTCTTGTATTAATTACCCCTAGCCCCCCAAAATCTTTAGGCCTGCACACAGCATCACACTTCATCATATGGTATTTAAAATTGTTATTTGACCCCTCCAGAAGAATCTAGATCTAATGGTGTCCATTTATTTATTGTTTGGTTTTGTTCAAAAGTTTGTTTGTTACTCCATATTGGTTTTTTTATAGGATTTTTAATTGTTGTTAACTATTGTGGTATCATAGATGCTAGAATTTTAGGGGTTCTTAGTTTTGGAAAAATGTTTTGAAAGTCAAAAAGCTTTTTAATTTGGGTGTTAAATATAAGGTTGGAGATGGTGAGAACATTTCCTTTTGGGAGGATGTTTGGATCATTGAGTATTCTTTGAAAATTAAATACAATAGGCTATTCAACCTCTGCCAGTTTCCTTCTATATATGAGCGTGGCTGATGGGGTGAGAGGTGATAGCTGGGATATTTCCTTTTGGAGGAGTTTTGGGGGAGAAAAAAATCCAACAATGGGAGGATTTTAAGAAGGATATGCAGGAGGTCAAGCTTGATGGCAATAGAGACAAAGCAGTGTGTTGTTTAGAGAATTCTAGGGTTTTCTCAGTAAAGTCTTTGTATAAGTAACTATTGTTTTTTTTTTTGGGGGGGGGGGGTAATTGTAGAAAGATGCATAAACTTTGGAAAAACAAGTTTCCTTTAAAGGTCAAAATCTTTGTGTGGCTTTGTTATCAAAATAGAGTACAAACTAAGGACCAACTTAAGAAGAGGGGTTGGAAAGGAAATACTAATTGTCTTTTGTGCGAGTCGGAGGAGAATATTGACCATGTTATATTTTCTTGTAGTTTATCTAGTTTTTTTTTTTTTTTTTTTTTTTTTTGGATTTGTATGAAAGAGATCCTTAGCTGGGAGTGCCATCTAACTTCTTTAGATGGCTTTCATCTGAATTGGCTAAAAAATGGGCTAATAACTATAATGTTGTTTTGTTTAGTTTTGCAGCTATGATCTGGACTCTTTGGAAAGTTAGGAATAAAATGGTGTTTGAGAGGATTTTTATTAAGAATCCAGTAGATGTGATCTTCAAAATTTTATCTTGTTTACAGCACTGGCGAGTCCTTTTAAAAGGGGATGATGGTGACAAACTGGAAAATCTCATGACTCATGACGATTGTTGAAGCTTAGGTAAAAACTTTTGTAATAGGAGCTATTCCTCATATGACATTTTGTAATAGTTTAGTTGGTGGATGTGTGGTCTTTATGGTGATGTTTATGGTGATGGTGTCGCAGTTTGTTATTTTCTTGTTGGTAGACAGGTTGTTCTTTTGTTGTGCTTGCTTCACAAACTAGTCTCCCCAGTTTTGCCTTTTGTTTCTTTCTATTATAAGAACTTCTATTTCTATTTGCTTTCAATAAAAGCAGAGTTTTCCCGTCTTCAAAAATTACACAGCGTAGCAATTGGGCTCACGTAAATTCTTCCCGGCCCAAGAGCTAGCCCACCACATGGCCTCGGCCGAGCCACCCGATAGGGCCCGATAGCAGCAAGAAACACTCGAAGGGCATGATTGAAATTTTGTGAAGTTTGAGTCGCTTCCTGTAATTTCACTTCTGACCGAGAACGAGAAGACAAAATTTCCCACTCCACTCGAATTAAAACCCTAGCGGCTAAACCTTGCTCCCCGCCGCCTTCTCCCGTCGCCGGCGCGCCGCCATCACCACCGCCACCGCGGGAGAGCTTGCCGCCTGAGACTATTCGTGCGCTCGCGCTCCCCTTCGCCATTGCCGCCATGATCTGCGCAAGTAAGCTTCCCTGTCTCAGCCCCGCTCCTTTTATTCGAAACCCTAGCTCTCTGATCCAACTCTCCGTGCGCTAATTCGTCTTATGTTGCTTCTACGTTTGACGCCGAAGTCTCTGGCGAGGTGCCAGATGAGCCGGTGGTGTCGAAGAAGTCGGGGCTCCTCTACGAGCGGCGGCTCATCGAGCGATACATTGAGGTCGGTAGCTATGTCTTAGATCTCGCGTCGCATTTCTGTATCCTGTTTGCGCTAATTTTTGTGGCGGCGGTCGTGATGGCGCAGGACCATGGGAAGTGCCCGATCACCAAGGAGGAGCTCACCATGGACGACATCGTGCCGGTGAAGACCAACAAGGTGAGGCTTCTCCGGAATGCTGAGAAAAATTGAAATGGCATGATTCAGTAGCATGGGGGGTGGATTGTCCTATGTTTTGTACGGTTAATTGGTGGTGTTATAATGTAACTTTTCCACACCACCCTCAATTATTTTAAGCATAATTTTATCAATCTCTGAAAAAAACTCTTGAAGAGCTCTATTATTCGCAGGTCGTGAAGCCCAGGCCTTTGCAGGCCGCAAGCATTCCTGGTCTCCTTGGGATTTTTCAAAACGTAAGTGGTTCCAATAATTTCACACTTATCTCCGCCTTACTTATTTCTGAGTATTTGAAATTTGATTATTAATTGTTGATAATCACTTGTATTGTTAAGTTATCATTTGTAGTGTGTTACAGTTAGTAGTCGAACCTGACAGTGAATATTATCTTACGTTTTTTAACATCAAAGATAAAACAATTCCTGTCTTCTTGCAACACTATGGAATTGGTTCACATTGTCTTCCTCCATAGATACCAGACTATAAATTACAAAACATTATTAATTGGTTCCAAGCATAGCCAGCCCAAATGAGTGGATTAATCTTTGGTATTTGCAATGATGTAACTTCCACTAAGTTGGAGCTTGGAAAATTGCCTGCTCATCAGTTATATTTAAAGTGGTCTCAGAGATTCTTTGACACAGTAATTCTTTTTAGTTTTCATGCTGTCCAGAGTTAAAATGATCTCATTTGACTGCTGAAAGATACCAAGAACCCTTAAATTCTGTTGATAATTTTTCCTTTTATGGGGAATTCTACAGTATGTAACAATTTTTTGTAACCAACATTTTATTGATCCCATCATACTCACTAGAGCTAGTTTTTCTCTTATTTTGCAGGAGTGGGATGCTCTCATGCTTTCTAATTTCGCTTTAGAGCAGCAACTTCACACAGCAAGGCAAGAACTTAGTCATGCGCTATACCAGGTCTGTCTTTCATCGATGCAATTTTTTTCCATCCCATATTGTGACATGTTAAGGAAAATTATATTTTTCTTTGGACAATCTCAGTTTGTGTTATTTGCTAGCACTAGGCCATCAATTTTGGCTGATCAAGGTTCTTTTTTGGGGAATTTGAGCTTCTCTATGGGTCCACAGCTGGGGCATGGTGGATTCTTGTGGGTCTAACTGAAGTTTACCAGCGAAGTGATTTCATAATTAATTAATTATGGCCAAATCTGGTCCTGGCTATAGCCACCATTGCTATCCATAAATAACCCCTGGTTTAGTGCTGTCATTGCTAGTATGACCCTGAAATCTGTTTGCTTTTATCATTGTACCCTCCAGTGTCCCCCTAGGCGCTAGGCACTAGTCGAGCGGCAGACTGGCGCCTAGCGCCTAATCGCCGCCTAGGAGGGCTAGGCGGGAGGGTTGCGCCTAGGGGAACACTGGTACCCTCTCCTGTGCTCTAGTATTGAAATTGGTCTGCAATTTATGTTTTCATATGGTGAATAAGTATTAAATAAGATATTCATAAAATAATGTGCTCTTATCGGGTCCTGTATTGATGTGTGACGCTGTTCCGGTTTTATTTTGAATGAATTTGGTTGGAATGAACACTGTCTCTATTCCAATGGGCCAAGGCCAAATATACATGTGGGTAAATATGAAAAGAACACCCTATACAATAGACATATCTAACATCTAACACCCCTTAAACTCATGGTGGATCAATAACACTAAGTTTGGAGAGGTAAAAGCCGTGTTAAGCTCTAGTTTGTGCTTTGGTGAAGAAATAACTGAATAGCAATAACTTGGTCCTGCACATGCAATTTCATGTACGAAGCATCTACTCCAATGTGCTTGGTGAGCTCCTGCTTCACTAGATCTCGAGCAATGTTAATCGCACCAATAATGTTTGATAAGAGGAGCTGGTGTAGAAACTAAAACACAAAAATCCTCAAGTAGCCACTAAAGCCAATTAGCCAATTGATCTTAGCTGCCATTGCCGCCAGCCCGCCATGGCTTGCAACTCAGCCTCAACACTCGAATGGGAATAGTCTGCTTCTTGGTCTTCTAGGCAATTAGAGAGAAACCAAGGAAAACATAGTAGGCAGAAAGAGACCGACGTTCAGAAGGATCGCTATCCCAGGTCGCATCAGAATACGCCTGAAATTGCAGAGAGCTCGAGATGACGACTGATGGTCTCGCAAAGATATCTCAGAACACGAAGAAGGTGACTGTAGTGGAGCTGAGTAGGGAGTAGAAACAAACTGACTCAAAATGTGAATTGGGTGAGCAATGTCAGGTCGAGTGATCCCAAGGTAGACGAGGCTCTTGACAAGATGACGGTAGCTAGTGGATCCTCAAGAGGCTCTCCATCAATGTGCCGAAGGTGAACACTAAGATCCATAGGAGTGCCCACCATGTGCTGATCAGTGAAACAAGCGCGAGCAAGGATATCCTAAATGTACTTCTCCATGGAGAGGTAGTAGCACTCAGGTGTAGAAGTGGCCTTAATCCCAAGGAAGTAACAAAGAGGACCCAAATTAGACATCAGGAACTGCTAACTGAGAAGTCTAAAAAAAGAATTTCTCACTGAGACGCTCCTTCACGAAATCAATGTATTGAGAGTCATCCTCAGTAATGATCATATCATCCACATAAGGAGGAACGTCTGACCCCGAGGAGAGGTGTGTACAAAGAGGGCAGCGTTGCGATCACTGGCGGAGAAGCCGACAACAGTGACAACAGAGCAGAAGCGGTCAAACCAAGCACGAGGGGCTTGATTGAGCCCATAGAGAGCAACGATGGAGGCAAACCATACCATCAGGGACAGAATACTCAGGGGTGGTTGCATGTATACCTCCTCATGCAACTCGCCATTGAGAAAGGCATTCTTGACATCCAGCTGAGAGATGGACCACTGTTGAACAATGCTCCTGCTGAAAGCCACACGCCACAAGACGAGCCTTGTAGCGCTTAAGAGAGCCATCTGAGCGAATCTTGATCTTATACACCCACTTGCACATGATAGGAGTGACGCAGGTAAGAGCACAAGATCCTAAGTGCCAGTACGCTCCAAACCAATAATCTCCAAGGACATTGTGAGCTATCACTCAGGGTGAGCAGCAGCCTCACGGTAGGTCGTAGGCTCAGAAAGAGCAGCGGCTACGAAGCCGTAGCGCTTAGGAAGCCTTACAGTGCGACGATCACGAAGATCGTATCTGGGAGAAGGTGGAGCATGACCCAGTAAGGACGAAGAAGAGCTGGGAATAGGACCCAATAGAGACGAGGCTTAACTGGAGGAGTAGGACGATGACAGCGAGAGTAGTGCAGAGGAAATGGTGGAATCTCAACAAAAGAGTTAGAAGGAACCTCCTGGAGGAGAGGGAACATGCGAATAGGTCGAGCCGAGGAGAGGGAAGCGAGGAAGGTGGAGGCGGAAACGAAATAGAAATGGAAAGTTGAGGTTCAGGAAAAGCCAGAAAGGAGATCGACTCAACAAGAGAATCTAAGGTTACAGTAGGGGGATGAGGGTATCTCATCCTGAGAGCAACATGGTCGTAGCAGCGATAATTCTTATGGTCAAGACTGTAGCCAATAAAAACGCTCTCAACTGTCTGAGCAGTCAGCTTGGTGCGCTCACTAGGTGGAAGAAGGACGAAGCGGACACAACCGGAACTGCGAAGGTGACTGTACTCTGGAGCCCGACCGCAGAGATGCTCGACAGGTGTAGAACCCTGAATAGTAGTGGAATGCTCCATGTTGATGAGGAAAGCAGCAGTGGAGACAACCTCAGCCAGAAGTGAGGTGGAACAGAAAAGGCTAGCATGGGCTGTCTCAAGGAAACGACAATGCTTATGCTCAGAGACATCGTTCTGAGCGTGAACACCAGGACAAGAGTATTAGGGAAGAGTACTTTACTCAACAAGAAAGTGACGCAAGATAGCAGATAGGTATTCGCCAGCAGAGTTAGCACGAAACACACGAATGAGTGAATCAAACTGAGTGCGAACCATGGTAGCAAACATCCGATAAATAGAAAACCTGACTGCGAGAGAGTATGAAGTAGATCCAAGTATGACGAGAATAATCATTAATGAAGATCACATAGTATCGATGATCCTCTTTCGAAAGGAAGGGAGCCGGACCCTAAACATCGAGTGAATAAGATCAAAAGGACGAGTAGAAACAAAATCACAAGAGAGATATGGGAGCTGCAGCTGCTTGCCAAGCTTGCAACCAATACAATGTAAAGAAGCGTCCCCAGAAACAGACCCAAGAACACCATGTCTGACTAGTGACGATAGACGCGATCCCCAAAGATGACCTAAACGATGGTGCCACTGAGCGAAGGAAGTAGTAGAGGACACAGCAAAACCAGAGGCAGTGGTAGTGGCTGACTGGTTGGTGGAGACAACAGAAGGAAGATGCAGCCAATCGAGCTCCCAAAGAGGCCGTGAATCACGACGCTGAGGGCCAGTACCAAGCAGAGTCCCCGTGCGGTGGTCCTGGACATAATAAGAGTTAGGCTCAAGAACAACACGACAGTCGTGATCAATGATCTGACTAGCCGACATAAGCTGCATAGTAAGCTGATGAACATGGGACTGTAGGAACATGAAAGGAAGAAGTGCAAAGGGTGCCTCAGCCTGCAACAGGAAGAGAGGTACCATCTGTGGTCTGAACAGTGGAAGGAAGAGCTGTGAGACTCACAGAAGTGAGGTGAATAGAATCTGGTGTCATGTGAAAGGAAGGATAAGAGTCCAAGATCCGCTGAGACAAGATACCTGACGAGAGAGGAGGCGGAGGTAGAGGCGATGAAGAATGCTGAGAAGCAAGAACCAGATGAGCAGAACCCGAGGAGTCTGAAGACGAGCCGACACCGAGGTGTTGGAGCAGGGAGATGAGCTGCTGCGTGGCGTCACCGGAGGAGCCCTAGCGAGAGGTGCCAACTCCTGAGTGGGAAGAACCTCTAGAGCCCTTCGGTGGACGTCCACTCCGGTGACCTTGGTCCCTTCTCCGCTTGTAGCAGTCTTGGTAACTGTGGCCTTCACGCTGGTAGTAGGTGCAATGGAGACCCGCAGTAGAGACAACAACCACTGGTGTCGCGGTAGCCGGAGGGACCATGGTCGGTGTTGAAGGAGTAGGCGTTGAAGTAGACAACCTGCATCTGAGCTGCGCAATGAAGACAAGTCTCCTCAGCACGAACACCCGTGAGGGCCTCCGCCAAGCTCGGGCGCGGGTGGTGAGTCAGGAGTTGAGCACACACGATCTCAAACTCAAGTCAGAGACACGTCAGGAAGTCTTAGAAATGGTGAGTTTCCTAGTGAGCGCGGAGCCACACACAACAGGGACAGGTCCAGCAGGCATTCGATCCTAGGGAGTTGAGCTGATGCCACACCTCAGACATCTGCTAGTAGATGTCGTGCACGGTGGCATCGAGCTGCTGAAGGTAGTGTGCCTGGTGCACGACGAAGACGTACATAGCATCACTCGTCGTCTGGTAGTGAGCTCGGGTGGTGCGGATACGGCGGTGGGATCCGGCTTGGGCGACGTGGATCCGATAGCGGAGCTCGGGCGGCGTGCTGCAGAGAAGAGCTCGGGCGCATGGGGCTCGGGCGGCGCCTGGAGCAGAGGAGCTCGTGTGAATCCAGTGGCGGTCACATTGTATCTTGGCCTAGGGTCAAGGTTTCTATGGCTCTGATACCATGTTAGAATGAACCCTTTCTCTATTCCAATGGGCCAAAGGCCAAATATACATATGGGTAAATATGCAAAGAACACCCTATACAATAGACATATCTAACATCTAACAAATCTTGTGTATGGAATGGTGATTTTGCGGTTGTCTGGTCGAGACTGAGTTTAATCTATAAAACAATTGATTTTAACCTGTTCATAATTTAGGTAGTCACCTTTCCTGAGGAACGAGTCGTAGGTACTGAGCGTTATTAAGGCATGCTATTTCTTTATTTCCGCTTTCTTTGTTCAATGCATGATTAAAAGCTTTGTATACTATATTCATTTTTACTTCCTCTAAAATTTCAGTTATAGACTTGCACTCTTGCTTGAAAGAGCATTAGCCATCCACTGATCTGTTTACTAGTTTTCTTTTGCCCCTTCCAGCATGATGCTGCCTGCCGTGTTATAGCCAGATTAAAGAAGGAAAGAGATGAGGCTAGAACATTTCTGGCTCAAGCTGAGAGACAGATTCCTGCATCAATGGCAGGAGCTGCAGCTGCAGCTGCAGCTGTTGTTTCCAATGGAAAAAGAGGTTCCCACTGTTTGAAGCTTTCCAATTAAATTTCTACTTCTAGTTTTAGATTTCTCATTGATTAGATTTATTGGATACAGCAATGGAAGATGAAATTGGCCCTGATGGGAAGAAGATTCGTCCTGGTATCAATCCTGTCATGATTGATGAACTAACAGAGTGTAATACCACGCTTTCGGCACAGCGTAAGAAACGACAGGTACACACCCCACTCCACAGCTACACTAGCAGCAAGGTCTAAATCCTAAAGCATGTGTTGGTGGTATTCCTTTATCCAAATACTACAGCTTCTCTAGAGAGTTAGGTTGCTTCATGTGCATATTATGTAGTGAGTTAGTTTTATCTTATGTGATGCATTGTTGTTGATCTAGTTACATTGTTTTTGACTTTATTGAACTTTATTGTTGAAATGAGACAGCAATTATCCCTGTTTTCTCTCAGATTCCACCAACTTTGGCGCCAATTGATGCATTTGAGAGATATACTCAGATCTCTAGTCACCCACTCCACAAGACAAACAAGCCAGGCATTTTATCTATGGATATCCATCCGTCAAAGGTTAGATTGTTAGTTTGCTTTGCTTTGAATATCGTATATGCTACGTGCTTATCCTGTTGAGTTAAACTGGATGTAAGGTTGCACATTGATGTAATTACACAACATATTTCTAATACATTTACTTGTGTCCGGCGGCATGATGCATTTTGTTGCACATGAATGAGTAATCGTCAATAAATATTGGCCTAAATTGCTCCATATAGGGGTGGTTTAGTGTTTACATGTTACAAAGTCATCATCTCAGGTCACATAGTAGTATTTACTCTACATGAATTGGCATTTGGATGGAATAGTTTGCTTTAACATTCTATCATGTGGTATTTCCATATTAGGGCAAAGCAGTGCTTTGTTCTTGATGCTAGACCATTCCCAGAGAACACTGAGTTATACTCTGTTATTTCTCCGGTTTCAGTTATCATGTGTATGAATGTAATTTTTTTTAATGTGTGCTTGATTTACTTGATTTGTAATCTGGATTAACAGGACATTATTGCAACTGGGGGTGTCGATACAAATGCAGTGCTTTTTGACAGGCCATCCGGTCAAATCCTGTGCACGCTTGCTGGTCACTCAAAGAAGGTCATTTCCCCATGTGCTTTTGATGCATCCTCTTTTTATTCTTTTCATATATTTCTAAATTTAATTGTAACATTGCAACTTTCGAATTCGCAGATAACCAGTTTGAAATTTGTTCCTCGGGATGCGCTCTTCGTAACTGGATCAGCAGATCAGGTACGCCACTTTCTGATGCGTTTAATTAGTCACAGAAAAATGGCTACAACTTACAATAATCACATGTTGATTTTATTAGCTGCTCGACTGCGTCATTCAAAACTGTTATAACTAAATGCGCGCACACAGTCAAATTGTGCACAAGATAAGACAATGGCCTTTCTTTTTTGATATCTATCCTGATCTACATGGTCAGAAGAACTATTTTGGATTTCTTATTTTGCACCTCTTGTTGTTTTGCTCGTGAAATGGTTATGAGGCAACAAAGGGCATGTTTTGTTCCTTTGGCTTGCAGGGCTAGGCAGTCCTTGCTAGTGTAGGAGAGCAAAACAACAAACATGCTTCCCATCCCTTACCACTAACTTTGCTAAGCAAGGCTAGGCAGTCCTTGCTAGTGTAGGAGAGCAAAACAACAAACATGCTTCCGATCCCTTACCACTAACTTTGCTAAGCAAGGCTAGGCAAGGGGGAGCAAGCGAACCAAACATGCCAAAAGGTGGTTATATTTTGCCAATAGTACCTCTTTTGCCAGTAAAAAGATCAATTTATATATGTACTATTGGTAATGGCTGTACGTAATTTGATTTAAACTGCAAAAACCATCCAATTCAAACCCAGACTGAGTTGCGTACGGTACCTCTGGCTTTAATTTTGGCCAACTGAATTTCTGACTTCATACTGAACTGGGATGGGTACGGCTCCAATTCCAAACCAACTAAGCAATGTCTGAATTCAGTAGGCTGCTAGTTGGAGTCATCTCAGTACCTATATAAATCCACCAATAGTTCAAAACTTCAAATATGTAAAAACCCTATTATCCTAATACTCTTCCGGTCTTCGACCCATATGAGATCAATTGCGTAGGTGGCCTTCAGGCTTCTGTTTTTTCGACTGCTCATCATCCAAAGCACGTTGATCTTGTTGGCTGGTAGTGAGTGTATCCTGGAATTATACTACGAGTTGTTCCAGGGGTTCACATATGTACTACTATTTATGACTGTTGAATTGAATTTGAAAGGTTATTCATCTACAAAGAATTTGAGATAATGCTTTAGCTCATGTGTTCCCTTCTTCAAATACAGACATGCTTGAAACTTTGTGCTGTCTAGTTATAGCCAGGGAAGAAAAATCCCGCCGGTAACCGCCGGTTACCGCTTACTGGCAGGGTCCGGGATCCAAAATCCCGGACGGTTTTTCCCGGTTCGGCCAGTTCAAATTCTAATTTTTGAATTTTGGATGGTTTTCAATCAAATTTGAGTGAATTTCTTCCGGAAAAAACCGGGAATTCCGGTAACCAGCCGGTTACCGTTTCCTGCCAGCTCCCAGGAAGTGGTCCAGTACCGGTTATGTGATCCCTGGTTATAGCCACTTGTGTATGTTGGTCATTAAACTACTAGCAACTTTTCCAAGTCATGGGAATATTTCCTTTTCCTCTTGACCTGTTGACATATGGATAATGTAATGTTTTGAAGTTTCCTGGGTAATTTAATTCCTTCTGTTGATTCAAGATTCTTATGACTTGTAATGGATTAGCTTCTGAAATGATATTATATCAAAATTGAAGTAAACCTTTATATGGTTTTTATTGAGCTGCTGATGTTATTCCTATTATAAATGGACTGCTTTAGTCACTTTTGTGGTTCCAATTATATATGATAATATATTGGTTCGACAGTTTGTTCTCCACTGACTGACCTGTTTGCAAACTCTACAGACTGTTCGGATTTGGCAAGAGAGTGAGGATGGAAACTATAGTTGCATCCATACATTGAAAGATCATACCGCCGAGGTTAGTATTTACTATTTTGGTGGATCTTGATTCTGCAAAATAGCTCGCATGCTTGAGGTTACAATTTCCTGTCTTTAGAATTATGGGTTGCATGGATAGCCGGTACTCTGCTGCATACATAGATTCATCATTCCTCTCTATGATATCTAGATCGCCATTATAGTAAATTTGACAACATTTACTATTTTTTTGCGGCAAAGCATTTGATGTTTCTATTTTGAATTACTTCTCAACTTGAGGAAACAATCAAGGATTAGAGAGGCAGATTCTATTGTAACATATTTTCTGATGGTAACTACATTATGCTTCTAACAGAAAGTCACACCGAGGATGTATTTCTTTCTTTATGTTTTCTTGGCCATTGCACTCTTAGCTGTTGTGGTTCATTCATGTTCTGCTGTTACATGTGAAAATGCTCCATTTTTTTAGGAAACAATCAAGGATTAGAGAGACAGATTCTATTGTAACACATTTTCTGATGGTAACTAAATTATGCTTCTAACAGAAAGTCACACCAAAAATGTATTTCTTTCTTTATGTTTTCTTGGCCATTGCACTCTTAGCTGTTGTGGTTCATTCATGTTCTGCTGTTACATGTGAAAATACTCCATTTTTTGTACACCATGTAATCCTTTGACACTATGGATTATTTTTAATACAAATTCTGTTACTTTAAACTCAGTTTCATTTGAAAATCTCCAGGTTGAACAAATTCTGTTATTTGAAAGTCAATTGTCTTTTTTTTTTAAAAAACTCAGGTTGAAGCTGTTACAGTCCATGCGACTCAGAAGTACTTTGTGACCGCTTCGAAGGATAATACTTGGTGTTTCTATGATATTTCAACAGGGTCTTGCCTCACACAGGTCCACTCCCTTCTCTTTCTCACACACATGCATGTCTTCCCCACACTCATGTAGATTCGTTACTTCCCATGTGTGCACAACAAACATGTGTATGCACTATGCAATGCTGAATATCCTTTTTTATCAGGTTGGCGAGGCTTCAGGACAAGAGGGATATACATCTGCGTCTTTCCACCCAGATGGTCTTATCCTTGGAACAGGAACTACTGAAGCTGTTGTCAAAATTTGGGATGTCAAGACTCAGGTTGATTGTGTAACTGTTTTCAAGAATACTTTAAGATGGTCATGCGTGTTTGCTCTTGAAATATCTTCCCTAATGAACATTCTTTTATCTGTAGTCAAATGTTGCAAAGTTTGAGGGGCATGTTGGACCAGTCAGTGCTATGTCCTTCTCAGAGAATGGTTACTTCCTAGCGGTATGCATGGTTCCATAAAGCAATGTGCACAATGTTGATTCTCTTTGTTGTTCTGATATTTTCAGCATCATGTTACAGACTGCCGCTCTTGATGGTGTCAAGCTTTGGGATCTTCGGAAATTGAGAAATTTTAGGACCTTCTCTCCATATGATTCAGACACACCAACAAATTCAGGTAAGGAGCTTTGTATGTAACTGTGTGCAGATTCCCTTGACTCATTAAATTCCCTGTTGACATTTTATATTGTTGTACTCCACATGCCTCCTTCCTGCAAGAATTTCTTGTTTTTTAAATGAGCTCAATTGTATGATGTATGCCTGTTTTTATTTTATTTTGCAGTGGAATTTGATTTTAGTGGAAGCTATCTTGCTGTTGCTGGTTCAGATACAAGGTATGTTCTCATAACCTTAAAGTAACTAGTATTGGAAACTGCTAGATTCCCTGGCACTGCTATTGGAGGGGAATTTCTTTACCCAATGGTCATTCTAGACATGCTATTTGAACCTCCAGTTTTAAGGCTGATGATTTATTTAACTTCAAACACTGCACTTTTATCTTACAGTACATACAAATGAGTTTTATGCAAGAATACTATTCCTCTTGGCAATTATGTTATACTGTAAAATTAATATTTAGTACCTCTTGTCTATGGTTGTAGGCTTTACCAAGTAGCTAACGTTAAGCTCGAATGGAATCTTATCAAGACCTTACCAGATTTATCAGGCACAGGTTTGTTCCCCACTTTTCTTTGGCCCAGTCTCAATTGCCATTTATGCTTGAGGTGTATTAACTTTGGTTTTGCGACTTGCGTCATTCCACAGGGAAAGTGACCTCTGTGAAGTTCGGAGCCGATGCCAAGTATATTGCCGTAGGTTCTATGGACCGTAACCTACGGATATTTGGGCTTCCTGGAGATGATCAAATGGACGAAGCGAAACCATCGGCCGAATGAGGAAATACTTGATTTTGCTTGTGCGATGCTCCCCGAGCTTGTCTTTCGACAATGAATGTGCTGCGTGTGCATGGATGCATACCACAAGAGGAAGGAGAGCCCTCGCGGGGAGCAATGGTCTGGGCTTGCGGTCGCTGTAAACAGATCGCAACATTATTGTATTGTGGGCCTCGCTAACGAGGATATGCTTTGTCTTGAAGATGAATACAATGCTAAAGCGCTCGCTTTGCAGACACGTCACTGAATCTAGAATGTGTAAGTTCCTTTCATCTTTTGTACGAGTACATCATATTCATGCACTAATGTTTCTTCTCAAGGTAAATGCTCTGTTGGCTGAGTTTCTTAAGAGGCAACTATCATATATTGTATGTTTCTCAAAGGGTGTAGTTACTTTGGTGGGCTATTTGTAAGTGTGTTTGGTGGTTACATGTATGTTTTTTATTTAATTTTTGACGTATTAGGATTCGAATCCATGGTTTTCCTTCTTAAAGGGACTCTTACATGTGGATGCTCATATGATACGCATGTTTGTTTGAATCCGGCAGTATCTGTTTAAATCCACGGCCTCTTCGGTACGCGCCTCTTAATAGATACGGTATCATCTTACTCGGGTCCAATCAGGTCGGATGTTTCTCGTACCGTGTTCTAGCTCATATTTTCCCCCGGGTTTGGAGCTATATACAGTCAGGCCGAATACGAATTCGGAGTTTTGGATATGGTACTGTCCGGATGGATATATTATGGATTTGGGTCTGAAACAAATGGTATAGATGAATAGTACACACGCAAATAAAGGAATATATGTTAACCGTACCACCATCGCTTCAATTATTTAACGATTTTTTTATTTGTCCCTGTAGCGCCACGTAATTGCAAATTTAGCCCTCCTTTTACCGTATTTACAAAAGTAGCCCCCAGACGAGCGCGGAATTGCCGAAGCGTGGACGTGTGTCCATTCCACGGTCGCTGAGCGCGTCATAGGGCACGGTCGCGGAATCGGTCGCGGGGGTGCGGAAGGAGCAGCTCCTGCGGTGGCGGAGCGCGGAAGGGAGGCCGACCTCTGCGGTGGCGGAGCATGGGAAGGGAGTGGACCGTTAGGGTTTCGAACAGGGCGGTTAGGGTTTCGTTGGAATAACGTTTCGATTAGGGTTTTGTTCGGGTTTCGAAATTATGGTTTGAATGATCAGAGAGAAAGCTGTCGGTTTCGAACAGACCGGTTAGGGTTTCAAACAGTAGCTAGGGTTTCGTTCGGCTAATGTTTCGCGATTAGGGTTTCATTCGAGTTAGCGCTTTTGCGAATAAGAGATATGAGCATCGAGGTTTGTAAATTAGTGTTTCCTTTTCTCGAAAATCAGGGTTACGATTTGGACACTGTTTGTAGTAATTTCGTAATATAGCAAATGAGTTTAGAAAATTATGAAACTATTATTTTATTCATTCAGAGAAAGAATGATTGAAACATTTGTTCTCTTTTAGAAGTGGGATAAAAAGGCACTAGTACTATTGGAGTCTCTCCTCGATGAAGTCGTCTGGACGTATATGCGTATATAACAAAGTACTTTAAGAAGCTTATACAGAATGCAATTGAAGGGGCTGAGAACGCTTGTTGCGATTATGAAGATGCCCTAAAACATCGAGGATTCGATGTCGGTGCGAGTGGTTCTTTCTGGGATTCCACTAGAAGAGGCATATTTGCAATATAGGCTACCTTTGATGGCTCAGTGGAGGCACGAAACCAAAATAGAGTCCGCGGACAGAGTAACGTGGTTACATGGCATGATGGTTTGGCTAATTGTTTTAGTCATCGTCGCTACTACTACGGTACATTGTGACAGAAGCATCCGGACCATGTAAGTGTACATGCTTTTAGGGGATATTAAAAACCATGACGGGTAGGAGGGGGAGTACTATAGAATGGTCTGACCTACTGCGTGGACCGGGGCTATTTTCCTTCCTTGCTAGCTCGGTGTTGAACTCCTCGCCATCCTCTTTGGCCTTGGCCGCTATTTCCTCTTTCTCTCGCGCTCCCTCTCGCGAGCCTCGCGCTCTCTGCGCCTGCACGCCTCGAGATGAGCTTTTATCTCTCGACGTATGCGCTCGTTTTGCTCGTCGGTGCGGCGTTCCTCCTCCCGGATCTCGCGGGCTGTTTTGTTATGCCACTCCCCGAAGTCGAGAGACCATTGGTCATGTGGGTGGATCTCTTGGTCGATCTACTTGCGGTAGCCACATAGCGGATCCGGGGACTACAGGTAGACGGGAGATGTTGTAAGTGCGTATTTTGAAAGAGAAAAGTTACGAAACATACTGTAACTGGACCTTACCGGCTGTCGATAGCTTCTCGTGTCCCAACGGCGGTTGGGATAGTCACAGGAGTAGTTTGCACAACCCCAGTAACGCATGCCTAGGCTTAGCCGATGCTTGGACTTGAAGAACTTGCATAGGTCCCTGCACCAACAGAGGGGCGGCATCTCCCCCTCTTTGCGGTTGTTGCGGCGAACGCTCGGTAGGAATGTTCTGCAAGACGCTGCTGCTACGGGGGGCCTCATTACGGAGAGCTACCAGCCTGGCACGAGTCTCTTGTTCGACCCGGGCCGCAGCAGCCCTTGCTTGCTCTTCCCGGGCACCAGCAGCCCTTGCTAGTTCGCGGATGCGGTCCCATTGCCTCTGCCTGTCATCCATCCTGGCGTGGTGAAGGAAACTCTGGTGTAGTGTTGGGGTTTGGTTGTGTCTCACCCAGATGCCTTTCACCACCTTTATAAGCTACATGTTGGCATGGTGTGGTAAATTTCCTGTAGAGTCCTGTCTTTTGGTTCTGAAAAGCTGAGAAGGTAGAGTGTTGTCATGTCGATCTGAAAAGCTGACGAAGTATAGTGTTATCATGTCTTTCTTTGCAGAGTGCTGTCATGTCTTGCTTTGCAGAGTGTTGTCTTATCAATCTGAAAAGCTGACGAGGCAGAGTGTTGTCACGTCTTTCTTTGCAGAGTCTAAAAAGCTGAGGAGGTATAGTGTTGTCACGTCTTTCTTTGCAGAGATAAGTCATGTCTTGCTTTGTAGAGTGCTGTCTTATTAGTCCGGTGTTGGCGAGGCACGTTGTTGTCACGCCTTTCTTTGCGAGTCATGTCTTTCAAGATGAAAAGGCTAAACCCTAAGCGCAAAGCTGCCCCGTCTGGTCTTGTCATCTGCAAGCTAACACATTACCCGCTTTGTTAGCCTCCCCCGCGGGCTATAAAATGAACGCCCCACGCTCCGAAGGTACGATCACTCCACCCTTGAAACCGTAGGAAGAAGAACCTTCTCTGTCATACAGTAACATACCATGACAGACGCCGAGGGACCATTCTAACCGGGGTCGCCGAAGCAAGACCTTCCCTTCAAAAGGAGGGAGGACTTCGGCCCTAACTACCGATTGGTGCCGAACAAGCGTGCTCAACTGGTATGGCCGAAATGCCGACATAGGAAGGATGATGGCGTGCAGGTCATCAACGACCCTTTCGATGGCGGACGATATTTCTTCCGATGCCCACACTCTGGGGTACAAATAGCAAATAGTTTTGTTCATATTATTGCTAATACATCCTCCATGCTAACCGTCCCTTGCAGCAGATGGCGAAATGCGACTTTGTTCGCTGGATCGATGCTCCCCATGAACGATATGCTGTGATGTACGTGGATACATTGTTGTACCGGATCTTTGAGTTGGAGGCCCGTATTGATAATCTCAACGAGTAAAATGATGACCTCCGCCAACAGATGCAGCGCGAGAGTGGCAACGAGGAGGTCGTGAACATTGAAAATTCCTATGACCCCACATGCTGCTGCGCGAACCCTAGTTGCATATGTGCATGCCACTACAACGACGGTCAGCCACGTCCGAGGCGCCCCCCTGAACAACACTCTATGTGGGTAGCACGAGGCACCTTCTACCATTAGACACGTCCAGAGAAGCTTGTACCTCCGCACTCTCCCCTTATTTACGCAATTATGTTCAATGTGTCGTGTGCCTATAGCGCGAGGCACCTTCTACTATTAGGCACGTCCAGAGAAGTTTGTACCTCTGTACTCTCCCCTTATTTATGCAATTATGTTGAATGTATCGTGTGCCTTTTATCGAGTTGACTGTTGCATTGATGTGTTGTGTGCATTGATGTAGATAAATTAATATTTAGCTATGTGTCCCTATCGCCAGCTGCACCGACCTGAGGGGAGGTCCTGAGGATACACGACAATTGATCCATTCATGAAGGACTGCGATGCGTAGATAAATAGTAGATATTACAATGTCATTACAACTGAACTTTTATTTGGCAGAAACAAGAAATAATAGTAGAACACACTAATACTCATGGTCCCTGCCTCTGCCGCCTGCCCCGACGCTGTAGCTGCTCCGAAGGGAATGTGAATCTGTCAGGGGAGTGGTGTGCCTCTTGAAAGTCGTAGTGGGACTGCTGCGTGGGAGGCGGTGTCACATATAACTCATGGTAGGGAGTCGGCCGACACAGGAGCATATCGTCCACCCACTCGTCTTGCAGAAATGGCATTGGTGCATTAGGGCAGAGGTTATGACCTTTGCAATCGTAGTCAAGTTGGAAAGGATGTACCTACGGAGTTGGAAGTGCGGATTGGGATCCTTGGCCTTCATGTCCCAATTGGTCACTCCAGACCTGCAAATCCTGTGGGCTATGTGAGTTCACCGATGCGTGCAATGGGAAGATTGAATTAAGTACGTTACAGCGTACCTGTGTATGTGGTTGTGCGGACGATGATGCTCCGAGGCAATTGGCGTCAAAATAGTGCACAATGCTTGCTCCAAAGGATTGCCCGAACCACGGGTTGCCCTCATACAGGTTTGACTGGACGCCGTGTGTGAACGTGGTCAATGCCTCATCTTGGCGCTGGGATGAGTTAGGGTCGCTGTCTGCACTCGCACCCTGTGGACCTAGCGACGAAGTCCGGTCTTGTGTCTCCCCCCGTGATGACGACGGCGGTAGCAGAGTGCTGTCACGTCGCAAGTGCTGAGAGAACAAACAAAAGTGAGATATACGATACAAATAAGGGCACGTGCAAACAGTTAGGACAACAAATCGTAATTGACATACCGCTTAGGTCGACGAGCGTGGAGGAAGAGCGATTGTAGCTACGTCGACTCCTGGAGTGCGACGGACGTGTAGACGGTGGTGCAGAGGGAGGTGCTGAGGGTGGTGGGGAAGGAGGTTGTCCTCGGTGTTCGCGTCGTCTCCCAGCTACGTCATTATGCCGACCACAAGTGATGGTCCTCATTGCTGCTGTCGAGTCGTCATAGACTTTTTGCAGCATACCGAGGAACTAAGAGGCAGTGCTGGTCCTCCCATGTTGTAGACCGTGGGCAGCCTTGGTGTTGATTCTTTGAAGGCGGTCGTACTGCAAGCAAACCGAGAATAAGTTAGACGCGTTTCCCGTGCAAAAAAAGCTTCAAAGAATATTTTACCGTCTCCTCTTGGCGTGCCGCCCGGTGGGTGTCAGGACCTGCTCGTACAGCGGCGTCGTGCGTCACCTCTGTAGGGTGCTGTGGTGCCGCACCAGTAAGGCTGCTCTTGGTGCGCGGAACGTACCATGTCAAGTACGCAGTGTGTGTCTCGATGTTGTACGGTCGTGCCTCCTGCACGACGTCGATCGTCGCCCTCTCGGCCCACAGCATTGTCCACCGTAGCTGTGTCTCCCTCCAGTCATCGCTCTTCCGCCCTTGCCTAGTTTGCCTGCGGTGAATTTGGACGTTAGGCAATCGAAAAAAGAGATGCAGCCAAGAGGTAAACCAAGTAACAACATACCTGTGGGCCTTCGCTACAAGAGGTCGTCCCGGAGGTGGTGGCACCTACTGGTGAAGCCCGAACTGTCTCATGACCCGTTGTGGTGAGTATGTCTCGACCATATGGGAGAACACTAGATGGCAGGTCGTCATCCAGTATGCGTAGTCCTGACTGCACTGAGAGGACAACCCGTACGGGGCCGTGTCCACAACGAACTGTGTAGACCATGGGAAGCATGTGACCTCGGCCTCGTGTAGTGTCTCGAACTGGTTGTGAAACTCAGGGTACACGCGCCTCGGCCTCTCCCTAGCCCACCCTAGTCGAGCACGTGTCCAGTGAGTGCCCATTGTGGGCCCCTCAACGGGGTCGGCTCCATCTCCCTCACCGTAAAACTCGGGGATGCGCTCGAAAGGGTGCACGGCCGTGCGAAAGTACGGGCAGCCAACCGGGAAGTGCTCCCATGACCATAGCTGCAAGAGGATGTATCATACTGCGAGGACTGGATCCCCGACCGTCATGCAGCAGAGACCATTTCTCTAAGTCGGGTGTGTGCGAGTTTACCCACTGTGTGAACTCCCCAACTCTGACAGAGCCTCCTGCCGCTGCCGCCTCGCCTCGCGTCTTGGGAATTCCTTACATGCTTGCTAGTATCCTCGTCCAACTGTCTCCACACGGCGTCGAACTTTCGCCTTTGGTTTTGCATGCATAGCTTCTTAAAGGTCTTCATTAGGTCCTTGTTTCGGAACCTTGTGTGGAAGTTTGCAGCGAGATGCCTCATTCACCATCGGTTCGTCAAGTTGTTCCACTGGAATGGAGGTTGTGTCCGTTTTGCATCGTGGTAAATGCGGACAGCAGCCCAGCATTGCGGTCCGAGATGATGCACACACCTGGGCGGTCTTGAACCACCGCCCGCTTCACGTTTACAAGGAACCACAGCCAACTATCCGTGTTCTCACTCTCAACAATTGCAAAGGCCACGGGGAGTAACTGGTCGTTCACATCGGCTGCTACCGCGGTGAGGATGGTGCCCTTATACTTGCCAGTGAGGAAGGTGCCGTCCATCGACAGCACATGACGACAGTACTTGAACCCTCCGCTCGCGTGGGGGAAGGCCCAGAATACCCTGTCAAGGATAAAACAATTCGGTCCCTTCGTAGGATGCACCCGGTCCAGCTTGTCAATGTATGTCCCGGGATTCGACTCTACAATCTGATGGAGCATTCTTGAGACAAAGTCGTAGGCCTCTTCATATGTGCCGAACATACGCTCTACGGCCTTCTGTTTAGCCCGCCACACCTTGCTGTAGCTAACAGGGAAGCCCACCGTATTGACAACATCTGCCAAAAGCAGCTTCGGTGAGACAGATACATCAGCTACGATAAGGTGGCTTATCAGCTCCGCAATATATGACGACGTCAGGTTGCGGTGCCTATGAAGGGGCTCTACAAACTCGCATGTGTGATCCTTCAGCACCGTTATGCGGAAGTCCGTGGCGGCACTCTTGAACCATTGCGCACGACCCTTGCTAGGGCAAGATCCAACCACACACTTGATGATGTAGGTGTCAGGGTTGGACCTGTGTACCCGATACGTCCGGCTAATGTTGACGGCGTATCTGGGCAGCGCTCTTGTTGGGGAAGCGCTGCCCTAAGAGCAGAGTATCTTCATTGAACCCCCACTCCGCCTCCTCTGGCTGCGGTAGAACCAGGGACGTCACTGCGATGTCATCCAATCTAGACGAGACATACGCAATGTCGGTGGTCACAACACCACCAAATACACCTCCCGTAGCAACTTCTTCATCAGGCTCCTCTCCAGAACTAGCTGTATCCACAGCCTCCTCCTCGCTTTCAATATGCTCGGCAAGGTATTCGTGGCAGTCAATACGGGCTGCCCACCACCTTTCCACGCCTTTGTTCGGCTCGAAATGCTCCGCACGCCGCCTCAAGTCTCCATCACCCACTTCCTCACCCACATCTCCACCAACAGCAACGTCTGCATCAACTTGACTAGAACCACCCATGGCGGATGATTCCGTCCTCTCCACAAACTGGACATACACCATCGGCCTGGCGTATATTGCAGCAGTGGGGTTGCACACAACCTCCATGTAGTTGGTCCATGAAGCGTCACTGCTCACCTTCATAAATTGCCAAAAGGTTTGACCTTCACCACCCACCACCGAGGCATACAATACCTCGATGCGTAACTTCATCCTTCCGGTGTCCCGATCGAACGCGAAACGCACACACCTCCTTAGCTCGCATAGACACATGTCCTCCAAGCCTGGTGCTCGGATTTGGGTCCGATCACAATTTGACAGGTCCGCTCCGTACGACACCATCGCCATAGAATAGGAACAAGTCTTGAATCGATATGTTCAGGGAAGACGGCGTTGGGTTCTACGCGCAAAATGACAAACATAAATAAATAAATACACTTCACTACGTGAGTATTAACCAATAGACAAAAATAGCAGAAATGACTCTACTGTATCAATAAACCATGTGATGTTAGTATCAAACTTGAATCTTAATAGATTGGATTAATTTTGCTCCTACTAATTCACATTTACTTGAGTATTACATAATTCAATTCTATATATGACGTTGTAAATAAAAACACAGGACTTAAATGGGTAATCAAGTAACAAAAATTATTAATATATTCTGCACTTTCGCTATGTGATTTCTTCTGCTCTTCATTAATCTTTCCTAAATGTATTTCATACTTATATTTCAATACTAAATAATATCCCACTAGATCGAATGGTTTGCATAACTACAATACACAATGTTATTTTATTTTTTAAAAAACAATTCAAACAATTCATTTTTTACATGGTTTCAAAATAGTGATCTTACTGCATGAAGGATTACCATATTAATTCCTACATGCTAAATTCATGAAATCATAATATAGACAGAGATGCATGCATACAATGAAAGTACAACGTACTACCGGAGTACCATAGTTAATTACATCAACAAATGTACTACTTAACTACGCTAAAGTAACGATCAAGTAACATCCAGCATATTATTTTCGTGACTAAGACGACATTAACACGACTAATTAAACAATGATATCCACGTTAACTTAACATTTACGTTAACTAAGCATGGCTACCTAACACATTCTACACTGTCAAGAAACTAATATGGTAATAACAAATTCACTACGCTCATTGCATGTGTATTTACGTAATTATTACGAGACCACTAAGCTAATTACATGCTAATCACCTAGCTAAACTAAAATTACCTTTTCTTGATGCTCGCGAGCCGACCAACAACTTATGCACTTGAAAATCACCCAAAATGTAGCTCAAAACCAGCCAAAATCCAACCGATAACCACCAATCCTTCTTGCCTTCTTTGCCTCTCTCTCGCTCTCTTCTCTGGCTGAAGAAATGAAATACAAACAATGAAGTTTTTCACGCGGTCTATTTTAAAGCATCAAGAGCTGCAAAGCCTGGACGCGTGGCACACAGCAGCGCACTGCACATAAACTAAACATTTGGCTCAACTATAAAACCTTCACATTCGGACTGAAAACCTTGCTCCTACCCTCGCTCGCCTTCTCTTCTTCCCTCTCGGTCTCTCTTTCGTGGCTCAAGGAAAGAAATACAAATGAAGAAGGGGCCGGCCAAATGAGCGACGGGCTGTATTTTTATGTAGGAGCAGCGACACACGTCACGCCGTCCACGCCGGGAGCAGCGACGCGCAGGAGGACCCGGGCACGCACGCGGCGCACACACCGCGTCGGCAAGGGCAGTGCGCGGGCGGGCCAGTGCGTGGGTGGGCGCGTGGAGGGAGCACACGCTTCTACGCTCGGTGACCGCGGTATGTCACAGAGGTCCTGCGCTCAACGACCGCGGGAAGGAGGTGGTCATTTTTCGCGCCCGGCGACCGCGAAAAGATGCCCGTCACTTCGATCCCACGCTCGGCCGAATTCCCGTAGGCGACGCTCTCCTTCCGCTCACGGACGCGAGAATGTGACACGTGTCTACACCCAGTTCTTTCGTGGTCAGGATGGGGCTACAATTGCAAATTTATTGCAAACGGAGCTAAATTTGCAATTACGTGGCGCTACAGGGCCAAATCAACCAAAAATTCTTATTCAGCATGGGTACATACATATTTATCACACTATCACATAATATAGTATCAGTCATGAATACAAATTGAATTGAATATGCTGTACATAAATACACTCTCACATAAACAACAAATTTCAAGAGAGAAGGAAAAGAAAGATAAATTTAAAAGAAAAAGTGAATAAAAGAAGGCCCAGCTAGGCCTTGTAATATGACCAACCTAACCCCAACCTTAGCTGGAGAGGAGCATTGTTGCCCACTTATCTTCCTTGCTGGTCGCTCGACAGTCCGAACTCCAAAGATCGAGATAGAGAAATGAAGTGAGGCTTCTCATGGACGGTGACATGGATCGAGAGGTGGCAGCAGGCCGCTAGAGACGATGGGCGGAGTTGGGATGACAATGTTGCTTGATTACTCGGGGGCAAAACCCCCAATAAAGGTGGTTATGTTCCTAGTTTTCTTCCCGTGGGCACATTCGTGGGAGGAATGTTGTGCCCTATGTAGGATCAAGGATAACCGACTAGAGGGGAGGTGAATAGGAGGTTTTAAAATTCTTTGACTAATTAACACTTTTAAATAAGATTGTCTTAACAAAGCTTTCTAGCACAATAGTAATGAATGAACTACTAAACTTTTTCAAGGCACAAATGATTTTTTTGTTAAAACTAGATACAATTCTAGGTAGGCAATTTTACATAAATAAATTGCTAGAAATGTAAATATGGAATAGCAATGACAAGAGATAAAACCACAATAGAGACAAAGATATTTTTTCCGTGGTATCGAAGACTTACCGGTCTTCACTAGTCCACGTTGAGAAAACTTGAATGAATCAAGTCGGCTCCACGAATTAAGCTTTCACCCTCGATCACTATCGTTGCTCTTCCTTGTCTTCGAAGATGGTGAGCATGCAATCACTTCACAATTCCTTGCCGGGTCACTTCACAAACTTCCTTGAAGTGATCATCACGCAACTCCTTCTTCAAGCCGTCGAGGTGCCGGCAAGCACCAAGAGTAACAAATCGTAGCGCTCGCTTGAAGACTATCAAGTGCCTAAGATGACCAACTAATGATGCAATGCACTTAATAGCTCTCAACTACCTCAAAAATATGAATTCAATGTAAATGAGTAGAAGAGAGAGCATCAAACCTCAAGTGTATTCAATATGGCTAAGAAGTACTGAGCTTGGTGTAGGTGGGGGTGTATTTATACCCCTCACCACAAAATCTAGCCGTTACAACCACTTTCCTGAAAGAATCAGGATTTGTGGTAGTACCGCTGTTGAAACCTGGTACTACCGATTTTTGCTCAACGAGTCAACAACAACATTTAATGCTCTGAACTATCTGTTATAAAATACAGTTGTGGTACTACCGCCAACTAAAATTCGGTACTACCGCAGCGCAGTAGTACCGCTCGGCTCGAACGGAATTACCGATTCCAGAGTTCAAGAAATCACATAAAACACCTTCTCTAGAGAAAACGTACCGCCATATGAAAACATGTCCTACCGTACTCCGGTAGTACCGCTCAAGATTTTGCAGTCATATCGATTCGAGGGAAAACAAAACTCCAAAAACACACTCTATGTTATTTACGTACCGCTATATAAATATCGGTACTACCAACCTGCGATAGTACCACAATTGAAATACGGTCATTTTGATATTCATAGAGGATAAAAAACACTTAGAAACATGCTCTCTGGAAAATACGTACCGGCATGTAAATATCGGTACCACAGATTACTTGCGGTCATACCGATTTTCAAAAATATTTTTCCGAAAACTTAAATCAAGGCAATGCATGAACCCTTGTTGATCAATAAGGCACAAAAATTGTCTCTCAAGCTACTAGCCATGACCCCTCTTTATAGTACGTCATTTATCCTATAAACCTAGTCTTTTCTTCAAATACCGAGACTGGTAAAAACTATAAAGAGTCCTTAGGCTATACAAATACCTTTGTCTTGATCCATATTGATCTTTCGTCACATTCGCATTTGTCGGACCCCAAATTTTGAACTTGGGACCCACTGTGTGTAGTTGTGCCATTCCCTGGATCAGTAGCTGACACACACACAGTTACATTGTTGGTTCAAACACATATCACGACAATGTAAAGGTACTGCATAATATTAAACAAAGTGTAAATATACCTTACAGCTTTTTGACTTGCAACAGGGCTGACCAGGCCAATTATATTTCAGAGGTCAGCAGTAGCTAATAGAAGTGCGTAATAACGCGTGGAAATCCCTCATGATGTACCCACCGACAGTCGACTATGGGCTCACGACCTAGTTCTTGGCCTACTTGATCTTCAATCTTGATCAACACTCATAACTATCCATGGTTCCTACTTGTTCCTCAGTCTTCATCAGTTCCCAAAGTCAGCCCAAAGCGGGCCTACAACTAAGTAATGGCTGATGGTTGTGGTTGTGCAGTGCAGGAATCGCTAGTTTAAGTCTATGGCCACACCTGGTTATAGAAGAGGTCCTGGGGTGGTCCCGGAGAGGTTCTAGGGAGGTCTTGGGAGGAGATCTTGAGGGGAGGTCCTGAGGAGGTCAAGGGAGGTCAAGGGCGATCTAGATGAACTCAGGGGAGATCCTGGACGGTCCAGATGAACCAAGGGAGGTCCCGAACGGTTCAGATATTATCAGGGAGGTCCTAAATGGTTCAAATAAGACCAGGGAGGTCCTGAACGGTTCCGATGAAGTTAAAGGAGGTCCTGAATGGTTCAGATAGTATCAGGGAGGTCCTGAACTGTTCGGATGATCCACGTGGGTGTTCCTAAAAAAAGGCCATGGGAGGTCCTGAGGAGGTCTCAGAGGAGGTCTTGGAGAGGTTCAAGAGGTGGTCTTGGGAGATCTAGAGGAGGTCCTGGAGAGCGAGAGGAGGTCCTGCGGAGGTCTAGAGGGGTCCTGGAAGATCCGGAGGAGGTCCTGTAGTTCAGGAGGAGATCCTGGGAGATCCTAGACCCACTAGAGCTGGTTACGAACGTTTTGAGGATGGTCATGAGACATCCGGTAGTGGTCCTAGATTGACTAAGGGTGGTTGTGGGTCATTTGGTAGAGGTCCCCAACCAGCTAAGGGTTGTCCTAAATCACCTAGTAGCAGTTTTAGAACATCTAGGGGTGGTCGAAAGATGTTTGTTTAGCGATTGTGAGCAATCTGATCGGAAACCTTGTCCATTGGGAGTAGCCCTGGAGGAGGTCGGAGGAGGTCTAGAGATGTCTTAAGGGATCCTAGACCCACTGGGGTGGTCGTGTGACATCTGATGGTGGTTCTAAACCAATCGGTTATGAACCCTGCTCGACGTGCTTAGTATTGCTATACACAGGGTAGACCCAAAACATATTAAAAAAATCAGGCCGTGAGGCCAATGGTTTTTACAAAAGAGTCACGAAGGCAGAAATCTTACAAACGCAAGAGTACAGAATGAAGATAAGTGCAGAAGCAAACGAGTCGTAGCGAATCCACTCACTCTGCCCACAGGCAAGTAACTGGGAGTCCCAGCCTAATGCTTCATCATCTTCAATACCATCCGATTTAGCCTCTGTGTAGTAGTGGTCGAAGGTGTCTTGGTCGTATGGTTCTGAAAATATTATAATGGCAGAGCCTGAGTACACAATCGTACTTGCGAGCCAACACACAATGCAATTTTATAGATGCATGGCTAGTCAAGGGGAGGTTGAGGTTCTTTTATTTGCACAAAGCCAACTTTGAATTAGATTTAGTAGAAAATCATGAGACTTGGCATTTTTACAAGCTGGATTCAGAAATGAGTTTTCATTTGTAAAGTACTAGTGGAGGTCCAACCTCCTATAACATTGAGTGACTCCATCCACTCAATGCTCGGGCTATCCCGTATTTACCACTGCTCCCCGACCAGGCATTCTCAAAACCCCTAGGGTCCCACTCCATCTTTCCTCTTCATCACAAATGATTTTATAAAAATAAAAGCTATATCCAACAAGTTCTTAGCACCGCTTTTGACCGTGAGCACGGCTATCTAGCTGGTTTTCTTACTCTGCAGAGTTTGTGCACTTTACCCACAAGAGATAATCGCCTTGATATATATACACATGCTTCCTTCGACATGTGAATCAAGGGGAGATTACCACAAGACCTTTACAATGCTCAACCTCGACGCAACCCCACTCGCTAAGGTTTCCACCGTCTGCCAAGCACTTTCAAGAGGGCCCCTCTTGTGCCGTGTGGTTTTTTTGTGGCTTCATTCCCCTCTACCCACGCCATATTCTCCCAATGGCGAAGCCACGCCGAGACGAGCAAATTAGTTAGCCAGGTCGTACCCATTATAGACTTATGGTTGCACTATTTTTACATGAGAGGTTATCACCAGATTCGGTCCTTAAGTGACTTGGGCAGTACATCCACATACCAACACTCTCTCGTGCACTTGGCACTAGCCACTCTTTCCAGCCGCCCAAGTCGTAAACACTTTTCAGGTTTTATTTGTTTTGGAAATAACCTTTTGCTCAACATACCAGCCAGGCTCCCGGTCTCATTGCCCCAAACCATTTTCCAAAGTTTTTAATGATTGTGTTTGGGCAATTTAATGCCCGCATGATATTGTATCTAAGCATAGCTAAACATGACACTTAGGTAAAGATTTATCAGCTAGTATGTATTCCATTAAGTCTAGGGTGACAAAGGATAGTGTCCAAGTTCAAGGGTTGGAAGTTTATACACAATTACAGTTAAGGCATTAACTATGAGCTAGACCAATTTAGCTTGATAAAACATAGCAATACATTTTCATAGTTTAAAGCAATATACTTTACAAAAGGTAGGTGAAATATGGTCAAAGTGTTGACTCGCCTTGACCGATGTTCTGATAAAGATCTATATCCTGGTACTCGCCCTTCTCAAAATCCTGGTAATAACCTCGCTCAACATGCTGATAGTCATCTTGCTTGATGTTCTGGCAATCTCGTCCTGGTTGGGGTTGTTGCTCCAACATATCTCCCAATGATAACTACGCATGACACGATTGAACTCCAGAACGACTGAAATAACCAAATAAAATCCAATGAATCCAAATACATTCAACACAGAACACTTCGGATGAGAGCAACATATCTAAGGGCAATTCAACAGAACGACTATGGGAAGAAAGGCTCACGACTGGGAATTGGTGTTGAGGAAACTTATGACCAGGAGATGGTTGTAGAGGCTACCGTGGTCGAAGGAGCTATAGTGATTATGGAGAGATTTCCAGGAGTCGTGATCTGAGAGTAGGTCTTGGTGGAGTTAGTGAGTGCATGGAGCATAGGTCGTGTGACCCTATGTGTAGGTGGCTTATTTAAACCGAGTATTATTTGTTAAAGGAAGTGAAGCACAATAGAGATTGAGCGACTCAATCCCATGAGGGAACACTTCCAGATCAAAGCGGACAACTCAGAAGAGAGCGAATGTCCATAGGAGCATTCCTCAGTGGTTACCTATGTGGGAGAGCTCACTTGGTTAGGTAATACTTCCAAATATGTTTTCGGGTTATGAATGGTACCGAGCACATATGTAACTTTACACATACGACAAGGTCTTAAACGAGAAGCCTTTGACCTATTGTGGTCGGACTCGGTGGTCGAACTGGTAGAGACTTAATGGTCGAGGGTCTGTGGTTGTAGAAGAATACGACTTGGATGTCGTGAAAGTATTGTGTCTTGAAGAGGTCGTGGAGACACTGTGAACTGGGGAGGTCGTGAAGATACTCTTACCAGGGGAGGTTCGGGAATCACTGTAGCCAGGGGAGGTCTTAGAAACACTGTGACCTGGGGAGGTCTTGGGAGTACTGTGACCAGGGGAGGTTGTGGAAGTACTGTGATCTGGGGAGGTCGTGGAGGTACTGTGGACTAGGGGAGGTCATGAAGACACTGTTGATCCGGGGAGGTCCTATAAGCATTACGACGAGGGGAGGTCATGGGAGGCGCTATGACCTGGGGAGGTTGTAAGAGTGTTACAACCAAGGGAGGTCTTGTGAGTGTTAAGACCAGGGGAGGTCTTGTGAAGGTAAGGATCTGGGGAGGTCGTGAGAGGGTTAAGACCTAGGGAGGTCTTGGCCCAGAGGGTGGTCTTTGCAAAATAGAAGGTCATGACCCAGATGGTTGTCTTTGTAAAATAAGAGATCTCGACTAGGGGGTGATCTTTGTAAAATAGGAGGTCGCACCTAGAGGGTGGTCTTGACCAATAAGGTGGTCTTTGTAAAAAGGAAGGTCGAGGAAGTGTTAACTGTGCGTAGTCAAATGAGAGAAGTATTCGACTACCCAGTGTGGTCGAAAGAACAAAGGTTTGACTTTATTGACATATTCGAATGAACCAATGAAAGGACCAGAGGGACATTAGAGAAAGAACAAGGTAGCTCGGGCTAGGAGGAGCATCTGGACACTAGGGACTTACCGGTACTAGGCAGGGGAAAATGAACTAGCTGGAGTGGGGCTGGCGACGTGGACCACGACTATGTAAGAAGCTCCACGCTACAATAGTGGCTTGAGGGTGGAGGTAGACTTCAACCTCCAAGGTTGCTCTGGGGAAGCAGGTGGCTGGTCCTTCAAGGTTGTCTTGGGGTCTTCTGGTTGAAGAGGAGGAAGGGTGATGGCGTTGGCAGCTCCTGTGAATCAGAGAGTGGATTCAGTGGAGGAATGTATTGTGGGTTATGGGTGAGAGCAGATACCCACAACGCGAAAGGTACCTTACCGAGGGGTGACAACGGTGAAGGTGGCGATGTGGCAAGGCTTGGCCGAGGCAAGCGCTTGAGCCAGACTAGAGCTCAAGCTCACTAGGAGGAGGAGGAAAGTGAGGCTAACACTGAAAATGGCAAGGAAAGCAATAAGGGTCTTGGAGCAACTATGTACACGCACTTTGGCACAATCGACGAGGAGGAGTGGTTGGTGCAGTTGACAGTATGGGCAACACAGGGTAGCGGAATGACATCCTAGATGACTGCTATTAATGGCTTGTCGGACCACCCCGTGCTGGTGCTTCTTCTTGGTGCATGCAACGCACGGGTGAGGGGGCACAGCTGCCCTGGTCTCCACTTAGGGAGATCCAGCTGCAATTGGTTTGGACCTAGTGCTGGTCGGAGGAACAGGAAAGGAGGAGCACGGGAGTGAGTGAGCCGGACCAGGCATTAGACTGACCGGCCCTTAGCCCAAAGGAGGAACAGGGGAGAAGGAAGAAAAACTAGAGAGACTTGGGTAAAGACAAAATGACAGGGTGGTAGATAAAATCATGAGAGCAAAAGAGGTACAAAATGTCCTCAAGCAAATCTCAAAGATGCAAGCGAACGAAACGACAAAAGGCATTGTACAAAAAGTTTTTAAAATCCCTCATTTTTACAATTATGAGTTTTTGGGTTGTTACAACATTTTCAATAGCATTGTCATCAATCTAATCATTGGGATTTATCCTTTAACACATCTTAGCACACAAGTTAGTCCCTTAACATAATGTTAACATTAATTACCAAAATTAATTTGGAGGGCCTAGATACTTTTACCCGATGGGTAATTGGGAATGGGCATAAGGGAGCCCCACCTGTGCCCGCGTCGATCTATTTGCCCGTGAATTCTGTTGGGCCCAAACAAACATCTTGGGCAGTCCATGCGCCATCAGGGTCCAATAAATGCTCCAGTCTCGTCTCGCTGCATTATTGACCCAACAAAATTTATCTTGGCCCAAACAAAGAAATATCACGTGAGCAAGAGGGCACCAATCAACAGAGCAAATGATGCTCCCAACCCTATCACTCATTCTCTTGCTCTCATAACCATCGAGCACCGACTCTAGCCGCTCACAACACCTAAATCCCCAATCCACTCTCCTGCTCTGTCTTCATGCCTCGGCTCCCCCACCTGGTCACTCACCAGCACCTGCCATCACCTCTCTGCCATCGGCATCCTCTCCCCGTGTGGGCATGGGCATCGGTGGCGCCTACCCATGCTTGCCGAGCTCGATTGCCATCCCTAGGGCAGAGGCCACGACTCCCAACGGAAGTAGTAGGCCGTGTGCGACGGGCAGAGGCGGCGAGTTGCAGGGACGAGCGAAGGTGGCGGGTCACTAGCGACGCGGAGGTGGTGACAGGGGCAAGCCGTTGGCGATGAGTAGAGTCAACAGAAGGCGCAGGTATGATTCTAGATATTCAGACGGATAATTTCCAACTTTCCGCTTAGCGATGCTATTCGGTTGAATATTAGCTCTCCCGATTTCGCTACCGAATCCGAGACTAACTATCCGGTACGATACCAAATCCGACCGGATATTGAATTCCTTCTCTGAATTTGGTACCAACCGGATTCGGTACTGGATCTGTCGGAAATTACCCGTAACGCACCCCCTAATCTTACTACAGTAGATTGCTGCAGCGCTGCAGCAAACTCCGCGTTGCTACTGCAGATGGTTTGGGCCGTTGGATGGCAAATCTGGTGGTGGAGAAATGCCGAACTGCATAATGCACTAAAGGCGTCGAATGGATCGTTGTGAGCCGGTTTGGTAACTTGCGCTTGGGCTTAGATAAATTTAGGCCCCTTGTCCCGGCAACAGCCCACCTAACTAAAACCCTAAAGCTCTTCAGCCACACAGACACAGCCACACAGGTCGATCGACTTCGAGCTTGAGCACGACTTCGAGCAATCGAGCGGCGAGTTCGTGCGCGCGTCGCGGGCGCGGCCACGGAGGCGCGCGTCGCGGCGAGCCGGCGAGGTTTGCCTCATTTCCTCAGTCTCGATGCCAAATTGTCGACACCGAATGAAATATCCTACGATTCCTAGTGGCGTAGTCTAGGAGCTTCATAAGAAGAATGAAATCGATAGACTTATTATGCTGATGTTTTTCGATGATTAGTTGTATTGAAAGTTGAATCGCGTCGTACACATATATTAATGTTAAAAGTTTGTCCGGGTCTCCGGAATTCCTGCCCCCTCTTGCTTTTGCATCTTTGTCAATGGTAAGACCGCTGCTCCAATCGATTCCGTGCAGTTTGGGACATGCATACATTTTGTATGATCACAGCTTGTTCGATGGGATGCCTGAGGGAATGATGGGTGCGTTTTTGGTTTCGATCCAATAAAGAATGGCAGAGCAGTGCCTTGTTCTCGTTCTCTCTGTGCTCTGCAGTGTCGACCCCCTATCTGGGCAACTGGAAGGTGTTCGATGAAATGCCCAAGAGGGTGAGTGAGGTACCGGTTGGAATTTGGAACCTGGTCCAAAATATGGCGTCGATTGTTGATCTTAATTCAAATCCTTCTCTTTTACGATTGGGGACTTGATTGCCGTGCTAAGTGCTTTAATAAAGGTGAATTAGATCTGCAATGATGGGGCAAGTAAGAACTTTCATTGGCTAATGTTCTTTTCTTTGTCAATAGGAGGTCAATTTATCTGTGATATAATGTATTGTGATCATGGCTTCAAGATTTTGGGTTTAGGGTTTAGTACTTAAGTTTTTATGCCTGTTGTGTCTTGGCAAAAGAAATAGCCGCTGTGATAGCAGGGATGATTACAAACTTGCAATTTCTTGAGCCGTGAGTATTCTCCCTTGAATGCATCACTCGCAGTTAGCTCCATCCTTTTCTTTTCATGGGTACTAATCAGCAATCAGCATATCAAACTTTGAATTAGGATTCGTGGTACCACTTTGCTCTAGTACATCGCTTTATTTATTTATATGATGAGACGGTGCTTTATATTAGACCTGGAGATCAGTGTCCAATAAATTACCTGCCTGAATATCACATGATTTTAGTCGGTCTCCTCATCCAAAATGGGTACTGATTTGCCATTCTTAAAGTTCAGTCCTTGTGTCATACAGGCACTCTTGTTGTTTCAGTCTCCTATTGCAAATATGTCTTTTCCATTGCTCCCGCTTGCTGAAAATACACCCTGACCATACCATTGTTTCCATAAAAGAATTTTTCACTGCTGTTGTAATTTTAGCATGGATCTATGGACTAATGCTCCTGCAGTTATAGATCCAGTGAAGGTGACAAGGCAAGTGATTTTATTACAATAGAGCAATTGTTATGTATCTCAGGAAAAACAAATGTAGGTCAGGAAGGTTAATTGTGTTTGCCGGTTTGTCCAAATATAATACTTTCATCCTGAAAAACAGTCAGTTACACCAGTCATTTTGACCGCTTTTAACCAGATGTTATTATCCCTCATCTTTTGACATAATCTAAGCTATATTGGACTGTGTTGAAGAGGGAAACATAGAGCTGTGCCAGGATAATTTTAGGAGACTAGGAATAATGCAGAACTTGCTTCTGTTTAGAGCAGATATTTCTACATCCATGACTAAAGGGGTCACATAAATTGTCTTGCCACTGTGTAAATTACTTCTTTCTGAAGCTAGCTCTTGAGAG
The DNA here is from genome assembly GCA_036346255.1 of Ampelocalamus luodianensis. NCBI lineage: Eukaryota > Viridiplantae > Streptophyta > Magnoliopsida > Poales > Poaceae > Ampelocalamus > Ampelocalamus luodianensis. The sequence goes on from CM070636.1 coordinate 9,466,558, forward strand.
ACATTACAAGTTTATCCTTGACATCTAGTGGTCAGTTAATTCAAAAGTCGAAGCCCTAAGTGGGATGTTGCTCTCAGCAAACATTTCATTGGGTTCTCTTTCAGTATTTCCTGCCAAAATTCATTTACTACACTCCTGATTCGATGGAAGCTCTCTTGCTGACTGCAGATCTACTAAAGCAATCATATGGCAACTCTGAAAGACGCAGCAGCGCGGAAGCCTGTGCTGGCAACAATCCGCCTGATCGTTCCGGCTGGTGCTGCCCGTCCTGCACCACCAGTTGGTCCAGCGCTGGGTTTCTATAGGCTCAATTTGATGGCATTCTGTAAGGATTTCAATGCAAGGACCCAAAAGTATAAGGCAGAAACTCCTATGCAAGTCACGCTAACTGCCTACAAGGATAGCACTTTCGAGTTTGTAGTGAAGTCACCCTCTGTTTCATGGTTCCTCAAGAAGGCAGCAGGAATCGAGACAGCCAGCGGTCGTCCAGGTCACAACATCGTGTCATCCCTAACGCTCCGCCATGTGTATGAGATCGCAAAATTGAAGCAGGCTGACCCCTTCTGCAAGCATATGTCACTCGAGGCATTGTGCAAATCTATCATTGGCACAGCCAACTCCATGGGCATTGAGATTGTTAAAGATCTCTGAGCGGCTTGGCTTGTCTTTAATTATGACACAGCTCCTACTTCCTAGGTGACATTTGTGAGTTATAGTAGTTGATGCGGGAGAAGATGGAGTTCTTGAATTCTTACTGAGCTCCTTGATAGTGTGTTTAGGAGTCCTGAGCTTTATGTATTCTCTTCATGGAACAACCTTCAGACTAGGCATTCTTTTAGTTTTTATTCATATCCAAACTGAAATCAGCCCTTACTGCAGAGATGTGTCTCGAACAATAGATAATAGATTGCAATGCCAATCCCTTCCATGTGGAGAGATTGCATCGGAAATAATGTGACTTGTGAGCTTCTTGCCCCAGATGAGCTATGTCATAGGCTGACCTCAATTGCAGCATTTGTTCCTGCATCTCTATTGCCTTGCTATCTTACTAGTGTTTTCAAGTTTTGGTTTTAGTTCCCTTTCTTGCCTAATGCTAATATACGATAATCTGAAACACAGATATGTAAAGGGTAATTTTTGCAGTTAATCTGGGGTGCTTTCCCATGTGATTTTACGTGCAACTTTAAATATCGCCGTTGTCAGGTCTTTTTCTTCCAATGGACTCAAGCAGTAAGAAACAGCTAATTCATGACCAGCGCCTTGGATTGCATATTGTCCTAGTGGTATGTCCAAAGGAATTGTCAAGAGATCAATTCTGATGGAACAGAAGCACACATAATATTGATACATTGAAAGTCAAATAGAGCGGAATTTGTAGTGCTAGGCAGCCACTTGCTACCAGCTCCAGCCAAGGATGTTCTTTAAGCAAGACCATGCAGCTTTGTTAAACACTTGTCAGGCACATACAAACAATCTTGTCCTTAAACCAAAACAGTTTCCCGGCTTAAATCTTATATTGGCTTCTGCAATCTTCTTGTTCTGCCTGTCTAAGGTTACTTCTCTACATTTTCGCGCACTGAGGTTAAATAAAAGAGCAAAGAATTATTCATTCCTTATCTCCTCGAGAACAAGATATTGCAGAGCTATTGAGTATTTCGCTGTTCTTGCTTCCTTGGTTCCAGTTTGTGGGCTGCCAATGTTCTTGAGTACGTAGGATCCTAGGCCATCACCTGAGGAGAGGCGGACAAATTAATTCATGTAAACATACTAAAGCAAATATCAAATCTATATTCAGTTTGCCGTCATGAACTAAAATAGACTAGAAATAAAGACATTTTCACAGAATGAAAAATTAAGGTTAATTGGTATTTTCAACTAAATCAGTCAATGTGCAATTTTGTGAAACCTATTTGGTATTGGTACTTTGGCATGTTCACCCAGGTATTCTCATCAAAGAAGAGATTTTAATATGTATACAAAAGACAATAAGCAAATCTCCCAACTATAATGCCTTCTATGTGAGCGCAAAATGTTCTATCTTAGTGAATGAAACTAAGAGGTGATGAATGGCAATACAAAAGGTTTACTTAATAAAATAAAAAATGAGCGAGAACAATGCTACCTACAGGATTTACCTTGGATATTATATATGGAACTTATCCATCTCTTGTAAATGAACAGGGATCTCGGGGTGTCACCTTGATGTACATCAGAGAGCAAGAGATTGCAAGACCCAAGGGTTCCAAGCTTTGCACTAGGAAAGAGATTGAGATGTTTACTCTAAACAACATAGAAATAGGCAGATATTTAAAGATCTAGGATTGACTTCATCACTTACTTTGCATGTGCAATAGCATTTTGGCACAAAGCTAATATGCGAACCACTGCTAGATCTCGAGCCCTAGTATTCCCATATCTATGCTGACAGCACCTATTATAGTTTCTACATAGTCAGAACTCAGAACTAGTCGTATAAAATATCAAGACTGCACGTCTGTAATTTCTGTCAATTACTGAACTGTATAAATTTTTGTTTAGATGGTGGAGATCAACCCTAAGTGCTTTCTAAAAGATCATACCATCCCTAAAACAGAGTTAAGCAGGTGATCTATAAGAAAATGTTCAAGTAAAACAACTGATAACCATATTATGAATGGAATATGCTGAGCTAGAAGACAAAATGACACCCAACACACTGTAGAAATGACCTATTGCATATCATCATTATGTCAGCTACAAAATGCTCCAGTCCTCAGTTGAGTTTATCCAGAGGAAAAGTATCTAGAATGAAGCTATCTCATGGTTGCAGCCCATAAGGAGATTTTGTGTAACAAACTGTTGTAACACAAATGCACAAACTGAGTCGCACACCCTGGAGGTTGCAAATTGCAATGCGCGCAGATAAATGTCAATATGTCATCAATGTCAGCAAGACGGAAAAATAGCACCTCTCGGAGAAGAACTCTGCAAAATCATCAACAATGACTGCAGCAGGAAAATTGCCAAGCAGGTGAAATGCAGCAAAGTACTTTCTGATTCCCTCATCATCTTCAACGTATCTACAAGCATAAAATACATAAATTTAAGCATGAATTAGCCATCACTGCATGGCTGAGTCTACCATTTAAACACAATTGCAAACCTCAAACTGGGCTGAAAAAACAATGCAAATATCACGATCCATCGCATGCCTGGTCCTCTACATTTCAATCTACGATTTTTCTTACAGAACTCAAGTCAACTATTACAAAAGTAGACATCCTGAACAAGAACCCACATCCATGAGTTCGCCACCTCTTACTTGATTTGTATTCTCTGAAGTACGTTCAGTGATGGATCAACACCCTGGAAGCAAAAGGAAAAGGTGTGGCTTCAGAAATAGGGAACAACCGCATATCCAGCTTCACCATAAGCAGAACTGCAAATAAGGCTTCTCACTTGGGACAAGAAGGGGGGAGTGTTCTCCAATCTCCGCTTGCTGCAGATGAACACCACGCCTCGGCCGCTCTCCGTCGCACGGTTTATCGCGAACTGGAAAAGAAGCGAGGTCTTCCCGCTGTTCTAGCAGCAAGGAGGAGGCAAGATGGACGCAGGGGGAGTGAGCTATACACATAACACAGATAGTATAGTACTAGATGAAACGCACGGGTGCTACAATAGCTTCGGCTTGATCCATGGTACAGGGCGGAACGGGGCTAGTCTGAGCAACCCAAGGAGAGCGCGAGATGCATACCAGCATGGAGGACCCGAGAGGAGGGTGATGCCGGCGTCCTCGTCCGGCAGTGGGGCGGTGGAAGTGCAGGAGAAGAACCTATCCACCATCGCTGCGGATTAGTCGCCGGAATATGGAGGAGACCGCAGTGCCGGCGAGGTGTTCGACAGAATGTCACCGGGGGGGTGGCGGGGACAAACGACTAAACGAGAGGTCGCCAAGTTCCTTTTTAGTAAAAAAAAAAAAAAAAAAAAACAAAGTGTGTGGCTGTAGTGCTTAAATTTTTTAATTCAGATCTAGTGTCCAACATTTTTTTTTGCAAAATATCTATGGAATCACTACAATATAAAACGGGTCCTTAAAATGTGAAGCTTTCTGTTAACAGCGGTAGTTTTGAAAACGTAGAAAAATCCAGACCCGCAATAAGCAACGTGCTTTTTTCAATTGCCCCTCATATCTTATTTTCTTTTACTTTGCCCCTATAAATTAAGTTAGCTTGTAAATACCACTCTAGTTCATATGTTCGCACAATTTTATCGTTGTTTTATCTTTAACACTTGTTTCAATGATTTTAGTACTTATTTAAGTGATTTCAATATATGTTTCAATGATTTAAGTGATTTCGTATTTTTAATATACAATTTTAGCATTGAAACATTAGTAATAAAATAGTGTATTACAAGTATCGAAATCACCAAATAATTGAAATAAGTACTAAAATAATTGAAACAACTAGTGGCACCACTAAAGCAAATGCTAAAGATAATGAAAACCACGAGAAATAGTGTTAACATGTAGCTTGGGGGTATTTGCACACCAACATAACTAGGGGAGTAGACGATATATAATTAGATATAGGGCAAATTTAAAAAGTAGGTGATTTATGGTTGCGTTTATGGATTTTTTCCTTTTAAAAACTCTTTAGTACATATCAAATAGATGGCTCTGATGAATCTTGAAACGATGAACAATGGTACTGGAATAGGAAGTTTTTTTCTACATATGCGTCTGTACAAGTTCAATTTGTCATCTAGATTAGAGGCAGGGATTTAGGCTCTTTTTATCTTCTACCTTCCTTTTTGATTGAAAAGTATTGGCAAAAGTATTTTACTCAACTTTATCTTTTTTAAAACTTAACAAAATAGATTAAAAAAACTACCATAATCGTCGTTGATTGCAATTAGAGTTGAAAATGGTAAAATTTTGAATTCAAGATACATAATTTTCTGCTAGGAGAGATATGAAAGTTTTGGAAACGTTACAAATAGATGTACCAATATGTACCATATGTAGTGTTAGAAAAGCTCTATTTTTATCCATGTCTCCAGTTGGCCCAGTTGGCTAGAACCATTTGTTAGTCAAATTAAGTTCTGTCTTCCTACATCTTCCTTCCTTGAAGAAAATATTTTATTAAAATTTATTTCTTTTAAAAGCTTGACAAAAAAGAACTGAAATTAAATAAAACAAAACAAAACACATGAGTTAACCATGTTCTCATTTCTCAATGAGTATGTGGCATACATGCATGAGAACAACTCATGAGGATCGCCACATATATACAACCACAATGATAGTTGCCAATTGCAGCCATTGTTGCAAAGGGCAAAAAGGTAAATTTTCAAAGCTGGAATAGGAAGTTATTTGCAAAGGTTAGCACGCAAAGATTTGAAAATTGCCTACTAAATATATAATATCTAGGTGGACACTCGACACATGTCTCCTCAATGAGTATGTGGCCTACATGCATGTAATAGTGAATCAACTCAGTGAGGATCGCCATGTATATATTGCCATGATGATCACTGTCAATTATAGCTGTTGTTGAAAAGGTCAAAAAGACAAAAATTCAAAGCTAGATTACGGAGTTTTCTACAAAGAGGTAGCAAAGATTTGAAAACTACCTATTAAATGTCCATTGTCTTCTTCGTTGGTAAAAACAATTCTATGTTTTTTCCTTTTTTTGAAAATTCAACAATAAGAAATAAAATAAAATAAACAACATGTGCTACACCATTTCCTCAATGAGCACACGGCCTAAATGCATAGAAACAACTCAAGTGAGGTTCGCCACATGTAAATAACCACAATGATCATTATCAATTGTGGCCATGGTTGAAAGGTAAAAAAGCCAATATTTCAGTGTTGGAACATGAAACTTTTTGCAAAGAAGTAGCAAAGATTTGGACATTGACCATTAAAAAGCCAATATTTTAGTGTTGGAACATGAAACTTTTTTGCAAAGAAGTAGCAAAATGAGGGTCGCCACTTCCTCGGTGGAAACCATTCTATTGCTTTTTCCCTTTTCATGGTCGTCGTTGATTGCAGCTAGAGTTGAAAATGATAAAATTTCGAATTCAAGATACATAATTTCCTGCTAGAAGATGTAGGAAAGTTTGGAAAGCGTAAGTGTTACAAATAAATGGTACTAACATGTGCCATATAGTGTTAGAAAAGCTCCATTTTTATCCATGTCTCCAATTGGCTAGTCAAATTTGGTCCTATCTTCCTGCATCTTTTCCTTGTAGAAAACATTTTATTAAAATTTATTTGTTTTAAAAGCTTGACAACAAAGAACTGAAATTGAATAAAATAAAATAAAAAAACACATGTGTTACACCATGTTCTCAATGAGTATGTGGCCTACATGCATGATACAACTTAAGAGGATTGGAATTTTTGGCCGTATTGGCGTTTTTCCGCCGCGTATTTGCAGGAATGATAGTCACCATTTGTTTTTTTTGGCAAAAATAGTACAGTGCCGCATGGCCACCATGCGGCGGCCGCCCGCCACGTCGCCACCTCCCGCACGGCCACTGTGAGGTGCCCCTCCCGCACCCACCGCGTGCCCTCCCCTCCACACGGCCCTCCCTCCCACCATGTGGAAACCGGTCCGATCCGGTTCTCCGGAGAAACAAAAAACTGCCAGTGGAATCCATCTATCGTTCGAGAAGCTCCGAAGCCTAGGCCCTCCCCTAATTCCACCGCCCGGCCTCTCCTCTGGTCAATTCCATCGGTTGCTGTCATCACTTTATCCCCCGTCCCGTCGTTGTCACATCGTTGTCAGATGCATGCATGCGAATTTCAATTAGCTCGCGTGGGGGAAGGATTCCCTCCCGCAGCGGCTATAAATTAGAGAGCGAGTGTGATTTCATTTCGCTCTCTCTCTCTCTCTCTCTCTCTCTCTCTCTCTCTCTCTCTCTCTTTAGTCGCTCTCTTGCTCTGTCGATTATATTTTTTGGGGATATTTTTGCGTTATTAACCGCCGTCATTAGAAGCACATTTAGTAGGTAATTTTTATCTCCGTCGATTTTTCATCGTTCGTAAATTCTTTATTAAATGCGTACTTAAGTAGTTGTAATTTTCCAAGCGCACCTATTATAGGTGTTCTGAAATTTTCGTAGGAAAATATGTTTGACTTTATTAGTTGCATTTAATTAGCCACATTTGAACTTTATTAGTCCTTGGCTTTGTTCTCTAATCAAAGAAATCTTAGGATGTGTGTGTGTGTGTGTGTGTGTGTGTTAAACGGGATATTACACCAATAACTCAATGTTTAATTGCTATGTTAAGCCAACGACACTGCAATCCCTCATTGCTTCAGAAGAATAAAACTCAATCATGCATGTACCATGGGATTCAGAGTAAAATGCTATCACACTATTACAAAGTAGCAGAACTGCAGAAGCATAAGCCTAATCTTCCATGGCGTCAAAGAATAAAATTAATAAACTTGTCAATGTTTATCATGCTAATTCACTCTCACTTAAAAAAAATTAAAATTAAAATATACTTTAGGTATGGATCAGAGATCGAGGCCATTAAATATGCTTATAGGTGTTTAGAGAAGAAAGCAATGTTTGTTGCGTCACCTGCTAAGCTTTTCTCTCCAATGCTCAAGCAACTCCCTAGTACTACATACTCTTGGTCCTGATTATTTTACAGTGTTTTAGATGAAACATACATGCACAATCTAACTCCCCATATCAGTACCAAGGTTATGGTCAACAAACATACATATCGTTTGTCTTCTAGCTAGATATTGTGCACCGTTTCTGATGCGGTGAAGTAGTTCAAAAGCATAGGCTCAACTAACACCAATTAATTAATTAGTTACTACTAATAATTTAAACATATCTTGCATTGGCGTGTGTTTAATTCATGACTAATTATGTCAAGACTACTAAGTCTTATTTAATTTTGTACTAGTAAATTACGTATATTAATTTGTAGTGTTCATTTGGTCCTAATTTTTAATTTACAGTATTTTATGATCATTATCAATCTTCTCACTAATATTCTGTCTATTCTATGTGTTGTAAGCCATGTCTCTACCGACGCTTCTGGAACACTTCTACGATGAGGACCACCAGTGCAAGCTGTGGATCGCCGGTGACGCGGATGGCCCTCCACCCTTGCTGCTTCGGTCAGGGAGGGACTACTGGGAGCTAGACGCTCGCTACTTCCTAATCCTCTGGGACACGGGCTTGTTGCCCCTTGCGAGGCTGGTCTCTGTCGGATGTCGGTTCACCCTAGATGCCAGTTTACTGTTGGCACTTGTCGACAGGTGGAGGCCCGAGACGCACATCTTCCACTTTCAGCGGGGTAAGATGACGGTCACTCTGCAAGACGTCTCATTCTTGACCGGTCTCCCGATCCGGGGTGAGGCACTTGTTCCAAGCCCTCCGTCGGTGGACTGGAAGGCCTGGCTGGAGCATCGGTTCGGCCTACCTATCCCAGAGCGTGCACGTGGTGTCCCTCGGACTTGGCTGAGGCACTTCAGTCTACACCTGACGAGGTCGTTAGGACGCACCTCGTTACTTACCTTCTTCAGCTCTTTGGTTGGGTCCTGTTTCCAACCCCACAGGGCGATTTGTGCTACCCCAGCTTCGCCCGCGTCGCCGAGTCATTGGTTGATGTGGAGGTGAGCCGATGCATCAGTATAGTTGGGGATCAACCGTCCTTTGTGCCACATGCCAGGAGTTGTGTAACGCTTCAAGGCGCGGCATCGCTGCTACCCCCAACCTGACCATCTGCTACGTACTCCTGCAGCTGTGGAGTTTGGAGCACTTCCCTGTTGGGCGGACGGCCTTCAAGAGAGCGGTGCACCCGTACGTCGAGTTGGACGACCCGATAGACGGGCCCACTATGGGCTTACGATGGACTACTGCCCATCTACGCTGGGCTAAGGACAGATCAGCGAGGTGCTACTCATTGTTCCATAACGAGTTCGAGTCGTTGCACAACAACGACATCATCTTGGCTCCATGGACTCCAGATTTCATGCAGACGGTAGTGCCACACAGGCTGTCTGTGCAATGCACCTAGGACGCTGAGTTATGAACGACAACCTACCATCTAGTGTTAGCACATATGGTGGAGCCCTACTATCGAACCCCAAATTTGTAATATGGGTTCCACTGTGCAAACCTATGCTATTTCCCTGGATCGGTAGATAGCATGCACAAATACATACTTGATTCATACACATACATCGCATACATTGTTCAACAACATAATTATTACATAACAGGCTGTATGGCCAAGAGTCTTACAAAAGGGGGCACGCAGGCCGCCATACTACATATATCAGAGTACAGAGATAACAGATAAGGGCGGAAGCAAAAGTAACGGTAGTGGAGCCATTCGCTCTGCCCATAGGTAAGCGACTGGGGGTCCCAGCCTAAGCTTCACTGTCTTCTCCACCATTTGGTCCAGTGGCCGAGTAGTGGTCATATGGATCTTGGTCAAGAGGTTCTGAAAGATTATATTAAGCGAGCCTGAGTACACAACTGTACTCGCGAGCCAATACACAATGCAATTATTGTACATGCTAGGCTAATCAAGGGAGGTTTGGATTTATTTTATTCGTATAAAGCCAGGTTTTGAATTAGAGTATTTAGCAGCAATTTCATGAGACTTAGCATTTTAACACAAGATTTGTAAATTGAGTTTTTGTGGTAAAGTACTAGTGGAGATCCCATCTCCTATACCATTGAGTGAGTTCGTCCACTCAATGCTCAGGCTATCCCATATTTACCACTGGCCCCTGACCAGGCTTTCACAATTCTCTAGGCTATAGCCCAACATTTCCAACTGTTGGGTTCTAACCCACCCTTTTCATTACAGACACAAATGGTTTTATGAAAAGGAAAGCTATATCAAGCAAGTTCTCAGCATCGCTCTTGACTGTGAGCACGGCTATCTAGATAGTTTTCTTACTCTCAGAGTTTGTACACTTTACCCACAAGAGATAAATCAACTTATACTGCCCCAACACACATCCGTAGGTGTGTGGCTAATGTTGATTATCACAAGGCCTTTACAATGTCCCACCTCATTGCAACTTCGCACCACTAGGTACCACCTCCTTCGAACTCTCCTGCTTGTCCCCGGCAGGTCTCCCTTTAGTGTCATGCAGTTCCTATGACTTCGTTCTCCCTGTCTATCCATCCGCATCCACCAATGGCGAAGCCATGCCGGGGCGAACAAATTAGTTAGCCAGGTCGTAGGTGTTACCGACTTGTGGTTGCACTGTTTTACATGAGAGGTCATTACCAGATTCGGTCCTTAATTGACTCGGACGATACATCCACTGTAATATCCCGATTCTCATTAGTGAGTGCAATAAGATTAGAGAAGGAATTAAGGGAATGAAAAGAGGAAAAATTCAGAATTTAGAGCTAAATGGGCTTCCAAGTGAAAGTTAAGTGACAAGGGAAAATCAGCCCTTTTGGCCCATGGCCCATGGGGGATCTGGCCACCATCAAAATGAGAGAAAACCCTAATGTGTACTGTAGCTACAGTACCCACGCCGCTGCTACAGTACCCGCACGCTACAGTGGCCTCCGCTTTAGCCCTCGTTGCCGTCTTGTTCTTGCGTGCTTTCGGCTAAAGGAGAAGAAGAGGAGGACAAAGAAAAAAGGAAGGAGAGGGAGAAGATCTTCTTCGTAGGGGTTGATTTTCATCTTCCAGCGGTTCTATAAGGGTAACACAAGGCGTTCTTCGTTGTTCTATCCTTATTAGATGCGAATTCGATTAGATTGATTGAGTCGATTTGCTGCTGTCAGAAATTCAATTTTGTCCAGCGTGTTGCGGGGGCTGTTTCGACATCTTAGAGGCCGAATCAAAAGTTTTGATCTCCTAGAGTTATTTAGATAATGTTCTTAGCTTTCGGTGGCCGCCAAGAACACCTGATTCCGATGTACGGATCAAAAGTTATGATCGTTTTAGTTTCTGCTGTCCAGAATTCTGACGAGAATTAGCAATCACTGTAATTGTTAAAATATGACCTATATAGAAGATGATTCAGAAGTCTTGCCCATAACAACTTTTGTACGTGATCTCATTAGCTTTCAGTATTGATAAAGAACACCCTATTTGGATTTGTAGAATAAAAGTTATGCACGTTTTAAGTTGACTGTCTAGAACCCTAACGAGAATGAATTGTTGAAATGCCTTTTAATATATCATCAAGTTAATGGCAAATTCAGGGCTTTCACCCAACTAGGTTATTGTAGGTCTGGGTCTTAGATTTTGATATTGATAAAGAACACTAATATTGTGTTGGCCAATTAGAAGTTATGGCTTTTTTCGTGCTGCTGCCCAGAAGTGTCAGGCAGTTCTGACAGAGGGTGTTCATCGGTCTTTTGGGGCTTGGTACATTTAGAATTTGGGATTTCCATCAACTAGGTTGTTGTAGATAATCTTGTTACCTTTCAAACAAGTCTGAGTTTACATTTTTATGAATTTCAGAGCAAAAGTTATGTCAATTTTAGTATTGCTGTCCATTATAGTTTTCTGATGGAATGTAATTCAATTGGAGTAAAATTGTGTAGTTAAACGTTGGGGTGTTGGGGTTTGTGTTGCGAGTAGTGTCTTGACATTGTGGTTCTTATTGAGTAAACTAATGTTGTAGGAGGTGAGGCTCCTAGGTTAGCAGCATCGTCGTTGCCTCCTAACGCATCGCAACGCTAAAGGCAAGTACTATGTCGTTGTATGAATTGTGTATGTTGGATGCTTGATGTTCGTACTGTGTTTTCATTTGATACGTAAGAAGTTCCGATGATTATGTTTCTTCCGTATGTGAAATTCATAAGTTCAAAGATGATGCTAGTCGTTGTTCATAAGTACATTCATGCATCCACGTTCAAGTTCCGTCCACGAGAGTGGAACTCCACGGGAGTGGAGTCTAAAGTTGCATCCATGTTCATGTTCCGTCCACGGGAGTGGAGTCTAAAGTCTCATCAATTCCAGTATGGGCATGTGAGTCCGACCATTCCAATGTGGGCAGTTTGGACACCCGTATGAAACGTTCTTCATACGGTATCTTGGATCCCCGTATTTCGATAAATACGGGCTTGAGTGAACACCGACGGGTGTGTCACTAGCTATACCGGTATAAGCACGTGTGCAGTCCATTCCTTTGATTATTTACATTCATCTCATACATTCATGAGTATTCAATTGTTGTATGTTCAGAAATTGTGAAGAAGTTGTCTTGTTCATGATGGTTGTCTATTCTTATTCATTGTACTTGCTGAGTCTTTGGCTCACTCTTGCTTTGATGTGTTTTAGGTACAATTGGCAAGAACGGCATGCATAAGAGGGAGTAGTTGTTTGGATGCACTCTCTACCACTCACCCTAAAGGCGTCTACCATTTAGTCTTTACTTTAATAATTAGCAAACTGTTTGAGAGTCGCGTATGATTGGTTAAATGTTTCAGTTTATTTGTAATAAGGAGAATGACAAATTTTGATTATGCTCATTAGACTATCTTCCATGCTTGAATGATCTTGGATATTGAGATTATTGTTAATTGATATAATTAATTGTTGGAACCTCGGTATAGCTAACTATACAAAGGAGGTTCTGCTGAAAAATTTGGTAAAGAGTCTTAGTAGTATTTGTTTTAATTTAATTTGAGTAACATTCTAGGCTCAATGCTGAGCTGGGATGTTACATCCACATACCAACATCCTCTCATGCCCCCAGCACCAGCCACTCTTTCCAGCCACCCAAGTCTAAATTTATTTTTTCAGGTTTTATTTTGTTTTCAAAATAACTTTTCGCCAACATACCAGCTAGGCTCCTAGCCTCGGCTGCCCAAATCCATTTTCAAGTTGTTTGAATGATTAATTGATGTCTGACAAATTGTTGCCCAAATGACAGTGATACTACGCCAAGTTAAGCACTTCCTTTAAGTAGTTAATTAATGGCTATTTGGTGTTCCATTAATCTAGAGTGACAAGGATAATGTCCAAGTTTTAAGGGTTGGGATTTTATACACAATTATTATTAAGGTAGTAGCTACAAGCTTAATTCAACATATTCATATATAATATAGCAATGCAATTTCATAAGTAAAACAATATAATTGCAAAAATTAGGTGCAAAATGATCAAAGTATTGACTCGCCTTGATCGAGGTACTGCTGATCTTGCTCTTGGTCTACTGGAGGGTCTTCGGGAGCTTCAAATTCTATATACACATAATTTAACCAAAAACCAAATAAGCACATATAAACTCAAATTATATTGAAAAAATTCAAATAAACTCCAAATTGGGTGGTTTCGGTTTGGTTTAGTAGATTTTGAATTTATATAAATTTAGAGACAAAAATCACTCGAATCGGAGTTAAAATGAGTAAGAACGGGCCTCCTGAAGTTGAAACCCTAATTTAAATTGCTGAAATAAACAGAGGAGGTAGGATCTACAGGCTAACAGACGGGACCACGGCTAATTCGTTTTCTTTCCGATTTTATTTTTAGCCGAAAAAATGTCTAGTGACTCACAGGTGGACCCGAATGCTTTTTCTGATTTTCTTTTCCATTTACATTTATTTTCCTTAAAAACATTATTTATTAACAACGGTCCCACGTGTCATAGGAATGGTCTACGACAGTGTATAGACTTTACTCTACAGCTTGGTCCACTAGTTCACGAGCTCATGCGCACTGTGCACTTATTGATGTCGGGCCCGCACGGCAGGGACTCAACACGAATGCTTAGGGTATTAATTCGGCTAGATTTCTGCTCGAGGTCCCACATGGCAGTGGCGTAGGGGCATCATTAACCCACAGTGATTATTGCTTAGCTTTAATGCGGTCTAATTACTCGGCTACAGCACATGTCCGGCGCTCCGACACAACCCGTTGGGTGTGAACTACTCTAGCCCATCGCCGGCGATTCATCCCGCGGCGGTGCCAGCTAGTGCCCAAAATGGAAACCCTGAGTACTTAGGACCCTACTGGTGTCGTCGGCGGAGCTCCGGTGACCCGTGGCGTTGGCGCGACGTGATTTTGGCGGTAGAGCTGACGGCTGAAATGGTGTTCTACCAAACTAGCGATGCTAATGCCTAACTAACGTGAGCATGAGCATGTGGGGTCACCAAGAACTCACTGGTATGACACGGGGTAAGGGAGATGGCCGGAGGTGGTCTAGCGGCGACGAGCGGCGGCAGCGAAGGGAGCTTCTAGCGGCGACGAGGCTCTGCACAAAATGATGTGCATTCAACTCATGGAATAGCTTCAAGAGAGTAAGTATATGGTTCAGAAGAAATGAATTGGAGTGTACTTCACCGGAGTGGAGGATTCCTGGGTTTTGGTTCAACGGGCTAGAGGGGAGGAAGACCAGAGCTAACGACCGATCCTGCGAATGAAACACTAAATTGACTTAGGGGTTTTATCGATGGTCGATTGGAACATAATGTGACAGAGTAGAGGAGCATGAGAGTCTCTGGAGCACCGGCGATGATGCGGGTGTGCCATGGCCGAAAACGGCATTGGTGCTTTACCTCAAGCTTGAGCTCAGCAGCGAGATGGAGAAGGTGGGATGTGGTCTGGTGTGGTGAGTAAGGGACACAAAAGAGCCAATTGGGTTGCTACTTATAGCCGGGAGGCGGAGTTCGCACGAGGGCAACGATGTGCTCGGCGCAAGCGCCAGCATGGTCTCAGGGAGGAATGGGCGAGGAGTGGACGTGAGTTGGCGACACAGTGATCTTTGATCGACGCCTGATCGACGGTGAGCGACAGCGTCGCATTGCATGCTTGCAATGTGGCGATCAAACTCTGAGAATGGTTGACGCTGAGGAAGCTTTGGGCGATGTCGCCGGGAGGAAGGAGGTGGCCAGTGCACTGGGATGGCTTGGACCGAGAGCTGGTGCGGCTGCAACACAGTGGTCCAATTGGGTTCGATCGATGGAACGGCTTGGGTGGCAACCGGGTTTGGTCGCCCTTCAACCGGAGGATTAGTAAGAGAGAGGGAAAATAGGTTTAAGGAATGAGATAAAGTTTTAGGGTTAGCTAAATATTCTGGTAATTTCATTTGGTAATTTTCATGTAATGCCAGATATAGCTTGATCTTTGTTTGACACTTACAATTGGACTTTTTGATTAATCAAGGAATTGGGTCTTAGAATTATGTAATTATGGTTTTGGCCTTATGATTTTATGCCTTTATGGTTCTCCGGTTTTGTACCACTTATGTCGGCAAGAAGAGAAAATGCAATTCAATAAGTCTCAAATATGCATGCAAAAAGGATGACAACAGTTATCACACAAAAAGTTTTAAAAATCACATAATTTTGCATTTAAGACTTTTGGGATGTTACACCTACATGCCGCAGTGCGTAATGCGACAGTTTGGTTTGTACCAAGTCGTGCCCCCTCCGGACGGTAGGGTCCTGTAGCGAGTCGTACACTTATGAGTCAAACTTCATCCGAGTAATATTTACACTTCTTAGTCTTCTTTTCTAATATCAATCCTTTTAAAAATGCAGGCAATCGAGGGCGGGTCGGCATAATCAGGACTAGCAAGCAGTCCAGCATGAGTGGACCACGGCATGGACGGAGACAGCGCACTTGGAGGTCTTACAGGAGCAGCGTCCGTACAACGTTTGGACGTACGGTGAGTACCTGGAGTGGTACGTACCACGGTCGCGTGCCAAACTCACATTTCCTCCACCGGAGCGCCAACGTAGGTGACGCACCACGAGAGCCTCCGCCACTCGTTCGATCATCACAACGCTTCGCGGCGTGATGACACCGTAAGACACTTGCAACCTCTGGTCGTTTCATTGATGATATTTGTACTCTTCGTTAATGTACCATTATGTATGTCACTTCAGTTGGAGTGGGCACAGCGCATCGCAAGTGCATCGGAGACCACATCCGTAGCCCAAACACAACACTGGGGCTACTGAAAACTTTGAAGTACATCTTCACGAGTTGAAGAAGATAATAAAGAACTTGAGCTACGGTCGTTCGATGGACGACGTTCTACTCATCGGGCACCAAGTGGGGGGGGCATGCTCACCCTCTAGATCATCATGACCTAGCGAGTCTGGCTGGCGTCGTAACGCTTCCCGTCGGCCATCCGCAGGCTAGATCGGTGGGGAGGTAAGTTATGTACAAATCTACGTTTTGCTTTTTTGGTCATGCCTTACGTTCCGCTAACATCATGTCGTTATCCCTCCGCAGGTCCGTCGGGATGCATCATTTCTACTGTCCGTGTTCGGTACACAGACTAACGCTCCCCCTCGATCATCTGCACTACACATCCGGGAGGTACGAGATTCTCAGTTTACGTCCAGAGTGTTTATTTTGACTAACATTGTTCCGTCTTGCAGGCTTAAGTTGACCGTGGAGTGATGGCCGTTCACGTCCACTGATGATGAGGATACAGGCCTCCCAGCTCCTACCAGGGAGTAGTACACTGTGTTAGGGTTTGGACCATGGCTGCCAGGGTTTGGAGCGTACGCATGGCATAGCTCCTCCAGGTTCGCTGTCCCACCGTACGTTCAAGGCTAGAGCTTCTTCAGGTTGGCTGGCACACCGTACGTCCAAGGTCAGAGCTCATCCGCACGACCGGAGTTGCAAACATCGTACCTTGGGACGGACAATTCAAGAGTGGATTTATACAGTCCGTCGTTCATAAATTCATTGAAGGTGGCCCCCTGTTCGGCATGCCTCAGCAGGAAGACATGTACGTTTACCAGACTCAGCTGAGTTAGCTTATTGGTGCCCCTCCATCCACTCAATAGACTCAGCGGTCTCCATACCCCCTCCGATCCGACACGCGCTCTCTGGACCTGCTGACGTATCCCACGGGACATGTTGGACGCAAAATAAGGCCGCGTATGCACGCGCAGCGAGCAGAGAGCAGTGGCTCAAACAAGTGAGCTATATTGTATCCTGTGTTATGCGATTTTGTTTTGGTACACTTGTATTCATATTTTGTTTTGCTATATTTGTACGCATATTTTTTATGTTATGTGTGTACTGCTACGTCATATTGTATATCAACATTTTTAATGGAGTTGCAATGCAGATTTTTTCTATAGATAAAATTTACGACATTTCAAAATGGTTACAAGTATTACATGCGTGCGGTTTGGTTACAAGTATTACTTGGTACACACACAGGTTTTTAGCACTCGGGGTGAAGGAGGATGCAAACTTCCCACATTCCAAGTCACATGAAATCATGAAACCCTAATTTCTGAAGTCTAAAATCCAAATTTTGATACCTAAACCCTTAATTTTTGAGATAATTTCAGAACACATATAAAATTTTAGAAATATTACACAATTAAGTCCACTGTGTAAGGAGCCTTTAAAAATAAATTTCATAATTTTTAGAACTCATTTTCTATATTTATAAATTCCTACAAACAATATATTTAAATGAAATTGCGAGAAAAATTTAGAATGAATAAAATTATGAAAAAATTACACAAGAAATTAAGCTATGTCTAGAGGCTCCACAAAATTTTGCATAATTTTTTGAACTCATTTGATATATTTTAAAATTCCTACAACAACACGTGGCCGCTGAAACCCTAATTTTTGGAGGAGGGAGAATCCGCACAACTGCCGTGCGAGAGCTCCTCCACCGCATGGTGGTCGTGCGGCAGTTCCTCCTCTGCACAGTGGTCGTGCGGGAGGTCCTCCACCGCACAGTGGCTATTCGGGAGGTGGCAAGTGGCGGGAGGAGAGGGCTGGCCGCACGGTGGCCATGCGACAGGGTGCCATTTTTGCAAATAACGTGCGACGATGGTCATTCTTGCAAATACACGGTGCAAAAGCGACAATACGGCTAAAACCTCAGAGGATCGCAACATGTATACAACCACCGTGATAGCTGTCAATTGTAGCCATTGTTGAAAAGGACAAAAATATAAAATTTCAAAGCGGGAATATGAAGTTATTTGATAAGGGGTAGCATGCAAAGATTTGAAAACTGTCCACTAAATGTATAATATCTTGGTGGACACATGTCTCCTCAATGAGTACGTGGCCTACATGCATGTAACATTGAATCAACTCATGTGTGGATCGCCATGTGTATATTGCCATGATGATCACCGTCAATTGTAGCCGTTGTTGAAAAGGTAAAAAAGACAAAAATTCAAAGCTGGATTACAAAGTTTTCTGCAGATGGATAGCAAAGATTTGAAAACTCCCTATTAAATGTCCATTGTCTTCTTTGGTGGTAAAACCCATTCTATGGTTTTTCTTCCTTTTATGAAAACTTAACAATTAGGAAATAAAATAAAATAAAATAAACAACATGTGCTACACCATGCCCTCAATGAGTACATGGCCTAAATGCATAGAAACAACTCAAGTGAGGGTCACCACATGTAAATAACCACAAGGATCACTATCAATTGTAGCTGTTGTTGAAAAGTAAAAAAAAGAAATATTTCAGTGTTGGAACATGAAACTTCCTGAAAAGAAGTAGCAAAGATTTTGATATGGGGTCGCTCGATCTTCTCGACGTAGGATTAAGGATACTCACGTGACGCTTGCTGAATCGTAGTGATCCCTCCTTTGCTGCTTGGCCTTTTGTCCTTGGTGCTTGGCCGCATGGACCTTCTCCCCGTGAGGGCCACATGAGTATCTTTCCCTTGCTTTCCCACGGCCTTGGCAGCAAGTGTGTCTGACATCTTCTTTGTACTTCTCCATTGCTTCGGCCCTGGCCTCCCTCTCTCCCCTCTCGATTCCAAAGTCTTCACACTTGTTGAACCCGAGAATGAACAAAGTATTGGCATGAGGTAGTATCCATTTCTCATCCAAAATACAAGAAAACTCATTAAGAAACAAAAGCACATGTTGGTTTAGAAGTTTGGCTCTTGCCCTAGTCATTGGACCTTTAGGCACATCATGAACATTATCAATATTGTCTTGGAAAATGTAGTAGTAATAGGGATATCCTCTTGAGATTTGGATACTGGTCATTAAATCTCTAATATGTTCTTCCTCGGTGGAAACCATTCTATTGCTTTTTCCCTTTTATGCAATCTTAAAAATAAAGAAATGAAATGAAATAAACAAAACAAATTATCGTGTCCATAAAAAGTTATGTTGTATGCATGCAAGAGTACAACACATGTGAGGATCGTCATGTGTATAGAACCATAATGATCACCATTGAGTGGTTGCAATTCTTTTTCCTCTGTTGCACAAACACTTATGGTCTAGCCATAAGTAACACATTTCATTGGTGCAAGTATAAATGACTAATTGTGCTAACAATTCTCCTCTCAAACAAAATGTCTTAACCAATCACACATTTACTCATTGAGTTATCTTTGTGGAACCAAGAACAAACATCTGTGTTCTTTTGCCTCAGATCTTCTCCTAAGCACTAGTGGATGCAAAAGTTGAAGAACGACATTGCTAGTACTTGGGATTAAAGGGGAGTCTCCGTGCATAAACTTCAAACCTATTGGATCTAAAGAGGATCTCGAACAAAATGTAGGACCTTACTATGAAAATACCTAATTATTGAATGTTGTTCTTTCACTAGCATTGGTGTTGACCTCGATGTTGATTAGAGATGTGAGGAGGTGTCTGATCATGAATTTATGTGAGAAAAACTTAGGCAGAATAGTCTAAGAAAACAAAAATCATGGTAGATCCATCGCTAGGGCAAAAATAAAGCTTTGCCTACCTGCATATCAACTCACACCCTCTACTTAGCTTACCGGCAATAAGTCTCATCAGTCAATTCGGGAATCAGTTTGAGATAAGTGATTATAAGTGCTCAGAAAGTGAACAAGGAAAAGGAGGAGCAAGTTAAAGAAAATGAGGGAAAGCCTCTCCCGCCAACACCAACGAGACGTTAGCGAGGGGGGTTAACGGACATGATCTCTTTCTCCGACTGTTACTGACAAAGCTTTGATTATCAGCTTATATACAACGTCTCAACCTTACAACCTTGCCAATGAACGCTTATAAACAAAACACACACGCTGCCTTTCCTAAACCGGCTGATTGTGCAACCATTTTTGGTTGTTGGAGGTTCCATTATAGAACTCAGACTTGGGAAGGTCAAGTCAAGCAGAGACAATCCCAATCGGATCCAACCCTGCAAACCCGTAACCCGGTACGGTCCTCCTGCCCCAGGGGGCACGGTCGCACGGGACATCCCACGTTCCCACCTCACTCCCCTTTTTATCGTGGGATGAGAAAAAGAAATCAGATGGCCTTGGCCCATGATAGGAAGAATATCGGTGGTACGATGTATAAATTATAAAAAGCAAGCCAGGCATTGAAGAGGAAGAAACAGTGAGAAATTGAAATAGAAATTTCTCGGGAGATTTATACACGCGAAGAGCAGTAAGCTTCGCCTGCTTTCTTCTTCCAAAGTAATCTATCTCCTGCATCGATTAGAGTACTGCTTGAGGTTGCACACTTCTCTTTCTCCTTCTGATTATTTTTTAGTGTTTTTTTTCTGATTCTAGTTTTGTGTGTGTTTTCTCTCTCCTCAGAATCTCTTTGCTTTCAGGCGCTTTCCTCACCGCCAGTCGCTGCCGGATTCGCCGTCTTTGCTCCCTTTCCGGCGGTTAAACGCTTGAGCGGCGACGACGGCCAATCGACCGCCGATCGAGCCAAGATTGCATTTTGATGGGCTAGGCGTGCGCTCCTGGAGGCGTTTCTTGGGGGCCATCTTTGGTTCCGGATCCATGGCGGCCGGCGACATCTTGGGCTCCCCTTTCCCCGGCTAGTGTTGTGTGGGGGGAGGGTTTCTTTCCTTGGTGGGTCGTCTGGGTTCTTGCCAATTCGGGAAATCTGTCTGAACTCCGGAGTGCAGCTGTGTAGTAGAGTTTTGGATGTGGATGGGGTCGGTGGGGGATGTTGTGGAGATCAGCTCCGATGAGGAGAACGTTCCTGTGGCCACCAGGAAGTTGCCGATCGACCCCCTTGAATGGGTTGCGGGGCTTTTTGATGAGGATGACGAGGAAATCAGGGAGGATTTTGATGATCTCGTGGTTATGAGTGAGCTGTCGGCGCCACCAGTGCCACAGAAGAAGGGCAAGCTTGATGGTTGTGGTGGTGATGGGGAAGACGATGATTGTGTGGTTCTAGCCTGCGACCCTGATAAGGCGGTTACCGTCGCGGAGGATAAAGGGAACGTGGGAGATGGCAGCTCAGATGAATTGCAGATAGTTGCGGAGAAAGGCCCGGTATTATCATCCTTCCATTTTAATCCATACCATTGCATTTTTTCATGGAAGCAGTACTTTGTTATATTGGAGACAATGTATAGATATGAAATGTTCGGTTGCATTCATATTAGTGAAAAGTGTTCACAATAGGGTAACTATTATGTTTTGAACTGTGTGTGACTACCTTGTGCTGATTTCATTGGACGCGAATGTGTGACTTTAGGATCAAGTTGCTAAGATGGTTTAGTTTCTGAGAGACAGCATACATTAATTTGATCTCCTGTGTTCACTGCTGTGGAACATATCTTTTGATTCAAAATAATATGAAAGCGGTTAAAGATATTTTTATTCGACTTATAACGTGGAAGTGTGTTGCTTAAGTACATAAATTATTCCATGTCTACCTGTTCATATTGTCTATGAATATCTGTAGTTTTTAGTTCATGTCAAGTTTAACAAAGAGAATTTAAGAGCTTTTTTGTAGAAACTACAGTTTACCTGCAGTAGCATTCCTTTATTATTTACCTTAACAATTGTATATTCATCTGCAGGTAGCATGCAGGGACTTCCCTCACTCACGCCATTTATGTTCTGACTTGCCCTTCAGCACTACTTCTCATGTGAAGCATTGTAGAATGGCAAGTAACAAACATTTTCACTCCCTGATGCTGTTGGCAATATGATACTATGAATATACTACCAGAGTAGTCAATAGCTTTTGTTTTAATGCGATTGCATTGTTGCTTTTTAAATGCAGTGCCACTGTTTTGTATGTGACGCTCCAGCTCCATGCAATTATTGGGGTAAAGGGATCTCGATTAAAGATCATTGTCATGCTACAGATAAGGAAACAAAGTGGAAAACGCTGAGGGAAGCATTCAAGTGCAAAAGTCTGCCAGCATCTCATCCAGAAAAACACCAGAATGATGTATACCCAACAATTACATCACCCAGACAGCAAGATATACAGTGTCAAGTCTCAGTCCCACAATCACATCCGTCTTTTATACCAAATGTGAGCCACCCTTCTGTTGCCAACCGAAGTCCTCTTCTGAATGTTGTGAGTCAAAACCAACAAAGACACACCTCAGTTAGTGTCTCACTGAATGTAGCGCGAACTGTCTGTGCACCAAGAGCATCCCCTGCGACAAGAGCTGGAAAAGGTACAACAAATGCTCACACCCCTCAAGTTACTCATTCGCGCGCGAGATTCAAAAGAGTAGGGTCTGCTTCTCCAGGCCTCACAACCCCAAATGCTAACCAGTTTGGTTCTGCTGTTCCAAACAATGCCCCTATGCACCAGGCATTGCCGCATATATCCCAGCCAGTTCAAGTTGAACCAATAGCTAACGCTTTCACTGGTACTGTTCAAAACAATGCCCCTCAGAGATCTCTCAGTGCTCCAATAGCATATCAGGGTCAGCCAACGGTACCTTGTCAGGTTGCCTCAAATGAAATGCATGGCATAGGAGCACAATTTTCGCGTTGCACCTCGCTTACGACTCAGAGAACACAATTCCTGCAAGAACCAGTAATGGATGTTTGCACACAAAGCTGGCAAGACATACTTCTTAGTGTGGCATCTGATCAGGGGGTGGGTCTTCACGCTGAATCTGTTGCAGCGACGGCAAACTTGATGTCTTCTAATGGGCATGACTTGTCCAATCACACAACAGATGGTAACGTTCAGGCAGACGGTCCTATGCAAACAACACAAACTTTGCACCATCTGAATTGCCAGAGCAGTCTTGTTCCAAATGAAGTTCATCTTAATAGTTTTGTCAGTTGCCCTGCGGACGGATTATTGATAGAAGCTGCTCATCAGAGTGAGTCTTCAGGATTGGATTCTCCAGATCTTCTATTTGACTTTGAGCTCGAAGGTTGGCATTAAGCAGTGCCCTGACAGACTGCCTTTGCATGTTCCGAACCTCATGGACAATAAAACCCGGTGCCGTTGACAAGCTGGTTCAAAGGTTACCTTCGTAGGACCGAGGGGGTGATGTTTCTTGTACAGTGTAGGTTCTGTGGTACAAATGTTTTGTTTCATGGGTTGCTGTTTACATAGCAGTAATACAGGCCTTTTATTAGGCCTTAGATGTTAACGGTTATCGCTCTGAAGTAAAAGGGCAGTATTTCAATTCCCTAGCTGTTGATCGTCTACCTATGGTCCATATTAATATTATAGTGCCAAAATGCATGTTCGAGGTAGTACTCAACCAGAGGTCTACTGAGCACTGATATGGTTAATCTCCTGCACCTGCTGTGGTACATCTTTGGGGTGTTTGGTTTGAGGGATCACCTCATCCAAAGATGGGTTGGTCCATCATGGAATCATCCTATAAAATTTGGTTGGATGACAGTCCCTCAGTTTGTACTAACTTCATGCTTACGAGGGATGATGTAGTGGGACTATCCATTCCATTCCTCGAATCAAACAAGTGGGTATAGCTTGCTGATACAGTGATGCCATATGGCTTTGCTTGATAGTAAGTAGCAAACTGTGCTTCTCCTGATAAGCCTTTCACAATATTTGAGTTACAAATAGCTAAGCTGGCTATGTAGTAGAATACTGAAGCAGGAATCAGATGCAATGCTTGGTTTGTTCTTCCTCCATAAATAACAATGCTGCTTCTTTTTTTGCGTAGAAAAGAGAGGCATGCCATAAATCTCAATTATTCAGTTTACACATTTTGTGTCAGTATGCACAGAGCAAGTCTTGGCTCCTGTTAAGACGGATCGAAGGCGTAGTGCATGTCGACGGCGACGGTGATGTGCCAGGTGCACCGTGTTCCCTTGGGGAAAACGACGAGG
Organism: Ampelocalamus luodianensis; assembly: GCA_036346255.1. Classification (NCBI taxonomy): domain Eukaryota; kingdom Viridiplantae; phylum Streptophyta; class Magnoliopsida; order Poales; family Poaceae; genus Ampelocalamus; species Ampelocalamus luodianensis. The sequence goes on from CM070636.1 coordinate 9,490,534, forward strand.
TCGCCGGCGCCGAACTCGACGTGCTCCTTCTCCGGCGAACCCTCCACGGCTGCCTTCACCTTCCCTCTCACGATGTAGCACGTCTGCCGCGCGTCGTAGGTCAGAGCGTATCTCCCAGGAGGGCCGCTCCACCTACGTATTTCAAGAACCACTTGTGAGACAGTATATGTACGTATCAGCAGAAGATTGTTGTACACGAACACATGCTCGTCTACTCACTTGGGCCAGGACTTGACGCCGAGCTCTGACAGGCGAGACGCCGGCGGCCTCCTCTCGACGGCGATGGAGCCTTTCGGCGCATCGACGTCCGTGCGCGTCTCCGAGCCGGAGCTCGAGCTCGAAGCCATGGACGTTGCAGATGACAAGTCAGGAGCAGGAGACGCAATCCGATTGGATATTTGGATTCAGTTTGGTTTGGTTTATAAGGCGCTGAGGCGAAGTTGCAAGCTGAATTGGACTCTCCAAGCTCTCTCCCTGACGGCATGTAACAAGGACAAGCTGACTCTGATGCTCGTACTGGTCGGCATGTAGTTGCCGAACTGTAATCTCCGAAGCCTTCCGGAGACTTGGTGCTGTCGTGCATCGCATCTCGACTCGTCGGCGGCTGGCGGCGGGAGGACTTTTTGCCTTCTGTGTCGTTTACCCGTGCCGGCTGGCCAGATGCGTTGACCGGCGGCCGGTCGATGACGTGGCGAGACCGCATTGGGCTCAACAGATGACCGAAGTGTTTGACCATACATAGATACAGAGGCTGGGATATATAATTGCTAGTGCACATTTTATCCTTGCTATGGCCAAACAACGGCTGTTCAACTCATTCTTCACCTGTTGTAAAATGGGAGAACTGATCATTTCCACACCATACATGTGTCTTTGCTTATTTAGGACTAAGTACAAGGTAATAGCTCAAATGGCATGATTTCAAGTGGAAAAACAAAATGTCAATTCCTTATGCTGACAGTCTAGTACTACACCCAATCACCAGGCATGTAACAGATGCTAATTGCTAACCATACCTGAACCCGTGCACTTCTGAACAACAGTTGAGAACATGGTGCATTATTCTAACCAATGCCCTTCTCTCTCTCGTACAATTTTTGACAATGTCTAACAAAGGAACTTAGCCAAGCGTGGATCAGATTGCCATGGTAGACCAGTCCGCGCACCGATTTCTCTGCATTTGATGCCTGCCTGCAACATGAACAGCAAGCTCAGAATATATCTCAATCAGGATTCAGGATCAGCGGGAGAACAAAGCTATTTCTTTTGTGGCATTTCCATAGCAGAAAACAGAAATTGGCTTACCACTTGGCAAGCAAAAGGCAGCATCTTTTCGGCAGGCATCTCTGTGGATAGTCCTATGTAGAATCAATAGGGGAAACGGTAATATTATGATAAAGTGTCAACGGTAACTAACTGGTATTTACTATTGAGGTAAAACCAATATAATTGGCTGGCATTGAATGTCATTATACAAGAAACATATTTTTCATATCGAGTCCAGCAAAAAAGTAGCGGTTTTAGTACTTATTTCTAGCAAATTTTTTTGCTCATTAGGGAAAACATAATGAAGAAAAGGTAGAACATAGACAATCCGGAAGAAGTTAATATGCTTCACCATGAAGTACTGCTCCTATAAATGCATCCCCACAACCAGTGGTATCAACAAGCTCTGGAGCTGGAATACTTTCTGCTGTTCCTATGAGCAGTCTTCCAAATATAGTCCCAAGATCTCTTGCGGAGAGTCTCATGAACTAGAATGATATAATGGAGAAGGGTAAAATAGTAAAAGAGGTGCTGAGCAGTTGGCAAATTTCTCACAATATCTACGGCACAACAATCTCAAAGAACTGCAAGGACCAGAAATATTGTCAATTTGTCATACCTCGGATGATATACAAGTTGGTAGGGTGTCATCTTTATGCACTTTCAGCTTTAGCAACATTCTCTATATCTGCTCCGTCCATTCCAGAATCATCACCTGTTTGGGACTTGATGGTAGTGCGCAGGACGAAGGTGATGTCGAAAGGTGCGAGCTCCGCGGCCCACTTGCCAACACATCCGAAGGCCTCCTTGTTCCGTAGCATGAGGGCCAGCGGGTAGGAGATCGGGATCGTGATGGCGTGCGCCAGGAAGTAGTGGCGAAATTTACGCGAAGCCATGAGCAAGGCGTACGCTAGCTTCTTCAGCTCCGTATATCTCACCTTGGCCTCCTAGAGAGCCTCTGATACATAGTACATAGGATGCTGCCCGTCGTCCTCTTGGACGAGGACCGCACTAACCGCGGAAGAGGAGGCGGCGAGGTATAAGAGGAGCTGTGCCCCGGGTCTTGGGCTGGTGAGGCTTGGTAGTTGAGCAAGGTACTGTTTGAGTTCTTAAAATGCTGTCTGGCAATCCTCTGTCCATCGGAATGGCTCCGCACCCCGGAGGGTCTTGAAGAAGGGCAAATCTCGCTCCGCCGAGCGAGATAGGAATCGGCTGAGGGCTGCGAGGCGGCCCGTCAGCTTCTGCACCTCTCGGGCGCTACGGGGCGGCTCCATCTCTTGTATGACCTTGATTTTTTCGGGGTTGGCTTTAATACCCCTGTTTGATACGAGAAACCCCAGGAGTTTGCCCGCCTTGACCCCGAAGGCGCACTTCTCGGGGTTGAGCTTGATTCCCTCCGCTCGGAGGCTGGCGAAGGTTTCTCGTAGGTCCTCGGGGTGGGAGCCTGCTTTTGACTACTATGTCGTCGACGTAAGCTTCGACGTTCCGGCCGAGTTGCCATGCCAGGACTTTTGTGATGAGTCGGGTGAAAGTTGCTCCCGTGTTTTTCAGCCCGAAGGGCATGCGATGGTAGCAATAGGTGCCAATGGGTGTAATGAAGGCGGTTTTTGCTTTGTCCTCCTTGGCCACAAATATTTGATGGTACCCGGAGTAGGCGTCCAAGAAGCTCATCAGCTCGCACCCCGACGTGGCATCCACCAGCTGGTCGATGCGCGGCAAGGGGAAGTCGTCCTTTGGGCATGCCTTGTTGAGGTCGGTGAAGTTGACGCACATACGCCATTGGCCGGTGCTTTTCTGGACCAGGACGGGATTGGCTAACCATTCGAAGTGCTTGACTTTGCGAATTACTCCTGCTCTTAGGAGCTTGGTGATCCCCTTCTTTGCTGCTTTGAGGCGCTCGGGCGTCATGCGCCGGAGCTTTTGCTTCTTTGGGGTTGCGTCTGCCCTGATGGCCAACCGGTGCTCGATTGTTTCCCGGACAATTCCCGGGATATCCTCCGGACTCCATACGAAGATGTCGGCGTTGTCGCAGAGAACCCAGAGGATGTTGTTGTGCTCTTCCGCCTCGAGTTTGGCTCCCAGGGCCACCGTTTTCTCCGGGGAGGAGTCCCTGAGGGGAACACTTCGTAGCTGCCCCTCCGGTTTGGCCTTCGAGGCCCATTTGCCAATCGGGGCTCTGCCCTGCGCCCCCGTGTTGGCCTCGACAGCGTGAACACGCCGGGTATGCGAGCCCAACTCCATTTCGGCTTGGCAGGCTAAGTCTTGGTTTGCGCGTATCGTGATGATGCCTCTGGGCGCGGGGATCTTTATGCACATGTAATTGTGATGGGTTATCGCGTCAAAAGTGTTGAGCGTGACTCTGCCGAGGATGGCATTATATTGGTAGGGCATCTCAACCACATCAAAGATTATGGTCTCCGTGCGGGATGCAAGGTGGTCGCCAAATGTGACAGCCACGGCGATCTAGCCCAAGGCCGTCACGGGCCTACCTCATTCTCCAGTCATTTGTCTTGTGGGCCATCTTTGTCGAGTTAAGGTTTGCGTAATTTTGTTTCTACGTTTTCTCTTAGGAGCGTATTTCTCTATAGTATATGTTAGGATTACACTTTGTTAAGCCGAAAGCGTAATCGAATTACGCCAAGCCTACTAATGGTATGCTTACGGTATTCTCGTGGGGACATTAGAGCAATAGCGATCAACAAGCGATTTGATCATGTTAATCCCAGACGATCTCTAGGGATCATCATCTTGTCGAAGGCTTCCGCGAATAGGAGATCCGCCGAGCTCCCGCCGTCTATGAGGACACGCCTGACCTCATAGCCGGCTATGTTGGCGAGATGACGAGGGGGTCCTGGTGGGGGACATATATTCCTTGCACATCTTCAGTCCTTTTGGTAAGGTTATAGGTACTTCGTTACTTTCAGCGTATCGGTGGTTGGGAGGCCAGTGGAGAGGTGGTGGCGACGTGATGGATTTGCCGGCGACGCCTCACAGCGCGATCTAGCGTTGCCTCTTTGATGTTATGCCCAGCGAGGACCCCCCTGTGATCATGCTGATAACCCTGTGGTGATGCCCACCATGGCCTCCTCCTTCTATGCGTGGTCGCAGCGGTAGGGCTAGCAACTGATTGCCCGCCTCCTTCCTGTCTTCATGCTCGGGTGGTTGCTGGCCGCGGTGCATGTAGTCCTGCATGGTTGCGATGGTGCGGCGCATCCCGTTGTTGTGTGATCCTCGCCGTGGAGGTCACAATCGCGGTTTCCGCCGCTCCGCCGGTGTCTCCGTGTCGCCACCATGGTGGCCGCGGCCTCATCCTCGACCGCAATTTCCTCGACCGCCTTGCCTGCCAGCTTCGGGGGTGTGTCCCTCGTCCACATGATAGACATTTCGGTCTTTTTGCCAGAAGCTGATGCGCGCTTTGTTGGTGGCCGGTACGGTTGCCGCTTCCTCCTTGGGCGACTTGTTCGATGGTGCGGTGTTTGGTGCGGCTTCCTTCCTCCGGCTACTGTCTTTCTCCACCCGGGCGTATTCTTCTATTTTATCGAAGAGTTCTGCGAACGTGTGTGCTGGCTTACGGGCCAATCTCTCCGACAGGGGGGCCTTTTTGCAGTCCGCAGGTTGCGGCGTTTATGATGGTGATCTCGTTGGCCCCTTTAACTTGGCACTTCACCTTTGCGAATTCCCTGAAGAAGCTACGAGGGACTCGCCGGGCCTACTTGACTGCGAACAGGTGTCCCGCGTCCTTCGGTTCACTGTAATTTTCTTGGTAGTTGTTGTGTATGTGGTCCCGCAACTGTTCCCAGGCGTATATAGACCGGGGGAATAGTAAAGAACCACGTTAGAGCGACACCCTTAAGGGCCAGTGTGATACTTTTCGCCTTGGTCGTGTCATCCCCTGCGCCGCTTCGACTACTGTTTCGTACACGCGTAGGAACTCCGAGGGGTCCGTGCAACCCTCGAAGGGTGTGATCTCTGGCATTTTGAAGTTTTGGGCCAGCGTGTTGCTTCAAGCTCGGTGCTCAACAGGGAGTTGGGGTCTCCCCGGAGTTGGGTTGTTCGGGATACCCGGGCCCCGGCGTTGGCGTGTTGCGCGGTGGGCTGTGGCTGGTTGGCGGTCATGAGGGCGCCTCCCACCGACTGCGGGAGGCTAAGCATGTCCCGTCGAAGGTCTGTCAACTCACCTGAAGTGCTTCGTAGACCTCGCGAGCTACGCCTGCGGTTCCCACGGGCTGGGTGTTTGGCAGGGACGCTTCGGTAGGCGGGGCATCGCCTCCCACGATATCCCCGTGTGTGGACTTATTGGCTTCCTCCTCTGCGGCCCGGGCGGAGGCGGTGACCGGTGCGGTCCGGCTCCGCTTTGCCCTCGGGGTGCTTGGGGCCACAGCCGCTGAAACTTTGGGTGTGGCCCTTCGGGGGGTCATTGATTTCCTTGGGTGTGGCTTTCCTGCCGAACCCCACGGACGGCGCCAACTGTTGTAGTGAGAAGACCAGACAGTAGAAAGAGGGGGACCCCCGGTGTTTGAGAGACCGGAGGGTCCTCCGGAAGGGGGCTCGGTTGTTAAGTGTATATGTATTACCCAAAGAGAAAGTCTTCCTCTGTTACATGGTGGAGGGGGCTATTTATAGCCTCCTTGTTGGGCACCTAAATTTACATTTGTATCCCTAAGAAAGTACTGTAACTGTAGGGGCTGCAGGGGCTTTTATGCGCCCTATATGTAATCTTTGGTGCACGGTGAGTCTTCCTAAACGTAGTCTATCTGGGGAGTGCACCCGGTCCACCAATCCTGTTGCTCTTGTACCCCCCTGCAGAGATGACCTCTTGAGGCCCTTCGCTGGCCTATTCGGAGGGTCTTCGGGGTTCCTTCGTAGGGTCTTCGGGGCTACTCCGAGCGTCTTCAGAACCCTTCGGAGGGTATTCGGAGCTCCTCCGGAGGGTTTTCAGGGTTACTTCAGAGGGTCTTGGGACACTTCGGAGGGTCTTCGGGGTTCCCATGGAGGGTCTTTTGGACCCCTTCGGGGGGCCTTCGGGTAGGTCTCTGGGGAGACCTCCCGAGGATCCGTGCTTCATCGGGTCGTGGGGTCGGTGGGCGCCCCACGACAAATCTAAATGTTTATTTTGAGGAAATGGTTACAGAATTGTTGTGTCTTCCCCATAACTATATGATTACTTGCACATGATGACCAAAGATGCGCAAGTTCCATATTTGTAATGCAAGCCTTACTATAACATGTGATATATCAATTCCAGCTTCCTTGAGACCCGAAAGAACAGTTCCTCCAATTTCATCGTTGGCCACCTGAAAAGACATATGCGGGTTGAAATGGAGCAGTTTTTATTTTTTAATCTTCTTAACTTTATTTCCAATTCTAACCCCTTTGGTCACGCTATGACCCGTGGTGTGACCAAACTGTGCTGTCACGCCACCTACCACAGCGTGACCAAACCTGCCAGATAACCCCCCAAGCCAACACGCGTTCGTGTTTGGGCTAAGTCTTGTTACGCCAAGAGGAGTGGCGTGACAACACTCATTTACCACGTCAAGATCCGTGGCGTGACAACGTGCTTTTGCCATGCCACGCGTGGTGGCGTGACCAAAGAGGTTAGAATTGAAAATAAAGTTAGAAAGATGCTATCTTTAAAATATTTTTTTTAAAAAAGATTAAAAAATAAAAACTGCTCGTCGAAATGCGGCACATGGCATCCTTCGGTATAATTAGAGGCAGATTTGAGGACCAGCCAGCAAGGCCACGTCGTTCTTTTTTTTTTCGACCGTCCGATTTCGAGCTGGTTTCCGTCGCGTCCGTCCGATGCTTCGTGTGTTTTGCTTGCCTGCGTTCGCGTCGCTTCGTCTCGACCGTTCGATGTTTTTAACTCACTTTTCCGCCGTCCGATTCTCCCAGGCGGAACGCTCTCACGCGCGTTCCCTTCGTTCCCTCCGCTGCCTCGGTTCCTTCCTCGTACTCATCCCCTCCAGGTCTCCATCCAGTCTCCCTCTACGCTTTCTCCGCCGCCACCGCTCCTCCCCTTCCCCTCCCCCGGCCCCCGCCTAAATCCCCTCCAGCTTCCTCTCCCCCGGCCCCGTGCCCTCCACCAGCGCCTGCAGTGGCCGTCGCCGGGCCCGATTTCTCCCTCGCTTTTCTCCGGCTCTTCTTCTCCTAGCGCCGCCGCCGCCGCTCGGTAATGTGGCTAGGGCGCCACCTCGTCGGCCTTGCCGTTGCCGAGCTCCTCGCTCACGACCCCGCCAAGAAGACCCCAAGGCTCCTTCCCCGGCCTCACTTTCTCCTTTTCCTTCCTTCTTTCATTCCTCAGTCTTGGTCCAACCGAAAATTTCCCCAAGAGGCTGCCGCCTCCTGCTCCCAGCTCGGCCACCCGTGCTGCGCCTCCGACTGCCGCCGGCTTGGCCCGGCCCTGCCTGCTGCCACCGGCTAGCCCCGCCTCCTGCGCTTTGGCCCAGCTCCCTCGGCTCCTCTCCGGCGCGCGCCTGTGGCCGCGCGGCTCGGCCTCCGGCCGCCACGCCGCACCCGCGCCCCTAGCTCTTGGCTCGCCCGCGCCGCCGCCCGTGTGCGCTCCTCCCCCTTGCTTCCCTGTGCTGGATCTGGTAATTGTGCATGATCTGTGTGTGTACGTGTGTTCGATTGCTTATTTTACGTCGGTGTTGTGAATTTGAGAGATGTGGGGCATCTATACTCTGTAGGACGATTATGCTGCGGAGGACGAGGGGTACGCGGAGAAGCTGAAGAAGGAAACTCTCATGCTGTTCTTCTTAGCAACGTGAGTTCTCCTCGTTTTCGTTCGTAGATTGCTGAATTACGCCTTTCGTGGCTTCTGCCTTAATTCCACAACCCACCTGCCTTTTGTTGTAAAGCTCGAGTGGACTGTGTGTTGGTACAAAATTTGTTTGAGATTCCAACGCCACATAAATTACTATAACATAGGGAAAGTCTCTATATTTTTAACCCACCAGTGATTATTACAACTGGGAATGATGTTGTAGCTTAATGGTAAAGGCATTCATCTTAACTGAGATAGAGTTATCTGTGCCGTTTTTTAAAAAGAATCAGACCCATTTTTTATTGTCCAAATTCTAATGAACAATACAATGTTGTCAAATGGGAATGTTGTTTTTAGTGAAAGAAAGTAACTAACTTCTGCAAAACTGTTATTTTGTATGAGCTATGTGTATTCATATTTCATCTCTTGTAGTCAGATTTATTTATCTATAACTTTTGTGGCTAATTATGTTTGATGATCTTAGATACGGGATGGGGAACCTACTAATAATGCGTCAAGATTCTACAAATGGTTCAATGAGGTTTGTAAAATAAAATTCGTTCACATGTGCTCACTATTTACTACAACATTTTACGGCTTCTTCTTTAGTTCTTGCACTGAACCAGGGGAAGGAGAGGGAAGTTTGGCTTAAGAATCTTAAGTATGCTGCCTTTGCCCTTGGGAACAGGCAATACGAGCATTTTAATAAGTCCTGTTTGATTGAATATGAAATGCTAATGATTTGATAAAGGCGTATTAGTGTTCTGGTAATTGATACTCGGCTTTTCTGCATAAAAAATATAGGTTGCAAAGGTGATGGATGATCTACTACAGGAGCAGGGTAAGTACTTCAATATACACTACTTTCCAAGAAAAGTAAGGGAAATAGAACAAGTTCATTCCCAATGTAGCAGTTCATGTAGGTGGATACTATCAAATTTATTCTGACTATTGCCTTAAAAACACTATTTAGGGTTTATGACATAGTAGTATCTTTCTATTCCAGAAAATGATATAGTAGAATCAAAGGGGCGCATCTCGGCCGGGCCACGTCGACTTTTTTTTGTGCGCCGTCCGATCGCGTTTCATTTGCTTCTACGCCGTTCAATCAGCCTCGGCGCTCGGCCTTCGCGTTTGCTTGCGCGGCGTGCTATCTCGGCCACAAAAGCGCACAAAAATTACTGGTTTGCCATGCCCACCCAATCCAGCTCGCCGCCACCACGACTCCCATCCGTCGCCGCGATACGCGAACCCCACAAGCCATCACGATGGCCGCCTCGCCCGGCCTTGACACTGCCGCCGGCGCGTCCCTCATTCCTTCGTCACCGCGCCGCGATCACTCGAGATTCGCAGCTCTCGCCTCTCCCCCGGTGCCTCCCACCTGCGCCTCGGCCTCGACCGGACCGCGGCTTTCCCCTACTCGCCGCGCGCCGCCGGTGCGGTGCTGGCGGCGGCGCGCTGAACCCGGAGATGCGGGCGACGCTGGACAAGGTTGTGGGGTCGCACAAGGTGGTGCTGTTCATGAAGGGGACCAAGGACTTCCCCAGTGCGGCTTCTCCCACACCGTCGTGTAGATCCTCCGCTCGCTGGACATGCCCTTCGAGATGCTCGACATCCTCGCCAACGAGGCGCTCCGCCAGGGGCTCAAGGAGTACTCCAGCTGGCCCACCTTCCTACAGCTCTACATCGACGGCGAGTTCTTCCGGGATGTGACATCACTGTTGGTATATATGCTCTCCCACTTGTCTCACACACGCTCGCACTTCCAAAACTGAGTCTTTTTCTTTCTTTTCTTTTCTTTTCTTTCTTTCGTTCTTTCTTTCTTTTTTTTGCTGTGCTCGTGATTTCGTGATATGGGAATCTAACCAGCGGTTCAATCAGAAATTTGTTTTTGTCTGGTATCAGGACATACCAATTCATTAATCTTACATATTACGAGTTTCTGGGGCCAAAAATGCTATATTTGGCAAATGGAAACCCCATGCCTTTGTAGCTATTTCAAACATATCATAAAATAATTTGCTAATGCTCAAGGCCTACTATAATCCACTTAATTGCCTGATGGAGCTTCTAAATTGCTGGTCCAATGCATATCAAGCTGTGATATAACATTCACAACCTTCTGACATGTTCTGCCCTTATCCCATATACAGTTTTCATATTTTCAAGCTTTGTGATGATTAGCAGTCTAGCTCTGCACAATATTTTGGATCCAGTCCACTGGTAAATAAGTGAATGATCCTGCTGGGTTGATTTCTACAGTTGATGTCAATCTTATCATTACCTCTAGAATTGTACCGTCGCCGCAAGATATGAATAATTCCATGATACTGTGATTTTTTTATCTGGATTTAAGGCCTTCTAGAGTTATGTACAGAGTATGTTAACTGGTGCTAACAGCTCATTGACATACATGTTTGTTTTACAAGACATACATGTTTTTGGGTGACAACAAATTGTGTTATGGAATTAACATTAGGAAAAATGGTTTAGTGGTTGGGCCAAGTAGCTTCTTTCGAACAACATTTCATTTTTTTTTGGATGCTTTCTACTATGTTTCAAGTGATCAAAGAATAGTTTATTTCGCACTACTCATATCATATCCTATTTGTTGATACGTGCTAAGTAAATCAATAAGATGGTATTCGTATTTGATTAGACAAGATGGCATTATTCTTTATTCCGGAGCACAACAATGATTTGCATACTTTCTTATCTGCTACGGACTTCTTTCAGCACTACAGGCAACACATTTTCCATAACCTTAAATGCAATAACAACCTTACTTATTTGCTAATTCTAATACATTTTCTACTAATTCAGGTTGTGCTCTTCTTATATGCAGTCATACCTTTTCTTTCAACAAACTATTCCACATCTTGTCGTTGCCAATTGATTTTCCCCCACCTAATGTTACAAACCTTATACCATGTTGATTTGTATTACAGACAAAATATAATACTTACGATTGATGCCATGAGTTCCGAAATTTCATTTCGAGTTTCAATCACGCTCCCGCGGCAACGCGCGGGCCGGCAGCTAGTACCAATAGAACAAGGTTCAGTCAATGCGTTACCACAACACCTCAACACCGAGTAGGCAAATTACCTTGGAGATGAGCCTCGTGTTCAGGCCCAGACGAGCAGCGCCCGTCAACGCGTTCCCGGCATTCCCACCTCCCGATACCTGCGCACGGCGAGAAAGCACGAGGGAGGCAAGCGCGCGATCTTGCAGTGCAACTGCAAGGAGCACTCTTTTTCGCCCCCCATTTCTTCTTGGTCGGGACCGATCACCTGCGGCTCCCCGCTGCGGATCTTGTCGTCGGGCCGCGGGTACGCGTCAACCGTGGCGAGGTAGTCCAGCGTCACCAGCCCGCACCCCAGCTGCGAGAACCCCACGACCGATAAGAGCAGGCAAACGAGCGAGCAGGCACGCACGGATCTTTGGCCAGTGAAGTCACCTTTTTTCATTTCCAGCTACAAGAAAGACGCGCACGCCACACATGTCGCCTTTGAAGTTTCACATTATTTCAGTTCAGAAATCATTTCTCAGTACACGAGAGCGAGGTGAGTGACAAATTGATGTGCTTCTATGTTTGAACTAATCTTCTGCCTGTTCTACCAGAGTTCAAAAGAAGAGCACGGGTCCCAATTTATATTGGTTCATGGAGTAAGCGCTTGTCATCTGTAAGAAGCCATATCCAAAATAGAGCAACAATAAATCTGCGACTCCTACTATCCGCGCAGGAATGGAATGCTTTTACATTCTTGTACACAATTTGAAGTTTTTTTAGTGTACACAATTTGAAGTTGAACAGCTAGTATCGGTAAATTCTCCCTTACACAATGAAAAGTGGGCCTTATATGGCTTGTTTGGATGGTATCCACGCATTGCTACAAAAACTGCGGCAAAATGTAACATATCACACATTTTTGGTTAGAAAATTTGTGTATGATGAGTGGGTCATGTACTCATGTGCCTAACAAAGTGTGGCATATAATAGTTGTAGATATAGGACCTGTTTGGTTCGTGATACCAGAAAGCTATACCAAAATTTTGGTAACACCAAAATCAAGGCAGTACCAAAACCAGAGCAAAAAAAAAAGTGTTTGAATTGCAGCTATACCAAACCAAAATTGGGGTTAGATATTTGGCCAACCAAAAGAAGCCTAGCAAATGTGAAGGAAAAAATTGGTATTATCAAAAATTTTAGGGCATTACCAAAATTTGAAATCGAATCAAACGCTAGCCAAAATTTTAAAGCATTACCAAAATTTGATTTGACTTATGTTGTCATTGGACCAAACAGACCCATAAACCATTCACCGACCACACTCGATCAAATTTGCCTAACTTCGATAGAGCAAGAACACCCAGGCTAAAATTACACAAATGACCCAACCCACCAGTGGCGGAGCTAGGAATTTAACAATGGGGGTGCACACTTCAAAGATGAAAAAATATTGTACGACACATATGTAATTTCATAAATCCAACACAATTACACAAAAGAGTTCGAAATTAGTTAATGATGCAATACAAATAGTTCAAATAAAATCTTACATGAATAAAAGAGTCCTAAATAGCTAATAGAAATCACAATACCACACGAAGCGATCTCATTCCTTGGAAACACTTGATTATATCATCATCACTAACCTTCGAAAAGATATCTCGCTCTATAAAGGTAACTAAACAATCATTCAATACTTGATCGCTCATACTATTTCTCAACTTGTTCTTCACAAGATTCATCGCCGAAAATACTCTTTCAAAGCTCGTCGTTGCCACCAGTAGGAGCAATACCAATTGCATTCTTAAGTGACAAGGAAGTGGTATCAGCTACATGAATTACTCTAAGGAACCACTCACATACCCGTCCTTCTTTATCAACATAACGCAAGCAAAGAGCAAGTTGTTCTTTGTGAGATACATCACTAGACTTATCAGCTAGAATTAAATAGTGCTCATCACCAATTTCTTCAATAATGTGCTTAGTAGTTTGGATGGCACAACAATTAATTATGTCCGTTTGTATCTCATGAACAATCATCTTATAATTCTCAGGGGCATTGCTTAAGACAACCTTAGCAACCTCCTTATTGTTGTTTGCAATCCATTCCAAAAGTTCAAGAAAATTCCCCTTATCGCTAGAATTTGTGCTTTCATTGTATCTACGACATGCTAGTTCTTGACGTAAAATAAACCTCAAGCATCTAATTGAATAAGTCAACCTAGAAATGTAAAGTTGTTTGTCCTCTTCAGTTTGTTTTCTAAGAGCTTGAGCAATTGATGTTGTAGGTTTAACAAAGAAGTTGTATTTCTCTTAAGCTCGATTATGGACACTTTTTATACTACCCATATGCTTGTCAACTGAGTCATACATATTCTAATTTCTAAATCCTCCTTTAATAAAACTATCGCCTTCCTTGGAAACACTTGATTATATCATCATCATTAACCTTCGAAAAGATATCTCGCTCTATAAAGGTAACTAAACAATCATTCAATACTTGATCGCTCATACTATTTCTCAACTTGTTCTTTACAAGATTCATCGCCGAAAATACTCTTTCAAAGCTCGTCGTTGCCACCAGTAGGAGCAATACCAATTGCATTCTTAAGTGACAAGGAAGTGGTATCAGCTACATGAATTACTCTAAGGAACCACTCACATACCCGTCCTTCTTTATCAACATAACGCAAGCAAAGAGCAAGTTGTTCTTTGTGAGATACATCACTAGACTTATCAGCTAGAATTAAATAGTGATCATCACCAATTTCTTCAATAATGTGCTTAGTAGTTTGGATGGCACAACAATTAATTATGTCCGTTTGTATCTCATGAACAATCATCTTATAATTCTCAGGGGCATTGCTTAAGACAACCTTAGCAACCTCCTTATTGTTGTTTGCAATCCATTCCAAAAGTTCAAGAAAATTCCCCTTATCGCTAGAATTTGTGCTTTCATTGTATCTACGACATGCTAGTTCTTGACGTAAAATAAACATCAAGCATCTAATTGAATAAGTCAACCTAGAAATGTAAAGTTGTTTATCCTCTTCAGTTTGTTTTCTAAGAGCTTGAGCAATTGATGTTGTAGGTTTAACAAAGAAGTTGTATTTCTCTTAAGCTCTGTCGTAGTGAGAAGACTAGACAGTAAGAAGTAAAGACCCCTCGTACAAATGAGGCGAGGGGATTAGACAGTGGTTCGGCTTGTATTTTTCATCCCCCCAGTTACAGGATAGGGGAGGCTATTTATAGCCTCCCGATATGATACATGAAGATACATAATTGTCCCTAGCAAAGTACATTAACCCTAGGGGTAGCAGGGTCTTTTATGCGCCCCTACGCGTAGCTTCTGGTGCACGATGCACCCCTGTGGACATGGTCTATCCTCAGGGGGTGCGCCCGGTCTATCGCTCCTGTAGACCCCGTATCCTCCGACGGTCCTCTGCTGACTTCTCTGCGAGGTCTCTTCGGTCCTGCCGAGGGGTCTTCGGAACGTCTCCGAGGGGTCCGCGGGATCCTCCGCGGGGCCTTCGGGATGCCTCCGAGGGGTCTTCGGGGCCTCCCCAAGTGTGAGGACCTTTTGGTGCAACCGTGCTTCGCCAGGTCGCGGGGCCGGTGGGGCGTACCTACGACAAGCCCCTCGCGGTCGAGGTCTGCTTCGCCATGGCTGAAACCGCGCCGTTCTCCTGCAAGGTCCAGGCACATCGCCCCCTCTGGCGTGGCGAAGCGTCGCTGGTTGCGAAGGGTCCATCCTTCCTTCGGCGGTGTTACTGCGCGGGTGGAGTTTTGGTGGCTCTGGGCCCGTGGCGCTTTAATGTCATCGACACGCGGTATTGATGGCGCCGGTGGCGCCACGCGCCGTAATGGTGCTTGGGCGCAGCGCCGCATCGACGCGCCATTATGGCATCGCTCGTCGTATCGCGCCTCTGTAGTGTTTAAACGACGGCGCTTAGGCGCCGTGCGCCGTTATCGCGACGCGCCCGCTGTTGGGCTCTTGGGTGGCTATAAGTAGCCACCACCCTCCCTTGTGGGGCTTATGTTGCCGCCTTATACACTTTTTCAAACGCTTGCGCTGGTTGCTTCGTTGCTATTCGTGAGATGACGAAGCGGGGCAAGGATGCTGCGCCGGAACCGTGTTATACGAGTGACCTCGGGAGGTCGATAGTGACGGAGGCAGTGTGTCGTAACCCGGATTAATATCCAGATCCTCGTGCATTTACGAACTAGTCCCATGATCGGTAGCTAGTTCACACAAGAAACAAATATGGTAACAAGATTCATATCACAATTTTAATAATAAACAACAGAGTTGATTACAAAGGAGGCTTACAGGCCCACAATAAAATAAACACAGCGGAAGACGAAGAAGTAGTAGGGTCCAGCAATCTGCCACAGGCAATCGACTGGGGAAGCGGCCTAGTCGTCGAGATCCACATCGATAGCAAAGTCCTTCTCCTCTGAAATTTTGTTTGCATAACGCAAGAATGAGCACAACTTCCGTGCTCGCAAGTTACACCCGTCAAGTAATGTAATGACATGCATATATGGATGTAACAAGGGTGGCTTATGTGTTAATTTGCATAAAGCAAAGATTTTCTTTAAATACTTGTACTAAGTTCCAAAGCAATTATTCTATACTACAAATCATTTTGTAAATTCTCGCTTTATAGTCGATAACATTCACACATGAATGGTGAAGGATACCTTCCTATCACATGGCTTCCGCCAAATTCTCATCCGATAAACCAGTTTTGAAGAAGTTTATTTTCAAACAAAACCAAAGTCTAACTTTGAGTAGTTCTCGCTAGCATGTCCGTAATAAAGGGCACGGCTATTCAATAGTTTTACACTCGCAGAGGTTGTACAATTTTTACCCACAAGAGATAATCAACTTTAATGTCCGTCGACACACTTCCAAGGTGTGCGACTAAGTGATTATCACGAGGCCTTTACAATGTGCCATTCCACCGCGGTTACCCCTCGCTAAGGTTTCGCCACCCCCTTTGGAATAAAGACCTCCGGGTTCGGGCCCCCTCTTGCGCTAGGTGGGTCTAACATAAGTCGTAACATGACTACCCATTGCATCTGTAGGGAACGACCACGGTGAAACATTGCAAATTAGTTGGCCAGGTCCCGCCCACACAGGACATGTGGTGGTACGATAAGGCATAGCATCATGCGCTCGAAGACCGGTCCTTAACTGACTTGGGCAACTTTCCAACAAAACCCATGGGCCTCAACCATACCCGATTGAGCCCGTGCAGGAACATGCACCCACCAAACATCCATTATGCCCAAGTCCAAACCCATTTTCATTTTATTTTCGAGTAAAAGCATTTATAAACCTTCTATGGTAAAACAATACCATAGAACCAGTTTAAATCAAATTTGAAAGATTTGGCTAACCTTTCCCAAATACAAGATTTGATCTAAGCAGTGGCTAAGCATAAGGCTAATTTTAATGTCATTTTACCTACTGGTGATAAGGTATTCACGTACAATATTCAAATTGGCCATACAAGGAGAATTGAATTAACTAGGCAATTAAAACAGGGAATTAAAATAATTGCATAAACATAGGCATGCAGTGATAATTTAAAATGAAATATAAATAGTTAAAATAATGGGATCAATATGATCAAGGGTATAACTTGCCTTGCTTGATGAGGTGACGTTGTTTTTCTTAACAGATCACCTTAACAGGACGTCTGGTGTTGAGGTAACGTTGTTTTTCTTAACAGGTCACCTAGTACTCACAAGTAATATCTTCAGATAGTCCAAGTGTACGATCACGATGATCATACAGTCAAAATCAATCCTCTTATGTTGTTCTTCAATCGGCGTTGAAACCTGACTCTCCGAAGTCGTCGAAATCTAATCGTGAAAATAATTCAAATTCAAACTAAATTCAAATAACAAATCAAATGAACTCCAAATAGAAATAATTTGATTTAGTTAGCTAGATTATAATTTTACACAGATTTTGCAACTTGAACCACCCAAATCGGAGTTTGGATGCAAAAGATATGAGCTTCGGAAGATTGGAAATACATGGAATAATGAATTAGGGTTTAAAGGGATTATTGATCAAATGAACTCAAAATTAAATAATTTTAGTTTAGTTGGCTAGATCTTGATTTTATAGGAATTTAGGAATTTGAATCGACGAAATCGGAGTTCGTATGAGGGAGAACGAACCCTTGGAAGTTTTAAATCTAAATAAACCCTAAAATCGATTTTCTTGATTTTCTTGAATTATTTTTCTAAAAGAAAATCGGTTTATTATGTTAGTCGACGTCGTGAGGAATTTGATTTTCCGGTGAATTAATTTTGTAAAGGAAAAGATTTGTTTCATCGACAAGTGGCCCTAGTCAATGGACTAGGTCCACGGGTGGTCAAGGTTCACGGTGGACCCGATGCACGTGAACGATTACGGGTGGTGTGAGGTGGCGGGGTGGGGTGATGTGGCACTCACGTGCGCCACGCGGCGCAAGGTGCGAAGTGGCGCTATGTGGCGTCCACGCTGGCGAGCCACGTCGGCAGACGAGTCCGGCGGCCTCGGCCGCGGCTCGGCGTCGGCAAAGGCACCAAAAGAAAGAGGAGATCGCGAGGGTCTCAGGGCTTACCACCGCGGCGCTCGGGGACGAAGGGTTCGCCGGCGGCAACGTAAAGAGCGGCGGCGCGAACGGGGTTGGCGGCGACGGCGAGCTCCGGTGGCGCTCGGGCAAGGCGGAGGTGCGCACGGGGTAGCTCAGGTGACGGCGAAGCCGGTGGTGGCGTCGGAGAGGCGAGGGCGTCGACGGTGGCGGCGCTAGAGGCGGCGGCGAAGCCTGCGGCCGCGGCGAGAACTCGACCGCGAACCGAGAGGGGTAGAAGAGGGGTGGTTGCCGGAGATGGAATGAGGGAGGAAAGGGGCACCTCGTGCTCCTTTTATAGGGACGAGGCCGGGGATGAGATCGTGGCGGGATCGCGGCGGTGATTTAGGCGGTCCCGCGATCACGATCCGAGAGAGGGGAAATGGCGGGAGGAAGGGCGGCGAGACGCGGGGAGTTAATGCGCTCGTCCGCAAAGAAAGGGAGAAATCGAGGTGATTGCGAGCTCCGAGCGCAGCAATAATGGCGGCGTTAGGCGCGGCCGAGCGGAGAAGAAGGGTGCAGGGAGAAGAAAGGTGGTGGTCGCCGGATTTTCATCAAGCGGTTGAGATAGCGAGGTGGCGTGGCGGTGCAGTCTGCGTCCGATTCAAATCCAGGTGGTGATGGGAGAGAGGCGGTGGCGGTTGGGTGGGGTGGAGCGGGCGGGGCGCGTGGAGATGGGCCTGACCGATGAGGTTTCTGGCCAAGAGGTTTTCCGCATTTTTAATTGATTTTACAATTGATTTAATCCAGATAATTAAAAAGGCTTTTAGAAAATAGCAAATTAAATCCAAAAATTCTAGGAAAATTCACAGAAATTCCTAGAGGCATTTTGGACTTAATTAAAATAGTTCCAACTTATAATTGGCTATAGTTTTTGCACATAAATTGTTTTGGCTTTAAATTACTTAGAAAAAAGCTTTTAAAAATCTCAGAAAATTCTCAGAAAAACTAGTAAAATAATAATTTTATTTATTTTTATTTTGGTAACAACACTTTGGGATGTTACACAGTGCTCCGGACCCTCGTGGAGGAGGGCAAGCTGGAGAGCATCAGGAAAGTGCGAGTTCTGGATCGAGACGGTCTGCGATGCCTCGGTAGACGAGGCCGTGGTTTTGTTGCCTTTCTCGATCTGCGGGTTGCGAATCCGTGCGTGAGTGCAGTGAGAGATGTCTTTGCAACTATGCGGTGTAGAGTCGCACAACACCCCCAACTTCGGTTGTCAAGTTAGGGTCTTTGAGTGGATGCTTGGCGGCGGCGTGGCGAGGCTCGTCTCTTCGCTTTTTGCACGATGCCCGTTGTCACCAAGAAGAACGATGTGACGGCGACGATGAATTTTGGCGGCGTCAATTTTCAACCGGCGTACGCCAGATGTACTTACCGCCGGCACGCGAGCAGTGGGAGACGGCACGGGCGCGAAGATGGTTCTATCACACTTGCGCGCGGGGATGGCTTCTTTGTCGCGAGGTGGTACGACTGACCTATCGCCCGGCCAGACATCGGTGTGACGGCGAGAGAGAGCCCACTGCGCCTCCTTACGGATGTGACGAGGCGATTCTCCACGCGAGATTTAGTGGAGGAGTTTTGTGCCTTCGGTCTTTGGCGGGCGCTGGGCCGGAAGTTGAGCGGTACCACCACCGACACCGACCACTACCGTGAGGGGCACGAAGGTATGGCTTTTGTGTAAGTTCCACTTGGATTTTGGGTGGTGGCTTACGTTTTGTTTACTGTAGCGGTGTCGATTGCCGAGGCGAGCCGCGCTGCGGAAATACTTCTCGGCCTGTATACGGGCGAGGAGCATGCAAGGCGGGGCCTGGTTGTGCGGGAGGGGTGGCTGAACCGGGCGTATCCTGCCTCGGTTCGCCTTGCTGATCAGCCCGACCCGGAGGCCAAGAAGAAGAAGCGTGCCCGGCCTGCCGAGATTGGGGGGGCTGGGCCAGTTTTTGTGGCCCCTCTGCGTGTTGCTGCGCTCCTTGATGTGGCCGCTGATCCGCTCGAAGCCGAGGGGTCGCGGCATGCTGAGAAGAGGCCGGCAGTGGACTCTCCGGGCCGGTCGGGGTTTTCTGGGTTTGCTTCAAATGCTGATCCGTCTAGTCCTCACGACGCGTCGAGTGCGGGAGATAATCCGACTGCGCCGGCTGATCGAACCGCCTCGCAGGTGCGACGGGCGGTTGGATCGTTTAATGTCATCGGGTTGGATTCCGAAGAGTCCTCTGGGCCGAGCACCCCGTCGAACGTCTACGGGGGAGAGGATGCTGCGGACGAAGTGCCGCCTACTCCTCGGGTGCCGCACGGTGAGTTGTTACTTCGGTGGTTTGTTTGGTAGTTGTTTTCCTTAACGCTGATGCTTTTGAAGGCCATGCGTGGTGTCTTATTTTTATACACCCGGTCCTCTGGGGGCCTCGGTGTGCACCGGGGCCGAAGGCCATGCGCGGTGTCTTATTTTTATACACCCGGTCCTCTGGGGCCTCGGTGTGCACCGGCCAAAGGCCATCGCAGTGTCTTCTTTTTATACACCCGGTCCTCAGGGGCCTCGGTGTGCACCGGGGCCGAAGGCCATGCGCGGTGTCTTATTTTTATACACCCGGTCCTCTGGGGGCCTCGGTGTGCACCACTACGATTTTATTGCATTGGCACAAAAATATGCAAAAGATTTACACCTTGTGTTACAAAACCCCCCCTTCGAGTCTTTTATGGGGTTGGGTTTTTGTCCGGTCGCAGCCGGTGTTGTTACAATGTTGTGTTCAGGGGTAGAATTTTCGGAGACTCTTGGCGTTCCATGTGTGGTCGAGCTGCTGTCCCTCGAGCGTAGCTATGTGGTAGGATCCTGCCCTTGTGCTTTGTGTGATGATGTAGGGTCCTTCCCACTTAGATTGCAGCTTGCCGACCGTCGCTGGGTTTGCCACCCGCTTCAGGACCATATCTCCTGGTGCGAGTGGGCGGACCCGAACTTTCTTGTTGTACGATTTCTCGACGCCTGCTGCGTACCTTGCCATGTTTGAGATGGCCTGCACGTGGTGTTCTTCGACTGTATCGAGGGAAACTTCGCGACCTTCTGGGTTGTCGGCTTGGCTTGCTCGGAGGGACTTGGTTGCCAGTTCCGCCGGGGTCATTGCCTCGTCGCCAAAGACGAGCTTGAATGGGGAAAAACCGGTGGCCCTGGTTGGCGAAGTGCGGAGTGCCCACAAGGCTTTTTGCAGCTCTTCGGGCCATAATCCTTTGGGCAAACCTACCAGGCGTTTGTTGAGGCCCGCCAATATGTTGCCATTTGCCCTTTCGACTGCTCCGTTGGACTCGGGGTGTCCGACTGATGCAAAGCATATGTTGACACCTAATCCTTCGCAAAATGACTTGAAGGTTGTGGAGTCGAACTGTCTGCCATTGTCAGTGACTAAGTTGCGAGGTACTCCGTACCTGCAAATGATATTCTTCCATACGGTTATTTGGGTTTGCTCGTCTTTATTTTTTGTACTGGCTCAGCTTCTATCCACCGTGAGAAGTATTCGATGGCTACGAAGGCAAAGCGTAGGTTGCCTTTTCTTTCTGGGAAGGGGCCGATGATGTCGAGGCCCCATCTTGCGAAGGGCCATATTGGCGGTAAGGGCTGCAGTGGGGTGGGTGGCGCTCTTGGGTTATTGCTGGCCCATTGGCATCCTTGGCAGCGCTGGACGAAGTGTTGTGCGTCGCGCAGCGCCGTTGGCCAGTAAAAGCCTTGCCGGAAGGCTTTGGCGACGATGCCGTGGGGCACGAGTGCGTTCGCGAGCCCCTCGTGTATTTCTTTGAGGAGGTGTTGGCCTTCCTCCTGGGAGATGCACCGCAGGAGAGGGGTGCAAACGCCTCCTTTGTATAGATCGCCGTTGACAAGGTGGTAATTCCTTGCTCGGTACTTCAGGCGTTTTGCTTCTATTGGGTCATCTGGTTCGCCGCTTGTCAGGTAGGCGATGATGATGTTGCGCCAATCTGTGGTGTCAATGTGTGCCATGTGGCGAGCTTTTCTTGGCGATGTCTTGGGAGGTTCAGCATTTGGCTTGGTGGCGGCTAGCGCTCCGAACGGGGCACTTAGTGCTCCGGGCGGAGCCCCTGGTGCTCCGGTTGAGTCGGTGGTCGCCTCGTCCGAGGCGGAAGGTTTGCTGAGTATCTCGTAGAAAACTTCTGGTGGTGGGTGATCATTGGAGCTGGCCATCTTTGCTAGTCGGTCAGCTGCTTCGTTCGCGCTTCTGGGTATCGCCTGTATGGTTATACCGAGGAACCCTTTGGCGATGGCTCGCACTGCCGCGAGGTACCGAGCCATTTCGGGGTCCCTCGTTTCAAATGACTTGTCGAAATGTCCCGCCATGAGCGCGAGTCACTTTCACGACCACTCGCTTGGCTCCTAGTTCCCTTGCTCGGCGGAGTCCCAGAGGAGGGCCTCGTATTCCGAGGCGTTGTTTGTCGTGGCGGTCGAGTCGCGCGTGTGACACGCCCGACCATCCGTGCGATGAGAATGGCGCGCTCCGCCTGCGGCGCACCACGATCCGTCAGTGTACAACACCCATGGTGTGTCGATGGCATTGGCTGGTTGCTCCGTTTGAGGGGTCCACTCGGCTACGAAGTCCGCCAATAATTGGGATTTGATTGTGGTGCGCGGGGCGAATGTGATGTCGAAGGGCGCGAGCTCCGCAGCCCATTTGCCGACGCGCCCGGAGGCATCTTTGTTGCGCAACATCAGCGCTAGGGGGTATGAAGTAGGTATTGTAATTGCATGTGCAAGGAAATAATGGCGGAGCTTCCGCGAGGCCATCAGAAGGGCGTATGCTAGCTTTTCCAGCTCCGTGTATCTTATCTTCGCCTGGGTGCTTGAGCGTAATAGGCGGGTGTTGCCGTCTTCTTCTTGGACGAGGACCGCACTAACCGCGGAAGCAGATGCGGCTAGATACAATAGGAGCTGCGCTCCTGGCCTCGGACTGGTGAGGCTAGGTAGCCGGGCGAGGTATTCCTTGATTTCTTGGAATGCGTGTTGGCACTCCTCCGTCCATCGGAATGGCTCCGCGCCTCGGAGGGTCTTGAAGAATGGCGGTGCGCTCGCCCGCCAGGGACAGAACCGGTGAGAGCGCGAGGCGTCCCGTGAGCTTTGTACTTCTCGGGTGCTACAGGAGGTTGCATTTCTGTATGGCCCCGATCTTCTCCGGTTTTCTTCGATTCCTCTATTTGAGACGAGGAATCCCAACAGTTTTCCTGCCTTGACACCGAAGGCGCACTTCTCCGGATTGAGCTTGATTCCCTCGGCTCGGAGGCTGGCGAAAGTTTCTTGTAGATTCTCGGGGTGGGAACTCGCGAGCTTGCTTTTACCACGATATCATCGACATATGCCTCGACGTTTCTTCCAAGCTGTCGGCGAGGACTTTTGTGATGAGCGTGTAGCGTTGCTCTGCGTTCTTCAACCCGGGGCATGCGTGGTAGCGATGAAGTGCCGATGGGGGTGATGAAGGCGGTTTTTGCTTCATCTTCTTTGGCCATGAATATCTGGTGGTATCCAGAGTATGCGTCGAGGAAGCTCATAAGCTCGCACCCCGAGGTGGCGTCGACTAGTTGGTCAATTCGTGGTAAGGGGAAGTCGTCCTTAGGGCACGCCTTGTTGAGGTCGGTGAAGTCGACGCACATGCGCCACTGGCCCATGCTTTTTTGGACAAGGACGGGGTTGGCGAGCCACTCGGAGTGTTTGATCTCGCGAATCACGCCGGCTGCTAGGAGGTTGGCTATCTCCTTTTTTGCTGCTTCGAGCCGTTCGGGCGTCATGCGCCGGAGCTTCTGCTTCTTTGGTGTTGCGTCTGATCGGGTGGCCAGCCGGTGCTCGATTGTGTTTCTGGCTACGCCCGGGATGTCTTTGGGGCTCCACGCGAAGATGTCGGCGTTGTCGCGTAGCACCCGAAGGATGCCATTGTGCTCTTCCTTTGTTAGCTCTGCTCCGAGGGCCACCGTTTTCTGCGGAGCATCATCCCGGAGGGGTACTCTCTGAAGCTGTCCCTCCGGCTTTGCCTTCGGGGCCCATTTGCCGACCGGGGCTCTGCTTTGTTGCCCCGCCGTTGTCTCTACTGCGTGGACGCGTCGAGCTCGTGGGTCCGGCTCCATCTCGGTCCGGCGGGCAAGATGTTGGTTGGCTCGTATTGAAATGACACCTTCATGCGCGGGGATTTTTAGGCATAGGTAGTTGTGATGCGCTATCGCGCCGAAGGTGTTGAGGGTGGCCCTTCCGAGGATGGCGTTGTACTGATATGACATCTCGACGACGTCGAAGGTTATTGTTTCCGTGTGGGCTGCCCGTCCATCGCCGAATGCGACGGGTAGGGCGATTTGCCCCAAAGCCGTGATGGGCCTTCCGCCGAAGCCCACCAGTGGGATGCCCGACGGTGACAAGCGATCCCTGGGGATCATCATTTTGTCGAAGGCTTCTATGAAGAGGAGATCCGCCGAACTCCCACCATCGACGAGGACGCGCCTCACCTCGCAGCTGGCGATGCTGGCGGAGATGACGAGGGGGTCCTGATGGGGGAAATGTACACCCTGCGCGTCTTCTGGCCCGAATGTTATGGGTACTTCGGAGTAGCGAGGTGGCAAGTAGGCTGGCTGTGTGGCCACATGGTGGATTTGTCGCACGTAAGCGCGGCGTTGCCTCTTCGATGCTATACCCAGCGAGGACCCCCCAGTGATCATGTTGATGATCCTCTGGGCTGGCCCGCCATGACCGCCTTCTATGCGCGGGCGTGGTGGCGGGTCGCGATGATTCCACGCCCCCTTTGATCTTCGTGCTCAGCTGGGTGCTGACTGCGATGCATGTATTCGTTCATTGCCGCAATGGTGCGACACTCCGCTGTGGTATGCGACCCTTCGCCATGGAGGTCGCAGTATGATGGAGCGGCCGCTGCTGCGCCTCGTGCGTCCTGGTGACGCCCGCCGTGCCGACCACGGCCCCTCCCTCGGCCGCGGTGTGCTCGGCCGCCTCTTCTTCCTGCTTCGGGGGTGGGGCCCTCGTCCAGATGATAGACGGTTCGGCCTTTTTGTCGATAGTTGATGCGCGGCTTGCCGGCAGCCGGGGCGGTGGCCGCGTCCTCCTTGGCCGGCCTGTCTGTCGGTGAGCTTCTTGGGGTGGCACCGTTTCTCCGGGTGCTGTCTTCCTCCGCTCGGGCGTACTCTTCTATTTTGTCGAAGAGTTCGGCGACCGTGCGTGCTGGCTTGCGTGCCAATTTCTCCGACAGGGGGCCCTTCTGCAAACCGCAAGTTGCGGCATTTATGATGGTTGTCTCGTTGACGCCTTTGACTTGGCATTTCACTTCTGCGAACTTCCTGAAGAAGCTTCGGAGTGATTCGCCGGGCTCGCTTGATCGCGAGCAGTGTCTGCGTCCTTTGGCTCGCTATAGCTTCCTTGGAAGTTGTTGCGTATTTGGTTGCGTAACTTCTCCCAGGCGTAGATGGAGCGGGGAGGGATGGTAAAAAACCATGTTAGGGCCACGCCCTTCAGTGCGAGCGTGATGCTTTTCGCCTTAGTTGTGTCGTCCCCTCCGGCCGCTTCGACTGCCGTTTCGTACACGCGTAGGAATTCCGAGAGGTCCGTGCACCCCTCTAAAGGCGCGACCTTCGGCATTTTGAAGCTCCTTGGCCAGCGTGCTGCTTCAAGTCCTGCGCTCAACGGTGAGTTTGGGTCTCCCCGGAGCTGCAGGTTCGTGATTGGTTCTTCTGGGATGGTTTGGGCTCCGACTTCAGAGTGCTGAGTGTCGGGCTGCATCTGGGTGGTTGCGAGGGTGCCTCTCGTTGCCTGTCGGAGGTTGAGCATCTCTCGACGGAGATCCGCCAATTCCCGCTGGAGTGCCTCGTATGCTTCTCGAGTGACGCCGGCGGTGTTTGGCAAGGATGCTTCGGTGGGTGGTGCATCGCCTCCTACGATGCCCCCGTGAGTGGAATTGTTGGCTTCTTCTTCCGCGGCTCGGGCGGCGGCAGCGGCAGACGCGAGCCGACCCCGCTTTGCTTTAGGGGTGTTCGGCGCTGCGGCCGCCGCTGCGGCCTCGGTTGCGGAGACTTTCGGTGCTGCCCTTCGGGGGCCATGAGCTTTTCTGGATGGCTTTCTTGCCGAACCCCACGGACGGCGCCAACTGTCGTAGTGAGAAGACTAGACAGTAAGAAGTAAAGACCCCTCGTACAAATGAGGCGAGGTTAGAAGCGATGGTTCGGCTTGTATTTTCATCCCCCGATTCTGAGGATAGGGAGGCTATTTATAGCCTCCGATATGATACATGAAGATACATAATTGTCCCTAGCAAAGTACATTAACCCTAGGGGTAGCAGGGTCTTTTATGCGCCCCTACGCGTAGCTTCTGGTGCACGATGCACCCCTGTGGACATGGTCTATCCTAAGGAGTGCGCCGGTCTATCGCTCTCCTCAGACCCCGTATCCTCCGACGGTCCTCTCTCGACTTCTCTCGCGAGGTCTCTTCGGTCTGAGGGTCTTGAACGCGTCCGAGGGTCCGCGGGATCCTCCGCGGGGCCTTCGGGATGCCTCCGAGGGGTCTTCGGGATCCCTCCGATGGGTCTTCGGGATCCCTCCGAGGGTCTTCGGGGTCCCTCCGAGGGGTCTTCGGGGCCTCCCCAAGTGTAAGGACCTTTTGGTGCAACCGTGCTTCGCCAGGTCGCGGGGCCGGTGGGGCGTACCTACGACAAGCTCGATTATGGACACTTCTTATACTACCCATATGCTTGTCAACTGAGTCATACATATTCCAATTTCTAAATCCTCCTTTAATAAAACTATCACCTCCTACAATTTTCTCCTTGAACAAATAATAGACAAAGCAAAATATAGCATCCTTCTCAACACTATATTCAATCCAATTATACTTATCAAACCAACTAACATTGAAGCGGCGTCTTTTACCTGATATTTCAATCCAAGTGCCAATTGCTCATACGTATACCTAGTTTAACAAAATTTGTATTTTTTAGGGTATACTTAGTTCAAAAAAATTGCTTTTTTGAAGTATACCTAATTTTTAAAAATTATACTTTTTTTGGAGTACCTGTGCACCACATGCACCCTGGCGCCGCCCATGCAACCAACCACTAACTAAACTTTCCTGCTAAATCCAAACATGGGCCGGGAGCGCAATCAAACGAGCCCAACCCAACGCCACCACCAAAAGTCCCCTCCAAAGCCCCGACCGCACCTATAAAAGGAGCGACACCCCAATCCCTCACAAACCCTAGCGCCCCACACACACCTCCACCCCACTCCCGCCGCCGCCGCGCGAAGCAAAGCAGGAGGAGCAGGATGCCGGCGGGCCACGGGCTGCGGTCGCGGACGCGCGACCTGTTCGCGCGGCCGTTCCGGAAGAAGGGGTACATCCCGCTCACCACCTACCTCCGCACCTACAAGATCGGCGACCACGTCGACGTCAAGGTGAACGGCGCGGTGCACAAGGGCATGCCGCACAAGTTCTACCACGGCCGCACCGGACGCGTCTGGAACGTCACCAAGCGCGCTATCGGCGTCGAGATCAACAAGCAGGTATAAAACAAATCCTGTACCATGATGGATCTGCGTTGGTGTCGTTCCAGGATTGGGCAGTGCTTAGTTGAGAATGATGATAATGTGGTGGTGATTATGTCATATGATTCACGTCTGTAGGATTTGTGCAAGTTATTGGTCTTCTCAAGATGCGATTTGGCTTTTGTAGTGGCAGGAATGGACAGGTTCTGCCTGTTCTTTCAAGGTTCTATTCGAGCTGCTTAGATCTGTCTGACTAATAAGTGTAGCCTAGACAATTTGATGGTGATAGTGGGTATTAATATTCGTATGATTCTAGTTTCTGCAGAGGAGATTGGCTTCTATTTGCTCTGCAGATGTATTGGAAATCAGGTTTAAGTAGATGTTATTAGTGTTATATGGTTATGTTCGATTGAATGAATCAAGTGAATTTGGATTGCACCAGGTTTAGATTATTCTCTAGATATATTTGTGCAATATTAGGGCATTTTTTTTAATTCGGTGATTGTTTATGCGCGCTTAGAAAGTTATATCACCTCCAGTGCCTTTACCATATTGCCAAAATGAAGTCTAGCCTTGGTGCCTTACTAAGTTTCTTAGATGTTTGGTGTCGTGTTAAACAATATTGCTTTGCTTGTCAAACTGGCCTCTTAAGTGTAAGGATAATCGTTCCTCTTCTTGAAAGATCTAATTTGGTTGTTGCCCGACCAAAGCTGATGCATGGGGATGCAAGTACTTAGCTTTTTTGTATTAATATATTTTGATTTGCCCAAATAGTTAGTCTACCCAAAGGGGTACTTGCATAGGTGGATAAAAAAAAAATCCAAGTTTGCCTTGATTGCTCAATTTCATATGTATGAATGTTTAGTGCCTGCTAATTTGTATGTCCAAAATATCTAAACTGGATTTTATTTTATCGTTTTCCTTACTAGGCTATCACAATAATTCTCTTTTCAAAAGTGTCAAATCATACATTTCTGTGAAGGTTTCTTGCTCCTTGAGAATGCAATTTGGTCACAATTTCATATGGAATCTTATATTCAGTTTGATGGTTAGAATTATAGAGTGTTGTTTTTCTTTGTGTTTCTTTTTCCAAGTTAACCATCAGGTATAGTTCATTAGAAACAACTCCATGATTTCATTATAAATATGTGTGGTTATTGTTGTAGGGAAAAGTTTAACCATTGTTATAATGCAGTAATTGGGGATGCAAGTACTTAGCTTTTTTGTATTAATATATTTTGATTTGCCCAAATAGTTAGTCTACCCAAAGGGGTACTTGCATAGGTGGATAAAAAAAAAAAATCCAAGTTTGCCTTGATTGCTCAATTTCATATGTATGAATGTTTAGTGCCTGCTAATTTGTATGTCCAAAATATCTAAACTGGATTTTATTTTATCGTTTTCCTTACTAGGCTATCACAATAATTCTCTTTTCAAAAGTGTCAAATCATACATTTCTGTGAAGGTTTCTTGCTCCTTGAGAATGCAATTTGGTCACAATTTCATATGGAATCTTATATTCAGTTTGATGGTTAGAATTATAGAGTGTTGTTTTTCTTTGTGTTTCTTTTTCCAAGTTAACCATCAGGTATAGTTCATTAGAAACAACTCCATGATTTCATTATAAATATGTGTGGTTATTGTTGTAGGGAAAAGTTTAACCATTGTTATAATGCAGTAATTGGAGCAGAAGTGCAAATATTTCTGATTGCCCACGTATCTCTGATGTTTATTCATTGTTCTGCATTTCATGCATAGTCGAAGTGTGGAACCATGTTGTACAAATTTTACCAGACATATATTATCTGCAATGATGTTCAGGATTAATGTATTTATTGTTGAATTGCTGTGTACATTGTCAGGTTGGGAACCGCATTATCAGGAAGAGGATCCACGTCCGTGTCGAGCATGTGCAGCCATCCAGGTGCACTGAGGAGTTCCGCTTGAGGAAAGCGAAGAACGACCAGCTTAAGGCGGACGCCAAGGCACGTGGTGAGGTAATCAGCACCAAGAGGCAGCCGGAGGGCCCTAAACCTGGCTTCATGGTTGAGGGTGCTACACTTGAGACTGTCACCCCCATTCCGTATGATGTGGTCAATGATCTCAAGGGTGGTTACTAGGATGTTTGGTCTATCCACCTGCAGTTGCTCCAATGAGTAGAATTTTGCTCGCTCTGAGCAGTAGTCTGGACCTTTATTCTACTTCATTCCTGTCAAAAAAATTTCGCCGCAGGTTGCTATGCTGAGTTTTGCAGAATGCTTTATACTGTGTTTGCTTATGAGAACGAATATGTGTTTGGTTGAACTGCATATGGTGCTGATTGCATTGCGTGAAACCTAGTTATCATATACTGCTCTTCTTCAAGGATGTCCTGTCTACAGCCGAATTACTCTTGAGAATCAATATCATGACTTGTCTACAGTCTGTCTAGTTGATGGATTCAATTACTTGCCGTGAATCCTGCATATTACTCTTCGTGCTTTATCTTTCCTTGTTTGTGAGCTTAGCTTGGTTGCTTGGTGGATTTCCTCTCAACAAGGTTGTTCCCAGATGTGATTCCTTATGTGGTTGACATGTTCCTATGGTTGTTTGATGTCTGGTTCTGGGACCATGTCGAGTGGCTGCTGAGAGCATGAGTGGCAGCTATCAAGATTGGTGTCAACGTGCTGTGTCGCTGGAGCCTTGGCTGTTTTGTTTTGTTTTCGATTCATTGTAGCAAAACTAGCCCCCGGTTGGCACCACGAGGAGCTAGGTTAGCGCCTTGGAAGTGTGACAAAACGTTCTCACCACGAAGTCACTACACGGGGTAGGAGTGAGGTTGCAGCTCGGCAGCGACAGGTTTGCTCACACCACGGCAAATTTACAGCGACACATACCTGTAGCCGTTTGAGAGTGCAACACATATGTGCAGCGATCTTAGAGCGCAATAGTTACTTGCAGTGATCTAGGAGCGTGGCATCAACCTATCGTGTTACGACGTTTGTCTAACTGTTACAGTGTCATATTTACAATTTCAGTCTATCAAAACTAGTTTTGATAAAACGAATCAAAATCAGGTCAAATCAGCAAAAAAAAAAACTCACGTCGCTGCTCTATTACAGTATTACCAGGAGTCCCACACGCTGAAGTTGGTGACTAGAGGGCGTCTTTTCACCGCAGCTTGATGGCAATCGTTGGGCATCAATAGGTGGAGGGTGGTGCTTTGGGGTGATGCTTACATATGTTTGATGATTAAGCCCGGTCTGTAGTGCCGGAATTTTGAAGGAGTCCAATCGGAATTGTCCTGTTTCCTAGTGAAATATACGGAATCCTGTGTTGTAACAGTTCCTTCGGTGCCAGGACAGTTTTATTTGATTCAAATAGGACACCCCAGCGTTAAACAAAAGAAATTTAAAGGAGAAGTTCATTCTACCCCTCAAGTATCGATATGCGGACATCTAACTTTCTGAACTAAAAAAATGGCCCTTTGATATTCCTAAGTTGCAAAACCGGACAACCTACCCCCTTCGGCTGTTTCGTGCGATGGTATTGCTGATGTGGCGTCCGGGTGGTCCGGTTTCGCCACGTAGACCGATATGTGGGCTAGATGAGCTGGCAATCATTTTTTATTTGTTCTTT
Source organism: Ampelocalamus luodianensis (assembly GCA_036346255.1). NCBI lineage: Eukaryota > Viridiplantae > Streptophyta > Magnoliopsida > Poales > Poaceae > Ampelocalamus > Ampelocalamus luodianensis. The sequence goes on from CM070636.1 coordinate 9,521,346, forward strand.
GGTGCAAGATCCTGAACATCCCAGCCGTCCACGTAACCATCCAACCAAAGAAACTGAGAAAAGTGCGGCGAAGGACGACGACCGGTGCTCGGTCGCGGCGACGGCAACGTTGCTAGCTGCAACCGCGAGGGCCGAGGTGGAGGCCGAGGTAGGGTTGGAGGCGACGTGCTCGCAGGAGGGGCACATGGAGAGGGTGGTGGCAGGGCGCGGCAGGTACATGCCGTGCGCGGAGAGGATGAAGTTTGGTGCTCCTGTTGCTTGACGACGAGGCGAAGAAGACGACCGTCGACGAAGAGGAAACCCAGATCCGTGGCCGACATCGATGGATGAGGCCGATCTGGCCTGGGAACTGGACCCGGTGCGGCTCGGTCTCCAAGCGTCGGAGAGGAGGCAGCTCGGTCTCCAGGCGGAGAAGAACTCGGCGATGAGCCGCGTGACGCGATGGAGGAGGTCGATGTCGTGCTTTGGAGGCGGCGCGGAACCGGTAGTAGGGGCCACGAGGCGAGGCGAGGCGAAGCAGAGCCGACGACGGCAGCTTGAGGCGAGAGCGACGCCGATCTGGCCGGGCGACGCGATGGCCGGCTTGGAGCAGGATGACTTGAAGATGCCAAGAAACAAGGAGGCCGGATCTGGCCTGGGAACTGGGCCCGGTGCGGCTCGGCCTCCAAGCGTCGGAGAGGAGGCAGCTCGGTCTCCAGGTGGAGCAGAACTCGGCGACGAGCCGCGTGACGTGGTGGAGGAGGCAGTTGCCTGAGGCGAGAGAAACAAGGCCTTCTTGAGGCAGGAGGATGGGGATGGGATGGGAAGGTGGCGCCCGGGCGGGATGGGATGGGGAGGCGGTGTCGGAGTGGGATGGGGAGGTGGCGTCAGGCCGGATGGAGAGTGGGCCGGAGGGAGGAGGCGTCGTGAGGGAGCTTCGGCCAGGAGGAAGAAATGGCGAGAGAAAGCAATGAGGAAAAGAGAGAAAGGAAGAAGAAGCAAAAATAAAATGCTCTAATTGATGTGGGCTCACTTATAGGTAGGCCCTAAGTGCCAAAGAAGCCAGCTCACCTAGCCGACTTGGCGAAACCGGGCCACCCAGACGCCACATCAGCAATACCACCGAACGAAACAGTTGGAGGGGGTAGGTTGTCCGGTTTTGTAACTTAGGGGTGTCAAAGAGTTGATTTTTTAGTTTAAGGAGTTAAGTGTCCGCACGTCAATACATGAGTGGATAGAATGGACTTCTTTTAAATTTAAAAGGGGGAGAGAGAGATAACAGTACATAATGTTGGGTCACGCAATATCACCCTTAATCTGGGCATGCAAATAATACCCATGATACTGCACCAATGATCTAGAGTAATAATACAAAATCGCAAGCAATAGGCAAATCTACTGCAAACTCGTACTGAATTGCCAACAAACAAAAGTTAGAATTAATCACAAAGTAAAGCCAGCCAACTAGTGGCGGAGCTACTTGAGGTACATGGGGTACATCTGTATTACCAAAATTTTTGCATATAAACTCATCATACAATATATATACCTAATATAATACACAAATTATACAATAAATTACACTGTGTTATTCTCAACAATCAATAGTTAGGAGCCTACCAACATAAAATATATTTTGTGATGGCTGTTGTATTAAAAATATGTAATTTGTTCTATTCAAACATTTACTATGTTATTTAAACTTTTGTGTTGGAATGTGTTATTTAAATTCGCACCTTTACGTATGCATGAGTGCGTTTTCAATAGAAATTTGTAAGGTCGAGAATTTTTCTTAGCCTTCGTCTTTCTAGACATGTGCTAAGAAGACACACTTGTACACATGTGTGGTGTGTATGTATAGTGCTGTGTGTACGTACATCTTTTTTATAATCGTAAAAAAAAATTATATTTCTATGTCGAAATCTTAGCTACGCGCCGCTGCAGCCGATGTAATCGCGGAGACCCTAAACACCGAGGAGTTTGTTCCTCGTGCACGTGTAGCTTAATTGCCGGCAGCAGGAGCGAGCAGAGCCGGAAGAGAGGAAACTGGGAAGCAGCAAGGAACGATTCAGTGCGCAAAGAAAACAACATTTGTGCAAGCTTGGCAGGAAATGGATATATTCCCGAACAAACCCCGAGCCGGCATGGAACAGCAGCGTCGGGGCCTGAAACGTGACAATAACAACAGTGTCCTCCCCTCCCTAGTCCCGACCGACTGAATTACATCTTTTCTCTACACATCGTTTTTTGCACGGGAGAATGCTCGCGACCTCCGAGCGTTCGTTCCCTCCCAAAACACAAACCCAAACTCTAGAAACAGAATAAAGATCCCACGTCGGTTTCCGTCCCAACCACGATGGCCGATATCAGCAGCTCCCCCTCAGCTCCGCAGCGCGACCGCGGCCTCGTGCACGAGCGACCCGGTGGCCTGCGCGACGCCGTGCGCCTCCCGCTCGGCCACCTCCCGGCACACGCCGCCCCGCGACCCGCCCTCGGACATCCGCTTCACGAACGCCGCGAACCGGCGCCAGTTGTCCTGCTGGAAGAGGTCGGGGCCCATGCGCAGGTACGTGAACGCCACCATCCGGTCCTCCTCGGCGCGCTCCGCGGCCGCGGCGACCACCTGGTCGTGCGCCGTGTCGTCGTACCGGGGCAGCGCGTTCTCGCCGGCCAGGCCGACCCCGGCCTCGCGGGCGGCCGCGGCCACCTGCCGCACCAGGCCCTCCGGCCGGCACTGCGCGTCCTGCGGCTGCTCGTGGTCGCGCATCTCCACGCAGGTGAAGTTGAGCACGGCGCCGTGCTGGCCCAGCATGCGCGCGATCGGGAGGTATCCGTCGCGGTGCCGCGTGTTGTAGTACCCCGCCGTGAGCTCGGCCGCGTGCGACCGGGTGCCGTAGTGCCAGTGGATGCCGGCGACCTTCACGGAGACCTTGACGCCGGGAGCGTGGCCGAACACGGACGTCGCGCCCGACAGGATGCGCTCGCCGTGCTCCAGGAGCATCTGCGAGTACCACGACATGAAGAACTCGCCGTACTCGGTGCTCCAGCCGCCGCCTTCTCGACGGAAGAAGACCGTGTCCTCCGGCCAGTTGTTGTAGCCGCCGGCGTCCGTCGGCCCCCCGAAGCCCCACTTCGGCTTGCCCGCCGCCTCCGCTGCTTCCTTCAGGCTGCTAAGCATGTACTGCAGGAGAAACACCCAGAAATGTCAAAAACTTTCCTGATCCACTCATGGTAATTCCACTAGAGTTGTTCATCTAAAGTACCCTGTCGCTGCATTGGAAGGCGCCGATGCCGGGGAACTTCCAGGTTCCGTTGCTCTCAGGGTACGATGGGTACCGCAGCTCGCCGGCCGGGCCCATGCCGACTTGGATTTCCTGCATGCACAGGGCGAATCAGCGCCGGCAAAACAGCAACGATCAAAACGAGCTGAGTTATTGAACGGGGGGACGTACGACGATGGTGTTGCCAAGGAAGGAGGCGAAGTGGTCGCGGAAGGCGCGCATGAAGTCGGTGTAGCACTGGACGGGCGTGCGGCCCTTGAGGACGGGCATGGCGTCGCAGCCGAGCGAGACGTATTCGTAGTTGCGGCGGCCCCATTGGTCGGTGTAGGCGAGGCCCTGGTCCTTGTTCATCTCCTCCACCACCCACCTCGGCAGCGGGATGCTGCACGCCACCATCACCGACAAGAGCACCAAAGCTTAGATGATCCCAATGAGGAACACTAGAAACAGAGCAAAAAGGCGATGAAATCAAGAAGATGGGCCGGCGGCCGTACGTGACGGAGTCGCCGACGTTGCCGCCGCACTGGTGGAAGGACATGACGGCCTGGACCTTGAGCCCTGTCTTGCGCGCCATCTCCATGAGCTCCATGTACCCGGCGAAGTTGTACCGCCCCGGTCCCTCGCTCTCCACGATACCCCACCACACGTCCACCATGATGCCCTCCACGCCGGCGCTCTTCAGCGCCGCGAGGCTCGCCGCCACGGCCTTCCTCCGGTTCAGCACGCTCCCGCAATTCTTCACGGTGTCCAGCGGCATCATCACGAACACCGGCACGCCGGGCTTCCTCGCCGCGACATGCTCGGCCTCGGCCGCGCTCTGGGCTACCGCCTGGCACGCCATCGACATCGCCTGCCGGGCCGGCGCCACCGACGGCTCACGCGCCGCCTGCCTCTGCAGCCTCAGGCTGTGCGCCTGAGACCGCGTCGCCTTCTGCGCAGCGACCGACACCGGCGCAGCGACCACCGCGGCACGCCGTGCGGTGGATGGTGCGACGGACGCTGCTGCGGCGCTCTGAGCCAAGGTAAAGGCCATGGTTAAGAAACTCTCCTGTGATTAATAAACGCGGGAGAAATCAAGAAAGTGTTTACGGATTTGGATTTGCACGGCCTTAATGGGGCGGGAGAGATCAGATTATTGGGAGGAGGGGATCGGGAATATATCTAAAAAAACACTAGCTTATTATTAGTTATTCAATGGGTGGAGGTCGACGAAGAGGGGAGTCGCAGGCGGGGAGGTTTAAATAGGAGGGAAGAGTCGCTCAACGAGCGAGGCGCGTGCGGGAGGGAGGGGGAGAGCGACACGTGGCTGGCGCTGGGGCTGGGGCTGGGAGGGCAGCGATGGACGGGCGGGATTTTCGCGACGCGTGGTGCGACATGGAAGCCTTGGTGGGTCCGGGCACGTGGCAGTTGCGGGCTCAGTTGTGTTTGGATCGGGCTACGTGGATCTAAACAGGAGAGCTTGTCTCGGGGGCCTCTTCTTAGTACTCACTCAATCTTTTTTTACGCGTAAAATCTGTGCTGTCGCACATAACTTTTTTAATTAATTAGTCCATTTTTAATTTATTTTTATTGTTAACTCCTCATAACTTTATTTCTAATTCTGACTCTTTTGATCACGCTATCACCGTATCGTGACAAAACAATATTATCACGTCTAGCTAAATAGCATTTTTTGTCACGTCACTGGTAGTGGTGTGACCAAACAACACTGTGTGAGTCACGTCACGGATGGTGGCGTGACTAAAAGGGTCAGAATTAGGAATAAAATTTGCGAAGGGTTAACAATAAAAATAAATTAAAAAAATAGGTTAATTAATAAAAAAATTCTACCAAACACGATGAGTTTTGACGGTCAATATATTTAAAATTGAGATGTGCTAAATATGTTGGACCGTTTTCTTTTATCAAAATAGTCAAATTGAGATGTGCTAAACACGTTGGATTTTTTGTTGGTATAAAATTTTATTTTTTGTTTTTATCTTCGTCTTTGTTTTTTTTGGAATATAACGAGTTCACCACATTGCCGTATTTTATCGGTTTAGAATTTTATCTTATTTTTTTGTCTTTGTCTTTGTTTTTGCTCAATATCTCAAAGTATATATTAGATTTTGAATCATGTGATGGAAATATGAGTTATTAAGACTTTCGATAATAATTATAGTGATCAAGAACAAAAATTACATAAATAAAATACTGTAATTTATTTATAATGAAGTTGTGTTATGGGAGCAGAAAACGGCCAAATCTTGTATAGACGGACCCTTCAAAATTATCTAGATTGGCGGCATAAAAATTATATCATTAAATTTGTTGTTAAAAATAATTTCATAATATTATAATTTTATTAGTGTACATTAATGTACATGTATAAAAAGTAATGATCATCTTGGAGATTATAAAAAATAAAAAACGTCAAGTATGCAAAAGAAAACGGAGGGCGTATCTGCCTTGGGTGATGTATCTGCCATTCTGCCTGCTGCTTCGCATACAGATACAGTGCAGTTTCCGCACCATCATACTGCACCACTGACAGGCCGGCATATGGGCCGTCCGGCCAGGCATCACACAGCACGTTGCATGCGCAAGTGCCGGGAAGTTCCTGCAACGCTGAAGAATACGAAGATATATTCTACGCGGAGAGTACAGTAGTATTGAACAGATTACAATAACCGCTATTATGGCCTAGATACTTTCATGCACGGAAGCATTAAAGCAAGAAGCTCAGTAGATTACCTTAGCCGCTATTATGGCATGATCAAGAAGCGGCAGCAGAATGGGATGGTTGAACAATGAACAACGATGAGACGCAGATCTCCTCTTTCACCAGATCCAGTTGCTCCTTGCTCTGTATCAGCACCTTCTTCGTAGCATAGGTCCCGTCTTCTGGACCAACATTAGCATATCCACATCACAAATCTCTCATGGCATTGCAACTTTTCACAAAATTATCCTAAAATTCCCGGTTTCATCCCATTTGTACAAATGAAAACAACTTTAATTGTGTATAGTAAACTGTGGAATTAGAAAACTTTCACTCAATTCATCACAGCATATCTTGCTCACAGGGGGGAAAGAAGCAAAAATTTCACACTGTTTTGAGCAAAAAATCTAGCGTTATGCGGATTTGGGAATCAGGGATTGGGTACCTGGCTGGCTTGCTCTGGGAGACGCCGAGACGGGAGGACGATGGGGAGCCTAGACTCCGGGAGTGGCGGAGTTGGCCAGACCGCCAGCACCAGAGGCACCAGAGGCCCAGAGGCCGGAGGGAGTCGGGGTCGGCACCAGGGGTGGACACGGATCCTTGCCACTCGCCGGTTGCCAGCCGCCCGTGCCCGGCTCGAGGCTCGGACTCTGAGCGGCGCGCGCGCCGCCTCGGCAGCGCCGCCCGATCGCCGCCGCCAGCTGCGCTTTCGAAGTCGAGTCGAGGCTCTGAGCTCGCCCTCGATCGCTCGAGCCGCGGTGCTAGAGCATAGGAGTTGGTGAGAACAGAATAGAGCAAGCCACCGCCGCAAGGCGCAACCGCGCAAGCGCAAGCTGCAAGGATGGAGTGCTCAGTGCTCGAGGGATTAGCTGATTAGGGGTTTAGATTTTATGGTTTGAGGAACAGAGGAAATGGGCTTGCGCGGTTGGGCCTTTGAACTTCCGGAGAGCGATTGTGCGCCACTGCGCCTGTGGGCCGTGTCTTGTGGCCTTGGCCCTTGTGCGATTGTGCGCGGACGCGGTGCGCCTGATGGCGGAGCCAACGCCGGCCAGTACATGATTTTCAGGAGGTACTACGGTGAATAAACTCAATTTTCAATATATACATATATTATACTTTATATATACTGAATTTTTATCCAAACTTTTTTGAGTGTTCAACTGAACACTCATGAACCATGGAAGATCCGCCCTGATCTGCCATATGCATCGCGTCATGTGCGAAAGCCTTGCTTAATTGAAGCATGGTGTTCCATGATCTCTATTTAGAACTGTGCACGAACAGGAATGGAAGACAAACATTCCAGCATCATCGAGTGGAGAAATGAGGCAACATCTCTGCGCCACCCTCTTGCCCACAACTCTGTGCTATGCGATTATGCACGTCCACATACAGATACAGTGCAGTTTCCGCACCATCATACTGCACCACTGACAGGCCGGCATATGGGCCGTCCGGCCAGGCATCACACAGCACGTTGCATGCGCAAGTGCCGGGAAGTTGCCGCAACGCAGAAGAATACGAGGATATATTCTACGCGGAGAGTAAAGTAGTCTTGAACGGTTTGCCAGCCGTTTGTCGCAAATAGCTCCTATTTCGTTGTCAATCCAGTTTATTTTACTTGATAGTTGATACCGTGCGCTTTCTGACTAGTTAATGGATCATGATGGCTCTCGGCAGGATCGCGACGCATGCGGTGAGTTCAGGTTCAGATCAGCAAGCAGCTATAGCTCCGCAATCACTGTACTCTTCGCCTTAGGACGGTTGTCGATCAGATATCAACGCTCCAGATCCCCCTTACGTTTACATGAGAAATTGGGTCGATTTCACGAGATCAATTACAACAGAGTTGATTTGGCAGAACTTTTTTTTGGGGTTCAGACATAAACTTTGCATAAGTTTCACCTGTTGGATTTTCACAGCTGGACTAGCCACCACAATTCGTACAAACCTGGCACGCGGAAAGATTGGACGGTCGTGCGCGTTCGCGGATGAACAGTGGAACAGTAAAACAATGCAAGGGCAAAAGATGTAGCCAAAAACAATACTAGTTTTATATGATTCAGTTGGCGATCCTCTGTCCCAGTCAGTTCGAGCTAACACATGACGTGTGGTGACATTCGCATTACAAAGCAGAAGCAGGTTTAACGAACACTGAAACTACACAAGCAGGAGGTATCCAGACATGAGGGGTGGCTCATAAAATGTATAAAGTGCTGTAAAATTAGCGGTTTTAGTAAATATTTATATATAATTTTAGCATAAATTAAGACAATTAAAGCATAATTTCAGCAATATATAATTCACAAGAATGACATAACAGTATGTAATATTTTTATATTAATTAAACATGATAACATGCTCAAAAGATAGGACTTGATAACAAGTAAAATCAGCATAATCCTCAGATTTAAATATTTATTTATTGCTCTTAGATGTTGGGCTACTCAAGATGTAATATTGGCCTCCTCGCCACTTTTCTCAAAAAATTTCACTAATTAGATATGACAAAATAAATCAGACTTTGAGCTGTAAGCCTTACTATTATGCCAAGAACAAGTATTGAATTATCTCATAGTCACAGACAAAAATAAGCACTTTCGACCAACAAAGAAAACATGTATTCCACAATGCAAAACTGAAATCACAATTCAACACCTATCTTTCTTTCTTTCAGCCAACAGAGGAACAAGTATGTCACAGTGCAATTAGAGATTAATACTAATCAGTTTCAGTTAACAGAGAGGCAACCGAACCACAGAAAAGTAACAAGTATGATTTAACACTGTCAATCCAATTTCACAAGTGACAATAATCCTCATCGAGCATTAATCCGAGTCCACAATATCAATAAGCAATATCTCCCGGTGCTAGTTTCAATCAAATCAATCACAATTTGAGACTTCTACCAGCACAACACATATGCACAGTGATGCTGTAACACCCTGGTTTTTTTGGAGCTTTTTGAATATTTCAAAATAAAATGAACCATTAGTTTCATTGAAGTTTAAGAGCTTAAATTGAGATTTTGGAATAGTTTTCAATTGATTAACTTGAACTTCAACTAAATTATCTGTTGGGTTTGTCGGGTTCGTTGGAGTGTTGGAGCTCTGGTGTTTTCTCTCCTTCTGTGCTTGTTTTGTTTTTCCTTCGGTCAACCCTTCTCTGTGGTCCAGATTGTAACACCCTGGCTATTCGGAAGCCAAAATGTTACCTAAAGACCTAACATATAACCATACAGCGGAATAATTTTCACAGTAATTCATCAACTAAGTTAAGTAGATCATCAACAATTGGAACATAAACGGAAATGTAATATTGGATCCACTAAGATAATCCTATCAATGAATAATCAATGAATATAAACAGTTATTTAAACAAACTCAATGATAAAGAAGGTACCATCCAAGTCTAAGTTTATTTATTACAATCCAGCAATTCACTAATGTAAGACAGCAACAGATCTTTTATTCAACTAGTGTAAAGTGATGTATTTGAGTAGTGCATGTCTACTCCCTCCCAAGAGAAACTTCATCAACGATTACCTAAAAATAAATAAACAAAGCAAGAGTGAGTCCAAGACTCAGCAAGTACAATGAATAAGAACAGACAACCAACATGAACAAGATATTCTCTTCTCAACCTCTGAACATACAACAAATGAATACTTATGAAGATATGAGATGAATGTTAAAATTCAAAGGATTGGACTGCACACATGCATATACCGGTATAGCCAGTGACACACCCGTCGGTGCTCACTTAAGCCCGTATTTATCGAAATACGGGGATCCAAAATACCATATGAAGAACTTTTCATACGGGTCTCCAAACTGCCCACATTGGAATGGTGAGACTCACATGCCCATACTGGAATTGATGGGACTTTAGACTCCACTCCCGTGGACGGAACATGAACATGGATGCAACTTTAGACTCCACTCCCGTGGACGGACTTGAACATGGGTGCATGAATATACCTAAGAACAACGACTAGCATCATCTTTGAACATATGAATTTCACATACGAAAAAAACATAATTATTGGAACTTCTCACGTATCAAATAAAAACACAGTACGAACATCCAGCATCCAACATACACAATTCATACAAACGTCAGTGTACTTGCCTTCCGCGACGCTTAACGTTGCGAGGAAAAGATGGTGCTCCTAAACCCTAAGCTTCACCTCCTAAACAATTAAATAACTGAAATAAGAACGCGAAGAACACGACATTACTGAATAACGTCCTACAACGCTTTCCCAGCGATTCAATATTTAACTAGAAGCTCTAAACTGAAAACCAACGCATTCTGCCCTAAACCGCCTTTGGACAGCAGCACAGTAAACAACATAACTCTTGATTTGGAACTTCGAATGAGGTGAATCCAGTTTCTGTGGATTCTTAACTGACAAATCTACGATACTCTAGTTGACAAGATAATCTAATTCGGTCAAATTAGTACGTCAACAAACTGATGAACTTTCAGCACAGAGCAGAAAAAACAGCAACACCAAAACGATCATAACTTTTAATCTATAACTCCGAACTGAACGTTCTTTAACAATATGGAAAGGTTATCAAATTACCTACAATAACCTAGTTGGGTGAAAACCCAGATTCTTCCAATTACAAATTCATATTTTACGAAATAACAAAACAGACTAATCTCGTCATAAATCTGGATAACAGATACCAAATCTATCATAACTTTTGACTCGAATGTCGGAATTAGGTGTTCTTGGCGGCTGCCGAAAGCTAAGAACATAATCTAGATATCTCCAGGAGATCAAAACTACTGGTTCGGCCTCTAAGATCACGAAAACGGCCACGCAACAATCTGGATAGATTGATGTGAACAGCAGACCGACATTGATCCAATCAAATCTATTTGATTTCTCCTCTACGACTAAACAACCAACGATAATCGAGAATCATTACCCTTGTAGAACCTTAGGGAGACGCTGAACGATCCCCCACGAAGAAGATACCTCGTCCCTCCTTTCGGCCAACCAATCTGCAGTCCTTCCTTTGCGAACACCGGCAGCGGGAAGGAGCGGCTCCAAGAGGCAAGGCACTGTAGCGGCAGCACTGTAGCTACAGTGCCGACCTAGGGTTTTCCCCCTTCTTTTATAGGTGGTCGGCCCCCCCATGGGCCTCCTGGGCCAAGGCCCGAGGCCCAGGTTGCCGAAGAAAAGCGAAAAACCCCTCTTTCTTAATTCTATTCTTATCTTTTGAATGATTTCTTCCTTAGGATAAATCGGGGTATTACATAGACCTCCTCAGGTCTAGACCTCCTCTATGTTTTCTCTTGGTTTAGACCTCTTCAGGTTTAGACCTCCTTTGTGTTTGGACCTCCTCTTTGTTCATACCTCTCCGTGGTTCAGACCTCCCTTCTAAGTCGCGACCACCTTCGAGCTGTTCTAAGCTCGGATTTGTATTTCAAACCTCTTTTGATCTCATCGTGACCGTTGAGACCTCCTTTGGTCTTATCTTGACCGTTAGGACATCCTTTGGTTCCATCCTGACTGTTAGGACCTCCTCGGACCTTTTCCCTTGGGTCTTCTCCGTTAGATCCTTTTCCCTTTGAAATCTCACCCGTTAAAACCCCTCCTTGTCTGGACCTCCTTTAAGTCCAGATCCTGTGCGTGCCTTCCACTCTCTAGGACTATTAGATCTCGTTTGGATGGCTCGATTGAGAGGAGGCGTTCGGATGGTCCGAACGTTCCCTTGCATTGTGGTGTGTCCGATTGAGTTTAGACGACCCGATGTAAGTGCGCGTTCGCATGGTCCGAACGTTCCTATCTCCTTGGACCACCCGATCAAGATCGTATGACACTGGTTCGTTGCGCCTTTTCCTTCCTCCCTGCAATCCTGTGGTCTTTTTGCAAAGATCACCCACTTTGGTCACGACCACCCATTGTGGTCATGACCCCTGGTCTTTTCGCAAAGACCACCTCTTTGATCACGACCGCCCTTTGTGGTCATGACCCCTGGTCTTTTCGCAAAGACCACCCTCTTTAGTCACGACCACCCTTTGTGGTCACGACCCCTGGTCTTTTCGCAAAGACCACCCTCTTTGGTCACGACCACCCCTTGTGGCCACAACCTTTGGTCTTTTTGTAAATACCACCCTTTTCGGTCACGACCAACTGCGTGGTCATAACCTCTGGTCTTTTTGCAAAAACCACCCTGGTGGGACATGACCTCCCTTGTCCTATATGAGACCTCCTCCTCAGGACCTCCTCCAGCAGGACCTCCTCCTATGGCCACCTCGTAGTTGGACCTCGCCTTTGGTCACGATTTTCCCTGTTGCTTTGACTAACCTCTTTGTTTGAGACAACCTTGTCCACTTTCTCCTTTCTGCACGTTAGCAGCAGAAAGTCTCTGAGCATTAAATGTCGCTGTAGCGCATTAAATGCTGTCACCTTCGTTGTACCTCTCTCTCCCTCTTGTCCCCTCCTTTACCTGCTCTCATCCCCTCCTCCACCTATCCTTGAACACGTGTGCCCTTGAAACTCCCAGTAGCCCAGGCTTCATAAGCTTGGACAGTTCTCTATCCTTGCCTTCTTCCTCATTTCAACTCTCTTGCTCTCTCTCTCTCTCTCTCTCTCTCTCTCAGCCAACTCTCTAATCTCCCCTCCAAGCTTTGGACCTCCTCGAAACCTTCAGAGTTCTTTTGTTGGTTCTAGTGGTGCTTTCTTTGAAGTTATTTTGGTTTTTACTTGAGCATTGTTTGAGTTGGTTTTGTTCTCTCGTGTAGATTGCGAGGACACCGAGGAGCCTGAGTACTTTGAGGAGGAAGACCCTCAAGCCTTCAAGCAAGGTAAGTCATACCCTTGATCATGTTGACACCTAGTATTTCAACCTATGTACTTTTTGTTTCAAGCTAAGTACTGTATGTATATTTTACTTAGTATTTCAATACCAGTGTTTACACTCATAGTTAGACTTAACTCCTTTGTATGGCCAATGTTGATATTATAACTGAACTTGTTGTCACCTTAGTTAAAAACCTGGTTAATGCTTTAGTATGACTAGGACCTTTTTGAAAAAGAAATGCTTAGTTATGCTTAGACCAAAATCTTGATTTGGAAAGTTTTGCCAAAGACCAATGTTTTATCTCAAATGTTTCAACCATGGCATTGGGTTGTCATAGAAATCTGTTACTATTTTCAAAGGCAGACATTGGAAAAGGATTTGGACTTGGGCGAATCTTGGTTGGTTGTTTGGTGGGTGCATGGGGGATGTATGGGGGTCGTGTCAGCCGATGCTCTAGGGTTGAGATTGTCGCCCAAGTCAGTTAAGGACCGGTCTTCGAGTGTTACTTTGCTATGCCCCTACGTGCAACCACAAGTCTTGTATGGGCGGGATCTGGTAAAATAATTTGCAATGTTTCACCATGGTTGTTCCATTTGGTTGTGTGGGTGGTCCTTCATGACCTACTTCTTTACATTTCCACCTGGCGCAAGAGGGGGCCTGAACCCTATGGGTGGGTAGCCCAATGGGGGTGAAACCTTAGCGAGGGGGGACTGTGGTGAGAAGGAGCATTGTAAAGGTCTTGTGATAACCTTTTAGTCGCACACCTTTGAAAGTGTGTGAGTAGACAGTGTAATTTGGTTATCTCTTGTGGGTAAAGCTGTACACCTCTGCAGAGTGTAAATCTATTCGAATAGCCATATCCACGGTTATGGACATGCTAGCAAAGCCTCTCCAAGTTAGACTTTGGTTTTATGTTTTCAAATACTTTTGAAAACTGGTTTTGGATCTCTATCCAATGGGTTCTGGGCGGGGAGCCCTGACGGTTAGCCTAGTGATAGGAGGTTATCCTTCACCCTTCACTCTTGTTATCAGTCAATCAAAATTGTGTTACAAAATGGATTTTATGTATGGTGTAATCTGCTTTAGAACTTATTACTTGTACTTTGAAAGAAACGTGGCTTTATACAAATCAACCTTATAAGCTCTGCTTTGTGATATCCACTTATGCATGTTATTCTGTTATTTGACGGGTGTGACTTGCAAGCACGGTTGTTGTGCTCACTCTTGCTTGAATTAATCTTTTGAGCAGGTGAAGAGATCTTTGCTAAGGACCAAGAGGTCCTAGATGACTAGGCCACGCCCTCCAGCCAATTGCCTGTGGTGTATTAGATGAACTTGTCTTTGGTTTCTGCTGTGTAAAGTTGCGTTTTGCTGGCTTGTAAGCTAACCTTGTAATCAACTCTTTTGCTGTTATTCAAGTTCTCGTTGATGTATGATTATCACTTGTGTTTGCTGTGTGAGCTAGCTGTTGATCCTTGGGACTAGTTCAGAACATAGGTGATGTAGTGCTTTTCCAAGTCCCACGACCTCCTCGGGTTGGGTCTTTCGACCTCCCCCAGGTCTGGTTGTGGCACTTGGGGAGGTCCTGGGTCTTAAGACCTCCTCAGGTCAGGTCTCCGGACCTCTAGGTGGTCCTGCTGGACCTCCTAGGTGGTCCTAGAGGTCCTCTCGAGTGCTCCTACTGGACCTCCTGGGAGGTCCTGGTGGACTTTTTGGGAGTTCTAGAAGGTCCTCTCGGGTGACCCCTGGTCGGGTCGTGATAAGTGGTATCAGAGCATCTTGACCGTAGGTCGTAACCTAGTAAAGTGGCCATTAGTAGAAAGTTCAAAACTTGGTTTGCAAAACAAAAAAAGTAAATTGTTCTATTCTTATTTGGGTCATTTTTCTAATCTTACCCCTTCTTAGTGTCCTTCCTTATCTTCTGTTCTCCTCGCTGTTTTACATTGGTAAATGGATCATCTTTCCTTTGAATCTATAGGAGGTCGTTAGCCGTGGTGTTTTGGACCCTTCCCCTTTTTCTCTATAGGACCTCCCTGGGTGTGGTCATGAGTGGTAATCCTTTTTACAAAGACCACCCCTTGTGACCACGACCTCCTGCTCGCAGCCCTGAGGGCAGTGAGTCTCGAGTAGAGCGCGATTAAGTTTTTGAGTTGGTTGTTTTGTTGGTTTGGGTGTTTCGACCTCTCCCCTTAACTCTTTCTCCCTTTCCTAATCTTTGAGGTTCTGGCAGATGGTGACAACCCATGGCAGTGGCAGCACCAGTGGTCAAGGCAGAGCTAGTGGCAGTGATCCAAAGGCACCAGTTCCGCAACCACCTCCACCTCCAGCTGAAGGTCCGGATTGGAATCAGATGATAATAAATCAAGCTCAGCTAATCAATTTGTTAGCTCAGTCCATCAACAACACTCAGAATCTCCAAGCAGCTGCAGCAGCTCAACCACCAGTGTTTGTTCCACCTCCTCTAAGGGCCAATACTGGTGAGTTTATGAGGATGAGACCTCCCATTTTCTCCAGTAGTGCTGAGCCATTGAAAGCTGATGATTGGCTGTAACATCCCAAAGTGTTGTTACTAAAATAAAAATAAATAAAATTAGTATTTTACTGGTTTTTCTGAGAATTTGCCAGAGTTTGATTGCTTTATTTGAATCTCTGAAGTTTTGAAAGTCAAAAGTAAAAGTTTATTTGAAGTTCTTGTAGTTTCAATTGGTTTGATCTGAAAAATAAAATCTTAATTAATTTATAGAATTTTCTGAGTTTTTAAAAGCTTTTTCCTAAGTAATTTTAAGCCAAAACAATTTATGTGCAAAAACTATAGCCAATTATAAGTTGGAACTATTTTTATTAAGTTCAAAATGTCTCAGGGAATTTCTGTGAATTTTCTCTTAATTTTTAGATTTTATTTGCTATTTTCTAAAGCCCAAAAGAATTACTAAGATTATTTAAATTAGGAAATCAATTAAAATTCCGGGAAATGCCCTTGGGCCGAAACCTCATCGGTCCGGCCCATTTCCTCCGCGCCCGGCCAAGCCAGCCCATTTCCTCCCACGCGCCTCCCTTCTCTCTCTCCCACCGTCCGATTTTAATCGGACGACCAAGAGATGCCCACGCCACCTCACTCCTCCGCACCGTCGGATCAAGATCCGACGGCTCCATGCTGTCTTCTTCTTCCCCGCCCCCTTTCTTCTCCGCGCGGATGCGCCCGAGCCGCCGCCATTGCCGCGCGCTCGGAGCTCCCCAATCCCGCGATTTCCTCCCCTTAACTCCGCGCCATCACGCGCATTAACACCCCTGCGTCTCGCCGCACCCATTTCGGCCATTTTCCCCCTCGTTCTCGCGCGTAATCATTGGAACCTCCGCAACCGCCGCCGCCTCCCCCGCCGCCGATCTCCTCATCCCGTGCCCCTCCGGCCCCTATAAAAAGCGCACTAGGATCGCCTCCTTCTCCTCATCTCAGCTCCACCACCCACTCCTTCCCTCCGCCTCCAAGATCGCCGGAATCGACATTTCTTCACCGACGGTCGCCGCCGCTTCCGCAGCCTCCAGCGCCGCCGTCGACGATCCCCGAGCAACTCCGACCGCCTCTTCGGCATCGCGGCACCGAGTCCTACCCGGGGCTCGCCTTCGCATCGCCGGAATCCCACGGGAGCACCGCCGCCGCCACAAGCCGCATCGCGCCGCCGCTTAACCTCGTCGCCGGTGATCCTCCGCCGCGCATTCGTGCAACCCCGGTGAGCATCATGTTCGGCATCGCTCCCTCTTCCTTTTGGTATCAACCACACCCCTCGCCGGAGCCCCTATCGCCGGCGAGCTTGCAACCGAGCCGCCGCCGGCCTCGTACCGACGTGGCATGGCCATGTGTGAGCCACAGTGGCGCCACCTCAGCATCCCGCACCGCGTGGCGCCATGTTACAGCTCACGTGGCTAGTCCATCGCACCATCCCGCCCTCGGCTCGGTGGAATCGGTCTACCGTGAGCCGTGTCTATGACACGGGGGCCCCACATGTCAGGAATTTTTTTTAATTCCTTTAAATTTCTGAAAATCCCTGCTGATGTCAGCCTTGTGCAATAAACCGAATTTCCTTTAGAAAAATAAATCAAGAAAATCAAGAAAATCTGAAAATTAGGGTTTTTGATATTTAAAACTTCCCGGGGTTCGTTCTCCCTCATACGAACTCCGATTTCGTCGATTCAAATTCCTAAATTCATATAAAATCAAGATCTAGCTAACTACACCAAAATTATTTAATTTTAAGTTCATTTGACCAATAATTCCTTTAAACCCTAATTCATTATTCCATGTAATTTCAAACTTCTAAAATTCATATCTTTTGCATTCAAACTCCGATTTGGGTGATTCAAGTTGCAAAATTTGTATAAATTTGTAATCTAGCTAACTAAATCAAATTATTTTAACTTGGAGTTCTTTTGAATTGTTATTTGAATTTTATTTGAATTTGGTCGTATTTTCACGACTAGATTTCGACGACTTCGGAGAATCAGATTTCGACGCCGATTGAAGAGCAACATAAGAGGATTGATTTTGACTGTATGATCATCATGATCGTACTAATCGACTACTCAAGATAGTACTTGTGAGTACTAGGTGACCTGTTAAGAAAAACAACGTCACCTCAACACCAGACGTTCTGTTAAGGTGATCTGTTAAGAAAAACAACGTCACCTCATCAAGCAAGGCAAGTTATACCCTTGATCATATCAATCCCATTATTTTAAATTATTTATATTCTGTTTTTAAATTATTACTGCATGCTTATTTACATTCAGTAACATAAATTCCTGTTTTAAATTCATAGTTATACCTAAATCATTTGTATGGCCAATGTTGATATTGAATCAAACACATTGACACCCTAGATAAAACCTGGTTGATACGATAGTATGAACTAGGATCATTTAAACGTATTGCTTAGCCATGCTTATAGACCAAACTTGTTTGATTTGGGAATTTTCAGCCAACAATCAATTATTGTTTAAATTGTACCCTTGAAATTGGTGTGTCATGGGAGTTTTACAAATGACTTGAAAAGTAAAATAAAAATGGGTTTGGACTTGGGCGAAATGGATGATTGGTGGGTGCAGGTTTATGCATGGGCTTAATCTGGTTAGGGTTAAGGCCCAGGGGTTTTTATGGAAAGTCGCCCAAGTCAGTTAAGGACCGGTCTTCAAGCGCATGATGCTACGCCATACCGTACCACCACGTGTCCCAAGTATGGGTTGGGACTTGGCTAAATAATTTGTGATGTCTTAGTGTCATTGGTGCTATGTTGTTGGTATGGGTGTTGGTCAGACAGTAGACCTATCTGGCGCAGGAGGGGGCTTCCGGAGGATGGCCAGTCCAATGGTAGCGAAACCGTAGCGGACACAAATACATTAAGACATAACATTGTAAAGGCCTCGACACGTGCTCTAGACCGCTTACCAAAGGTAGTGATCGGTGGCATAGATATATGCCAGACAAACTAGAGAAGTCTTGTCATGTGGGTAAAGCTGTACAACCTCTGCAGAGTGTAAAACTATTCGAATAGCCGTGTCCGCGGTTATGGACATGCTAGCAGAACTACTCAAAGTTAGACTCTGATTTTGTTTGAAAAAGACTTCTTCAAACTGGTTTATCCAAATGGGACTTGGGCAGAGAGCCATGTGATAGGAGGGTATCCTTCACCGTTCATGTGTGAATGTTATCTGACTATAAAATTGAGAATTTTATAAATTTTGGTTACAAAATAATTTCTTTGGAACTTAGTACCAGTATTTAAAAGAAATGCTGCTTTATGCAAATAAACCAATAAGCCTCTCTATTGTTACATCCATATATGCATGTCATTCTGTTACTTGACGGGTGTAACTTGCGAGCACGGAAGTTGTGCTCATACTTGCTTTATGCAAACAAAATTTCAAAGGAGAAGGACTTTGCTACCGATGTGGACCTCGATGACTAGGTCGCTTCCCCAGTCGATTGCCTGTGGCAGATTAACTGGACCCTACTACATCTTCGTCTTCCGCTGTGTTTATTTTATTGTGGGCCTGTAAGCCTCCTTTGTAATCAACTCTGTTGTTTATTAATAAAATTGTGATATGATTTTGTTACCATATTTGTTTACTGTGTGAACTAGCTACTGATCATGGAACTAGTTCAGAAATGCACTGAGGATCTGGGATATTAATCCCGGGTTCTGACATTGGCTCAGGACAGTGAGTAGGAAACTGGACATGATCCAGTGTTAAGATCGTGAGAGGGTGCTCTTTGCCTCTCACCAACTCAATGGACCAGCCTCAGAGTGGTGGGACAACTTCACTCAGTCCCACCCTGATGCTCAAACCATTACCTGGGAAGAGTTTGTGCAAGCTTTTTGTCATGCCCACATTCCCCCTGGCATGATGACGTTGAAGAAGAAGGAATTTTGTGCTTTGCGTCAAGGCAACCATTCAGTCAATGATTATTTGCACAAGTTTAATCAGCTTGCAAGGTATGCACCTGAAGATGTGTCAATAAATGAGTTCAAGCAAGAGCGTTTCTTGGAAGGGATCAATGACGACCTCGCTGTTTAGCTTATTGCCTACTCAGATTTCCAGCAGCTTGTGAGCAAAGCAATTCGCCAAGAGGGCAAGCATCTTGAGATAGAGAACCGCAAGAAGAGAAAGGCGGCTTAGTAGTTCAGTTCAGGAGGATTTTTGAGGCCCAGGACCTCCCAACTTCAGCAAGGGAGACCTGTGACCTCCTCCCCTTCAAGACCTCATGTGTCAGCTAGACGTCCTGGCACCTCTAGTCCTCAGATGACCTCTTCAGGAGGTCATTTCCAGAAGAAGTCGCCAGTAACCTCCGCAGTTGGGGTCACATGTTTCTATTGCAATGAAGTTGGGCATTATGCCAATAAATGCCCAAGAAAGCTACAAGCCGCAACCTCAGCTCCAACCCGTGCTGGTCAAGGACCTCCACCTTTCGGCAATAATACTACTATGAAGCCTTTGGTCCAGTATATCAGGGGACATGTGAATCACGTCACAGCTGAAGAGGCTCAAACCGCATCAGATGTGGTCCTTGGTACATTTCTTATCAATTCCGTACCAGCAACAGTTCTTTTTTTTATTCCAGAGCTTCTCATTCGTTTGTTTCGACTAAGTTTGTGGGTAAAATGGGTTAGCTATATCTCCGTTAGTAAACCCTATGTTGATCCACTCTCCGGGCTCAGAAATGAGGACTAGCTCCTTATGCCCAAACATTACCTTGGAGATCTTGGGAGTACCCTTTTCTGCAGACCTAGTAGTCTTGCACTCCCAAGGGTTAGATGTGATTCTTGGAATAGACTGGTTAGCCAGAACCAAGGTCAGATAGACTGTGCCAAAAATTCTATTGTGCTCACCAATAAGCAAGGGATTCAAGTTGAGTTCAATCTCGAGACCTCTTTTAGAGGAGATCCTAGCTTGGCCTGTTTGAAGGAAGTACGACTTGAGGACCTCCCTGTGGTAAGGGAATACCCAGATGTGTTCCCAGATGAGCTACCTGGAATGCCTCGGACAAAGACCTAGAGTTTGTCATCAACTTAGTCCCAGGGACAGCACCAATCTCTAAAAGACCTTACAGATTGCCTGTCAATGATCTTATCGAACTAAAGCAACCGATTGAAGAGATGCAAAGCAAATGTTTTGTTCGGCCTAGCTCTTCACCTTGAGAGCTCTTCACCTTGGAGAGCTCCAGTGATCTTTGTAGCAAAGAAAGATGGCACTCAGCGCATGTGTGTGGACTACAGAGCACTTAATGATGTCACAATCAAGAATAAGTATCCTTTCCTAAGATTGATGACCTGTTTGACCAGCTAAAGGGAGCCGCAGTGTTCTCCAAAATTAACTTGAGATCAGGTTATCACCAGTTGAAGATCCGACAAGAAAACATCCAAAAGACAACTTTTTCAACTCGTTATGGGCTATATGAGTTCACTGTCATGTCCTTTGGGTTAACCAATGCTCCTGCTTACTTTATGAACTTGATGAATAAAGTATTTATGGAGTACTTGGATAAGTTTGTCATTGTCTTCATTGATGACATTCTAGTGTACTCTAATAATGAAGCAGAGCATGAAGAGCACCTTCGGTTGGTCCTAGACAAGCTCAGAGGCTACCAACTCTATGCCAAATTCAACAAGTGTGACTTTTGGATGAAAGATGTCACCTTTTTGGGACATGTTATGTCAGCAGCAGGTGTAGCAGTCAACCCCAGCAAGGTCCAAGATGTGCTAGATTGGTCTTCGAGCATATTTTGCTAAGCCCTTCTGTACTACCACATGTCCTGAATGGGTAGGACCTGGCTAATTAATTTGTAACGTTTCACCGTGGTCGTGTCATTAGGTTGCGTGAGTGTCTTTTACGACCTACTTTCATATATTCCCACATAGCGCAAGAGGGGGATTAAATCTGGCGGATGGTTAGCCCAATCAAAGCGAAACCTTAGCGAGACGGGACTACGGTGGGATGACACTTTGTAAAGGTCTTGTCACATGCTCTAAACTGCTCATCTAAGGTAGTGAGCGGTGGTATCGACGGATACCAAACAAACTAGAGAAGTCGTGTTGTATGGAACTATTCGAATAGCTGTGTCCACGGTCATGGACATGCTGGCAAAGCCACTCTAAGATTTTAGTTTTTGTTTCCAAAAGACTTCATCAAATGGTTTTGGATTTCTATCTAATTGGGTTTTGGGCGGTTAGCCATGTGATAGGAGGGTATCCACTTGTTGATGAATGTTATCTGACTATAAAACTTAAGATTTGGAAAATAAATTTTAGCTATGTAATAAACTACTTTAAAAACTTAGTATGAATATTTAAATAGAAAATGTTGCTTTATGCAAATTGAGCCATATAAGCCTCCCATTGATAAATCCTTGCATACATTATAATCTGTTACTTGCCGGGTGTGACTTGCGAGCATGGTTGTTTGTGTTCACTCTTGCTTAATTCAAATATTGAGCAGGGGAAGAATGCTACAAGGAGATTAGATCTTGGACGACTAGGCTGCGCCTCCAGACGGTTGCTTGTGGTGAATCGTGTGGTCTACTTTGCTGTTTTTGCTTTCGCTGTAATCTGCTTGTTGGTTTTTATGCCCCTTTTGTAACAACTCAAAGTATTTTAAATGACGTTGTATGGTTGTGTTATCATCTTATGTTTGAACTCTGTATACTAGTTGTTCCTGGACTAGTATGTGAAACATAGAGAGTCTAGGATCCTTCGCTCCCGGGTTCAACAACTTCGGACATGTTGGTCATCATAATCTCGTACCTCGCACCATTTGTGTCATAGAGAAATGATTATTTCTCCAATTTAGGAGCATGGCGATGAATCTACTCTGAGAAACTTATGGCACTACTGGGTTGCTCTCCCTCCAGTACCCCAAGAGTGGACTTCCTTGTATGTCTCGTAGTCCAGTGTTCGAGGTCTCTCGAGATGGACTCAAACTTCCACCTCTGGTTCTGCAGACGCAATGCCTTGAACGTCTTCACAACTTGCTGACTGCGAACCGCGTGAACAAGTTAGATGCAAGATGCCTCATGCACCACCAGGTTTGCACGTCGTTCCATTGGTGAGGGTTCTGTCCCATGCTGCATGGTGTTGAGGGCGCCAACAACCTAGCATTGCGATCTGTGATAAGACATACATTGCGCAGATCTCCGACCACCGCTCACCAGGAACCACAACCAACTGGATGTGTTCTCGCTCTCCACAATGGAAAATGCTACCAGGAGAAGCTGGTCATTCCTGTCGGCCACCACCACGGTGGGAATGGTGCCCTTGTACCTCCCCGTGAGGAAAGTGCCATCCATCATGAGCACAAGACGACAGAACTTAAAGCCCCAAACGGCTTGGGTGAAAGCCCAGAACACCCGGTCCAGTATGAAGCAGTTGGACCCTCTGTTAGCATCTTCACTCTCAATCTTGTTTATGTATGTGCCGAGGTTTGATTCGGCAATATGGTTATGCAATCTCGGCACAAGATTGTACGCCTCTTCATATGTCTCGTACATGAACTCAATGACCTTCTGCTTGGCCATCGGACTTTGCTGTAACTTACTGGATAACCAACCAGATTGGCGACTTCTAACATCAGCATCTTGGGGGAGATGGACACATCCACCGCAACTAGGTGGCTGATGAGGCTTGCCACATATGCGGAGATCACATTCCGATGCTGCCGCAGATGCTCGCTAAGCTCGCAAGTGTGGTTGGTCGGCGCCTTGATCGCGAAGACCGAGCCAAAGATCTTTACTCGTTGAGCGCTGACCTTGACAGGGCAGCCTTCCACTACGCGCTTCACTACGTAATGTCCTGGGTTGGACTGGTGCACTCGGTACACACGGATGATGGACAAGACGTACCGTACTATAGCTAGTTGCACAACCACCTTACTAGGGAAGCGCTACCCATCTAAGAGGGTGTCGGCATCAAACCCCCATTGGAACCCTTCTTCTTGCGACAGCACGAGGGAACGTACTGCGATATCATCAAGTCTCGATGCCACGTAAGGCACCTTCAGTGACACAATTCCCCCGGTTGGACCATTAGTCTGGTGTGCGTTCTCGTGGCTACCATCCGAGCCTGGGTCAGCGTCCTCGTCGGACTCCAACCCGAGAGGCTGGTCTAGTAGATACTCGTGGCAGTCAATGCGGGCCAACCACCATAATTCCATCCCCTTATTTTGCACAAAATTATGCACGAGTTTTCCCTCTGAGCCAGCACATTCCGTACTACCATCTTCAAGCTCAGCCCGTGGTTGCTTACTTGTAGAGGCCCCGACATCATCAAGGTTTCCCAGCACCTTGCGTATGAAATTCACGAACACCATCGACCTCCCGTAAATGACCGTCTTGGGCTAGGAGGCAATCTGCATGTACTGGCTCCATGCTACACTTTTATTCACCTTAACGAGCTCCCACACGTCATTCGTGTAGGTGATCCCCTCGATTCTTCGTCATTGCCTCCGTGACGATCTCCCTCCAGATGCAGCTTCAAAGCTCGTCAATATTCATCACATCGAACTCCTTCGCTTGGGCCACCTTGTATTGGCATCTCGATAGATCCAACCCATCGGGTCCAGCCCCTATGAGACTATCGCAATAAAACACTACCAAGTCTTGCATGTTCGAAATTACCTAAAGCCACAACAACCCCATCCGTGGTACGTGATATAACAAACAATTACGACAAATTGCATGCAAGTGATCGATTACATATGTGTAATTAAATACGAATAATTGATTAATTACCAACAATTTAATTACTCCTATGAAAATTAATTACGAGTAATTCATTACTACAGTGCTTACCACTATTAAACCACATGTTCATTACCACTTAATTACTTACGACTAACTAATTTGCACTCAATTAGTTATGCCTAACTAATTGCTAGTAAACTAATTACAACAGATTATTTACCACTAAATTAATTACGAGTAGTTAATTTCCACTAATTTAATATGCCGAACTGATAACCACTAAACTAATTGCGACTAATTAATTATCACTAAACTAATTACAACTAGTTAATTACCACAAAACTAATTATAAGTAATTGATTACCACTAAACTAATTACAACTAACTAGATCGTATCGAAAATACCAAAGCCTATGAGCATTACAACTGATTAATCACCACAAAGTATCATACACTACTAAATTACGGATACCGTAACTACAACTATATTATAAACATTACAAAACAAGCTGCATTAATTACGACTAGCTGACTAAGATTGATTAACTACAACTACGGTAATAACGACGAAAGCATCTGACAAATTACCTGCCCTTCGGGGGAAGCAATAAAAAAAAGCCAGCGACGAGTGACGAGAAGCAATCAAATAATCACCCTCCATTTTTTTAATTATGTTACGTTCTCTGAGTTCTCAGCGATGAGCGTGAGAACGAGAGGCGAAACACAATTAAGATGAGCAATGAGCGATTGCGAGAATTCGATATTTATAGCCGAGCGAAGGAGGAGCCGCTGAGTTGACGCTGGGAATTCCGGATGCAAAGTCTAGGCGTAGCACTGTGGACAAGTGGGGACAGTAGCGATGGGGTGACAGATGTGCGGAGGGGGATGCCGGGTGGTGGAAGGACAGATGAAGGGGAGGGGCATGTGTAACATCCCAATTTTCAGGCCTTTTTGAAAATTTTCAAAATAAAAATAACCAGTTAATTTTATTGAATTGTTAAAGCTTAAATTAAAAATTTTCAAATTAAAAACCCTTTAAATTGAGTTAATCCAACTTCAATTAAATCAAAAAGTTGGTTTATTTGAGTGTTCTGAGTTTTATTTGGATTTTAAGTCTTTTATTGCATTTTTCTGGATTTTAATTGGGTTTTTCCTTTTGTCCGAAAAGTCAAAATCTATTTTGTTTGCAAAATTAAAAACTAAAGTATAGTTAAAAGTATTTTTATTAAGTTCTAAATAATTCAAGGGATTTCTGTGCATTTTCCTGGAATTTTTGGACTTCAATAGCTATTTTCTAAAAAGGTTTTTAGCTTTCTGGTATTTTCTTTAATAAAAAATCCTTTTAAAATCCCTTTTCCTCCCTCGGGCCGAATCTCTAAGCCCACTCTCTGTTTTTCCTCTCCCTCGGCCCAGCCTCACCGGCCCGTTTCATGCGGCGGCTGTTCGCCCGCTCCTCTCTCTCTGCAGGGGCCCCACCCGTCAGCCTTCTTCCCCTCGCCCCCTTCTTCCTCACACGTACAGCGCCCCTGCCGGTCTGTGCGCCACCCGCGCAAATCCCGCCGGCCTCACCTGCCCTCGCCCACTCCCTGGCCGCCGCCTGACAACGCCGCGTGCGCTTCACGCACGCGCACGCCCCTGTCCCGCTTCGCCTGCCTCGCGCATGCGCGCCTTGGCCTACGTCGGCTCCTTTGTCACCCGCGCGCACGCTTGAGCCCCTCTCCAACGGCTCTCATCTCCACTCCCTTGGCCGCCTATAAGAACCCCCATCCACCTCCATTCTTCCCCTTCCCTCATCCCTTCCTCTCCACCGAGCCGAAGCCGGAGCACCCGCCTTGGCCGCGCCGCCTCGCTGCCGTACCGCCGCTCTGGTGAGCGCCTCGCCCGGCCGACCGTGTCACAAGATGCCCTGTGACGCGAGGATGTTGTTCCCCACCTCCCTCCTTCCTCCCCGTCGCTGTGGGCGTCCGCTGTCGCCACCCCTCCTTCTCCATTGCCGGCCACCTGAAGAATCTAGACCCACCATTATGTGTTAATGGAGTTTTGGTTATTAATGACAAATCTATTTATGAGACTAACACTCTTTTTGTTATACCTACTGTTTAGTCTCAAATGGATAAAGAGGTAAAAATTAAATGTGGTATGCTTTCCAAATGGAAAATCTTTATGAGACTAACACTTGTATTGTCATACAAATTGTTTAGTCTCAGCTTAGAGATAAAAAGGAAAAATCCAAACAAGTATGTTCATAATTGATAAATCTATTTGAGAGACTAACTCCTCTATATTGCTATATCTCAGTTTTAGTCTCAGTTGGATTTAAAGATCAAAGAGGTATGCATTTGACATCATTTTATTATATCTTGTTGTATTCCTCGGACTCAAAATATAGATTGAACTTCACTAAAAGGTTAACTTGAATATGTGCATATGTATTTATTACACATTCGTGTATGCACACATTTAGGGAGAGTTCACTCTATATTTTATGGTTTCATTAGTATTGATCCATATTCTTTTGTCCACATATATTTAGGATCTTTACTTTGAAATATATCCTTGAATATATTTAACTTGTGTAGTTAATGTATTCATATGAGTATATGTAACTTGTGTAGTTCATTTATACTCATATCCTTGAATATATTTAACTTGTGTAGTTAATATATTCATATGAGTATATGTAACTTGTGTAGTTTATATATACTCATATCCTTGAATATATACAACTTGTGTAGTTCGTATATATTCATATGAGCATATGAGACTTGCATAGTTCATATAAGCTCATATATCCTTTGAGTATATATAACTTGCGTGGCTTATATATACTCATACCAATTACATTCAATTATCTGTAATTGTGTTTGGTTGTCATCAATTACCAAAGAGGGAAATATTGTGGTATCTTGTCCCACCATTATTGGTTAATGGTATGTTGTGGTAATTAATGACAATCACCTAGTGGAACTAACATTTTTCTATAAGTTGGTGAAATAGGTTATGTTCCATGAGGTCGAAGACTTTGGATGACATCATGTGTTGATTGTCATCAAGTAAAGGATGGGAAATGGAAATCATCATGTGTTGATGATGTTCGAGTCGAGATCCCGAAGTGAAGAGCTTGGAGTAAAGGATGTATCACGCATTGATGCATATCAAGTTCAAGAAGTGGAAATGATCATGAGTTGATCGTCAAGTCAAGAAGAATCCATCATGTGTTGATGGAGGTCAAGTAAAGAGTGCATCATGAGTTGATGCATGTCAAGACTTGGGATGAAAGATGTCATCATATGTTGATGGGCATTAAGTCAATAACCCGGACTTGAAGCGAGGATGTGCGTCATCAAGCTTCAAGTGGTTGCACAAGGCAAAGGTATGACTAGCTAGGGCTAAGGATTTGTTCCTAGTCTTTTACCGGTCTCGGTGTTTGGTTGGAGACCGGATTGCTAGAATAGGTTGCCGTACTATTAAGAGGGGTCTTAATTAGTAACTTGAGTTAGTCATGTGTTGATAGCTCATTGTGTTTGCTCTAGCTCAACTTAACATGTTGCCTATATTTGCGAATGCGTTTTCCAAATAGTTGTGGCTCATGGTTATTCCTTGTAGCATGTGACTTTAGTTTGCAAATGTGTTTTGCAAACGGTTTAAGTCCATGTACCTTATTCCTTGTGGCGTTGATTCTAAAAGTTGGCAAATGTGTTTTGCAACTTGTTGAGAATCTAGCTTTCATCTCTTGTGTACATGTTGTATCAATTGGCAAATATGTTTTGCAAATTGAGTTGAAGCAAATGTGCAAAGTCTGCTCGATCTTGGTATTGTTGGCGGTCGACCGCCTCGTAGCGGTCGATCGGATAAGCGACCGACGACCTCACGTTGTACCGGCCGTAAGAAACGGTACTACCGGAGTGCGGTAGTACCGGGCGTTTGAAACGGTACTACCGGAGTGCGTGTTTTTCAGAAGAGGTGTTTTCTGGTTTGCTCGGTTGCTCAGTTGAGCGGTCTGACCGGCCGCTCTGGCGGTCTGACCGGCTTGAGCGGTCTGACCGGCCATTGGTTGGTGGTCAGACCGATTGTGAGTCCAACGGCTAGTTTTATAGCCGTTGGCACTTGGGCGGTCCGACCGGCCATTAGTTGGCGGTCAGACCGATTTCGTCCAGATTCTTTGGAATCTCTCCCCAACGGCTAGTTTTTGTGTGTGGGCTATAAATACCCACCTTGGCTGTGTGAGGAGATGTTGCTGGTGCCCTATTGAGTTCCTTTGAGCTAAAAGTAAGCCCTCTACTCCCATTTGTGCATGTGTTGCACTTATTGAGGTTTGAGAGGCAAATCCTATTGCATGTGTTGCATTAGGTGGTGGATTTAGTATCCACGAGAGCTTTGACACTTGATTGGTTCAAGTGAAAGTTGGAGACTTGTTACTCTTGGTGTTTGCCGACACCTAGACGGTGTGGATGCGTCGTGCGTCGGTGATCTTCTCAAGTGAAGCTTGTGAGAAGATCCGAGTGTTTGTGAGTGGCTTGGTGCTCGCCATCTCCGGAGTGGAGTAAGAGCAACCCTAGTGGAGCAAGGTGTTTGATACCTCGGAGGAAGGCTTAATTCGTGGAGCCGGCCTAAATGGTTTGTGTTTCCCTCAACGTGGATTAGGGGAGACCGGCAAGTCTCCGAACACCACGGTAAAACATCGTCGTCTCATCTTGTGGTTTGCATTCTTGAGTTGTACCATATTGCTATCTACATTGCTTAAATTGAATTGCTTACAAGTCCATGCTTGATCGATTATTATCAATAGACTTGTATTGTTGGTGCACTTAGTTGAGCCTAGTGGATTTAGGCCTTAATTGTGCAAAACTGTTTTTGTATTAGCTTCCGCATTAGAAATCGGTTTTAGCGCATAAAAGTTTTAAAACGCCTATTCACCCCCCTCTAGTCGGCCTACTCGATCTTACACCACCGCCGTCGCGCCACCTCAGGCCGCCTCCGACCTTCCCAACTGGCTCGGCGTCCTCCCTGCAGCCCATGCGCGTGTTAACTCCACCGCCGCGCCGCCGCATTGACCGCGCCTCCACGCATGTGTGCCCGGCGCCGCTATGGGCCTTGCGCCATCGGCTCCCGTCGCCAAGCCGCTCCAGCCCTCCTCAGCCTCCGACGACCGCCTAGGTGGGATCCCCTGGGCCTCCTCATGCCCATGCTCACCCAAAATCCCTCTCTCCCTCGTCAGTGCGTCGTCACCCCTCTTCCTCTCTCAGCTCCGGCCGCCACTCGCCACTGTCCGGCCACCCCTAGCCACTCTCAGCTGCTCCACCGTTGGCCTCGGAACCGCCTCAGCACCCTGGTTCCATTTTGCCCGCGCTCGGCCGACAGCATCGCCTCCTCAGCCGGCGCCGCCCACGCCACCGAGCGCTCTGCCCTCCCCTACTCTGCCTTCCCCTTCTGCTCAGCTCCCTCTCTATTTGGTTGTAACTTCCTGTGTGAGCTTGTGTGTGTAGATGATAGTGAGCAATGAGCCAAAGTTAGTGCTTCATTAGAGTATGATTGCCAGTAGCTCAATTGGTTTATGCTAGTAGCAAAGCTAGCAAGATTGCAGGATAAATAGTCTTTAGATAATCTTTTGTCAGGTTGTATTTTCGGATGAATAGCAGTAGTGGTTTTGTTAATTAGTCGAAAAGGTAATTATGTGCTGAAGATTCTAGTTAGCATTCATAAGGTTATATTTTCATATAACAACTTTCGGTGGCTAATTTGTGGTGGCTAGGTTAGATGATCATATGACATATTGTGGTTGCTTATAGTAACATTCAGTAGATAAATTAAAGAGTAATTGTGAGGACTAAATCAATTGCTTGGAGGATTCATAGATAATGCATCCTTAACATAAGTATTCGAGGAGGTTGGCTAACTATCAATATATGATCAGAAGTTCTGTTGTCCATATGATGCAGACAAGTGTTTGTCAGTATGATGCGAAGGCTAGTCTGTTTAGGAGATCTTTTGTCCAGTTGGAAGACTTATGACCATCAGTAAATAATTGAAGCATGTCAACTTTTGAAGGTTAGTTAGTAGGCTGATTAGCAGGGGAGTTTACTTAAATAGTTTATAATATAGTTTGTTTTAATCAGTGGTCAGTTGGGGTAATTAGAGTGCTAATATCATTTAACTCAAGAGGATTGATTTTGACTGTATGATCATCGTGGATGTATACATAGAATGCCCGAAGAGAGTGTTTGTGAGTGCTAGGTGGCCTGTTATGGAAAACAACATCACCATCAACGGTTCTCCTTCTGATTGTTTGACCGACCTTGAGTGTAGTGTCCTTTCGGTCCTCCAATGATGACATAGGTTATTTGGTCATCTATGTAGGCCAAACTCAGTCCCTTATCAACCACCGGTCAACATCGTTTAAACCATAGCTATCACCCATCGCTATCCGTTCTCACTAGCATAACCCTTCTCAGGTAATCTCTCCTATCTAGGTAACCCTTGAGGAATGTTCCTGCGAACATTCTCTCTCTCTCCCTGTTGGATCTACCTCGTTTTGCCTGAAGTTTTTCCTTTTGTTTGATTGTATTTGGATTTATTGGATTTCATTTGAATGCTTTCAGATGTTCTTGGGTTCGACCGTATTTTACGTAATTAGAATCTGAAGCTACATTGGGACAACGATCTGAGACAGGATAAGAACATGGCGAGGATTATCAAAATATTGGGGTTTATCAGGATAATTATCAGAATCTTGAGCAAGAACAGGACCGGTGCCATCAGAATATTGAGCAAGGCAAGTCATAGACCTTTGATCACATTGAACCCTTTTTACAAAACTATATTATTTGATATAAACATGCATTGCTAGTTTTATATTAAATGGCTTCGGGAGTAGATAATTGCCTAATTGATGTATGCCTTCTTGATAAATTGCAAATGACATGCATCCTTGAATGACATGAACCCTTGGACACCTTAGGATGGGTAATTTTAGTTGGACATTGTTAAACTACCAATACGGGTATCGTAATATGCTTAGCCATGCTATAGTTATACGTTGGGACTCATGATCACATGCTCGTATGAATAAACTGTTGGTGATATGCTCTAGAGGCAATCATAGAGATGATTGTATCACGTCTATGTTTATGAGTTCTTGAATAAATGTTATTCTATTCCTTGAATGAATCGCTAGTTCTGAAGATCAACGAGTATGTGACTTGTTGGTGAAACTCTTAGACATGTATGATGTCGTTCTAAAAGTATCCCTGGTCGAAAGTCACTGATCGGAACACCAGTGACTCTACGACTAGCGCATAGATTGATTGATGACCATGTTTCACCGGTCATGGATATAGGGATATCGAATCAATAATGTGAACACATGTTAGAGAACATAGGGTTGATTGACCCACCTTGAGACACTATTGAATTTGTTATGATCCTGTGTGTCATTAGTTGGTCTCAAGCAATGATGATGTATAATCCTTAGACCTGAGATCAGCATGGTTCCCTACATATGTAATAGCACTCTTAGGGGTTGCCAAACGCTACTCGTGACTGGGTAGCTATAAAGGTAGCTTTCGGGTATGCTATGAAACATGCGGAGGGATGTGACTGGTCGGATATGGGATTTGCCCCTCCTAACATAACGGGAGAGATGTCTCTGGGCCCCTCGAAGTAGTCGGATAAAGAAAGTGTATGGCCATGCCACTAGTGGTCGAAGTGTTCGACCACGTAAGGTTATCCGACGACTCGATCGAGAAAATATTGAACAGTCCATGGATGACACATTATCTCACCTGGAGTTCAAACCAGATATCGTGAGGCAAAGGGAAAAATACTAGAGTAAGTCGCTTAGTTCGATCAGATCCAGACAAGTCGTATGGTGATACAAGCAAGTCGTGGCGATCGAGCGAAATCACAGTTGGTGAAACACAGTCGTAAGGAGTTACAAATGAGTCGTGGATCGAGTCTTGAATGGTCGTATAAAGATAGGACACAGTCGTAAGTGATGAGGACCTAGTCGTAGATCATATTGCATTAAGGTTCGTCCGATATAATTTGTGTGTATTCGGGAATCGTTATGTCTGCTAGGGACTGCTCGACTCGTGGTCGGAAAGGGTTTCAGTCACAACCGATTACACATAAACCTAACGGTCACACACTTAATGGGATGGAACAAACCAGTACGAATACGATTTGTTAAATGTGTTCGGATAGGATCCGACACGGGGCACTATATAAGGAGATGCTTGAGGCTAGTTTAAAGAAGAGAGTGAGACACGTGAGTTGTTTCCACCGAAACCATAGCCGCCATCTTCTTGAGAGAGCTTCCGTGCGACTTGGTGCTAGCACACCGGCGTACGGTTGTTCCTTCTATGGACGTGTGGATACCGTAGAGGCGCTACTGCGGTCGCTGTTGCGTTGAGGACGATCTGCGATCTTCACAAGGAAGCGTGGAGGCTCTTTGGAGAAGCGATCGACTACGAGGGCGTTGGGCGATCATCTCGACCACTACATCGGCGCGTTCATCGTCGGACTAGGCGCTCGACTCTACTTCATTGCACTGCTGCGCGTCTGGTGGTAATGATCTGTGATCATCTATCTTGCTTAGCATCCTGGTTTACGTGGTAGAAATTTTGAATTGTTGCTAGCGTAGCCTACCCGTATCCCAACATAAACATGGCTGAAGGAATTATGGAATTGTGGCATGACCACTATTATTAAAAGATGTTATGCCAAGGCTAGGGTGGTCTTTGGCCGGGTTGAACCAAAAATATTTTATGCTTGGGCGAGTGAGCGGTGGTAAGTGTGGGTGTCGTAACGCACATTGGGACGTGGATTAGTCTCGTCTGAGCAGCCAACTAAGGACTTAACCTTGAACCATTGATCTGGGTCATACCGTGCAACCACATGTCTAGGATGGGGTGGACTGGGCCAACTAATTAGCAATGCTTTGAGTCGGTTCTGTTTTGGTTGAGAACGGCGCAAGAGGGGACATGAATCTGGCGGGAGTAAGACCTGTTAGAAGCGAATCCTTAGCGAGCAGAACCGAGTCAAAACAGAACTTTGTAAATACCTTGTCACGTGCTCTAGATTGCTTACCTAAGGTAGTGAGCGGTGGTATTGACGGATGCCAAACAAACTAGAGAAGTCGTGTCTTGTGGGTAAAGCCTTACAACCTCTGCAGAGTGTAAAAACTATTCGAATAGCTGTGTCCCCGGTTACGGACATGCCCGAAGATTTCACGCAAAGGGTAGATGTTTTCCTAAAATGATGGGATTGATGGTTCGAATGGAATGTTTGGGATGATCTCTAGTTATTTCAAAGAACTGAATTACTTGTGTACTAATCTTTACTGTCAATGATGCTTTCTGCAAATTAAACATAAAGCTATCCTTGTCTAGCCTCGCATGAATAATAATTGCATATATTTCCCCATGACTTGCTGAGTACATTCAAGTACTCACGGCTTGCGCCCTGTGTGATTAATCCCCACAGAAGAACCAGGGAGCTCAGAGTATTATGAAGACTTTGCGAACTAGGTCGCGTCCTCCACTTGATTGCCTGTGGGTATGTCGAATGGCCTCCACGAGATATTTTGTTTCCGCTGCAAGTTAACTTTTGGTGTTGAGCCCTGCGTGGCAACTCTGTAAGACTTGACCATAAGGTCTTTTGCTACTATTAATATTAATTTGTCCGCTTCATCATTAATTGGTTGTATGGTTATGATTACATCTTTGTTGTAACTGTGTGAGCTAGCTACTGATCATTGGACTAGTTCGGAATACACAGAGGGTCCTGGGGTTGTATACCCGGGGTCCCGACAGCATGGCTTCAGAGGCTTGTCCGAATGATAGATGGATTGTATACCGGTGTTTTTTTGTTTTTCGGGAGAACCAGACCAGTTTTGGGGGGCATTTTTTTGGGCAGGGCGGGCTGTTGTGTGGACCACCGTAGGGTGGCCGTGTGGGAGGGGGGAGGGGAGGGCCGTGTGGGAGTGCCACCGCACGGTGGCCGTGCTAGAGGGGGAGGCATCGCATGGTGTTCATGCGGGAGGGGAGCACACGTGGCGGGAGGGGAGGGTGGGCGGACGGTGGCCGTGCGCGAGCGCCTCCACTACACGGTGGTCGTGCGGCACTGGGTATGTGTCATCTATTGGTTAGTCCCGCACGGTGGCCGTGCAGTTCAAGATGCTATTTCTGCAAATACCGTGCACCGAGTGCCATTTCTGCAAATATGGTCGAAAAAAATGCCAACACGACCAAAAACTCGTAAACTTAAACATCAGCGTAGTTATTCATACAAGATTGCATTCATTTGTCTGTGCCTCCTCTAGTTCATATCAACTATAAACCACAACACTGAATTACCAACTACAAACCAAAGCCATGCAGTCAGCTTAGTAGGACCTTCAAGGCTTCAACATTATTGGTATTTCACTATTTCAGGTATGCTAGATGGGTAAGTTATACCTGTGAATCCTCACTGCCTCTAGAGATGAACTAATAATTTGAAATAAAGAGCAGGGGGACTGCCTTTACATTGATAAAGCATGAGAAAAACAAAATAAAAGGAAATACAATGGTTCACCGATGGGGAACACACCATACGGGAGAGAACTCGCACTAGACACACCTTGCGGCACCCTAAACAACAACACCAGAGCTAGAGGCGAAAACCAACTGGCATACACCTCAACTCCGACTGCTTTACCTTACACACACATCATGGCTAAGGGAACGGCAAACCTCCCGCCCAACGCACAGAGACTTCAAACTGGCTAGATCGGGCAGCGTGGAGGATCACCAAGGCACCAGCTTAAGAGAGAAGAATAGAAGCAGGGGCAATGGCGAATCTACACGCTAACAAGACAACCAGCAAGGCCCTTCAAATGAATTGGGTGAGATAGCGGCTCCTCCCCTCGGCGATACGGAGGACAATAGAACAAAACACTCACCATCTCTGACTCCTCGCCACCTTTTCCCACCGGCTTGTCCATGGTGTCCTGGACCAGGTTCTACAAATGGGGCCTCCGGGACAGTCGTCTTGCACCTCCTGATGACCCATCAACGGCAATGGCCCAACTCTCGGGCCTCCGCCGGCCGGCCTGCTACTCCTCAGGTCATTGGTCTACACTTGGAGCGCCCTCAGTAATGCAACAGAATTAGTTCCTCTCTGTAATTGTAGTGACGACGGCCGGGGAGGGAAGACGAGGTCTCTAGGTCTAGGGGTGAGGAGGGCTCTCTGTTATGGTGGACTGTTGTGGTTTGTTGGTCTTGACACCGATGGTACGCTTGGTGGCTTCTAGACACGTCCAGCGTGCGACACAAGTGTGGTAGACTTGAGTGGCATGTCCCTTATGCATAGCGCCGCCGATTTGACATGTTCGCCGGTCATGGTGGCTACCGGTGACAGCTGCTATCAATGGCGTTGGCAACCTCCCCGGTGTGGAGCACCACACATCCCGCGGGGGATCCTCCCAACACGCTCCAAGCGGATTGCCCGGCGGCTCCACAATGCCCCGTGAAAGCTCCTTCGGCAAGGCCACCTCCCAGCCCACACCGGCGACAGCAAGGGGAGGTTTCTCAGCAACTCCACGTGTTGCCCGCAAAGACACTCTCGGTGGAAGCGCCTCCCAGCCTGTGGGCACGACAGCCGCGGTGGCCGACTAGTGACAACAAGCAGGGAGCTTCGATGGCACAGTGAACGGATTCCAGATCTAGATCTAGAACAAGCCACCAAGGGGGCGGTGCCAGCTAGCCGTGAAAGGGCCCTGGCGGTTGTTGGGACCCGAAAATACATCTCATGAACCCTCTGTGTATTCTGAACTAGTCCCAGATCAGTAGCTAGCTCACGCAGGATAACAGTGATGAAATACCATCCATTTATTCAATTTAACTAAGAAGATCTCAAAGTGACAATTAATAATAATAACTGGACCTTATGGTCAACATTTACTTAACTTGCCACGCAGGGCTAAAGAAACAAATAAACTCTTGCGTGAGCGAAACTCTTCAAATGGCCAATCAACATTCCCACAGGCAATCGAGTGGAGAAACACATCCTAATCCGCAAAACCTTCATGGTCCTCTGGCGAAGAACTCTTGAGCGACTTGATATTCTTCAAGCGAGCAATGCGGGGCAAAAGCCATGAGTACTTTGAATGTACTCGACAAGCCGTGGGGAAATGTATGCAAATAGTATTCATGCAGGGCTTGAACAAAGATTAGCTGTATGGCTCTTTTGCATAAAACAGCATTTACGATAAATACAATAAATAGATTGAAATGCATAATTGAAAACAATAATAAACAAATAAACAACTGTTTTGAACGACTAGTGAACTTCCCATTCACTTCCCAACCAAACCGACGATAAGTGAATTCTCCATTCACCAATCGACACAAACCACCAAGTGAATGACCTATTCACCAAATGAACATTATATTCATCAAATGAACTTCCCATCCACACTCCGACACATTTTTGAAGAAACTCTATCTCCCGTGTGAAATCCCGAAACACGTCCATAACATGGACACGGCTATTCGAATAGTTTTACACTCTGCGGAGGTTGTGCGGCTTGACCCACAAGAGATAGATCAACTTATAATGTCCGTTTAACACACTTAGGGTGTGCAACTAAGTGATCATCACAAGGCTTTTACAAATCTCCTTCTTAACGATTACGCGCTAAGGTTTCAACCACGCTTCACACTGAATGTCTTTCCGGCAGACGAGGATCCCCCTCTTGCGCCACCGTGAGAATCGTTTCCGTAACCACGCTTCACACGCATGAACCGAAATTAAGACATTGCTAATTAATTAGGCCGAGTCCGTCCCATACCGGACATGTGGTTGTGCGGTTAAGGCCTCGGGCGATGGCAGTGCGTCACGAGGAAGAACGCTCTATCGCGAACCCACCGGAGGTGGAAGCTCGGCTCGGATGAGCGGACGACGAAGAATTCCGGCGAAGAAGAGACTTGACTTCATGTTAGGAGTGGCGGCGCTCGGTTCTTCGACAAATCCGACAAAGCGGAAGCAAAAGCGGCGGTGATGACCGGGCTAGAAACTTAGGGTTTGAGAGAGGAGAACAAGGCGAAGAGATTGACGCGAGGAGGGATCGAGGCTTTATATAGCATCGGGAGGAAGAGTCCACAAAGGCACGACGGCTAGAAACTTAGGGTGTCTCGTGAAGAACACGGACACGAACTTCGGTGTCGGAGTTGAAGACGACATTTGGTGGCAAGGGCGGGGCCACGCAGAGGAGAAGAGAGCGGCGCTTGGTGAGGTGCGGTGGAGAAAGAGGCCAAGCGGGCTGGGCCGGAGGGAGAAGGAGATGGGCCGGGAGGTTAAGGATTGAGCCCAAAACGAAATCTGAGATTTTTAATTAGTTTTTCTTTTTTAGAAAATAGCAGAAAAAGCAAATGGCAATTAGAAAATAGCAAATGCACTTGGAAAAATTCTAGAAAAATCTAGAAAATATATCCAAGCACATAGAACCCAAATAAAATAGTTTTGATAATAGTTGATGTTGACATTATTCATATTAAATTATTTTTGAACTCTAAAAATTCATATTAAACTTTTTAACTTTACCAGAAAAATCCAAATGGTTCTTTTTTTTCTTTTGAAACTTCAAAACAGACCAAATTTTTGGGATGTTACAAACCTACCCCCCTTAAAAGGGAATCTCGTCCCCGAGATTCGGGCTGACTAAAGAATAGGTTACGCGCAGTCTAACACGAAGACTTACCAGAGCGGCGTTACGAGCTTGTGCTTCTTCGCAATGACATGGTTCGATCTTCCTCTTGAGGCGATTGATGGAGTCTGGTAGCTTGATTCGATGCGAAGCACTCGTCTTCCTGCTCCTGGCAAAGAAGTCCTGGCTGGTGTTGGTCCCAAATTGAAAGAAACTGGTGTCAAACCTCGCTTCTGGGGACACTTGTTAGCATAATGACCGGTCTGGTGGCAATTGAAACAAGTAACTCCCGCGCTAGGATTGGGGTTCCCTTGAGGTTGACTATTGTTGCTGTTGTTAACATTGGGTATCCTGTGTTTCTGCATGAGACATCGCTTGGGGTTACGAATCCAACGGATGAATTATTGGAGCGAAAAGGTTCTTTGAGCATTGGTTACGCTCTCAGTAGTTGATTTTGATGCACTCCGTGTTGTATCATCTTCCTCTTACGAGATTCGTCCACTCACGGCGAGAATCTTCTATGAGTGCGGTTTTATCAACCATATCTGAAAATCCACATAATCATTTTCAACCACTTGCACTTTCAAGCGGGGTTGAGTCCACGCTGAATCGCTTCGGCGTGCATTATCTGTAGCAACATCTTACGGAGCATAGCGAAAGTTGAGTGAACTTGTTGAGATATTCACCCAAAGACATGTTTCCTTGCTGGAGTTCACGAAATTCATTCTCCTTCATTTCCACTATACCATCTGGAACATGAGCTTGACGAAAAGCTGTCGAAAATTCCTCCCAAGTGATAGCGTGAGAATTCCCATGAGCTGCGGTGTAGTTCTCCCACCATTATGCGGTTGTACCTTCCAACTGATGTGAAGCATAAAGAACTTTCTCACGATCATTGCATTGAGCAATGGCGAGCTTTTTCTCCACTGAACGAAGCCAATCTTCTGCGTCCAAAGGTTCTGACGAATGAGAAAACGTAGGTGGACGAGTCCTCATAAACTCTGATAGCTTGGAATGATGATGAACTGGCGGCGGAATAGCTGCTGCTTGATTATTCTGACCATTCTGACTGTTTTGGTTCAACAAGCTGACTATTGCAGCGGTGGTCTGACTTTGCTGCGTCATCATGGCGTTCATGTTCTGCATCATTGCACTCATGAATTGTGTTTGAGCTGCTAGAAGTTGTGCCATGTTTGGCTCTGCGGCTCCAGGGGCTGGTGACTGGTCACTTGCATTGACATTGGCATTGGCATTGGCATTCTCTGACTGAGTACGACTCGATGTATTGCGAGTATCAACCATCTGCGATAGTCCTCCACAGGTTTAATAGGCGAGATAGAAAAGCAATGTAGATGAGAGGGAATAGCACAACAGACGAGATAGACATGATAGGGTAGATGGAAACAACCTAATTAGGGGAAACAGATTATACCCAAAGGCAAAGGCAAGAAGACATAGCTGAAACGCTATGAAACCACAATAAACTTTTCAAATTAGAGCCTTAGTGTGACTGCAACATAATGCTTGACAGCAAAACTGCAGCTCCCACTTGCACACAACCCAAATAAAGACCTATTGCAACAACGATCTAAAAACGCTACTAAAACTCTAATAGGACGGCTTCAAATCTAAACTAGAGAACGAAGATCCTTCGAAACAACTAGAACGAAGCAACGAAGATACTCTTGACAATTGCTATTCTTCTGGACGAGAGAAATTTATGGGGCGAGAAAGTCAATTTAAGATTATAAAACAACATTCAGCAAAGGCAAGAGACAAGATCTCTGGCACAAGATGAGTAGAATAGAATAGGATAAGAATAGAATAGACTGAGATGAGAATAGAACCAGAAGAGATGAGAAAAGAACAACTACTCAAGTCGAGTTAAGTTGATTTGATTTAGAAAATAAGTTTTGAAGCTTTTAGCTAAAACGACCATGCTAACTAAGGTTGCGTTCTACAGTCGATATGGCTCTGATACCACCTCTGTCGGGACCCGAAAATACATCTCAGGAACCCTCTGTGTATTCTGAACTAGTCCCAGATCAGTAGCTAGCTCACACAGGATAACAGTGATGAAATACCATCCATTTATTCAATTTAACTAAGAAGATCTCAAAGTGACAATTAATAATAATAACTGGACCTTATGGTCAACGTTTACTTAACTTGCCACGCAGGGCTAAAGAAACAAATAAACTCTTGCGTGAGCGAAACTCTTCAAATGGCCAATCAACATGCCCACAGCAATCGAGTGGAGAAACGCATCCTAATCCATAAAACCTTCATGGTCCTCTGGCGAAGAACTCTTGAGCGACTTGATATTCTTCAAGCGAGCAATGCGGGCAAAAGCCATGAGTACTTTGAATGTACTCGACAAGCGGTAGGAAATGTATGCAAATAGTATTCATGCGGGGCTTGAACAAAGATTAGCTGTATGACTCTTTTGCATAAAATAGCATTTACGATAAATACAATAAATAGATTGAAATGCGTAATTGAAAACAATAATAAACAAATAAACAAATGTTTTGAACGACTAGTGAACTTCCCATTCACTTCCCAACCAAACCGACGATAAGTGAATTCCCCATTCACCAATCGACACAAACCACCAAGTGAATGACCTATTCACCAAACGAACATTATATTCATCAAGTGAACTTCCCATCCACACTCCGACACATTTTTGAAGAAATTCTATCTCCCATGTGAAATCCCCGAGCACGTCCATAACCGCGGACACGGCTATTCGAATAGTTTTACACTCTACAGAGGTTGTACAGCTTGACCCACAAGAGATAGATCAACTTATAATGCCCGTTTAACACACTTCCGAGGTGTGCGACTAAGTGATCATCACAAGGCTTTTACAAAGCTCCTTCTTAACCCAGTTCTGCCCGCTAAGGTTTCAACACTGAATGTCTTTCCGACTAGACAGGGCCCCCCTCTTGCGCCACCGTGAGAATCGTTTCCGTAACCACGCTTCACACGATGAAACCGAAATTAAGACATTGCTAATTAATCGACCAGTCCGTCCCATACGGACATGTGGTTGTATGCGGTTAAGGCCAGTTCAATAGCGCACAAGATTAAGTCCTTGACAAGTTACTCGGCG
The DNA here is from genome assembly GCA_036346255.1 of Ampelocalamus luodianensis. Classification (NCBI taxonomy): domain Eukaryota; kingdom Viridiplantae; phylum Streptophyta; class Magnoliopsida; order Poales; family Poaceae; genus Ampelocalamus; species Ampelocalamus luodianensis. Next base: position 9,562,163 of record CM070636.1, read on the forward strand.
AGACTACCACAAGCCAACAACATGTTCAATCCACATCCCCACTATCCACCAACCACTGCATGGCGAAAACCATTTGTTTAACCAACACCAATGACATACCCTGTCATGGTACCCAAATTTTAACAAGAATGGCTCACCACCATGATTCCATAAATCATTAAGTCAAAATTAATTATTAAGACACATGTGATGACAAACCCATCAGAACTAAGCAAGACTAAGCATATATACGATACCCATGTTGGCAATACAAATATGTCCAACTAAAATTACCCATGCTAAGGTGACAAAGGATTCATGGCATTCAAATAATCAATGGAGGTATAATGACAACAGGTAATAACTAATCCCAGAACAATTTATATAAAGGTAGCATGCAATTATATAAAATAAGATACTTTTGAAATCATGGGTTCAATATGATCAAAGGACCACGACTTGCCTTGGAATAAATCCAGTGATTGATCTTGATCTTGGTAGGCTACTCCTTGCTCAAAGCTTCCCGAAGTATCGACGTCTATTCGCAAAACAAGCAAATAAACTAAATAAATAAATAACAGAGAGAAAAAACTCCAAAAATTAAATAAAAATCTCAGATAAATAGATCTCGAATTTAGATAAATTTAGGAATTTGAATGGACTCAATCGGAGTTCGGATGCAAAAGATATGAGCTCTGGAAGATTGAAATCTCATAAAATAATGAAAATCAGAATTTATGGATTTACTGAATTATTTTTCCGAAGGAAAAGATAATTATGACGTCAGCTGACGTCAGCGGAGGACGTTCGGACGGGATGACATTAACCTGACAGGTGGGTCCCACTTGGAAGTGGCTGGGTGCACCGTGGACTGGGTTCATGGACTATTGGCTCGGGTGGGATTTTGGATACGCCACATGGCCGACACCCAGGAGCTGACGAGGATGCCACATGGATCAAAAGGATGATGTGGCGCAGATGTGGATGATGAAGTGGCTTGCCACATCAGCAAGGAGAGAAAACGAAGAGGGAGCAGGGACAGCCATGGTCGGCGACTGGAGCTCGTCGGCGACGTCCAACCACAACGACGGGGCTCCGGGGAGATAGCAAAACGGGATGCTGAGGTTATGGCGAAGCTTCAGGTGGCAGTGACTTGGCAACTCCGGCGACGAGACGACGGCGGCGGCGACATTGGCGGTGGGGATGGTTCGGCTCACGGTGACTTCGGTGAAGGAGTGGCGCCCGATGAAAAACAAGAGAACGCAGTGCGGCGGTGTCACAAGGATCACGGGGAGGTTCGGAGGTCCGGAGGTGAACCATGCCGGCGGCAATGCGAGGTTGACCGAAGAAGACAAAAGCGGCCGGTGATGACAACTCGGTGGTGAAGAAGACAAAGCAACGGTGGAGATTAGATGCGAATATCATAGGGCTCAAGATGACGCGCTTCCGGTCAAAGGAACTCACCGAATTAGTAGATCGATGAAGATGGCGCGGCGGGTTTGTCGGACGAAGGCAGCGGCGGAGGAGGATCCTCGGGCGATGGCAGTGCGTCACGAGGAAGAACGCTCTAATGCGAACCCACCGGAGGTGGAAGCTCGGCTCGGATGAGCGGACGACGAAGAATTCCGGCGAAGAAGAGACTTGGCGGCGCTCGGTTCTTCGACAAATCCGACAAAACGGAAACAGCTTCGGGGCTAGAAACTTAGGGTTTCGAGAGAGGAGAACAAGGCGAAGAGATTGACGCGAGGCAGAGGCTTTATATAGCATCGGGAAGGGAGAGTCCACAAAGGGCACGACGGCGCTGTCTCGTGAAGAACACGGACACGAACTTCGGTGTCGAGTTGAAAACGACGCCATTTGGTGGCAGGGCGGGGCCACGCGAGGAGAGGAGAAGAGGCGGCGCGTGAGGCTGCGGTGGAGAAAGAGGCCAAGCGGGCTGGGCCGGAGGGAGAAGGAGATGGGACGGGAGGTTAAGGATTGAGCCCAAAACGAAATCTGAGATTTTTAATTAGTTTTTCTTTTTTAGAAAATAGCAGAAAAAGCAAATGGCAATTAGAAAATAGCAAATGCACTTGGAAAAATTCTAGAAAAATCTAGAAAATATATCCAAGCACATAGAACCCAAATAAAATAGTTTTGATAATAGTTGATGTTGACATTATTCATATTAAATTATTTTGAACTCTAAAAATTCATATTAAACTTTTTAACTTTACCAGAAAAATCCAAATGGTTCTTTTTTTCTTTTGAAACTTCAAAACAGACCAAATTTTTGGGATGTTACAGCGGTGAAGGGCCGGGGATAGCGACGACTCATTGTGGATGAGGACCTCGGGGATGGCAGAGACATTGCCCCGCCAACCAGGATGGGGCACGAAGGGTCGAGGCCAGCGGCGACGGTGACTCGTTGTGCACGAGGCCCTCGGGGACGGCAGAAGCATCTCCTCGCTGACTAGGATGGGGCACGGAGAGCTGGGGTCGACATCGACAGCAGCGAGGACTCCTTGCCATTGAGGCTCCCAGATCTGGCCCAAGGACAACCGCGGGACGGGAGGCTTCTGATCCAGGGAGGAAGGTGGTTGAGGACGATGAGGAGACTCTGTATCCCCTGGAATCCTAAGCCAGTGGCGAGGAAGAACCGACGGAGACCGGAGGCCAATGTTTTGGCCCCTCCAGATCCAACAGAGAGGGGGAGGGAAAATGGGGGAAAAAGAGGGGAAAGGGGAGCTGCGTGGAGAAGGGGGGAAAATCATCTTTGGGGGTTAGACATGACGATAATTTGAAGTTGTAATACAAGGAAAGAAATTACCATAAACATTGAACAACAATTATCTCTGCTACTTAAAAATTAGAGTTGATGGTCGTCCGTCCTCCCCACCCTCCCACCTCTGTATCTCTCTACTGACATGTGGGTCACGTTATCAGCAAACTATCTCATCACATTGTGTGCTCCCAACATCACCTGCGACGCCGCTTGCGCTTCCTCCTCCTTTGTACCCTCTCCTTCACCCCGGTCTATTGCTCTGCTCCGCGGGCACCTCTGCCCCTCCCCCCACTTGCCACTTCCATTGGTTGGATCTGGATGAGCCTCACTTCCTCCTCTCTGCCCTTGCTCTGCCCCGCGTGCCTTGACGAATTGAGATATATTATATCTACTTTAATTGATAAACTATTATATTCATGAGATGTTTCGTAGCAACGCACGGGCATTTAACTAGTATAAAGATGAAATTTAGGTTGCTACAAAGCAATAGAGAAAAATTGTTGTAGATGAAAACATGTGCTTTTAGCGAAACCATAGTTAAATAATGTGTATTACTAGTCACCCTTGGTACCTTTAGAAGAGCTGTAAAAAAATCATTAAAAACTCAAAGTGGTGTATTATCAAAACCTCACACCTCATAGTGTTTTCACCGGGCAAATGTATTATTCTATTCATATACTTAAATCTCCTCCCCCCTTCTAGCTTAGAATATGAGGGATAAATGGTTACTAACTATTGTGTATGACTTATATATAACAAGTTGAAAGGAAGGGGATGTGTTCGGAAAGCGGGAGCGCAACGTACTATTTTCGGACACAGCCCTACAGGGGAGACGTAGGTGTGTAGGGATACAAAATATTGTGAGCTAGGGGTGCGGGGGGGGGGGGGGGCGAAGGCCCCCGTGGTACGGACTATGAGTCTGAGTCGAACATGTAATTGGGGTATAAATATATACCGCTAACCTCTTGTAACCCAAATCAGAAAGAAAAAAAAACTCCTCATATGGACAGAGCCACCGCGATTTGGCTCTCGGGGATGTAGGCTTTGCCGAACCTCGTAAACAAATTCACGTGTCTCTTGTGTGCTTGCTATGATTGTTCTTTCACGCAAAGGGTTGTCACCGGTTCCGACAATTGGTATCAGAGAAAGGTTGAGATGACGACGCCAGGTACTAGATTCGAAGTGGTGAAGTTCGATGGGATTGGTAACTTCGAATTGTGGCAGATAAGGGTGAAGGATCTATTGGCGCAGCAGGGTTGTTCTAAAGGGCTACACGAAGCAAAGTCAAGACGATGGAGGATGATGGTTGGGAGGAGTTGAAGGAGCAGGCAGCTGCAATCATACAGTTGTGTCTTTCAGATTAGGCTATGTATCATGTGATGGATATGACCTCACTGAAAGAAATCTAGGACAAGTTGCAGACTTGGTTTATGTCCAAATACCTGATGAACAAGTTGTATCTGAAGCTGAGGTTGTACAGGCTGAAGATGCAGGAGGGTTCTGATCTTGCACAACATGTGAATGTCTTCAATCAGGTGATCACTGATTTAGGACATCTGGAAGTGAAGATCGCAGACGAAGACAAGCCGATTATTCTGTTTTGTTCATTGCCACCTTCATATAAACACTTGGTCACCTTCTGACATACGAGAAAGATACTACCAAGGTTGATGAGATTACCGCGGCCCTGTTGGCGCATAATCAACGAAAGCTGAACGCGGGGGAGAGATCTCAGGGTGATAGTTTGTATACGAAGGGTGATCGTGGAAGAAAACAAGACAAGGAGAGATCTGGAAGCCGTAAATCTTGATCAAAGTCAAGGAGCAGAAAGAATATCGAGCGCTACAAGTGCAAGGAAATGGGGCATATGAAGAGGGATTGTCCAAAATCGAAAGAATAGAATGGTGGGAAACGTGATGAGAAGATTGTTAGTGTGGCTAGAAAAAATGACTTGGATATCAGCAATGCAAATGTTCTCTCAGTTTCAAACGGTCAGTTAATATATGCATGGATTCTTGATTCAGGGTGCTCGTATCACATCACGCGCCTAACAGTTAGTGGTTCACTTTATACAGGTCAGCTAATTTTAGTTCTGTTTATCTTGGTGATGATACATGCCATAGTATTGTCGAGATAGGTCAAGTTAAAATTAAGATGTATGATGGTATTATTAGAACAATGCGTGATGTTAGGCATATACTAGGGTTGAAAAAGAATCTGATCTCTCTAGACTCCTTACATAATAGTGGTCTTACTTATAAAGCTGATAATGATAAGGAAATCATAAAAATTTGTTAAGGTGCATCGACTGTGATGAAGGGTAGGAGAACTGCTGAAAATATTTACATATTGCTAGGGAGCACTGTTGTAGGTGGAGTCAGTTCAGTGGAGTCACATAATGATATGGAAAAACTTTGGCATATGCAGTTGGGCCATCTTAGTGTTCGTGGGATGACAGATTTGCATGAGAGATCTATTGGCAGGAATTAAAAGTTGCGAGTTATGTTTTTGTAAGTTTTATATTCTTGGAAAAGAGTATAAGGTTAACTTCTCAACTGGCAAATATGAAACAGAAGGAATACTTGATTATGTACACTCTGATGTGTGGGGGCCTACTAGAAAACCGTCAATAGGTAGAACTTAGTATTTTGTTACTTTAATTGACAATTTTTTCCGCAAGGTGTGGGTGTATTTCATGAAGCAGCAATATGAAGTGTTTGCCAAGTTCAAGGTGTGAAAAGCTGAAATACGAAGTATTTTGTTACCCAATTCAGCAATAAAATTCCTTATCCAAACACCTTCCTTCGCAGCTTCAGAAGCCGCAATGTACTCGGCCTCCGTCATAGAATCAACAACTATCTCTTGCTTGGAACTTTTTCAGCTCACTACTCCTCCATTCAAAATGAATACAAACCCAGATTATGAACGATAATCATCTGTGTCGGTTTGGAAACTTACATCGGTGTAACCATTTACAATGAGCTCTTCGTCACCGCTATAAACTAGGAACACATCCTTAGTCCTTCTCAAGTACTTAAGAATATTTTTCACAACTGTCCAGTGACCTTCACCGGGATCAGCTTGGTATGTGCTTATAACACTTAGAGCATATGATACATCTGGTCGAGTACACATCATTGCATACATGATAAATCCAATAGCTGAAGCATATGGAATACCATTCATACGGTCTCGCTTATCAGTTACTGACTCTTGCTAAGACTTATGCCATGTGACATAGGCAAGAACCCCTTATTGGCTTCTTACATGTTGAACTATTTCAACACCTTGTCAATACAAGTAATTTGGCTTAATACAATTAGCCTTTTTGATCTATCTCTATAGATCTTTATCCCTAAGATATATGCTGCCTCTCCTATGTTCTTCATAGAAAAACTATTTTTCAATGAGGCCTTAACGGATTCCAGCATAGGAATGTTATTCCCAATCAATAATATGTCATCCACATATAAGATTAGGATTATAAGTGCGCTCCCACAAACTTTCATGTAAACACAAGATTCTTCTTTGTTCTTGACGAAACCAAACCTTTTGATCTCCTCATCAAAACGTATATTCCAACTCCGAGATGCTTGCTTCAACCCATAAATGGATTTCTAAAGTTTGCACAATTTAGTAGCATTCTTTGGATCGACAAAACCTTTAGGCTGTGTCATGTACACATCCTCACTTAGATTTCTATTAAGGAAAGACGTTTTGACATCCATTTTGTATATCTTATAATCGAAATATGCAGGGATAGCTAGAATGATCCGTACAGATTTAAGCATCACTACCGGCGAGAAAGTTTCATCGTAGTCAACTCCTTGAACTTGTCGAAACCCTTTTACAACTAGTCAAGCTTTATGAATGTGAATATTTCCATCCATGTCAATCTTTTTTTATAGACTCATTTGCACTCAATGGTTTTAACACTGTCAGGTGGATCAACTAGGTTTCAAACCTGATTGTCTCCTATAGAGTCTATCTCAAATTTCATGGCTCCAAGCCATTTCTCAGAGTCTGGGCCCATCATCACTTCTTTATAAGCAACAGGATCATCGCTATCCAACAACAATATATCACGCGAATACCGAGCAAGTACTTTGCGCGTCCTATCTGACCTTCGTAGATTTGGTGCTTCCTCGACCAGGGTGTAACATCCCAAAGTTATGTTACCAAAATAAAATAAATAAAATTATTATTTTACTAGTTTTTCTAAGAATTTGCTAGAGTTTAATTGCTTTACTTGAATTCCTGAAGTTTTAAAAGTCAAAATTCAAAATTTATTTGAAGTTCTTGAAGCTTTATTTGGTTTTATCTAAAAAATAAATTTTTTTAATTAATTCCTTTGATTTTCTGAGTTTTTAAAAGCTTTTTCCTATTTATTTCAAAGCCAAAATAATTTATTTGCAAAAACTATAGCCAACTTTAAGTTGGAACTATTTTAATTTAAGTCCAAAATAACTCAGGGAATTTCTGTGAATTTTCTCATAATTTTTTGGATTTAATTTGCTATTTTCTAAAGCCCCTTTTAATTAACTGGAATATACAAATTGTTAAAATTTTAAATTATCACTGCATGCCTATGTTTATGCAATTATTTTAATTCCCTGTTTTAATTACCTAGTTAATCCAATTCTCCTTGTATGGCCAATTTGAATATTGTACGTGAATACCTTGTCACGAGTAGGTAAAATGACATTAAAATTAGCCTTATGCTTAGCTAATGCTTAGATCAAATCTTGTATTTGGGAAAGGTTAGCCAAATCTTTCAAATTTGATTTAAACTGATTCTATGGTATTGTTTTACCATAGAAGGTTTATAAATGCTTTTACTGGAAAATAAAATGAAACCGGGTTTGGACTTGGGCATAATGGATGTTTGGTGGGTGCATGTTCTGCACTGCTCAATCGGGTATGGTTGAGGCCCATGGGTTTTGTTGGAAAGTTGCCCAAGTCAGTTAAGGACCAGTCTTCGAGCGCATGATGCTATGCCTTATCGTACCACCACATGTCCTGTGTGGGCGGGACCTGGCCAACTAATTTGCAATGTTTCACCGTGGTCGTTCCTTACAGATGCAATGGGTAGTCATGTTACGACTTATGTTAGACCCACCTAGCGCAAGAGGGGGCCCGAACCCGGAGGTCTTTATTCCAAAGGGGGTGGCGAAACCTTAGCGAGGGGTAACCGCGGTGGAATGGCGCATTGTAAAGGCCTCGTGATAATCACTTAGTCGCACACCTTCGGAAGTGTGTCAGACGGACATTAAAAGTTGATTATCTCTTGTGGGTAAAGCTGTACAACCTCTGCAGAGTGTAAAACTATTCGAATAGCCGTGTCCACGGTTACGGACATGCTAGCAGAACTACTCAAAGTTAGACTTTGGTTTTGTTTGAAAATAAACTTCTTCAAAACTGGTTTATCCAGATGGGAATTGGGCAGGGAGCCATGTGATAGGAGGGTATCCTTCACCGTTCATGTGTGAATGTTATCTGACTATAAAATTGAGAATTTTATGAATTTTAGTTATAAAATAACTGCTTTGAAACTTAGTACCAGTATTTAAAATAAATGCTGCTTTATGCAAATAAACCAACAAGCCTTTCTATTGTTACATCCATATATGCATGTCATTCATTTACTTGACGGGTGTAACTTGCGAGCACGGAAGTTGTGCTCATACTTGCTTTATGCAAACAAAATTTCAGAGGAAAATGACTTTGCTACCGATGTGGACCTCGACGACTAGGCCGCTTCCCCAGTCAATTGCATGTGGCAGATTAACTGGACCCTACTACATCTTCGTCTTCCGCTGTGTTTATTTTATTGTGGGCCTGTAAGCCTCTTTTGTAATCAACCCTGTTGTTTATTAATAAAATCGTGATATGATTTTGTTACCATATTTGTTTACTGTGTGAACTAGCTACTGATCATGGGACTAGTTCAAAAATGCACAGAAGATCCAGGAGTATTAATTCCCGGGTCTGACAAAGTGGTATCAGAGCTATATCGACTGTAGGTCGTGACCTAGTTAGAATAGCCGTTAGTTGAAAAACTTCAAAACTTATTTTATATAACAAGAAAAATAAAAAGCTCTCTCCTTATCTTGGTCATCTATCTGTAGCTTCTTCATAACAATTCTTTCTTACCTAATCCTTTCTTCACCATTTTATAATGTTAAATGGATCCTCTCCCCCTTGGAAATTTCTATAGATGGTCAACACGTTTCTTAACCCTTACGTTCAAGACTACAAGACATGGAGCCATCGAGAAAGTATCGTCGTCTCCACCATCCAAGGACAATGGACAAGATATACCGAAGATCGTTTTGTCAGCCAAGCCATATAGCTTAAGTGCACCAAGACTCCTTCTGTGTATTGAGTCATTTCACCAGCTTACGAGTATTGATCGAGTAGAACGTTGTATTGTTCCTTAACTTATATGGTATGTTTTCTTTTGATACGTCGTATATAGATCTTTTGATCTTGTGTACAACGTTTGCTTTAAATGGGTAGACTTCTTCCCTCATAACTTTCTTTCTCACCCTTTGCTATTTTCCTCTTCTCTAAACAATCTATTGGACTCCTAACCTATCGATGCGCCTGGAACTTAAAAGACAAGTCGACACTTCAAAACTTCGGACAACTCAAAACCCCTAGATGTAAAGCCAACTTGAAGATAGACTCTCTATCTCTCAATTCATTTATCCTTTGTCCGTCTTCGTTCTCTCTAGCCTCTCCGAATCTCGGGGACGAGATTCCTTTTAAGGGGGGGTAGTTTGTAACATCCCAAAGTTATGTTACCAAAATAAAATAAATAAAATTATCATTTTACTAGTTTTTCTGAGAATTTGCCAGAGTTTAATTGCTTTATTTGAATTCCTGACGTTTTAAAAGTCAAAATTCAAAATTTATTTGAAGTTCTTGAAGCCTTATTTGGTTTTATCTGAAAAATAAAAAAAAATAATTAATTCCTTTGATTTTCTGAGTTTTTAAAAGCTTTTTCCTATTTATTTCAAAGCCAAAATAATTTATTTGCAAAATTATAGCCAACTTTAAGTTGGAACTATTTTAATTTAAGTCCAAAATAACTCAGGGAATTTCTGTGAATTTTCTCATATTTTTTTGGATTTAATTTGCTATTTTCTAAAGCCCTTTTGAATTTTGGAATTAAATCAATTGAAAAATCGATTTTAAAACCCTAACTCACCCTTGGGCCGAAACCCACCAGTCTGGCCCATTCTCTCCGCGCCCCGGCCCATCTACGCCGCCCGCACCTCACTATCTCCTCTCTCTCTTCCAAACCGTCCGATTTGAATCGGACGGCTACCACGAGCCGGGCGCCTCACCCTCTCTCCTCTCTCTCGCTGCCGCGTGGGCCCGCCCAAGCTTTCTTCCTCCTTCCCCTTTCTTCCTTAGTGCACTGCGCGCGCGCGCCATTAGCGCCATTTGGAGCTCCATCTTCGCCGCAAAATCCTCCCCCACTCCTTGTGCGGAGGCGCGCATTAAAATCCTTGAATCACGCCGCCTTCCCTACGGGCCATTGCCCCTTTCGCCGCACGCGGGATCCCCGTAACCACGCCATCATCGCCGTGACACCCGCGCTCCCGATCCCCTCGCTCCGGCCCCCTCCGTCCCTATAAAGCGAGCCTCGTGCGCCTCCCTCACCCCTCGTTCCAACCCCGACCACCACTCCTCCTTCCCCCTCTTGGTTTCGCCGGAATCCAATTTTGAAGAAACACGGTCGAGCTTCCTTTCTTCCTCGTTGCCAGCGCAGCCCAAGCCGCTCCACCCCCGTCGACCCCGGATTCGGCATCGCCACCCCGACGCCTACCCGGTGCTCACCTCCGCTTCACCCGAGCGCCACCGGAACCCATCGCCACCGTCGACCCCAAACGCGCCGCCGCCTAACTCCTCGCCGCCGGTAAACCCTTCATGCTCGTGCGCTACCACGGTGAGCCCCGAGATCCTCGCACTCTCCTCTCTCGTTTGGTACCCTCACCGCCGACAGTCGCACCGCCGTTCACCGGCGAGCCGGTGCGCCCGCATCGCCGGCGTCCCATGCCGACCTGGCTCCACCTCGCCGCCACCTAAGGCGCCACCTCAGCCCTCGTGCCTGCGTGGTGGCCCGCGTGGCCTAGCCGCGTGGCACGGTCCTGTGCCGTGCACCGAGTCCATCATGGATGTTGACCCACCCATGGACCCAGTCCATTAACCTTGGGGCCCACCTGTCATAGACTCAAATGATTTCCTTTACAAAAATAATTCAGCCGGGAAAATCAAATTCCCTCGCTGACGTCAGCCCTTGCGCAATAACTCGATTTTCCTTTAGAAAAATAATTCAATAAATTCAATAAAATCTGAAAATTAGGTTTTATTTAGATTTAGAACTTCCCGGGGTTCGTTCTCCCTCATACGAACTCCGATTTCGTCGATTCAAATTCCTAAATTCATATAAAATCAAGATCTAGACAACTAAACCAAAATTATTTAATTTTGAGTTCATTTGATCAACAATTCCTTTAAACCCTAATTCATTATTCCATGTAATTTCAAACTTCTAAAATTCATATCTTTTGCATCCAAACTCCGATTTGGGTGGTTCAAGTTGCAAATTTTGTGTAAAATTATAATCTAGCTAACTAAATCAAATTATTTCTATTTTGAGTTCATTTGATTTGTTATTTGAATTTAGTTTGAATTTGGATTATTTTCACGATTAGATTTCGACGACTTCGGAGAGTCAGATTTCAACGCCGATTGAAGAACAACATAAGAGGATTGATTTTGACTGTATGATCATTGTGATCGTACACTTGGACTACCTGAAGATAGTACTTGTGAGTACTAGGTGACCTGTTAAGAAAAACAACGTCACCTCAACACCAGACATTCTGTTAAGGTGATCTGTTAAGAAAAACAATGTCACCTCAAGCGAGGCAAGTTATACCCTTGATCATATTGATCCCATTATTTTAACTATTTATATTTCATTTTAAATTATCACTGCATGCCTATGTTTATGCAATTATTTTAATTCCTTGTTTTAATTGCCTAGTTAATCCAATTCTCCTTGTATGGCAAATTTGAATATTGTACGTGAATACCTTGTCACCAGTAGGTAAAATGACATTAAAATTAGCCTTATGCTTAGCCAATGCTTAGATCAAATCTTGTATTTGGGAAAGGTTAGCCAAATCTTTCAAATTTGATTTAAACTGGTTCTATGGTATTGTTTTACCATAGAAGGTTTATAAATGCTTTACCGAAAATAAAATGAAAATGGGTTTGGACTTGGGCATAATGGATGTTTGGTGGGTGCATGTTCTGCACGCTCAATCGGGTATGGTTGAGGCCCATGGGTTTTGTTGAAAGTTGCCCAAGTCGATTAAGGACCGGTCTTGAGCGCATGATGCTATGCCTTATCGTACCACCACATGTCCTGTGTGGCGGGACCTGGCCAACTAATTTGCAATGTTTCACCGTGGTCGTTCCCTACAGATGCAATGGGTAGTCATGTTACGACTTATGTTAGACCCATCTAGCGCAAGAGGGGGCCGGAACCCGGAGGTCTTTATTCCAAAGGGGGTGGCGAAACCTTAGCGAGGGGTAACCGCGGTGGAATGGAGCATTGTAAAGGCCTCGTGATAATCACTTAGTCGCACACCTTCGGAAGTGTGTCAGACGGACATTAAAAGTTGATTATCTCTTGTGGGTAAAGTTGTACAACCTTTGCAGAGTGTAAAACTATTCGAATAGCCGTGTCCACGGTTATGGACATGCTAGCAGAACTACTCAAAGTTAGACTTTGGTTTTGTTTGAAAATAAACTTCTTCAAAACTGGTTTATCCAGATGGGAATTGGGCAGGGAGCCATGTGATAGGAGGGTATCCTTCACCGTTCATGTGTTAATGTTATCTGACTATAAAATTGAGACTTTTATGAATTTTAGTTATAAAATAACTGCTTTGAAACTTAGTACCAGTATTTAAAATAAATGCTGCTTTATGCAAATAAACCAACAAGCCTTTCTATTGTTACATCCATATATGCATGTCATTCTGTTACTTGACGGGTGTAACTTGCGAGCACGGAAGTTGTGCTCATACTTGCTTTATGCAAACAAAATTTCAGAGGAAAATAACTTTGCTACCGATGTGGACCTCGACGACTAGGCCGCTTCCCCAGTCGATTGCTTGTGGCAGATTAACTGGACCCTACTACATCTTCGTCTTCCGCTGTGTTTATTTTATTGTGGGCCTGTAAGCCTCTTTTGTAATCAACTCTGTTGTTTATTAATAAAATCGTGATATGATTTTGTTACCATATTTGTTTACTGTGTGAACTAGCTACTGATCATGGGACTAGTTCATAAATGCAGAGAAGATCCGGGAGTATTAATTCCCGGGTTTGACACAGGGTATCTTCGATTGCAGATTCTCCAACCACATTTTCCCTTATTGGGGCATCTGCGGCCAGGTCCTCCCCAAGTGGGGTTTCTTGAACCTCTTCGAGTTGCACGGTTCTCCCACGTGCCCTTCTCGAAAGAAACTATTTCTCTAGAAAGACACCGTTTTGAGTGACAAATACTTTGCTCTCTTCTCGGTTGTAAAAGTAATATCCTTTGGTTTCCCTAGGATATCATATAAAGAAGCATTTATCTAACTTGGGTGTGAGTTTGCCAGACGTTGAACGTTTAACATAGACATCACATCCCTAAATCTTTAGAAAAGACAAACTAGGACTCTTCCTAGTCCACATCTCATATGGTGTCTTATCCACTGATTTAGATGGTACCCTATTTAAAGTGAAAGCGACAGTTTCTAAAACGTAACCCTAAAAAGACAATGGCAGATCCGATTGGCTCATCATCGATCGAACCATGTCCAACAAAGTCTGATTAAGCCTCTCGGACACCCCATTCCATTGTGGAGTGCCTGGTAGTGTAAGCTGTGGGACAATTCTACATTGCTTCAAATAATCACCAAATTCATGGCTCAAATATTCACCTCCACGATCAGATCATAAAAATTTGATTGTCTTGCCAAGTTGATTTTGTACCTTACTTTGGAACTCCTTGAACTTTTCAAAGAATTCTTACTTATGCCTCATTAAGTAGATATATCCATATATACTAAAGTCATGAGTGAAAGTAATGAAGTACTAAAAACCACCTCTAGCTATCATGCTCATGGGCCCACACACATCTATATGTATGAGTGCAAGCAAGTCAGACGCCCTCTCAGTTCGTCCAGTGAAAGGCGCCTTGGTAATCTTTCTAAGTAGACAAGATTCGTACGTTTCAAATGATTTCAAATCAAATGACTTTAGAAGTCCATCATCATGGAGCTTCTTCGTATGTTTCTTACTTATGTGACCCAAACGACAATGCCTAATGAAAGTGGAATTCATATCATTAGGCCAAAGCCTCTTCGCATTAATATTATAGACAGGTGCATCATCAAGATTTAAAATAAACAACCCATTCATAACAGGAGCATAGCTATAAAATATTTTATTCAAAAATATAGAACAACCATTGTCCTCAATAATGAACTTATAACCCTCTGCCAACAAACATGAGGCAGAGATAATGTTTCTACTCATGGCTGGAACACAATAACAATTATTTAATTCCATAAGAAATCCTGAAGGCAAATGTAATGGCAAGGTCCCGACGGCTAATGCAGCAACCCTTGCTTTATTCTCGACGCGAAGATCCATCTCGCCTCTTGCAACGCTCCTACTCCTTGTTAGACTCTGCATTGAATTGCAAATATAAGCAACCGATCCGGTATCAAATACCCAAGAGTTAATGGAAGAATCAACAAGAAAAACATCTATAACATTAATACCTGAAGTGGAAGGCTTAGTCCCACCATTATTTTTCAGATCAACCAGGTATTTCTTGCAGTTCCTCTTCCAATGGCCTCGCTCTTTGCAGTAAAAGCATTCATTCTCTGGAGTTGGGCCGGACTTAGTCTTGGGCTTAGGTTTGTTAGTATGGATCTCATCCAAAGCTTTAGCCTTTCCCTTTCCTTTGACACAAGTCTTAGCCTTCTTCTTGAAGCTTGTACTCTTTTGCACCATCATCACTTGACTGTTGCTTTTCTTAATGTTGTCCTCTGCAATCTTGAGCATCATATGTAGCTCGGTGAGATTCTTGTCTAAGCTATTCATATGAAAGTTCAGAATGAATGACCCATAGCTTGCAGGAAGCGACGCAAGAATCAAGTTAGTAGCCAACTCTTGGCTAAAGGGAAAACCAAGTTTTTCTAAGCTCTGTGTGTAACCAACCATCTTGATCACATGAGGGCTCACCGGACTACCCTCAGCTAGCTTACACCCAAACAAATTCTTCAAGATCTCATATCTCTCAGTTCTTGCTTGTGTCTCAAACATATATTTGAGCACCACGATCATATCGTAGGCCTCTATTTTCTCAAACTGCTTCTGAAGGTCTGAGTTCATGGCAGCAAGCATGAGACCGCTAACATCAAGGGACTCATCACATGCTTATTTATATGCGTTTTTAAGAGTAGTAGTAGTAGTATTTTCACTAGGCACTTTTGGAATTGGTTCTTCTAGAACATGTTCCTTTTTATCTTACCTAAGAACAATTCTTAGGTTGCGGGACTAATTCACAAAATTTGTTATATTCAGTTTTTCTTTATCAAGTATCGAATGTAAAGCAAAATTGGAGGTAGGTACAACAATTTGTGCCATGATCTACAACATAAAATATGCAAAAACTAAGATATATGTTCAAGAAAAGTAACTTCTATTAAATAATTTAATAAAGATACTCCCACTAAATTCCATATCCCTTTTATGACATTTAGTGATTCAAGACCCACAATCAGTTAATCTACTAGTGAGCTTTGGCATCACTGCTAGAAGATTGGTGAAATTGGTAAGCAACCATTTGCTAATCATATCTCTATATGACTCTTGTTGTTGGACGGCATCTCTATGCCCCAAGCACCCAACCCTATGCCCCATTGTCTATAACCATTATAATGATCTTGTCAAGTTTAACCAATGCTATGCGTGTACGTGCCTGACACAAACCTATCTAGTCAAGGAAAGTTAATAGCGCTCTGTTTTAGCAAGACCTACTATTAAAATACATGACTTTGTATGGTGCAGCTAATTGGGAGGGCATCAATTTAGCTTAATATTATGTGAGAAAATTTTACTTCTACCATGTTAAAAGCATTCGAAGCAACTATATAACATGCATAGAAATAAATGAACAGCAATATAAAGGCATTCACAGACAATCACATTGTATCGTGATATAGTATGACCCTTCCACATGGTGATCTCTATCGTCATGCTTCCTGTTCGCCATGTCTCCAAGTAGCCAATTCCTCTAAGTACTCCCACTAAGCCATTGCTCCTAATAGCACTAGTAATAAATTACAAGGAGTGACGAAGCATCACAAGTCGATACGTAGGTCGTTATATAAATATAGACAGCCTTGGGCTGCAATAAGAATGACACGCAGGTCATCAACATTACACACATTCATGCATCTCATATATTATGGGCCATACTATTCACAAAATCTGGCAAAAATAAGTTATGCATAGAATCGCATTCTATCTAACAGATGGTATGAACTAGCAATACCAAAAACTAAGTTAAGATCTTAGTCCACTGGGGTGGCAACCCGCACTTGAAGGGTGGTAGCCCTATCCATATAATAAGATTGATGCGACAATGGGTGTCCCGATCTTTCGGTGAGAAGGATAATTCGATTTGAGTGAAGACGACTCTCACAATTCGACTACCAATTACACACGACTAATATGCCCGCAATCGTTGAACCAACTCCGTGATTGTTATCGACCTTACTAGAAGCACGATCGACCTGAGCACGAAGGTCAATTTCTGCATGCAATCGAAGAACACGCAAGAATAAGATAATAAGCAATCTGAAATTGCAAATAAGATTTAAATATTTGATAAAGTTGGGATTCTAAAGCGGTATTATGGATGGTCTAATCGACACAAGACAATATACGAAGTTGCAATGAAGCTAACTTTTAACTAAACAAAATCCAAGGAACTAGAGGGGTGGTGGCCACTATGTATAGGAGAAGGGAGGGCGACCGCTGGTACTATTTATGTATGAATAGTGCCACTTAAACAGTACCAAAGCTCTAGGTGGTCGGCCATATGGACCAAATCATCCCATTTATTACAAATCCCTTGGGCCAACAATTGGTGACGCAGCACCATGGCATGTAGACGAAGCTTAGCTCGTATGAGTAGAAGTAGCTCGGTCCAACTGGGAAATATGGCAGTGCAGTAGTTGAAAGTCCTATCAGAGGAGATGTGGTTGAAGGAAAGGATGCAATACAGCGAGTCAAAGTAGTGGTTGCATCCTTAGGGTTGATGTCCTCATCAAAGGTCCTTTTTGTCGGTTTTGGTGAGTGGAGCAGGGTCACGGGGCAGCAGCCCCTGTCTCAAATTTTTTTTGGACTACGTATATCCAATCTACTATTCTGTCCATGCAAATCCCATTGGATTAGTCACATTAACCCTTTTCGATCGCAACTCTGATTCAATCAATCAGATTGATCTTCGTGCGCTCTATGGATTTACGATCCCTGTCTGCCCCGATGGTGAAAACCGACCGGTGGAGGCGAGTCGTGATTCGACCATGAAAACACAATCGCGGAATAATGATCATGAACCCATCTTGTGACCACCGCACATAGACGATCATATTGACCATCCCCAAAAACAATGTATCATATAGAACGACCAACAGAAACAGTAATAGATCACATCTATGACTCCCACATAACATAATATGTATCTAATCCGAATCCAAAACTAGAAGGGATGGCTCTGATACCACCGAAGGAACACGGGCAGACTACACTAGCGCAATTTCAAAAATATATCGTGCAACCAAGGAACCTCCACTAGTAATAGATCCCGGGATTACCACTAGACGCGTAGATTCGCAGCGGAAGAAGAGTCGATGTAGTGCGTTAGTGCGGTTGCAGTCTTACTAGTCTTGCACCTCCTCTAAGTGCTCCTCGTGACCGTCACAAATTGCGGGTCGTCCTAGAGTTGAAGCCTCGTAGTAACACCTCCAATGTATCCATACATACGGGCAGGAACACCACGCGCCAGAGTGCTAACGCCGGCTACGCGGTTTTGGGCGAAGGAGGTGTGGTGGCTAGGGTTTTGGGAATTCCGAAAATCACACTTAACCCTATGCCACCGCCCCTCTATTTATAGGCATCCATGATGGGTCTCAAACTTGGAGGCCCATTAGGAACTCGTGGCCCATAAGAATTCAGATCACTATCCAAAATGTGTCCCAGCCCTTTAAGCGTGCGACCCTATAGGTTCACGTACACTTGGACATAGCCCAAGTACTCCTACTCGTCCACTAATTGGTAGTGCCCTCAGCAGGACATGCCGACTCCCGAGTATACGTAAAGATCACATCGGACGAACCTCAACAAATCTCATATGTATTTCCCTTTGCCTCACGATATCGGTCAAACTCAAGGCGAGCAAGTGCCATCCTTGTTGGTTAGCTCGACCACTCTTTCTCGATCACGTGACTCGAATTCCCCGACTATGGTTAACTCTTTAATCGCGAGTAGTATGGCAATGCATTTCTGGAATTCGATCACTCGAGAGGCCTAGAGATATCTCTCGCATTGCATGGAGGGGCAAATCCTATCTTGATCGATCATGTCTCGACACATGTATTATGACAAACCCTAAAGCTACCTTTATACTACGCAGTTATGGAGTAGCGTTTGGCAACCCCTAAGTAAGTCACCACACATCTCGAGTACGTGCAACGACCTCAAGTCTAAGGACATAGCATAAGCATTGTAAATGGGACCAATTGATGAAATATAAGGACATACAACATTCTCGAAGTGTCTCATGGTAGGTCGATCTAACCCTATATTCGCTAACATGTATCCATATTATTGGTTTTATATCTCCATATCTATGATCCGTCAAATATAGTCATCAACCAATACATATGCTAATCTATTCATATGTGTCCTCATATGTTTTCGACTAGGGATCGCTTTAGAATAATCATCGAAAAAATAGGGTTTCACAAACAAGTCATATACTTGCTAATAAATATTAACAATATTATTTAAGGAATAAGATAACATATTATCCAATAAATTATGACTATAACGAAATATAATCATCTCCAAACGTTTTGACTCATACATGTTGCAGATTGGCTACAATATATATGAGTATGATTGTTGTGTTTATGTTCGATGCCTTGATTGTGGTTCATTTATTTTTCTGCTATTATATGTGGATGATATGCTAATTACTGTAAAGCACATGTGTGATGTGATTAGTTTGAAGGATATGCTAATTTGGAATTTGATATGAAAGACTTAGGGGCAGCAAAGAAAATTTTAGACATGGAGATACACAGGGATAGAAGCTCAAAGAGACTATGATTATCTCGGCAGGAGTTTGTTGAGAAAGTCGTGGAGCGATTTGATATGAGCAAGACCAAACCAGTAAGTACTCTATTGGCACAACACTTTAAACCTAATGAATTTGGTAGCCATAACAACCATGTGTCTTTTGATGTCGACAAGATCAATCTATATAAATTTGCCCCCCTGACGCCACGTTAAGTGCAAAATGGCCCCCGTGCCCTGAAAATTCTAAATTTGGCCCCCTCGTGAGCGCGGAATAACCGAAGGCCGACACGTGTCACTTTTCGCTCAGGGGGCACGGAACATTGGTGTTAGGCGCAGAAGCCAGGCGGGCGCGGAAGCTAGAGGTGCAAAAGCCAGGCGGGTGTGAAAGCCGGAGGCGCAGCGCGGAAGGACGCAGGCTCGGGCGCCTTCCGCGCCACTGGATAGCGGAAGAGAGTCGGCGGCTTTCCGCTGAGCCAAAGCACGGGTTGTTGCTTTTTTATTGTTTTTTATTCATGTTTACTGTTGCTCGAAAGTGAAAGCAATGCTTTTTTATTGTTTTTTATTCACGTTTTCTGTTGCTTGAAAGGGCTTAGCGCGGCATGTTGTTTTTTTATTTTTTTATTCATGTTTATTGTTGCTTGAAAGTGAAAGCAATACTTTTTTATTGCTTTTTTATTCATGTTTTCTGTTGATCGAAAGGGACATTGATTTTTTTTTCTTCCCGCGCTCTGGCTGAGCGGAATGTCGTCGGTTCCTTATCGCGCCACTCGAGCGCGGAAGCTGCCCGGCCCCACCACGTTCCGTGTCGCGCCTCCGTCTTTCGCGCTAGCACCAAGGTTTCGTGCCCCGAGCGCAAAAAGTAACACATGTTGGCCTTTGATCATTCCGTTCTCAGAAGGAGATCAAATTTAGAATTTTCGGAGCATAAGGTCTATTTTTGTACTTAATATGGCGTCAGGGAGCAAATAAAAAAAAATCTCTTTTCTGACGGGCACAGTCTAGCGCGTTGCCCTGCCTATTTTCTCATCAAAACACAACAAAAACAGAAGAGAACTAGCCAAGAAACAAGACATAGACAAAGAGTTTCTGACACACTTCTGTCATCTCTCATGTCTGCTGAGTTTGATGGGTTGTCCTCATCTGTCCCCTCGCAGTACAAAACGCCGTTCCTTCCTCCTGCCCGCACTCAGAAGCCACTGGAAAGAGAATCACCACAATCTCTTCATACTTAGGCACGGCGCGTGTTCGTAGGCCATGCGATTTGGTCGATACGCTGCCCCTCTCTCCTCGGGCGGAGAGGCATTGCGTGTGTGGCCTGACGTGCCGCCGTTAGATATACTAATGGTTGACACCTTCCTTGACACCACTGTTGTAACCAAGAAAATGGAGTTCTCATCGGCGGTGTCGCCTGGTGAAACGGGGGATGAACCAAGTAAACCGGATCACACATCCATTCTCTCCCACGAGGTGATTTCCTTATAATCCTTAGATCTAGTATATGCCTCCAAAGCAATTCGTTTCCACCGATAACTATCTCGGATGTTTCACTTTACTCATGCTTTGTGGTACTGTACTAAACGCAGGAAACACAGACTAAAATCATGCAATCTCCCAAGGATGACACAGTCACCCCAAGAATCAAGTGCAACAGCGTCGCTGATCCAAACCAAGTCAGAGGGCTCGGCTCCCATGTGCTCCACCTCTTTGGAGCTATACGTTTTTAATCCGTATTTACAGAAATGATCATCGAAGTTGCGTATTTACAGAAATAGCACCGTTAGCGCACGGTCGCCAACGGCTCCCATGCCGTCACGTGGCGCTGGCGCATGACACACGATTACTGTGTGCAACGTGTTTTTGTTTTTTGTTTTTTCCTTTTTTAAAAAAAAATATAACAAAATTCCTGCCCGTGTTAAAAAAAATTGTGCTACAGAAGTTAGCACATAGCTACGGCTACTGTGTGCTAACTACTGTAGCTTTTTAAAAATAAAAAAACACATTATGCTTAATTTTTGTAAAAAACATTTAAATATAGTAAATAGAGTCAAAAAATTATAATTTTTTTTTGTGGAGTCTTCCGACATAGTGTAATTGTTTGGGTAATTTTTTCATAATTTTATCCATTCTCAATTTTTCTAAAACATTTATTTAATTATATTGTTGGTAGGAATTTTCGAGAAAAATTGAAAATGGATAAAATTTTGAAAACATTACCCAAACAAGTAAACTATGTCAAAAGGCCCCACAAAAACTTTCATAATTTTTGGACTATTTTTACTATATTTAAATTTTTTTACAAAAATCAGGCATAAATGTGTTTTCTTACCCAGTGAAGATGTCCATCATCTACATAGGACGAAACCCACCGGTGGCTTCAAACGAGAGAATTGCCAAAGGACTCACTGATTTGTTACTACCAGAGCCTGATGATGGTGATCATGATAATGATCTTGATGGGTTGCCAATCGACGTATGTTATTTCTCTCTACAGAGTACATGCTGGTATACAATTGCCAATCGTCTACCTCAATATTACATCCCTCCTTTAGAGATTTTAACAGAGCAACCGGTGCACTTTCTTCAGCATCACATGCCTTCGATGCTATATATCCTTGCGCACGCACGGTCACTATTTCTTTTCTGGATTCACCCATAAAAACTAATACTTCTGCGCTAGCAACTTATCCACCACTTACACCCCAACAATCATACCTTGCCTCTGGTGCACCCATCCCCTTAAGCGCACCCATCCCCTTAAGCATTTCACTGACAATCGCTTTCCGACAAATTCGGACTACGTTCGTATCCTCTGTCAAAGAATAAATAGTTGTCAGGCATATCATACACACCGAAGACCATACAGATATAAAAACAGTCATTTCCTATCAACACAGAAGGCCTAACGAAGACAAAAACAATGGCACAAGTAAATAGACTGCTACCATGATATATCCCTAGGATACCCCCCTTAGATACTACAACTTATAAACAAGTACTAGCAAATATAAGCAAACAAAGATGTAACCCGGGTACTAATACGAAAATAGAAATCGTAGCCAGTTTACTTTGCCTGATTAAATTATGTGTTCATCCACCTATACTAAACCTAATCAATATACATACATCACTGTTGATTCCGCTTGTCCAGTCTCCGATCCCCACATATATCATACAATAAACTGGTACTGCGAGCAGTCGACAGAGACAAACATACCAATTCCACCCATAGTCACACCGTCGGCGTCTCTGTCGAAGGAACTCCCTTTCCGCTGTTGAGGAAAATCGCCGCTGCTCCCCCTAGCTACCACATCCTTCTACTTCCAGATCCACTCTGCCAGATCTTACTTAGACTGCACCAATACGCGACAGGGATTTATATCCGCACACGGCAACCCTGTCAACCACAGATTGGATAAGCCTTTCTTTCCGACATAGCAACGTTACTTGGCCATGTGCCTCAGCCCATGTACCCGTTCCAACGGCAACTCCCTGTGTGCTGCTGATTCTGTGTTGCTTGCTTTGTGGAATGCAAGAATACTTCCCTACCGTACTCAAGTATTATGAAACTGTGTCTACCAAGTGAAAGGAAAGGAATCTGGCAGATACATTGTTGTTGTTGAATTTCCTATTGTGTTCTTCATGATGATGATGAGCATTTCATGCTTCCGGAGATACCAACATTAAGACATTCTAATAACCTGGTTACAGGGTATTGATTCAGTTCTCTGAAGGGCTCATAATTGAAGTTTCTTCTTTTTGGGTGCATGGAATGGATGTTCTTGAATTGAGCACATGGTGCACAAGGGCTCATTATGAGACAATAACTAAGAAATCAAGATTCATCCACCAACGCATGTACCATGAGATTGACCCCCCTTTTGGTACCTAAAGATGACACCATGCAACCATAGCTTAGTACCAGAAAAGGCTAATGATATGAAGCTCTTTCTTGTGATCGGTCGTCATCAGGATGATGAGCCGGGGTGGGAGAAGAATATATGTGTGGAATTGGATTTTGGACAGCAGTGCCAATTGGATTCTGTTTCATCTACGAGCCATCGGATTCCTGCAAGGATGCTAATTATTGTTCACTACGTAACTTTTGGTTTGAGGATGTTTTGCTTTAGCTCTAAAGATGTTAGCAAAGATGAGTGCCGTAGCGCTCTCTTTTAGATTGGTGTGTAGTTTATCACATAGGAGAGCAACTATACATGAGAATGAATAAATAAAGGATGGTTGTATTATCTGATTGATGGCTTTGCAGGACGATTATCAGCTGCTGTCTGTCGGCTATACATATTGTTGTATGGACATACTATGTTCAGATGTCGATATGTTATTTTTAGTTTTTTTGTTAGAGGAACATTTGCATTGTTTTAGGCTCCTCAACATGTAGTAGTATCCAATATGGCTTTCTGCAGGTTCAGTGTTAGGACTTCGGACGTGGCGCATGGCTTGCATTTGCCTTCAAATTTTTGTGTAATGTTGGCACTGCGTGTGCGTGATTCTACCTAGTTAATTTGAAAGTAAAACCAGCCGACGTAGTCGCGTAGACCCTAAACACGGAGGAGTTAGTTCCTCGTGCACGTGTAGCTTAATTGCCCTCTACGGAGCAGCATCAGCAGCAGAAGCAGTTTCAGCAAATCTAACGAGCCAGCAGAGCGGGAAGAGAAGAAACTCGGAAGCAGCAAGGAACGAAACAGAGTGCAAGAAAACAACATTTCTGCAAGCTTGGCGGGAAATGGATATATTCCCGAACAAACCCCGAGCCGGCATGGAACAGCAGCGTCGGAGCCTGAAACGTGACAACAACAGTGTCCTCCCCTCCCTCCCGACTGAATTACATCTTTTCTCTACACATCGTTTTTTGCACGGGAGAATGCTCGCGACCTCCGAGCCTTCATTCTCTCCCAAAACACAAACCCAAACTCTAGAAAGAGATTAAAGATCCCACATCGGTTTCCGTCCCAACCACGACGGCCGATATCAGCAGCTCCCCCTAAGCTGCTGCTATCAGCAGATCCCACATCGTCGTGCACGAGCGACCCGGTGGCCTGCGCGACGCCGTGCGCCTCCCGCTCGGCCACCTCCCGGCACACGCCGCCCCGCGACCCGCCCTCGGACATCCGCTTCACGAACGCCGCGAACCGGCGCCCATTGTCCGGCTGGAAGAGGTCGGGGCCCATGCGCAGGTACGTGAACGCCACCATCCGGTCCACCTCGGCGAGCTCCACCGCCGCGGCGACCACCTGGTCGTGCGCCGTGTCGTCGTACCGGGGCAGCGCATTCTCGCCGGCCAGGCCGACACCGGCCGCGCGGGCGGCCGAGGCCACCTGCCTCACCAGGCCCTCCGGCCGGCACTGCGCGTCCTGCGGCTGCTCGTGGTCGCGCATCTCAATGCAGGTGAAGTTGAGCACGGCGCCGTGCCGGCCCAGCATGCGCGCGATCGGGAGGTACCCGTCGCGGTGCCGCGTGTTGTAGTACCCCGCCGTGAGCTCGGCCGCGTGCGACCGGGTGCCGTAGTGCCAGTGGATGCCGGCGACCTTCACGGAGACCTTGACGCCGGGAGCGTGGACGAACACGGACGTCGCGCCCGACAGGATGCGCTCGCCGTGCTCCAGGAGCATCTGCGAGTACCACGACATGAAGAACTCGCCGTACTCGGTGCTCCAGCCGCCGTCTTCCCGACGGAAGAAGACCGTGTCCTCCGGCCAGCTGTTGTAGCCGCCGGCGTCCTTCGGCCCCCCGAAGCGCCACTCCGGCTTGCCCGCCGCCTCCGCTGCTTCCTTCAGGCTGCTAAGCATGTACTGCAGGAGAAACACCCGGAACTGTCAAAAACTTTCCTGATCCACTCATGGTAATTCAACTGGAGTTGTTCATCTGAAGTACCCTGTCGCTGCATTGGAAGGCGCCGATGCCGGGGAACTTCCAGGTTCCGTTGCTCTCAGGGTACGATGGGTACCGCAGCTCGCCGGCCGGGCCCATGCCGACTTGGATTTCCTGCATGCACAGGGCGAATTAGCGCCGGCAAAACAGCGACGATCAAAACGAGCTGAGTTATTGAACGGGGGGACGTACGACGATGGTGTTGCCGAGGAAGGAGGCGAAGTGGTCGCGGAAGGCGCGCATGAAGTCGGTGTAGCACTGGACGGGCGTGCGGCCCTTGAGGACGGGCATGGCGTCGCAGCCGAGCGAGACGTACTCGTAGTTGCGGCGGCCCCATTGGTCGGTGTAGGCCAGGCCCTGGTCCTTGTTCATCTCCTCCACCACCCACCTCGGCAGCGGGATGCTGCACGCCATCACCGACAAGAGCACCAAAGCTTAGATGATCCCAATGATGAACACTAGAACAGAGCAAAAAGGCGATGAAATCAAGAAGATGGGCCGGCGGCCGTACGTGACGGAGTCGCCGACGTTGCCGCCGCACTGGTGGAAGGACATGACGGCCTGGACCTTGAGCCCGGTCTTGCGCGCCATCTCCATAAGCTCCATGTACCCGGCGAAGTTGTACCGCCCCGGGCCCTCGCTCTCCACGATGCCCCACCACACGTCCACCATGATGCCCTCCACGCCGGCGCTCTTCAGCACAGCGAGGCTCGCCGACACGGCCTTCCTCCGGTTCAGCACCCTCCCGCAATCCTTCACGGTGTCCAGCGGCATCATCACGAACACCGGCACGCCGGGCTTCGTCGCCGCGACATGCTCGGCAGCGGCCGCGCTCTGGGCTACCGCCTGGCACGCCATCGACATCGCCTGCCGGGCGCGCTCACGCACTGACTGCCTCTGCAGCCTCAGGCTGTGCGCCTGCGACCGCGCCGCCTTCTGTGCAGCGACCGACACCGGCTCGGCGACCACCGCGCCACGCCGTGCGGTGGATGGTGCGACGAACGCTGCTGCGGCGCTCTGAGCCAAGATAAAGGCCATGGTTAAGAAACTCTCCTGTGCTTAATAAACGCGGGAGCAATCAAGAAAGTGTCTACGGATTTGGATTTGCACGGCCTTAATGGGGCGGGAGAGATCAGATTTAAAAAAACACTAGTTTATTATTAGTTATTCAATGGGTGGAGGTCGACGAAGAGGGGAGTCGCAGGCGGGGATGTTTAAATAGGAGGGAAGAGGCGCGTGCGGGAGGAAGGGCAGTTGCCGGCTCAGTTGTGTTTGGATTGGGATACCTCTGTTATTATTTGTCTTACAAATTTAATTAATTTTATTCTTAAAGTTATTACTTAGGCATATTTTTAGCTTTTAAAACACACTATTCGTTATTAAGATACAACATTTAATGTATTTCCTATTTTAACTTTATTTCTCATCATTTATGTATTAATTTGGATTGTACGTGATATTTAAATGTGTGTTTGCTAGCTCACCTCATGATGGCTTTATCCCACTAACATCCTCATGATAATTTTGCCACACTAGCATCATCTCTATTTTCATCCTGCCTAATCCATCGCGTATGCTTCGCTTCATGTGCGAAAGCCTTGCTTAATCGAAGCATGGTGTTCCATGATCTCTATTTAGAACTGTGCACCAACAGGAATGGAAGCCAGCCATCCCAGCATCATCGACTGGAGAAATGAGGCAACATCTCTGCGCCACTCACTTGCCCACAACTCTGTGCTACGCGATTAGCCGATTACGCATGTCCACATACAGATACAGTGCAGTTTCCGCACCACTGACAGGCCGGCGTATGGGCCGTCCGGGCAGGCATCACACAGCACGTTGCATGCGCAAGTGCCGGGAAGTTGCTGCAACGCAGAAGAACACGAAGATATATTCTACGCGGAGAGTAATGAGTAGTCTTGAACGGTTAGCCAGCGGTTTGTCGCAAATAGTCGACAGATTTCTTGATTAAACAGCCACTTTTCCTATTTCGTTGTCAGACCAGATTACTTTACTTGATTGCAATTCACTATTTTATAATATTATGCAATGGTGTACGTGGTATGTATAGCAATATGTATAATACAGGTGAAGTTAGTGTCTTAGTAGTTGGATTAGCCACCGGTTGGCGAACATGGCTTAAACCTTATGGCATACTCTGTTCTGTTGTAGCATGTAAGATCCCAAACGTCCGTTGTTTCTTTATTCGTTGAACCCTATGAATCCATTATTCCGCGTATGCTGCATAAACCGTGCGCTTTCTGACTAGTTAATGGATCATGATGGCTCTCGGCAGGATCGCGACGCATGCGGTGAGTTCAGGTTCAGATCAGCAGCAGCTATAGCTCCGCAATCACTGTACTCTTCGCCTTAGGACGGTTGTCGATCAGATATCAACGCTCCAGATCCCCCTTACGTTTACATGAGAAATTGGGTCGATTTCATTTTTTTCTTGGTCAATGATGGAAGCAACCGAGTTGATTTGGCAGAACTTTTTACATAAACTTTGCATAAGTTTCAACCGTTGGATTTTCACAGCTGGACTAGTCACCACAAACGTACAAAA
This sequence comes from Ampelocalamus luodianensis, assembly GCA_036346255.1. Classification (NCBI taxonomy): domain Eukaryota; kingdom Viridiplantae; phylum Streptophyta; class Magnoliopsida; order Poales; family Poaceae; genus Ampelocalamus; species Ampelocalamus luodianensis. Next base: position 9,589,813 of record CM070636.1, read on the forward strand.
CTGGCACGCGGAAAGATTGGACGGTCCTGCGCGTTCGCGGATGAACAGTCGAACAGTAAAACAGTGCAAGGGCAAAAGATTACCAAAAAGCAATACTAGTTTTATATGAATCGGTTGGCAATCCCCTGTCCCGGTCAGTTCGAGGTAACACAAACGTGTGGTGACATAGGCATTACAAAGTAGAAGTAGGTTTAACGAACGCTGAAACTACACAAGCAGGAGGTATCCAGACATATTAAAACACTGATGAGTGGTGGCTCATAAAATGTACAAAGTGGTGTAAAATTAGCGGTTTTAGTAAATATTCATATATAATTTCAGCAGAAATTGAAATAATTAAAGCATAATTCTAACAACATATAATTGATAAGAATGTACAGTATGTAATATTTTTATGTCAATTAAATATGATAATATACTCAAAAAATAGGACTTAATAACAAGTAAAATCAGCATAATGCTCATATTTAAATGTTTATTTATTGCTCTCAGATGTCGAGATGCTCAAGATGTCTCCTCGCCACTTTTGTCAAGAACTTTCACTAATTAGAAATGACAAAATAAATCAGAATTTGAACTGAAATAAAAGCCTTACTATTATGTCAAGAACAAGTATTGAATTATTTCAGAGTCACAGACAGCACTAAGCACTTTCAGCCAATAAAGAAAACATGTATTCCACAATGCAAAACTGAAATAACAATTCAACACTTATCTTTCTTTCTTTCAACCAACAAAGGAACAAGTATGTCACAGTGCAATTAGATATTAATACTAACCAGTTTCAGTTAACAGAGAGGCAACCGAACCACAGAAAAGTAACAGAGCTTTGACAATAGAGATGAATCAACAACAGCATGCAATCAACAAGCTCAAGTCTGATTTAACGTTGTCAATCCAATTTCACAAGTGACAATAATCCTCATCGAGCATTAATCTGAGCCACAATATTACTAAGCAATATCTCCCGGTGCTAGTTTCAAGTAAATCAATCACATTTCGAGACTTCTACTAGCACATCACATATGCACAGGGATGCGAAAAAGGAAAGCATCGATACTCACGATGCGGATAACACTACAAGCCACCGAGTAGTAAACCTTGCAAGGCACGACAAAGGCGCTAACTCAGAAAACCAATCATCCCGCTGTACCGCATTGAACGAACGAGGTTGTCGAAGATACAATGCCAATTTACAATCCGAGACACACCAAATTGCAAAGTTGAGGTACAGAGAATTATCGCACAAGACCCAAACGACATGCACCGACTGAATGCACCAACAAATCACCAAGCACCAAAAACTAAATCCTTCTTCCTCACCAAGACCAAACCAAAGCTGATCGAAACATAGCCCCAAATATGCAAGTGCCAAGTTCCCTCACAGAACACCCAACAGGGGAAAGGGCGCAAGAAGAGAACCAACGGGATGCGCAAGGAAGATGGTTTTGGACCTCACCACGGAAGGCGTCAGGTTACCCACGGCGTCGCAGGAGCTCCAAAAGCCCAAAACCAAAGCCAAATCCGAAGAAGAAGAAAAACCACAAAAAGTGAAAACTCACTGTTTTTTTTTCGGGTGAAGAAAGGAGGAGCCGCCAACCACCTTAAGAAGAGGAGAGGAAGAGTGGGTGACGGCGCGACGCGGTTGTAGCCAACAGCCGGCGCCGAAGTGCATAGGCCAACAGCGCCTCCTGTGCCGCCGCCACTCGGGAGCACCACGCTGCACACACGCCCTCCTCTAACACCGACAGGTGGGCCCGCCACCCTTTTCTTTTCGCTTTCATTTTCTTATTTTCTCTAATTGAGAAATTACAAAAATAGCCCTCGAATAACAACACAGAGTTCTCATAATCTCATGCACCTGTGATTCTTTACAGAGTGGACGGGCAAAACTTTAACCGGTTGCCAGGTATATACAAAGTAACCTGCTACCTCTGGCTCTTCAAAGTTTTCCTCATAAGTAGCTAAAAGCTCCTTAGGAGAGAAAAAATCATGTTGTTTTGTGCATACAAGATGTACATCTATTTACAGGGAAGACATACAAAACTTTTCAAGTCAACCGTGTGTAGTTCGAGCTTTGCGCCCTAACCATATTCGACTGTACGGTCATCACTGGCAGAAGCCAACATATGAGGCCTGGCAGGGTTCCAGCTTACACAATTTACGGTCATTGAATGCCCATATAAGACCTTTATCGGCGTCTCCATGTGTTATCTTTATCAAAAAAAATTCCGTGTTCAGTATTCCAAGTTTAATGTTGGTGTCCTGTATTTCTGTAAATAAAGCTATGCAGCAGGTGAACTTAAACATCAGCGTAGTTATTCATACAAGATTGCGTTCATTTGTCTGTGCTTCCTCTAGTTCATATCAACTATCAACCACAGCGCTGAATTACCAACTGCAAACCAAAGGCATGCAGTCAGCTTAGTAGGACCTTCAAGGCTTCACCATCATTGGTGCTTCACTATTTCAGGTATGCCAGATGGGTAAGAATTTCTTTAATGGCAATATTAAATTCCAAAAGAAAGTTATACCTGTGAATCCTCACTGCCACTAGCAATGAACAAATAATTTGATCCCCCAAAGCAAGATCGAATCACAAACTATCCTTGCTTGTGTCCCTTGAATTTATCCGGCACAGTAGAAATTTCATTGATTTTCCACAAATGAATTTCCTGGCTATTAAGGTTGACAATCAATGACCGTCCATCACCTGAGAGAGAGAGAGAGAGAGAGAGAGAGAGAGAGATGAAACCGATCAGGAATTCTCCATTCCCGCCCCTTTGGAAGTTCTCGAATCCAGATTTCGTCAGAAAATACACAGATTAGATGTTGGCCATCGGGTGTCACAGCAAGATCACTGACTTTAGGTATTCTCTCTCCAGCCCATACTTCCAGTTCTTGACCTTCTAGGTCACAAGTGAAGATCCTATTTGGAGAACCTTCAGGCTCGGAGCTGGCACATACCATTTTCTCTGAATTAGGAAACCATGCACATGAAGTGATGACGTGGTCCACTGAAGCCCCAAATTTAAGGCTGCATTCACCAGTATCAACATTCCACAGTTTTAATGATTCCCCATTACCGCAGGTGAGCAGCATTTTGTCGTTTGGGCTCCAGGCAACAAAGGAAATAGGTTTTTGGTGGCCCTCGAGGCTCTTGGTTAATGTTGTTAAGAATAGTCTCTCTCTCTCCTTATAACTCTTTGTATAGCCCATGAGGCCCATAGCCCATGTAGTCTTGTATAACTACTTCATGCTCCTGAGCAATATATGGATTGGTAAATCCTTTTACTCACATGGTATCGTGAGCTGGCCAAATCCTAACCCTATTCTATTCAGTGAAGCCTCCAATTCCTCCTCGTCGGCCACTTCCCGTCTCGCTCGTCAAGGCTAGCCCTTCCTCGTCGCCGGAGAGGAGACGTTGGCCCTTCTTCTTCTTCCTTGTCACGGTGTTGATTCCTCTACTCCCAAAGACATCGGCACCCTCGTCTACCTCGTCGCTGTCCTCGAGTACCTCGCCGCCGAAGTCCTCGGCGTGGCGGCGCCCAAAAGAAGCCCAAAGATTCCCAGCCCCTGTTGTCTCCATCTCTAGTAGTAGTAGATGCTACGCATAAGAGTTTTGGAATGTTTCTGTAGATGCTTCCAGGTTTAAAGCTACTACTCCATATAACCATCCGGAGAGGAGACGCGGCTCCTTCTTCTTCCTTGCCACGTGCATTGCTTTGAAGCCACAAGCGAGGATCGTCTTCTCTGCCGTGGTGGCCTTCCTCTGTTGTTTTCTAATGCTATGGCAAAGGATGGCTCCCTCTTGGCCACTGACATCAAGCTAGATGGCTCCAACTACAGAGAGTGGGCTTTCTCAACCATGACAATTGTGAGGACAGTTGGTCTTGAGGATCACCTGAACGATGATCCTCCTGATTCAAAGGCTGATGATGCCACCAAGAAGGCTTGGAAAAAGGCTAATGCTAAGGTCATGGGAGCTCTAGTTTTGAGTGTTGTTCCTTCACTTCGGATGAGTCTTGAGCATCATCACTCCGCCAAAGAGATATGAAAATATCTTGAGCAACGATATCTTCAACCTAGTGGAGCACTTCGTTTCTCCTTGTTGCAAAGCTTGCACAATCTTCAAGCGAGGACATGTCCATAGAGGAGTACTATGGAGCCTTCACTCGCATCACCCGATCGGCTTGTCTCTATGACTCCAAAGAGAAACTCGGATGCGAGTCTTGTGTAGCTAAAGAAAACATGAGCAACAGACCTTCATGTTTTAGTTTGTGATGGGCCTTAGGCAAGAGTTTGAGTACAGTCGTACCCAGTTACTTGGCTGCCCAACTCTTCCTACCTTAGATGATGCACTTGCTCGTCTGATTGCTGAGGAGACACGTCTTCACTCTCTTGTCACACCTACTGCATCGATGACTCACACCATTGTTCTTGCCTCTCAGCACCGAGGTTCTTCCTCAGGAGATGTAGTATGTTCCTATTGCAAGAAGTCTGGACATACATATGATCGCTGCTTTGCCCTTCACCCTGAGTTGTTGGCTGAGTATCGTAAGAGGTTTCCTTTGCAGCTGTGTCGTGGATCTACTAGGAGGCCCTCCACCACTGCAGCCTTTGAGTCAGGGCCTTCAGCGAAGAGTGCCTCGATTTGTTGCCTCCCGCCTTAGGTCTTTGTTCACCTTGGGTACTTGATTCAGGGGCTTCTTTTCATGTGACCTCTGATTGCTCTCAGCTTGTGTCCCGCCAGCCAGTGAAGGATGGTCCATCTATTCAGATAGCTGATGGTACACCTTGTTCTGTTACACATCAGGGTTCTCTTTCCACATCTAAGTTTTCTGTTCCTGCTATTTCTTTTGTTCCACAGTTGTCCATGAATCTTATGTCAGTTGGTCAGTTGGCTGATATGAACTATTTCATTGGTTTTGATGACACCTCTTGTTATGTGCAGGATCGTCAGAGCAAAAGGGTGATTGGTACTGGCCGTCGCCGTAGAGGATCTACAAGCCTTTACGTTCTTTATACCTTACACCTTCCAGCTTCAGCGTCATCTGTCACTTCCGTTGTTTTCACTTCAGTGTCATCTTTTACCCAGTGGCATCATCGCTTAGGCCATCTATGTGGTTCTCGTTTGTCCACTTTAGCTCAGCAGGGTGTTTTGGGTCGTGTAACTGTAGATGCTGGTTTTCATTGTAAAGGTTGCAAGCTAGGAAAACAAATACAGCTTCCATACCCTTCTAGCACTACTTGTTCTAGTCATCCTTTTGATCTAGTGCATTCTGATGTGTGGGGTCCTTCTCCTTTTGTTTCGAAGGGTGGTCACAAACACTATGTTATATTTGTTGATGATTACTCTCGATATACTTAGGTCTATTTCATGAAGCATCGTTCAGAATTGATTTCTATATATCAGGCTTTTGTTCGCATGGTTCATACACAGTTTTCTAGTGCTATTCGTGGTTTCCATTCTGACTCAGGAGGGGAGTACCTATCCACAGCCTTTCGTGAGTTTCTCTCTTCTGAAGGCACTCTTCCTCAACTTTCATGTCCAGGTACTCATGCTCGAACGGTGTTGCTGAGCGTAAGCATCGTCATATTATTGAGACAGCTCGTACTCTCATGATTTCCTCTTTTGTTCCTGCTCATTTTTGGGGTGAAGCTATTTCAACAGTTGTCTATCTCATTAATATCCAGCCTTCCTCTCATCTTCAGGGCAAGTGCTCTGGTGAGATTCTGTTTGGTTCTCCTCCCAAGTATGATCATCTTCGTGTTTTTGGTTGTACCTGCTATGTTCTCTTAGCACCTCGTGAGCGTACCAAATTGACTGCTCAGACTGTTGAATGTGTTTTTCTTGGGTACAGTCTTGAGCACAAGGGTTATCGTTGCTATGATCCTTCTGCTCGTCGCATTCGGTTTTCTCGAGATGTCACCTTTGCTAAAGATCGACCTTTCTTCTATTCTTCTTCCACTCAATCATCATCCTCAACTTCCTTAGAGTCTACCTCATTTCTTTCTCTTCCACCTATTTTCTCTCCAGATGAGTCAATTTCTGATCTGCCATCATCTCCACCATCAGAGCCACCTTCACAGGTTCCTTCCTCTCCCTCACTAGCTCTACCAGATACACTTCCTTTCCATTATAGTCGTCGTCCTAGAGTTTCATCTGATTCTGAGCTTCCTATTCCTTTGACTTCTGCTCCTCCGGCAAGTACTACTAATCCCTGCACTGACGACTCCTCTCAGACATCGAGGTATGCTCTTCGTGATCGTTCTTCCATTAAGATTCCAGACATATATGGTTTATGTGTAGGAGCAGCTCATGAGCCTAGTACTTATCGGGAGGCAAATCTACTACCTGAGTGGCAGCTAGCTATGTCTAAGGAGCTTGCAGCTCTAGAGGGTACTGGTACATGGGATTTGGTGCCACTACCCCCTCAGTCAGTCCCTATCACGTGCAAATGGGTGTACAAGGTAAAAACCAGGTCAGATGGTTCTGTGGAACGCTATAAGGCTCGACTTGTTGCTAGAGGTTTTCAGCAGACTCATGGTCGAGATTATGATGAGACCTTTGCTCCAGTTGCTCACATGACGTCAGTTTGCACTTTGACTGCTGTAGCTACTGTTCGGTCATGGAAAATTTCTCAAATGGATGTTAAGAATGCCTTCCTTCATGGTGATCTACATGAGGAAGTCTACATGGAACCACCTCCGGGTGTTGAGGTTCCATCTGGGCATGTATGTCGCCTTTGAAAGGCTCTCTATGGGCTCAAACAAGCCCCTCGTGCCTGGTTTGAGCGGTTTAGCTATGTGGTACGAGCTGCTGGTTTCTCTCCTAGTGAACATGACCCTGCACTCTTCATTCACACCTCTAAGCGTGGACGTACATTGCTTCTGCTCTATGTGGATGACATGTTGATTACAGGAGATGATTCAGAATACATTACCTTTGTTAAGCAAAAATTGAGTGAGCAGTTCAAGATGTCAGATCTGGGGTCCCTCAGTTACTTTCTGGGAATTGAGGTTGATCATACTGATGATGGCTACTATATCTCTCAGCATCGGTACACTCAGGATTTGATCTCTCGCTCAGGTCTTACTGATAAACGCACTGCTGCTACACCTATGGAGCTCCATTTGCAGCTGTGTCCTACTGATGGCATCCTCCTTGAGGATCCCTCTCACTACAGGCATCTTGTAGGCAGTCTTGTGTATCTTACTGTGACTAGGCCTGATATTGCTCATGCAGTACATGTTCTCAGTAAGTTTGTCAGTGCTCCTACCTCAGTCCATTATAGTCACTTACTTCGTGTACTTCGGTACTTGAGGGGGACAACATCTCGTTGTTTGTTCTATGCTCACTCTAATCAGCTTCAGCTTCATGCTTACTCCAACTCCACCTGGGCCAGTGATCCTGTTGACCGTTGCTCAGTCACTGGATATTGTCTTTTTCTTGGCACCTTTCTCATTGCCTGGAAATCCAAGAAACAGACTGCAGTCTCCCGTTCCAGCGCTGAGGCTGAGCTTCGAGCCCTTGCCACTACCACCTCAGAGATCGTGTGGCTTCGATGGCTTTTGGCTGATCTTGGTGTTCCGTGTGATGCACCCACATCCCTTCTTTGTGACAGTATCGCTGCTATTCAAATTGCAAATGATCCTGTCAAGCATGAGCTAACTAAGCATATTGGTGTGGATGCTTCATTCACACGCTTTCATTGCCAACAATCAACTATTTGTCTCCAATATGTTCCTTCGGAGTTTCAAGTGGCAGACTTCTTCACAAAGGCTCAAACTACAGAACAACATAGACTTCATGTTCTCAAACTCAATGTATCAGATCCACCTTGAGTTTGAGGGGGGGGTGTTAAGAATAGTCTCTCTCTCTCTCTCCTTATATCTCCTTGTATAGCCCATGAGGCCCATAGCCCATGTAGCCTTGTATAACTACTTCATGCTCCTGAGCAATATATGGATTGGTAAATCCTTTTACTTACAAATGTATCATCTCCACCTAAAATCATCTTTGGGGGTTAGACGTGACGATAATTTGAAGCTGTAATACTAGGAAAGAAATGACCATAAACATTGAACAACAATTATATAAAGATGAAATTTAGGTTGCCACAAAGCAACACACAAAAATTGTTGTAGATGAAAACATGTGCTTTTAGCAAAACCGTAGTTAAAGAATACATATTACCAGTCACCCTTGGTACCTTTAGAAGAGTTGTAAGAAAATCATTAAAAACTCAAAGTGGTGTATTATCAAAACCTCACATCTCATAGTGTTTTCACCGAACAAATGTATTATTCTATTTACATACATCTCCTTTCCCCGTTCTAGCTTAGAATATGAAGGATAAATGGTTATAACAAATGAGGGAACATTAGCAATGCTGCTAGGCTTCTAGCGCGCCTTACAATGTGTACAAGAGAACTATCAAGTGTCATATGTTGGAAAATGGCTCATATGACTGAGGCTCATTTTCTATAATTCCAAAGCATTTATGGTTTAGTACCATATTGCTAAGGTAAGGTGGAGGTGACCAAAATATAAGGTGGAGTTCTTGTCACTCCTTGAAACATATGACACATGGATGAGGGTGGCACGAGGAAGGCTTTGGCTAAACACACACACGCACGCACGCGCGCGCGCGTCGCGTATTTTCGCGTGAAAAATCGCGTAACTTACGACCGTGCGGTGACGTGGCACGCCATTTGGCAGACCAAGTCCACCTTATTTTTGCTGAACCATGCATCTTTCTCTCTCTCTCTCTCTCTCTCTCTCTGTTTGAATGAGATTTAAATGTTTGAATTTGAGGCTTTATTGGGTGATGATGACAGGCAGTTACTAGTGGGTAAATAGCTGGTTAAGTGTGACGATTACGATGGGTAAATGATCGTTAAGTGTCGATTACCGATGGGTAAATGGCTATTTAATTTGTCAGTTACTAGTCTGCATCTCTATATATATACCTGGAGACGTCCAGTGCATAGCGCGTAGAAAAATAGCCTCCATTCCTTATTCCTTCTGAAAATCTGTGCTGTTGTATTGCATCGTCTGAACCTCGCCGACTCTTCTTCTCGGCGTGCACCGTGAAGAAGGGGAGCAGTATCTCCGAGCCGTTGCTGCCGTGAAGACCTACACGGGGGCGGCAATAAGGTTTCTGGGCAGCGCATCTGCGCGACCGCTTGCTGTACTGCGACATCTACGTTTCTGCACTGCATCGAATCTGCGCTGCTTCCTGCTCTTCATTAGACCCATCTGTAAGTCTACTGTATGATTGATAGACTTGTTTACATTCTGGTTTTCATATATTGTGAAGTACAATGAGTTGTCTGCTATCAGTATTGTTTTATGCATCATTAGTCTTTTGTAATATTTGCATTCTAATAAAATTTGGAATTAAAATATTGCCCTCATTTTCAACATCATCAACTTCTTAACTCGAGAAGTCAATATGTACAAACAAATTTAATTTGTTCGTGCATCCCTTATACAAATGAGGTTCAATTAGCACAAATAGACCAGTTAATATGATCTTTAATGAGCCCCATTGATCAACTCTATTAACTTTTGCATAGACTTAAGTGCGTCACTATACAGTGATAGGAAAAGGCTCCTTCAAGTATCTTATTCTCAAGTATCATGAAAGATCCAGTTAAAATGAAGCATATGAGCAAACCAGAAACAAGACCAAGATCTCACAGGAGAAGGCGATGATCTTCCCAGTCTCAGGTTTTGTATCACTATTCAGTTGAATATAGTCCCATCTGTCTATCATTGCATCAAAATTGGAAGAGAGGGTGACAGTTAATAATCTGAAGAGAGGTATTATGGTAATAAGCATAAGATAACAATATGATGAATTATGGGGATATGTTACCAGAGTTCAGCAGAAAAGTCCCTTAAGGTGGTGGTCAAAGAACGAACCGTTACTCCCATATGTAGTTTTTAGACATTAACTTACTTATCTTTAAGTTTCTTAGTGCGGAAAGCTCTGTGTGTTTGGTTACATAGTTAAGAGCCTTTGGTACCAGTTCCATCCATTAGGATGTTTCTAGATGCATTGTTTGTTTTACCGTGGGTACCTTCATGATTATTTATCTTGTTTCTTAGGATGCTGTTAATTTTTTGTTGCATGCACGATGTGTTCAGATAGCCCAGGGATGATACATGCTTGGCCTGATCTTGTTTCGTTCGTTTGGGTTTACAGTGTATCGTTGAATTTCATTTCCATCCTCCTACCGTCTAAGTCTGCCAATGCTTGTACAATCGTCCTCTTAGTATGATACATAGTTGCTTTCGATGTGATCATCATGCTGCTGTCAGTGTATTTCTTTTATGCCTTTTTTTCGTTGTTTGGTCATGGTTGGATCGGCAGCTCCATGCATGAAGATACGTTGCCTCTTCGTTGTAAGAAAGTGTTCTTACCACTGATTGATGCCTGCTTTTTTTTAGTACCGTCATGATCAGTGTTTCTTCATGGAGGCTGCCGCAGGGACTCGTGTTTGGCGTAGCCGTCGCAAAAAATGGCGAGTCCCGTGTTATATGGTTTGCATCGTCCATCCACCTTTCGTTTTCATTGTCCCGCTTGGAGCTAGCCCTACCCTTTTAGTGTGATGGTCATGCTTGTTTTCTGTTATGTACTTCTAGATATATTCGTTATTGCAGCTTCGGACCAGCATATCCTGATCTGCTTGCTCCAAATTCCAGACTAGTTGTCTGTCCCACGGTGTCTATAGGTATCGTGTGTCATATGCTCGCCCGTGTGCCCATTTCCCATTGCGTTATACCAATCCGTTTGACAACTCAGTTTGTCTCCTACCATGGTGGTTCATTGCTGCCCATGGCTTGGGTCTTATGTTTGCCTACTTGTCTTTTCGTTTATTAACCTCAGGCCCATCGGTGGTCTAGCCGTTTCAACAAAGGAGATTGGCGAGTCAGTATAGTTATGTCAGGCCTCTCTTCAGTTCATTTCATTTGTCTTCTTGTTTCTTTGTTCGTAGTTAGACTTAGTTATGTTGTTTATTTTGTAGTTGACAATTTATGTCCAATAGTTCCTCCTGCTCTCGCACAGCAAAATCAAGCGAGGATCCAGGAATGAGGAGACCCCGGGGCCACCTCGTGGGCGTCGAAGGGTGCTCGGGGCCCCTCGGCCTGGGGCACCCTGCACGGTGCGAAGGGAGAAGAGCATCGGTGGACAAGGGTCCTAACCGAATGGACCAAAACTAGGAGGGTCCACCATAGACCGAAGGCTACGAGTAGGGAAAGAAAAAAACCTCTGCGGCCCTATAGGCATATGGTCTTTTCAGAGGTAGATCTATAATCTCATGTACCCTGGTCATAAGGCTATAAATAGCCACCATCTCCATGTAATCATGGGGACTTTTTTTCAAGACAATAAATACATACAAACCTCTCTTGGCACCGGTCCACTCTCTCGAGGATCCCCTGGTCCCCATCGTGGCGACCGGGGTCCCCTTTTCTTTATGTTTGATCCTGTTGCTACAACAGTTGGCGCTGTTCGTGGGGAGCAGCAAGAGAGTCATGAAGCATAGTCTCAGAGCATCGGTATGGCCCCTCAGAGGAAGAGCACACCTAAGGTCTCAGTGACCGAGGCGGCAGCGACGGTCGTTGCCCCAAGCACCCTGAGGGCCAAGCGCAGTAGGACCTCCGCAGCAACAGCCACCGTTGCCAAAGCTGCGGAGGAGGAGGCCAACAACTCCATGCACGGAGACATCGTCGGGAGTGACACACGGCACACGGAGGCGTCCCTCCCCAAACATCACCAGACAGGCCCAGCTCCGGCCCGTGGCCACGAGCGTGACCCAAAGGCATACTAGGCCCTTCAAAGGTAGTCGGTGGGTCTCCGCTAGGAACTAATAAGCCTTCGGTAGCCGCCAACGACAGCCCCTGCGGCCCTGCCCCAACTTGCAATCATCGCGCAAGGATAGGCCACCGGAGGCGGGATCCCCTCAACGCCGCCAGCGGCACCACTGGGACCACTGTTCCAGGGGAGCCCGAATTCCCCATTAAGTGCAGGACTAGAGGTGGTCTATTGGCCAACAAGCTTCCAAATACCGGACATCAAGCCCTACGAAGGAAACAAGGACCCCTCAGAATTCCTCTGGGTATACGAGACCGCTATCGAGGCGGCCAGGGAGATGACACCACGAAGGCAAAAAGCATCACCCTCGCGCTCGCAGGGGTGGCGCTGACCTGGTTTTTCACCTTCCTCTCGGTCCATATACGCATGGGAGCAACTGCAGACCTTGTGTGTTGCAACTTTCAAGGAAACTATGCCAAACCTAAGCACGCGGGGAACCTGTTCACAATAAAACAAGCCCTGGGCGAGTCCTTGCGCAACTTCTTTAAAAGTTTGCGAGGTTAAGTGCTAGGTAAAAGAGGTCAATGAAACCACTATTATAAATGTGGCCATGTGCGGGCTTCAAAAGGACCCCCCCTGTCTGTGAGATTGGCCCACAAACCCGTTTGCACTATAGCGGAGCTCTTCGACAAGATGGAAGAGTACGCTCGAACAGAGGAAGACAGCACCCGAAGGGCCGAAGTCCAAGCGCCGGCTGTCACAACCCCAATTTCACTATATGGCATTTAGATGTATCTCATGAGCATACATATTATTTTTAGAGCATATGCATAAATGGTTGCATTGGAAAAATCCAAATCGAATGAAAACCTACAACTTAAAATGAAACTTCAAAAGAAGAGTTAAATTAATACTTGTAAAGGCCTCTGTAAAATAATTTATGCAAATACTAGAATAATTATCATGAATTAATATGATTTTTGTCAAATTTTTAGAGTTGAACTTGACCTTGAGAAAAATTCAGATTCAATACACAAATAGCTCTTGTAAAGGAATTTAAAATCAACCATTAATCCATGAACGATGCTATTAGAAAAATTTTATGAGTTAATTATGATCCCAGTGACATCTCTAAAAATTTCAGATTTTTCCAAATTTAATTGCTATTTTTAAGACCTCGATCAAAGTAGGGAATTTTGAATTCAAATTCAGTCAACTGGGTAGCCCTAGCCGAACCAAATTGAGTTGACTCAATATAAACCACTTAACGTTCGACTCGAACTAGACTTCGGCTCGCGCCACTTTTCCTCAGCCGTTGACTGGTGGGACCCACCTGTCGGTGTCGCCACCTCTACATCGCTTCGTCCTCGCCACGCCGATCGCCCGTATGCGCAGTCGCCATGAGCGCTCGCCACCGAGCTCGTTCCCGCCACCTCCTGCTCCCTTGACCGACTACGAAGCATCGCCTGGTCTTCACGAAGCTCCTAAGCCAACTCACTCGTTCTCTTTGCACTCTCTCACCCTCAATGCACACTTCCTTGCTTCGGCCGAGGAAGAAGACGAAGTGAGGGACGCTACCTCAGTGTCACACTCGAGCTCACGACCTCACCATTGGATTCGATTCACAACGCCGCGCTCATTTTTGCCGGTCCGATCCATTTTCATCCTCTGTGTCGACAGAAGCTAATTCGTCGTCTTTGACTCCGGCAGCCACGGCACCATAGCTCGCGGGCGTTCCGGTAGGTTATCTTCCACATCATTTTGTCCTTTAAGATCGCAATGTTTCGTTGAGCTTATTGCTGAGTTTATTTCAATTTTGGAGCAACACCGTGGGAGATTGACCCATTCTTCTCCAATGACGGTGAACCACCACCGTCCCTATCTCGGGCGCCATAGTCCACCTTCGTCGTCATCATCGAGTGCTCCGTGTTCCTCATGATAAGGCAATTCTGGTGCACCCTTCCCCGAGCTCAATCGACGTCCGTAGCATTTTCCCCTCATGAGCCGGCAATTCGTCTCCACCTCCGGCCGTCGTGAGCCCGCCACTAGCGACCTTTGGACTCCGCGCCACCTTGGACGAGTTTGCGGAGTCAACCCGCGCCCGGTGAAACCAAGATCAAGCCCGGAGACCCACTATTTGGCTGGATAACTTTCTTCGCCGTGTTCGTTTGCGCTCTGAAGCTCTGACGAGACGCCGGCAGGTTAGGTAATAACTTGTCATTAGTTTTAATCATACTCCTTAATATTCTTACGACATGTAGGCCCCACAGGGGTTAAGTGTGATTAGAAATCTATTTAAAACCAGTTTAAACCTTTCAATCTTTGACATGTGGGCCCATATGGCTGTTAAGTGATTGAATAAAGTTGTGTAGTGCATTTTCTATTAAGGAAAACGTATTTCTCATACGCTTAAACCAAAAATACGCTTTTGTAATCAGAAGACGTATTTCACAGGATACGCCTTTGGCGTCATTTCGGCTGGGGCTGGGTCAAAGCTGACTGGGTCAACCCTTCACTTTGGGCCCCACCTGTAAGCGACTGTGATGGGGTTAAGCTGACTACAAAAAGTCTTTAGTACGTTTAGAAACCCAGAAATGAATTACTTTTACTCTAAAAAATGGTTAAACTTCAAAAATTCATAAGTAATTCATATTAACTCCAAATCGAGTGAAATCAATTTTGTTAATTTTAATTTTACTGTACTTTAATTTGGATTAAGTTTGAAACATGTCTCTATTACATAAAAATTTGATATTTGAATTAATTGTACAATAATAACATTAACCTTGTAAAATTCATAGAAAATTCAAATGAATTCCAATTAAACTAAAATTTTCACCTAAATTCATATAAAATCGTAATCTCATCACTGTGTAAATTGATGCATGTTTGAGCATTTTGTAATTTTGAGACTTTCTCAGTGTTTATTCGTTACCGCTATTTTTTTATTCTAAATTGCCTGACGTGAGTGATTATATACCTAGGATCCTGAGGTGGAACAAGTGGAATATCAGCAAGGCAAGCATCCTCTTGCATCATCTTAATCCCATATTTTGGTTGATGTAGTATTTTATATTGTAATTATATTTGCATGCATGCTATTTTGTTATATCAATACTTTTCGAGTTTAGTTAGTTTTGTCCAATCTCTTGTGGTTGTCCCTGATATTTCCATACAGCTATGCTTAAGTTAGTTGTCATGTGTTTTATTTACACTTTATATATTGATGCTTAGTCCTACAAGTCATTAGATACGTTAGTTCGGTTTATGGGATTAACCTATCAATCGTGGGAATACACTGAACCTTTTCTCCTTATGTTTTTGTCCAGATTCCTAAATCTGGTTTTTGACTCTAAAGTTTACAAGTTTCAAATTGGTTTTGATATGGACAAGTTTCTAGTAGGGTGGGTGCCTTCGTGCATGAGAATCGGGTACCGTGGAAAGACTTGTCTGGATCGCTAAGGACCGAACTTTGGGTTGTCATTCCAAGTACCATACGTACTTCCACACGTAGTGTATGGGCACCGTTTGGTCAAGTAAGGGGAATGTTTTATTAGGTTGAGTCACAGGTTGTATGAGAACATATGTGTTTGATTATATGTTCATAGTACCCGATACAATTTTCTATAATGTGCAAGGGAACATTATTTTTCATTTCTATACATTATATCAGTGTTTCCAACATAACTTGCATGCCCGCTTAGCAAACTTTATCCATAGATTGTACTAAGTCGGATTCATCTCGCAAGGGTGGTTTAACTCAATAGGGCCTTCTTGCTAAAAAGTGTCGAATCTCGATTTACCTGGCCAGCATACCTTAGGCAGTGTGCTATTATCTGGAGGCTTATGGGCTAATCGAGTCATGTGGGTAAAGTTGTACACCCCTACAGGGTATTAACCTATTCGAATAGCCGTGTCCATGGTTACAGGCAACACTTGGTTTTGATTGACATCATCGTTAGACTCTCAAATTAAAACTGGACATGGGATAACCTGGTATCGGCATGATGGGTTCGTCATGCATTTTAGTTTATCAAAGTGGGCTGCCACTTTGATATTGTATGATTTACTTTTGTATCTTTGTCAATTAAAAGTTTTTAATAAAAATTGTGTTTACTAAATGGCAATTACATACTAGTATGGGCATAAGTTTTTTTTGCAAAACTAAGCCACTAATGTCTTCCATTGATCAACCTCTATCATGTATAAATTCTATCTCCTTTGATCAATCTCTAGCACACATACTTATTTTATTTTTGTGTAAGACTTGTAAGTACCTTCTGTACTCAACCAGATTGATCACTTATTTCAGGTGAGGAAGATTACACTATCGATCAATTTGTTAGCGCCGATTTTGGCAACACTAACGAATAGCATTGTTTCTAACTCCCATCGTAAAAAAAGTTAGGGTTCCCCCAAATCCCTATCTGGAAAAGTATAGGGGCAACACTAGGTTTCACCTCCCTCTCGCAAAAAAAAAGTAGTTAGGGCTCACCCGAAGCCCTATATAAAAGAGTATGGGGGCGCCCTCTCGCAAAAAAAAGTTAGGGCTCCGTCGAAGCCCTATCTAAAAAAGCATGGGGGATGGTGCTAGGCTCCGCCTCCCCATCGCAAAAAAATATAACTTAGGGTTCCCCGGGAGCACTATCTAAAAAAAGTATGGGGGATGGCGCTAGGCTTCACCTCCCCCTCGTAAAAAATATAAGTTAGAGCTCCCCGAGAGCCTTATCTAAAAAAGTATGGGGGACGACACTAGGTTTCGCCTCCCCCTCACAAAAAAAGTAAGGGCTCCCCCAGAGCCCTGTTTGAAAAAGTATGAGGACGGCACTAGGCTTCGCACCCCCTCACAAAAAAATAGTTAGGGCTCCTCGGAGCCCTATCTAAAAGAGTATGGGGGACGACGCTAGGCTTCACCTCCCTGTCGCAAAAAAATCTTAGAGCTCCCCTAGAGTCCTATCTAAAAAAGTATTGGGGATGGCACAAGGTTTTGCCTCCCCCTCGCAAAAATATAAGTTAGATCCCCCGGAGCCCTATAGTATGGGGGACGGCGCTAGGCTTCACCTCCCCCTCGCAAAAAAGATAGAAAGGGCTCCCCCGGAACCCTATCTAAAAGAGTATGGAGAACGGAGCTAGGCTTCGCCTCCCCCTCACAAAAAAAGTTAGGGCTCCTTTGGAGCCCTATCTAAAAGTATGGGGGACGGCGCTAAGCTTCATCTCCCCCTTGCAAAAATATAAGTTAGGGCTCCTCGGAGTCCTATATAAAAAAAAAGTATATGGGACGACGCTAGGCTTTGCCTCCCCCTCGAAAAAAAAATATAGTTAGGACTCCCCCAGAGCCCTATCTAAAAGAGTATGGGGGACGACGCTAGGCTTCTTCCCCTCCCCCTCGCAAAAAAAAAGTTAGGGCTCCCCTGGAGCCCTATCTAAAAAAGTATCAGGGATAGCGCTAGGCTTCGCCCCCTCTCAAAAAAAGAGGTTAGGGCTTCCCCAGAGTCTGATCTAAAAGAGTATGAAGGAGGCGCTAGGCTTCGCCCCTTGTAAAAAGTTAGGGCTACCCGGAGCCCTATCCCAAAAAGGAGGAGCCATGCTAAAACCCGTCCGAGCTTTAGGGACAAAACAAAACGGAGGGTCAAACGACACGGAGCACACATTTGTACCAACAAAATGGGCTTTATTCATCACAACGGATTACAAATCAACAGAGTACATACAATGGAGGCTCGCCTCAGGAAAGAGGAAGTTAATCAATCACAACATGTGAGGCATGCACAAAGAAAAAGAAAGTAAAAACAGAAACCCGCGATTGAGGGCTACAGCCCGTCAGCGTACAACACATCCGTGTACAGCAACCACTCCATCAGCTCCTCATCGGAGGGCCTGGTCTCCATGAACTTTAGAAGGTCCCTCTTTGCATATCTAGTGCACCTCGCCTCGGATGGAGCCTCGCAGACTGGGGCCTGGGCTGGGCCGCAGATTCGGTCGCGCGAGGCTGAAGGACCTTCAGTGGGTGCCGTGTAGCTTCGCTGCTCCCAGAAGTAGGCGATCTCGCCGCACGCCGTGGCGTCCTTGTGCTGGCGAGAAGGTCTGAACTCCACCATGGTCCCACCCGGGTTCGCCAAGCACCAACGCTGCCATTTCGCACCATGGTGCATGATGCCCTGGTAGCACAGCTGCAGCGGCCAAACAGAGCGAAGGCAGTGCTCTGCCTTTGGCTCATGGTGAGGGGTAGTTACCTTCGTCATGCGCCCCTCGGACGGACAAACCCCCCGGCCAGCAGTGCATTGAAGCGACGGTGAATCATCCTGCACAAAGCATGAATTTAGAACGCACAACCGCAAAGCACACTAATTGAACCACACCGAACTTCGCAAATAACTAATTTTCTAAACATCTTTTCCATTCAAAAGTATAGGTCATTACAAAAGATGCAAACCCCCTATCTCAACCCCCTTCAGTGCACGTGCCTCGAAGGGGGCGGAGCCCTAAAGAAAAAAAAAGAAAGCAAAAAAGGATTCGGGCCACTCAGAGCGAGTGGAGAGTCACACCTTGTCTCCGATGGTGCCTCCCACTTGGCGGCCTCCTGGTTGTCCACCGGAGCCTTGCCCTTCTTCTTCCGGGCTTACACCGCCCAGAGAGAGTCCATCACCGCATCACGTCCGTGCAGTGCCCAGAAGTCTTGGACAAAGATGTTGCTTACCTTCTGCGTTTGGCAGTGCCCAGTGGCAACTTCCTCTGTGGATGCCACCGGCACGGAGCGGGTAGCGAGGGCGTTGACGTGCCTACACCCGACCTTTTGCAAGTAATCAAAGGCCATCGTCCAGCTACCTTCACGCAATGGTCCCCGTACAGCCAGACCACCAGCAGACACATTTCCCCGACGCGGTGGAGACATCCGCGGGGAGGCACAACACCGAGGTCCGCCACCACGGCCTCCAAGGCCTCCATTGCCTCCCAGGTTGCCCGCACGACATAGTATGAGAGCTCCCGTTCCACCTGAATCTCCGTATCAAGGTCATCCTGGACGCCTCAAAGCGTCTGCACATCCTTCTACAAACTACGACTCTCCCCTCTAGCTCCGTCACCCTTGCTTCCAGAGCCTTCGCCTTGTCAGCTAAGGCTTTACGCTCCACCCTTTGGGCTCCGCGCTCAGGGACTCGCTCCGCGCATGCTCCGAGTTGACCCGTTTCTGGATCTCCTCAAAACCGCGCAAGACATCACCCTCAAGCGCGTGCAATAGCATCAGGGGTCTACATGAAGCGCGATGTCACACACAAAAAAAGCGACAAAATTTACGAGACCAATAAAGCAAAACTCGCACCTTCGCAGCGTTCGCCTCGACGGACCGGAACATCCCCCTAAGGGACATGTTCTTGAAGAGGTCCCCCACGTAAGACGGGGCGGCGAATCGAGCGACCTCCTCGCAAACCCCCACCGGGCCAGCGCTGACCTTGAAGTCCGTAGGGCAAAGCGGACCCAGATTCGTAGTGGCCGCGACGGCCGGAGCAGCAGCCCACGAAGGCACTGCCTCGAAGTCGGAGCTCCATGAGGCAGATCCACCTCCTCCCTAGCCTCCGCTATGACACGCCCTGCGGCCCTCGGCGCAGCTTAGCTTGGATGTTTGCTTGCTTAGTGGATTTCCTCTCAACAAGGTTGTTCCTAGATGTGATTCCTTATGTGGTTGATATGTTCCTACGGTTGTTTGATGCCTGGTTCTGGGACCATGTCGAGTGGCTGCTGAGAGCATGAGAGTGGCAACTATCAAGATTGTCAACTTGCTGTGTCGCTAGAGCCTTTGGCTGTTTTGGTGTGTTTTCTATTCATTGTAGCAAAACTAGCCCCCGGTTGGCACTGTGATGAGCTAGGTAGACGTCGTGTATCATATATAGTGTGTTGGAAGTGTGGCAAAACATTCCCACCACGATACCAATCACTAAGCGTGGCAGGAGTGGGGTTGCAGCACGGTAGCAAACCTGTTGCAGTTTGGAAGAGAGGTAGGAGTTGCAACCCACTAGGACCGTGACATGTTTGCTGATTTTTTTAAATAATAATAATTTAAAATATAATTTCAAAATTAAATTTTCAATTTTTTTATATAAAAGTAGGTCTTTGTCACCATATGAAATGGCGACAAGGACCTATTTCATGCGTTGTCGCTAGTCCACCTTCCTATCTCCATTTCAAATGGTGATTAGAAATGAATAGTATTCTTGTTGCTAGTTGAAATGGTGACAGGAAGCTACAGATTCCTATCACTAGTTCAACTGGAGACAGGGTCTAGGTATTTAAACCCCAAAAATCTATGGAAATGTCACTTTAGTTCCAGAAAAAACAAGAGAGGGAGTAAAGAGAGGAGAGGGGGAAAAAGACCTAGTGAAGCCCTGCTAGTTCGTAGCGGAGGAGAGCGAGACGGAGTAACAGATCTGGTCGGCCATTTCGTGGGTAAATGTTCTTGTAACTTTGTACAAAATTCAAAACCTTGTAGGTTAGCAAATAAAAATAGCGACATAAAATTCAATAGATTAGATAATTTTAGTAGTTTTATGTAGTACATCATTTTAGTTGTATATAGGTTAGAATAAATCTGAAAAAATAGGATGGTACCTATGAAACTCTGTAAAAATTGCTAAGTAGCTAAGTAGGGTAGGTAGAGCTTTCTCAAAATAATCCCAGGTTAATTTTGGTTTGAATTTGTGTGCGGTAATTATTCTGTTAATGACGAAAATTGTAATTCAATTTCGTGTGCTAAGTTCCCATTTGTAAACAAGGGAAAGTAGAAAGGTACCTGTTATAAATCTATAAAAATTGCAGAGTAGGTTTGTAGGGTTCGAAATAATGCCAACATAATTTTGATTTTTGTTTGTGCATGATAATTATTCTGTGAGTGCCGAAAATATTTTTTAAACTAGGAAAATAGCATGACACATCTTTAAATTGTAAAAAAAATAGGAGTTGCTACGTAGGTTACGTAGAGGTGAATAAAAATATTTTAAACTTTTTTATTTTGTTTCTATTTGCACAGGAAAAATATTTCAAAAACATTGGAGTCACCTTTTAAATAAGGAAAGTAGCGAGATACCTATTAAAAATCTCTAAAAATTACAGAGTAGTTTCTTATTACTTTCTGTATATGTTTCGTAGTATTTACAATGTATGCACTGAATTTTCATGTATGGCGGACCCAGAATGCGCTGCCCATTGGCCGTATGAGTGGCTTGACCCGGCTGTTGACACGACTCACCGTAGCCGCCTCAGTACCATCCTCTCCTAGGAGGAGGGCGAGGCGCCAATTGAGCTTGGCGCGCTGCCCATGAGGGCATGGAAGGTGGACCCACATTGGGTTCCGAGGTACGTGCAAGGTTGACCTTCGTGTACACAATTGCAGCCTAAGCACTTTGGGTGGACTAATATTTGTTCTTAATCTTTTCGATACAGTTTGAGGCAGGCAGGCCTCCTTCATCTAGCCAGAACCATGTGGGCAGTGGTCGTACGTCCCGACGCTTTTCGTACGATTGGTGGAGGCCGAGACACACACGTTTCACCTCCTATGCGGGGTGATGGCGATGATGCTTTAGGACGTGAGCTTCCTGACCAGGTTGCCCTGCGCGGGCTTCCTCCTGGCGATGAACGACATCCCAGCCACATGGCGCACGGAGTTCCTTGTGAGGTTCCAGGGGCTGCTGCCGGCCAACAGTGGATATAGGGAGTTTAGCAGCACCCATAGACTAACGCTGTTGTGGATCTCTCAGTTCTACGTGAGTTTTCTTAACTCTTGTCATTCTGCTTCTATTGGTTTGTGCAACTTGCTGATGTGTATCTTTCTTATTGCAGCCAGAGCGTATGGCAGAGGATGCACCCAAGCACATAGTGAGGAGGCACTTTGAGGTCTACTTAGGCCCTATTTGGTATGGCTCTGCTCTAAGTTTTAACAACTCCAATTCCAGCTTCACTCTTGGATCCACTCCCCTGAGAAGTTGGAGTAGTATGAGAAGGTGTTTGGTTAGGACGCTAACTCCCACTACATGAATGAGAATGATCTATGTAAAGAGACGAGAGTACCCTTGGTTTTGTGATTTGTTTTTTATCAGTTTTTTACTGTTTACTATTTTGGCTAATCTACGTATTGTTTACTGTTTTGGCTAATCTACTATTTCGGCTAGTGAACACAAAGATTAACACAAGCATATACTGATTTGAGCCTCAATTGTGCTAGTTTGTGCAAGCGTTTCTAGATTTGAGCCTCAATTGGGAACGACTAACAGGACAGCTTCCACACTGTCTCTCACCATGTACCACCGATTGTCTGATTAAGAATCATGGTCCAAGAGTCAAAGGTCTCCTCAGTTCATTCTTCCAGTCATGAAGCAACATCAACAAAAACACATTTTTTTGTTGCAATAAAACAAAAAATGTAGAAGTCCAAGAATTGAAGGACTCATTAGTTCAGGTCTCCAGATTGCGTCTGCAACGCGCCATGAGAGCGCAACAGACCAACGAAAGTTTTCAATTTGATCGTCATCAGAGACTCCAATTATATAGTCAAACATCAAACAAGAAATCTATAATTACGAGTATAATGCAATGAGCAGAAAAACCAAGGAGAGAAGATTAATTATCTCATGAGCACCTCAAAACACTGTACATATTGTATCAACAGATTGATAATTTTCAGACAAGGCTGAAACTTGAAAACACGTGCAATCATCAGGAGCAACTAAGGCTGAATCAAAGATCAAAACTTTGCAGGCGAAAAATGCAATTTTGCAAATACATGATAAGATTTGTGAGTTGATTTAGATCCCTCTACGTGATAGTAATACAACTCATCAACGGTATGAATCGGCCACTAGTTTAACATCACATGTCTTCACAGGGGGTCCAAGAACCCAAACTTTCGATCCTTGAACATAAGCTCCAGAAAAAAGAAAATAAGAAGAGAAGAGAAACAAATTGATGAGTGCCTCCTTAGTTCATATCTCCAAATTGTTCTTCCGCATTGCCAGCATCGGGCAGCAGCGAGGGGCTCCTCGGCAAGCGACAAGTCATCCTCAACCACGCCGACCTCCTCCACCTCGCAGGCCTCCATATCCGGTGGTCACCACGCCGGATCCAGCAAGGGCGACCGCACCAGCCTCCTCCACCTCTGATCTGTCGATCGCACCGGACTCCTCCACCTCATAAGAATGGCGGGGATGGACTCCAAGGCCAGCAACAGGGAAGGGCTCTGTGGGTGATAGGATATGGGGGCGAGGGAAGCCGACGATGAGGGGATCTGGCGACGAGGAGATCCGGGGAAGAGGGAGGCCGGCAACAAGGGCATTCGGGGGGAGGGAGGGCGGTAATGAGGGGATCAGGGGGCGAGGGTGAGGGGATCCGGAGGCGAGGGCTGGCGTGCACAGTCGGTGGCACCTGGGATTTGGAGGGGAGGATGCGAGGCGAGAGAGAAGACAGGGGTAGGGGCAAAGGGGCGAGAGAGAAGACAGGGGACGAGGGGGGTTTTGTGGAGTGGTAAAGGTGGGTAATTACCCCTAACTACAAGGGCATTTTGATAAGGGAGTTACCGCTCCTTGTGGGGAGCTGGTGAAAGGCCGCTCCCTGAAATTGCAGTACGAGGCCACTCTGCTCCTTGTTGATCCGAATTCTAAAAAACTAGGAGCTGAGGTGTTTGGCTAGACTCCAACTTCTTCGGTTGAGAATCTGAGAGCCAGAGCCCTACCAAACAGGGCCTTATTGTGGCTGTTCGGGTGGTGATGTTTCTTGGATCCCACAGCGACAGCGTCGACAAGCACTACATCCAGTATGCACACCAGCTGGCGGACTGGCAGGTGGAGGACATCTAGCCCTACGCTTGGGGTCTAGCGGTGTTGTGTGCGACGTACTGCCCCTTGTGCGACATGTGCCACCAAGTTCAGGAGAGCTCCATCCTTGGAGGATACCCGCTGCTGCTTCAGTTGTGGTCCTTCGAGCGTTTTCAGATCAGATGGCAACAGCTGAACCTGAGAGCGTACACAGTTGACATGTACACCGAGGACGACGACGTGGACCGGCCGACCATGGGTATGACATGGTGTCACCGACAGGTAAGTTTCCTGGACATTTATTCTTTCTTGTAATGTAATTCAATTTTGTGTGCAAAGTTCCTATTATTCTTTCCACAGGTCACCTACAAACTGATCACTACACATGCGTCCTACCCAGACTACATTGCGATGTTCGATCAAACTGGCGGATGACCACGTCATCTGGACACCATGCACTCCCGAGAGGGTGCACGCGTGCACGCCGCGAGGTCTGTCGAGCCTGTGCATGCGAGACCACGCGTACTGGTACACGCGAAGGTTCTTGGTGCATGACGTCTTCATGGAGCACCAGATGCAGTGGGTCATGCACTAGTTCGATCTACAATAGCAGATCCCAGCCCCCTGGGGGCAGCGGATGGCGCCGAACGTCTATTGGTAAGTTCACGTTGTACTTCTATCATACCTTATGTACCTATGAAACAATCGTGTTGCCTTCCACTGGTACACCAAGAAGGGAGTACCTACTACGACTTCCTGGAAAGAGATGATGTTCCCATGGGTTTAGGGCTGCGTCAGTGCCTTCACTGGCGTCATCTAGGAGAATACTCCCTACGACCCCGAGATGAACCAGGAGTATATCGAGTGGTACTCCAGTCAGACGAGGGTCTGTCGCGTCAGGGTCGTGACGACCCACCACGACACGAGGATGTGATGTCGGACACGTACCCCACCCAGCCGGACTCCGCATTCCATCACATGGTACGTATTCAACGGTTCATACTTATTATTTGCTTCGCAAGATTTCGGTTTCTAACTTGTTAATTATGTGTACAGGTCGATCTACAATAGGAGATGCATGAGTTGGCATCTCCGTGCATCAGCTGACACTCGAGGAGCACTTCAGCATGATGGCACATGACATCAGAACGGTCATGGCGCAGTTCATGGAGAAGACAAGACGAGGAATCCAGATCGCGTCTTGTCGTACGCTGAGGAACCCAGTGGACCCACCTGCGCGTGGACGGAGGGTGAGCCACGGTACGTCACACCCCAAGACTCCTCACCCGAACGTGGCTGGCTGGTCCTCGTGGCACCGTGCTGGGAGTACCCTGATACAGTTCGCATGTCAGCATGAACCACTAACGTCTGGTTCTTTCTTTCCAAATCCGCTAGTTACTAACGATAATTTTCTCTGACAGGTCCTGAGTTCTAGCCGTACACGGGGCTGTTGTACGTGGAGTCATTCTTAGCCTTCGTGCAACCAAGTATGACTATCTTGCTTGCGTGCATAACGTACTATTTGATGGTTTTCGCCCTATTTACATTTATAATGTAATGTTTCACAGGTCGTACGCTGCTTTGGGACGAGCCGGTAGTGTCGCACAAGGAGTCACACTCCGCGGACTTCGACTAGCGTGGCAGCCAAGTCTCCATGGGGGCTTCACAGCTGCACGGTATGCCCGAACAGATCCAACCAACGCAGCCCCTCGTGATACCCCAGGCTACTCACGTCGGTCGGGGTACCTCAGCCACCTGAGCTATTGACGTACTCACACCAGCGCCTATAGAGGCTAGGGACCACACATGGGGTACGTCCCAAGAGAGGTCGCCAGTAGATATTTCTTCTTGTAAATATCAATAATGTCATGTAAATATTAATTTTTGTACAACTATTATTATGCTAGTCTCGGGTTTTGATATTAATTTTTTGCGTGCATGTGAGGGAGTCAGCATCGTGACACTGTTAAATATGATGTAATCTTTTCCCAAAGGAATCGGTTCCACGAACAATGCATTCGGGATAACATCGTGCTAACCTAAATCCATATATATATATATATATATATATATATATATATATATATATATATATATATATATATATATATATATATATATATATATATATATATATATATATATATATGTCATTCTATTTTGCTCTAAGTTTGTGTCATTGCACTTGAACTCGCATTCTCTACTTCACATTACATTGTCTTCTCCGATTTTGTATTCCAAACTACACAGACACTTCAACGTATTATCAATCTTTTTAAAAAAATTACAAAAATTATAAAATTTCTCTAAACATAAACAAATGAAAATGATAGAGCCCTCCTATCGCTAGTTTAATTGGCGACATGACTCATGTCGGCGATTCAAATGGCGATAGGAACATCCCCAATCTTTCAATTGGCGACAGAGTCCCTGTCGCCAATTGGAATAATGACATGAGCCTATCGCTATTTCATATGGCGACTAAGACCTACTTTTGTAGTATTTGTTTTACTATTTAATTTTGTAATTACTTGCTGTGACGCTGGAGCCTTTGCTGTTTTGGCGTGTTTCCGATTTATTGTAGTAAAACTAGCCCCCGGTTGGCACCATGAGGAGTTAGGTAGATATCGTGTGGCATGTATAGCGCTTTGAAAGTGTGGTAAAACGTTCTCACTACGACACCAGTCACAGTGTGGTAGGAGCGAGGTTGCAGTCCGGCAGCAAACTTGTTGCAGTTTGGAAGTACGGTAGGAGCTGCAACACGCTAGGACCGTGACAGATTTGCTCTGTAGAGGGCGTCTTTTCACCGCAGCTTGATGGCGATCAATAGGTGGAGGAGGGTGCTTAGGGATGATGCTTACATATGTTTGATGATTAAGCCCCGTCTGTAGTGCCGGAATTTGAAGGAGTCCAATCGGAATTGTCCTGTTTCCTAGTGAAATATACGGAATCCTGTGTTGTAACAGTTCCTTCGGTGCCAGGAAAGTTTTATTTGATTCAAATAGGATACCCCAGCATTAAACAAAAGGAAATTTAAAAGGAAGAGAGAGAGATAACACTACATAATGTTGGGTCACGCAATATCACGCTTAATCTGGCCATGCAAATAATACCCATGATACTGCACCAATGATCTAGGGTAATCAAACAAAATCGCAAGCAATAGGCAAATCTACTGCAAACTCGTACTGAATTGCCAACAAACAAAAGTTAGAATTAATCAGAAAGTAAAACCAGCCGATCGGTGGCGGAGTCAAACCTATTATATAGTATATATATCTATTATAATACACAAGCTATACAAGAGATTACACTATATGTTATTCTCAGCAATTAATAGTTAGTAGCACACCAGAACTGAGTTTAGCTTAGTTAGCACAAGAGCTCTCAGGCCCCCTATCCACCCGCGTTCGAGGTGGCTCGACGCGCACGCCTCACGATGTTTCTTCTTTGATGTAGCCAGTGAAATTCCTGACCACTAAAAAACAGTTAGCAGCATACAAACACAAACTATATTTTATGAGCGAGCAGAGCGGGAAGAGAAGAAACTGGGAAGCAGCGAGGAGCGAATCAGAGCGCGAACAAAACAACATTTCTGCAAGCTTGGCAGGAAATGGATAGATATATTCCCGAACAAACCCCGAGCCGGCATGGAACAGCAGCGTCGGAGCCTGAAACGTGACAACAACAGTGTCCTCCCCTCCCTCCCGACTGAATTACATCTTTTCTCTAAAAAACGTTATTGCACGGGAGAATGCTCGCGACCTCCGAGCGTTCGTTCCCTCCCAAAACACAAACCCAAACTCTAGAAACAGAATAAAGATCCCACGTCGGTTTCCGTCCCAACCACGACGGCCGATATCAGCAGCTCCCCCTCAGCTCCGCAGCGCGACCGCGGCCTCGTGCACGAGCGACCCGGTGGCCTGCGCGACGCCGTGCGCCTCCCGCTCGGCCACCTCCCGGCACACGCCGCCCCGCGACCCGCCCTCGGACATCCGCTTCACGAACGCCGCGAACCGGCGCCAGTTGTCCGGCTGGAAGAGGTCGGGGCCCATGCGCAGGTACGTGAACGCCACCATCCGGTCCTCCTCGGAGCGCTCCGCGGCCGCGGCGACCACCTGGTCGTGCGCCGTGTCGTCGTACCGGGGCAGCGCGTTCTCGCCGGCCAGGCCGACCCCGGCCTGGCGGGTGGCCGCGGCCACCTGCCGCACCAGGCCCTCCGGCCGGCACTGCGCGTCCTGCGGCTGCTCGTGGTCGCGCATCTCCACGCAGGTGAAGTTGAGCACGGCGCCGTGCTGGCCCAGCATGCGCGCGATCGGGAGGTATCCGTCGCGGTGCCGCGTGTTGTAGTACCCCGCCGTGAGCTCGGCCGCGTGCGACCGGGTGCCGTAGTGCCAGTGGATGCCGGCGACCTTCACGGAGACCTTGACGCCGGGAGCGTGGCCGAACACGGACGTCGCGCCCGACAGGATGCGCTCGCCGTGCTCCAGAAGCATCTGCGAGTACCACGACATGAAGAACTCGCCGTACTCGGTGCTCCAGCCGCCGCCTTCCCGACGGAAGAAGACCGTGTCCTCCGGCCAGCTGTTGTAGCCGCCGGCGTCCGTCGGCCCCCCGAAGCCCCACTTCGGCTTGCCCGCCGCCTCCGCTGCTTCCTTCAGGCTGCTAAGCATGTACTGCAGGAGAAACACCCAGAAATGTCAAAAACTTTCCTGATCCACTCATGGTAATTCCACTAGAGTTGTTCATCTAAAGTACCCTGTCGCTGCATTGGAACGCGCCGATGCCGGGGAACTTCCAGGTTCCGTTGCTCTCAGGGTACGATGGGTACCGCAGCTCGCCGGCCGGGCCCATGCCGACTTGGATTTCCTGCATGCACAGGGCGAATTAGCGCCGGCAAAACAGCGACGATCTTAAACGAGCTGAGTTATTGAACGGGGGGACGTACGACGATGGTGTTGCCGAGGAAGGAGGCGAAGTGGTCGCGGAAGGCGCGCATGAAGTCGGTGTAGCACTGGACGGGCGTGCGGCCCTTGAGGACGGGCATGGCGTCGCAGCCGAGCGAGACGTACTCGTAGTTGCGGCGGTCCCATTGGTCGGTGTAGGCGAGGCCCTGGTCCTTGTCCATCTCCTCCACCACCCATCTCGGCAGCGGGATGCTGCACTCCATCACCGACAAGAGCACCAAAGCTTAGATGATCCCAATGATGAACACTAGAACAGAGAAAAAAGGCGATGAAATCAAGAAGATGGGCCGGCGGCCGTACGTGACGGAGTCGCCGACGTTGCCGCCGCACTGGTGGAAGGACATGACGGCCTGGACCTTGAGCCCGGTCTTGCGCGCCATCTCCATGAGCTCCATGTACCCGGCGAAGTTGTACCGCCCCGGTCCCTCGCTCTCCACGATGCCCCACCACACGTCCACCATGATGCCCTCCACGCCGGCGCTCTTCAGCGCCGCGAGGCTCGCCGCCACGGCCTTCCTCCGGTTCAGCACGCTCCCGCAATTCTTCACGGTGTCCAGCGGCATCATCACGAACACCGGCACGCCGGGCTTCCTCGCCGCGACATGCTCGGCCTCGGCCGCGCTCTGGGCTACCGCCTGGCACGCCATCGACATCGCCTGCCGGGCCGGCGCCACCGACGGCTCACGCGCCGCCTGACTCTGCAGCCTCAGGCTGTGCGCCTGAGACCGCGTCGCCTTCTGCGCAGCGACCGACACCGGCGCAGCGACCACCGCGGCACGCCGTGCGGTGGATGGTGCGACGGACGCTGCTGCGGCGCTCTGAGCCAAGGTAAAGGCCATGGTTAAGAAACTCTCCTGTGATTAATAAACGCGGGAGCAATCAAGAAAGTCTTTACAGATTTGGATTTGCACGGCCCTAATGGGGCGGGAGAGATCAGATTATTGGGAGGAGGGGATCGGGAATATATCTAAAAAACACTAGCTTATTATTAATTATTCAATGGGTGGAGGTCGGCGAAGAGGGGAGTCGCAGGCGGGGGTGTTTAAATAGGAGGGAAGAGGCGCTCACAAGCGAGGCGCGTGCGGGAGGGAGGGGAGAGAGACACGTGGCTGGCGCTGGGTCTGGGAGGGCAGCGATGGACGGGCGGGATTTTCGCGACGCGTGGTGCGGCCTGGAAGCCTCGGTGGGTCCGGGCACGTGGCAGCTGCCGGCTCAGTTGTGTTCGGATCGGGCCACGTGGATGGCGACCAGGCGTTGTAGGAGATCTAAACAGGAGAGAGCGCGTCTTCGGGGCGTTTCCTGGTAGTTTATATCGTGCCGATTATGCATGTCCACGTACAGATACAGTTGCAGCACCAACCTACGGCACTACTGACTCTAGACCAAACTCGAATGGAAGAAAACGATTCCTGGTAGTTTATATCGAGCCGAAAATGCAATGTCCACGTACAGATACAGTTTCAGCACCAACCTACTGCACTACTGACTCTGGCTAGACCAAACTCGAAGGAAAGAAAACGATTGCATTAGTACTACGCTAGTCGCACTGCAATTCACAGACGGATCTCATCACAGGACAGGCCGGCGTACGGGGAAGAAAATGTGAATTTCGTTGTCAATGAAGCACTACACGCGTCGCGAGTAGAACAATCAGTCTGGGCGAGACAGCAAAGGTTTTTTTATATATATAAAAAACTTTTGGCTCGACTCGTTTGTGTTCTGACTAATATGTTGCGTACTGTTGGTGTTGTCTCTAGGCGGGCGGAGAGAATGCCCGCTTCAGGAAGCAGCGCTTGTGTTGTGTTCCTCCGCGATATTTCGACGCATGCGCCTTCCGTCTTCCTCCGCAATATTTCCGTAATATTACTTGATTGAGACGGTTTGTTTACACGAGCTAGCGGAAGTGCTTTTTTCATCGTACGTGCTTACAGCACACGCGTCTTTAGCCGAAGAGGAGGCATGCTCCTCGCGACGAAGCGAGAGGACTCCGACGCGCCCATCAACGCATCATACTTGTTGAGGAACCGTCGCTGACGAGTTTAGTTTGAGTGATTACTTCAGACAAGCGTAGAATCGTAAGAATAATACATGAACAACAAGAACAGAATAAGAGATGAACACAGATATGAGAGGGGACTGCAGACTTCTCTTTATTGCTCTTTCAATAATGAACGTGTACATTGGTCGGAGGTCCCCCTCTCCTATATATAGACTACAGTGGATGAGGTGCACACATAGGCAGGACTCCTGATCAGACCCGATTTCTTAACAATACCATCGTACGCATAGCAGCGCTCACAAGCTAGAGGGGATAGATTCAGAAAACAAACTCGTCTCGTATTCTCAAATATTCGTTTTTTTTATCTACTTTTGCCCATCAATTATCATGACATCGTGCGGCTACTGGCTAGTGGTGTCGTGGAAAACTGCCGATTTGGCCGATTAATGGATGGCGGTGGCTGGTGGATAGACCGTCACGTATATTACATACGAAGATATATTCTACGCGGAGAGTAATTAGTAGTCTTGAACGGTTAGCCAGGCATTTGTCCCAAATAGTCGACAGATTTCTTGATTAATCAGCCACCTTTCCTATTTCGCTGTCAAACCAGTTTATTTTACTTGATTGCTGTGGTAGCAACCACACCAGACAGGAAAAAAAAAGGATCTCGATCATCTCGAGGGGGACTATGGGATCCTCGAAGAAGGGACCAATATAAAGAGAGAAATTAGTGTGTATTTATTGCTCTTGAAAATTTTTTGCTTGAATTTCATAGAGGAGGCAGCTATTTATAGCCTTCTGACGAGAATACATGAGATTACAGTTCTATTGCTAAAAAGACCCTACTACCCCGTAGGGGTTGCAGGGGTTTTCCTCCTATGCGTAGCCTCCGGTCCATGGTGAACCCTCCTAATCTGGGTCCATCTTGCTAGTACACGCGGTCCATCGATACTTCTTCCCCTTCACACCGTACGGGTGCCCCTAGGCCGAGGGGCCTCGGGCGCCCTTTGATGCTCCCGAGGTAGCCTTGGGTGCCCTTCGATGCTCCCGAGGTGGCCCTGGGCGGGGCCCCTAGGACCTCCTCGCTCCTGGATACGTGGTGCTCAAAGCCTTCTTGCACCATTCGGCCCCTCCCCGAAGGTACGCGTGGTACCCTCCGGGGGATGAAGCATGCCTCTGCATGTGGCCCTCAGGAGTCTTCTGGCGGCTTTTGCGTGTCCTTCAGGGCATCCCCGAAGGCCTATATGGTGCCCTCCGAGGCCCCTTGCCGCTTCTTTGGCCCTTGGGCTCCGTGGGTCCTTTGGTGGTTTTCGTGCACCCATCGGGGCCTTCTCGAATGCATACTTAGCGCCCACCGGGGCCCTAGTAGTGCCTTCGTCCCGTGGCCCTCGGGGGGTCTCCTTGTGGTCTTCGTCAGGTCGTTGAGGGCGGTGAGCCGCCCCTACGACAATTGCAATACACTAGTTTATGATATTATGCAATGGTGTACGCGATATGTATAGCAATATGTATAATACAGGTGAAGTTAGTGCCCTAGGCAATGTACAATTGTTGTCTACAGTATGCCTTCATGTCATCTATAGACAGTGTTAAAGATAGCTCCTGCAATGGGTTATCTTTTTACATGTCTCTATAGACAGCTTCTTCATATATAATATATCTTGTTTCTCGTGTTACAGTCGATTACTGTACGAGAGACGGCCTAATTCTCTTCTCCCCACCTCTCATCTGCATCATCTCATATCCTACATGAAAAAATTTACATACAGCTAACGTCATATTGTTGTACATGCTCCTAGTAATGTCTTAGTAGTTGGATTAGCCGCCGGTTGGCGAACATGGCTTAAACCTTATGGTATACTTTGTTGTAACATGTAAGATCCCAAACATCCGTTGTTTCTTTATTCGTTGAACCCTATGAATCCATTATTCCGCGTATGCTGCACAAACCGTGCGCTTTCTGACTAGTGAGACATGGCAACAAACAGGAAATGTAAGGCCCTCGATAACCGGATTTCCTGGTGGGGATGGTGAACAGTAACTGACCAGAAATTTCAATTTAACATTTAAATTTTTGAATGCATAATGTACTTCCTATGTTGGTTTAGGTCTATTTTGTGCTAGATTACATATTATATGAGCTAAATACGCTTGAATTATTGTTTTTGGCGGTTTGTACTTCATATAAGCTAAATATGTTAGATTACGTATTGTATGAGCTAAATATGCTAGATTACATATTGTATGAGCTAAATATGCACTTCATTAAATATTTTCTAATTCAAAAATTATCAATTCAAAATTCGGCCGGTTTTTCCAGTTATTCTAACCGGTTTCTTTGGTAACTGGCCGGTTACCGATTTTCAAACTCCGCAATTCAAATATCAGATTTTGAACGTTGTCCGTTTTTTTTTTGGAATTTTTACCGGTTTTCAAACTCCGCAATTCAAATATCAGATTTTGAACTTTGTCCGGATTTTTTTTGGAATTTCCGGTTACCGGTACCGCAACCGGGCGGGATTTGCACCGGGACCGGGTTTTCGATCCCTAGTCCAATTAATGGATCATGATGGCTCTCGGCAGGATCGCGACTCATGCAGTGAGTTCAGATTCAGATCAGCAGCAGCTATAGCTCCGCAATCACTCAAAAATCAACGCTCCAGATCCCCCTTACATTACATGAAAAATTGGGTCGATTTCACGAGATCAATTTTTCTTGGTCAATGATGGAAACAACAGAGTTGATTTGGCAGAACTTTTTTTGGGGGGGGTTCAGACATAATCTTTGCATAAGTTTCAACCGTTGGATTTTCACAGCTGGACTAGTCACCACAATCGTACAAAACTGGCACGCGGAAAGATTGGGCGGTGCAGCGCGTTCGCGGATGAACAGTGGAACAGTAAACCAGTGCAAGGGCAAAAGATGTAGCAAAAAAATACTAGTTTTATATGATTCAGTTGGCAATCCTCTGTCCCAGTCAATTCGAGGTAACACATGACGTGTGGTGACATACGCAGGAAGATATTGCAAAGCAGAAGTAGGTTTAACGAACACTGAAACTAGAGACATCCAGACATTAAAACACTGATGAGTGGTGGCTCATAAAATGTACAAAGTTCTCATGCACCTGTGATTCTTTACAGAGTGGACGGGCAAAACTTTAACCGGTTGACAGGTATATACAAAGTATCCTGCTACCTCTGGCTGTTCAAAGTTTTCCTCATATGACAGAACTTTTCAAGACTACTAATTACTTAAGGACAGAAAAAAAATCCTAAACTGTTTTGTGCATACAAGATGTACAGCTATTTACAGGGAAGACATACAAAACTTTTCAAGTCAACCGTGTGTAGTTCGAGCTTTGCGCGCTAACCATATTCGAACTGTACGGTCATCACTTGCAGAAGCCAACATATGAGGCCTGGCAGGGTTCCAGCTTACACAATTTACGGTCATTGAATGACCATATAAGACCTTTATCGGCGTCTCCATGTGTCTTCGCCAAATGTATACCTGCCCATTATTTCTACACTTTAGCCAAAAGGAAAAGAGCTCAACGAGAGCAAAATTCTAGATGTGATATCTTTATCATTTTTTTCGTGTTCAGTATTCGAAGTTTAATGTTTGTATCCTGTATTTCTGTAAATAAAGCTATGCAGCAGGTGAACTTAAACATTAGCGTAGTTATTCATACAAGATTGCGTTCATTTGTGTCATGGTTATTAAGTCGGCAAGTCGACACTACTCACCTAGTGACCGACTTGCCGACTAGTCGATTAGTCGCTGACTAGTCGACAGGTACTGTTCATATAATATATAGTATGTACACATGTAACAGCTAGTAACTCCTCTGCCGCAGAAGATCCCGGCAGCAGCATTCCCTAGCCTCAGAAGATCCTGCCCGCTGCCCCCGGCTGCCCCCACCCCCACTTTTCCCCCAGCCCGGCTTCGCTTCCACGCCGCATGCGCATTCGCTTCCCTTCGGCTTCTTCGCCCGTGTCTGTCCCTCCACGCCCGCCGCCTCCTCGATCCTCCCTCAGCGCCGCGCCGCCTCCTCGGTCCTCCCTCAGCGCCAGCTCCGGCTTGCGTCGCGTCGCCTCCCCTCCCCTTGTTTCTCTCCGGCTCTCCCTCTCCCTCCGCCCGCGCCGCCTCCTCCCTCAGCTCCGGGGAGGAGGCGCCAAGGAGCTGCGCGACGGCGACGGGGAGCCAGGAGGAGCCGCGCGACGAGGAACCGCGGGGAGGAGAAGACGCCTTGATAAGCCTACTGCTGTGAGCCTCCGACAAAGGGAGAGGGCGATGGCGATGGCGACGAAGGCCGACGGCGACTGGATCTGGAGTCATACGTGAGCCCCCGACTGCCCTACCTCACTCCCTCACTCCCTCCCTCTTGCCTCTTTGCCGCTGCCGCTGACAGCCGGGCCCCACGTCCCAGTCGCTCGACTTGCCTCCGACTGGTCGACTAGTCGACCGGCAAGTCGACGACTAGTCTATCAGTCGCCCGACTTGCCGGCGCAAGTCGAGTCGGCACCTCCAGTCGGTTGTTCTCCGGCGACTTGTCAACTAGTCGTAGTCGTCGACTTGATAACCATGATTTGTGTACAGTGAGCTGGTCCTTGTTCATTGGTACATGCCAAATAACGTCAAGTCTGCTTCGTCTAGTTCATATTAACTATCAACCACAGTGCTGAATTAGCGACTGCAAATCAAAGCCATGCAGTCAGCTTAGTAGGACCTTCAAGGCTTCAACATCATTAGTATTTCACTATTTCAGGTATGCCAGAATTTTATTTGTGGCTTAGTGCCATGTTAAAGAGGTTACATGGACATCACTAGTGAGTAGTGAGCCCACATTGTTTACCGTGGTTCCTCACAGAAAAAGGCACAGTGCAAGAGCACCAAACGCCCGGTCGCATGGTGCTGCTTTATGTGTTATATGTCATCCCTTGTTACCACCTACGGGCTCATTCATGGGTGGTAGGTTATATTGCGTACACATGTCCGATCATGGAACTTAGGCAAGAAGTGAAAAGGAAAAAATGGAGATGGGTAAGAATTTCTTTAAAGGCAATATTAAATTCCAAAAGAAAGTTATACCTGTGAATCCTCACTGCCACAAGCAATGAACAAAGAATTTGATCCCCCAAAGCAAGATCTAATCACAAACTTTTCTTGCTTGTGTCCCTTGAATTTATCCGGCACAGTACAACTTTCATTGATTTTCCACAAATGAATTTCCTGGCTATTAAGATTGACAATCCTTGACCGTCCATCACCTGAGAGAGAAAGAGATGAAATTGTCTGCCGCTCAGGAATTCTCCATTCCCGCCCCTTTGGAAGTTCTCGAATCCAGATTTTGTTAGAACATACACAGATTAGATGTTGGCCATCAGGTGTCACAGCAAGATCACTGACTTTAGGTATTCTCTCTCCAGCCCATACTTCCAGTTCTTGACCTTCTAGGTCACAAGTGAAGATCCTATTTGGAGAACCTTCAGGCTCGGAGCTGGCACATACCATTTTCTCTGAATTAGGAAACCATGCACATGAAGTGATGACGTGGTCCACTGGATCCCCAAATTTAAGGTTGCATTCACCAGTATCAACATTCCACAGTTTTAAAGATTCCCCATTCCCACAGGTGAGCAGCGTTTTGTCATTTGGGCTCCAGGCAGCAAAGGAAATAGGTTTTTGGTGACCCTCGAGGCAGTGCTTCTTGGTTAATGTATCATCTTCTTCCACCTAAAATCATCTTTGGGGGTTAGACGTGACAAGAATTTGAAGTTGTAATACAAGGAAATAAATGACCATAAACATTGAATAACAATTATATAAAGATGAAATTTAGGTTGCCAGAAACCAACACTAAAAAATTGTTGTAGATGAAAACATATGCTTTTAGCAAAACCGTAGTTAAAGAATGCATATTACCAGTCACCCTTGGTACCTTTAGAAGAGCTGTAAAAAAATTAAAAATACGAAGGGGTATATTATCGAAACCTCACACCTCATAGTGTTTTCACTGAATAAATGTATTATTCTATTTACATACTTACATGTTACATCTCCTTCCTCCCTTCTAGCTTAGAATATAAGGGATAAATGGTTACTAATAAATGAGGGAACATTAGCAATGCTGCTAGGCTTCTAGTGTGTCTTACAATGTGTACAAGAGAACTATCAAGTGTCATCAACTTCTTAATAAGTCAAGAAGTACAAACAAATTTTGTTTGGGCGTCCCTTATACAAATGAAGTTCAATTAGCATAAATAGACCAGTTAATAGGATCTTTTTATGAGCCCCATTAATCAACTATATTAACTTTTGCATAGACTTAAGTGCGTCACTATACATTGATAGGAAAAGACTCCTTCAAGTATCTTATTCCCAAGTATCAATGAAAGATCCAGTTAAAATGAAGCATATGAGCAAACCAGAAACAAGACCAAGATCTCACACGAGAAGCATGATCTTCCCAGTCTCAGGTTTTGTATCACTATTCAGTTGAATATAGTCCCATCTGCCTATCATTGCATCAAAATTGGAAGAGGGTGACAGTTAATAATCTGAAGAGAGGTATTATGGTAATTGTTAGAATAGGACTCTTGTATATGGTTCCTTATCTGTATATGGAAACCCCCCTTTGTACTCCCTATATATATTGCCCATTGGGCCTCTTGAATAGATGAACACATTATTTATAACATGGTATCAGAGCGAGATTCTAACCTAGCTCTCCTTCCGCTTCCGTTGCCGTCGTCGCCGCCGCCCGTGTTCCCGGTCGTCTGACGCCAAGCACCACCGCCGCGCCGCCACTAGGGTCGCCGCCCTCGCCCTCCAACGCCTCGCCGCGGTGGCCGTTGTCAGCGGCGCGCTTCCTCTGCCGTAAGCGCCTCCGGCGCCTTGCCGGCCCGAGCCGCTCGTTGGCTGCCACGGATCGCCACCCGCTCCCAGGCCGCCGCCGCGACGGCGGAATCCTAGCTCCGTGGCCGACGCCGCCGCCGGTTCAAAGTTGGTGGGCGGCGCGCGCCGCGCCACGACGCGAGTCGCCGCCCGATCTCGCGCGCCGGCGCCTCACGCCTCGCGAGCCTTCGTCGGCCGATGCGGTGGGCGCCGCGCGCCGCTCGGCGAGCCGCCTCCCGCGCCTCCGGCGCCTCGCCGCGCTCTCGCCGGGGCGAGTCGCCGCCGCCGCCGCGCTTCCGCGCCGCCGCCGCGCGCGCGCCGCGCCTCGACGGGGAACCCTAGTTCCCCCGTGCGCAAGTTGGTAAGCCGGGCCGAGTGGGCTCTGTAGCCGGGCCGGCCGTTTAAAAGAAAAGAAAAAAAAAAGAAAAAAAAACGTCGATCTAACCGCCCGCGCGCGTCGGCGCCGCTGTTGAGACCGTTGCCTTGGTCGCCACACCGTCCAACGTCGCCTCCTGATGGCTTCTGTTCCATCCGCTGCGATCCCATTCTCGGGAACAAAGCTTCATGGGACGAACTACAGGCTGTGGTCTTCACTCATGGAGATCACGCTTGATGGTCTCGCCTGGGGACATGTTCGGTACCGACCTTGTCGCCGTCGCCGATTCGGCCTCCTCCCGAACGGTCTATACGCACCTTCTACGAAGATGAGGCGCGGCAGGGGCGAGGTCGCCGCCGCCGGCTGCGATCTTCTGCGATGAGGTCTTCGGTATGCCATAGACGCTTTTGGCGCGGTGTCTTGGCGAGGCCCGTGTTCGAGCCATCCTGGTGGTCGATGTCGGCGACTCCATCCGGCCGGTTGCTCGTTGGTCCGCGTGCCACTCGTCGATCCGGGAGTAATTGCGCGGCGATACCGTGAGCGGCGATGCTCGGTTCTTTCGCTCGGCGTGAGTTGGAACGCCGCCAGGGGCGACTCCTCGTCGGCGACTTCTTCCGAGCCCTAGCGGTCTCGCGCCAATCGGATGAGCTCGCTTCTCGCTCTGTCGAGTGTCATAAAGTGCGAAGCGGATCGTGATCGCCGCCTTTATGACTTCGTCTGCCGTCTGCGCCGAGTTTGAGCTCGTCGGGGCTCATTGCTTGAGCCGCCACCACGGCCAAGCGATTCACGAGGCTCTTTCGGCGCCGTCTTTGAGAGCTTCGCGTGGGTTAGCGGCCGCGATTTATTCAGCGTGCTTGCTACCCTTCTTCTTCGACTACTGCGGTTTACGCCCGACTACGAGGATCTTCTCGATTATCTGTTTACTGCTCCGCTTTTGCACTAGCGGGGTTGATGCAATTATTGCAAGAACTTCGCACGACTACGGCGTTGTGCGGTGCGCAAAAAGCAAAACAAAGCGCGTGGGCGATCAAAGAAGCGAGGAGGCCCTTCCTCGGCGGGAGGAGCGAACCGGCGTCGAGACCTTCGGCGAGGTGACTCTGTTGGCGATTCGCGAGCTCTACCCAGCGGCTCTCTCACGGCTGCGCGAGTTACGCGATCTAGCTCGACGCGTCCTCCGGTACTTCTTGGGTTACGGATTACGGTGCCTCTTTCCACATGACACGGATTCCACATCTCTCACGTCGATTGGACCTCCTGCTTTTCCTATCTCTGTTCGCGGTGGCGGTACTCCTTTGTCTGCATCATTGTCGAGGCACTCTTTGTCCATCGACTTTTACATTCCAATTGTTTCTCATGTTCCCGACTTACCATGCGGCTTCTCTCGGTGGGTCACCTCGCGATCTCATTGTAGAGTTGGTTTTGACTCACTCTGTTTTGTTCGGACCGATGAGACGAGGACGGTACTTGGGCCGGCGGCGCCGTGTGGGATCGTCGGTCTCTACATCCTTGATCGCCTCCACCTTCCGTCCACTTGATTGCTCTATCACTCCTATCACCTCTCGACTACTTCCACCGCCACTGCTGCCACCACCTCTGGAGTTTTTGCGCAGTGGCATCACCGTTTAGGTCACTTGTGTGGGTCCCGTCTTTCCTCATTAGTTCGTAAGGGTGTTCTTGGACGTGTTACTGTTGACACGACCATGTTTTGTCAGGGTTGTAAGCTGGGCAGCGACTCTGACTTCCTTATCATTCTAGTGAGTCCTTGTCTTCGTCCTTTTGACTTAGTTCATTCGGATGTATGGGGACTGCGCTATTATCTCTAAAGCGGGCATAAACTTTATGTGATCTTCATTGATGATTATTCCCGTTTTACATGGATTTTCCCTATGTCTAATCGTGGTCAGTTTCTTACGATCTATCGTAGCTTTGCAACGATGGTTCGTACTCAGTTTGATTCTCCTATCCGTACTTTTATTGTGATTACGCGCGAAATGCATTCTCGGCGCTTTTAGACAGTTTCTTTACGGCGAGGCACTCTTTACGATCTTCTTGTCCCGGTGCCCATGCTCGAATGGGGTTCTTGGCGCAAACATCGTCATCGATTGAGGCGCGCGCTCTTCTTCTTGTCTCTCACGTTCCACCACGATTACGAAGTGAAATTTGTTTCTCTGTTTGCATATCTCATCAATATGCGACATTCCACCGCTCTTAAGGGTGTCGATCCTATAGGCGCCTCTACTCTCGAGCCCCGATACACTCACCTTCGTGTTTTTGGTTGTACTTGTTTTGTTCATTGCGGCCTCGTGGCGCGCTAAAGCTGTCGACCAGTCGGTTGAGTGTGTGTTTCTTGGTTATAGTTACGAGCATAAGGGTTATCATTGCTGGGATCATACGCTCGGCGGATCGAGGTTTCACGAGGCGTTGTCTTTGGCGAATCTCGACCTTTCTTCTATCGAGATTCGGCTCCTCTGTTCCACCATTGAGTCGATTTCGTGGTTGTCTCTTTCGACTCTTCACCCATTTCTCCACTATCACGGTCTTCCCAGTCCGTCCCGGTGGTTCATTCGTACCTCGCCTCCGTGGCTGTCTCCTAAACACCGCATCTTGTT
The DNA here is from genome assembly GCA_036346255.1 of Ampelocalamus luodianensis. NCBI lineage: Eukaryota > Viridiplantae > Streptophyta > Magnoliopsida > Poales > Poaceae > Ampelocalamus > Ampelocalamus luodianensis. Next base: position 9,630,294 of record CM070636.1, read on the forward strand.
CCTACCCCACCACAGTCTCGTTTCTCTGGTATTCACTACTCCAGACGTCCTTGTCCTTTACCAGTCTCCTCTCCTGGTATCTTGCCGACACCCACATCTGATCCTCCTGATGATGCTCCTCGTTACGTCCTTCGTGACCGGACATCCCTTCGTCCTCCTAATCGTCTTGGATTTGTTCCGATCGCTCATGCTCTCTGTCACTGAGCCTAGTTCTTATCGTCATAAGATAACAATATGATGAATTATGGGGATATGTTACCAAAGTTCAGCAGAAAAGGCCCTTAAGAAGGGGGTCAAAGTATGAACCGTTACTCCCATATGTAGTTTTTTTGACATTGATAGTCTCCAATATTAAACTTTGACCATCAATTTTTATAGTTATATATGTTAGCAAAAAATTATAAAATACTATAATATGAAAGGACTTTTCATGATAAGTACAACAGTATCATTTTCACTATATTAATCAGAGTTAGAAAAGTTTAATCGCACATATTCTAAAACACCATATATTTTTCAACAGAGCGAGTAGTATGTTTACAATATAAATATACATATGAACTTGGATGTCTCTAGAAAATCCATGGGAATATTTAAACAAAAATATTTTCAATAAGGTCTTGAAAGCGGAAATAAGATCTTTGATCCAAAAGGCTAGTCAAATTAGCAATACAACCTAAATGAGATGGGCTAAAAATAGTCGAATGGAGCAACTCACATGTAACATTATAACATAGACAGTAACAATAAGAATTTAAGATCCACTTGTACCAAGAGAAAACGGAAAGAAAGCAAAGAAGAGAAAAAATAATGAAAGAAATATTCTTTTGGCCATTCCATTTCACCTCTTTTCTTTTCCCCAGATAGAGCATTGAAGAAAAAACAAACTCCGGTTACAGTGGAATAAGTTCACATCCCTTCTCCTATACCTGCCTATATGTGAGTTATGGCAAATGAGGAAAATGGCTATTATGTGGAGTTCACTAACGACTAGCAAAATTGTCAACGTCTATTGCATGTCGGTTCAACCTTTCTGAACATCAAAGTGCTAGGTGGCTAGGTGCTTACTAGGAGCCAAACCATAAACGGAAGAGACGAATATTTCTCCTATTCATTCATTTTCTTGTCTGAAACTTTCTCCATCTAAACAGACTATGTTTTGGTATGGAAATATTCTAGAATCCAAATGACTTTTTCTCCAGCTATTGGTATTGTTAATCAGTAAAAGGCACTAATACTAAATAACAATCATCGATGACAAGCATATACAAATCAGTTTATTTCCATAATCTAGAATTGAAGGAGCTCCTGGAAGAAAATTTATAAATCATGTAAACAGTTTTAGGCAACAACTGGCCAAACATATTTGTAGCAAGGACAGACACAACTTGCCCAATCAAGCTTTACAAAGGTGTAAACACAGGAACATTTTTTTCAGCTGTTTGCAATATTAAGGTCACAATGATTTTGCCTCTGACAAAGAACTACCAGTATCTCTTGAAGTTACTAACAATAGACAAACTACAAACGAATGCCAAAAAAATAAAGGTTTGAGCAATTCACTGTATAAAGAATCTGACAGGCTTGATTATGTTGAATTTCTATTCATAATCGGATTCAGCACATCCAAAGAGTGTCCATAATACAGGTTTGTGGCAATTAACATTCTACTGCTTAAGTTCAGGCAATAGGAAGCTCTCCAAGAGTTCAACTGAGAGCATCTTAGTATAAGTAGTACCTAATACACTCAGTGTATCTGTTACTCTGCAAAGTTTGAGTGAACCCTGTACTGCTAAGTTTAGGCAATGCTCTAACAGCTAAGTATTAGTGTCAGAGTGAAACAATGCATTCACTGTATTTCTTATTCTATGATGTCAAGTTTAGCCAGGAGCGCAGCAATCAGGCTATGTTTACTGTGGCATGAGCCTGAAGGTTTTGGTTCAGAAATCAGAAGTAGGTAAAATGAAAACATTCTATATAATCAACAACGAGTTAGTCTTCTAAACCACCAGAATAACAAGATAAAGTTGTGATATCATTTAATCGAACAACACAGCACATAACTTTTTTCTGGTCGCTGCTAGAGTGTGTCACTCAAATCATACCTTCCATATGATGGCCGTGCAATCACATGATGATGATGCCAGGTAGTTTCCATCATTTGAGAACCTTATAAACCAAACTTCATTTTTATGATCACATAATATCTGCAAACAGGCATGCAAGTGTCAAATATCTATATTTACAATACAGCCCCAGTCTCCAAGAATGAAACCTGCCTAGTGCTATAAATTCCAGAAAGAATACATCGGCCCCTTAAGACAAAAAATAATTAATAACATGGTTGATCTTGGTTTTGAAGTATTTCAAACCATAACTAATTCATACAATAAGTTTCAGGTGAATTAACAACAAGGCTATGGGAGGTGCGATACAAGCAGATGAAGCACAGTTTGAAAACAAAAGTAGAAAATTAAGGGCTGCACTATGCTGTTTACAATGTTTTTTTTTAACGAAAAATCCAGAGTTCAAGTGTAAAGATTCTAAAATGGTCCAAACCCTTGTCTTACTGGAGGAAAAGAATACACGGTACTTCTGAAGAGCAACAATTCCCAGTTACATGATATTTGATGCTACCAACCAACATGGGAAGGGATGAAGCTGCAGATATAGGAACATGATAGAGAGAAATTTAAAGCACTGTAATAAATAGCCACACTGAAGTGTGTTCTAAAAACTAGTCAGAAGAATTCCCAGTATTCAAAAGTGTACATTGATCACTCTAGTTTCTGAGTTTGGCAACTTTGATTTCACATTCTTATAAACCTTATATAAGCTAGGACGTTGTTGCAAAACTGATCAGACAAACCAACAATTTCCAAAACTCGCACCTGCGCACAATCGGAAGGGATCTGCTCTTCGCAGCACTTATGATCCTCAAACAGAGTCACCTCATCCGGCAAATTGTGATATATACACGATGCAACCTGCTGAATAACGGCATGCTCAACCAAATGCTCAAGTCGCCCGCTTGGCACATGGAACCCTCGCGGCAACACCTCAACCAAATCCAAGAAAAGCCCAATCCTCCACTCAACCACGGCCTCCGGTGCAACCGCTCCCTCGCATGAGACCATTGTGCGCGCCAGCCAGTGCACACATCTCCGGTCAATGCTGAGAGGGGCAATTTGGCACGAGAGCACCTCCCTCGCCATCGGTACCCAGCATCGCCGATCCCCAGCAGCTCCAAGAAGTGCCCTCTCCACACCAAAAACTCCGCAACCGCGCGGTCCCTGTCGCCAATGCCGGCAAGTGAGCCAATAGTTGCCACGCACGCGTCCCACCGGCCGGACATTACGTCGAGCAGGAGGCGGTCATGCTCCGGCGGGTACAGTGGCATGCCGGACTCCGCCTCGAGCGCGGCGGCTGCCTTGCGGTAGCCGAGGGAGTACAGCGACTGCGCGATGACGCGCACCAGCTCCTCGCGGTCGACGAGGCCGCGCGCGCCGAGGCGGCGTGTGGCCAGGCCGGTCTGGAATCGGCATGGCAGACAGAGCTCTCGGACAGGCCCATGGACACGTCGGATTCGCCAGCTTGAGGGATTTTAAGCCACAAGCAATGACAAAACCCCCCAAAAAAAATCTGGGCTTTGGAGGCGAACAGATCGATTTGGAGGGCAATTCGTGGATTTGGGAGAAATAGGCGGATCAAAAGAGTCGGAAAAGGAACAAAATTTCCGTGCCGGTACTTGGGAAGAACAGTTGGGTTTGGGCTCAAACGTGGATCAAACACTAGTATTGGACTACAGAAATATCAAAAAAATTTAGGGTTCTGAAGCAGAATGATCGAAATTTGCGCATTCGCGGACAGAGAAGGCTGAAGAACTCTCAAAACTCAACGTTTCTCGGTGTATTTGCGCGATAATGGAAAAGATAGTGTGGATTTGGACGGGACTTAGGAAAGTGACGATAAGTAAATGCCACTCGATGTAACGTCGTTCTATGTTTTGTCATAGTGTACATTGCAATTCACATTTTGTCCTTACATAGAAATACATATCATTCTTTTGCCATTTTCTCCTTTTATCCCTGTTTTTATTATTTTCCCTTATTACCGCTCACGTGAAATGACCTTCATGCTCCTGGGTCCCATGACCGCGTGCGACCTGGTCCGGTGGCGCCTTAAGCCCAGTCGCGCTCGATCAGTCTCCCCACTACGCTCCTCCCCACTCGAAAGGGATCCCCGCTCAAAACCCTAGCCCTAGCTCTTGGTGGCGGCGTGTTGTGGCAGAGGAAGACGGCGGCCATATCTCAGGGATCTTCGCCTGCGTGCACAAGCAGGGGATGGACCCGAAGCATGGACCCACGGGTCTACCCCTAATTCTATGCCCGTATGCCAGGAAGAGGAGGTCATCGAGCTCGTGTCCAACACGAAGGAAAATTCACGCAAGCGATTCTTCAAGTGTTCGAGGAATGAGCCTAATGTAAGTAAATTTCACTCGCATCTGGTTGATTCCTCGATGATTTGGTTTTAGCCTTTGTGTCCGTAAGTTAGCACTACATGGTTAGGGAAGGTTATGGGTGGATTTTGTTTAGGGGCCCCTTTGTTTAGTTTCATTTCAATTAGCTATGAAATCAAACAAGTTGTGAATTTGTTTTCATGCAAATACCCGATAAATGCAATTTCTTCATGTGGCTTGAACGATATCAAGCTCACCTTGTTGAAACCAGTGTAATCCACATGGATGACACCTAGCCTGAAGATGTAATTCCTGATCTTTTGGAGCTGACTGACAACCATAGGGAAGATTTCAAATCCATGAAAGGTGAGATCAAAGACTTGAATGACTGCATTGCTGATATGAAGATGAGCAGGAAGAACCTAGGTGGGGAATTCTGAAGTTTGTGTGTGGAGTGAATCTTGTGCTTGTTGTGATGCTTGTGATGGTAATATTATGAAAGTAGTTGTTTCGTTCATATGCTGTAAGAACTGAATAGTGTGAGTCCAGTGGTTATGGTTATCCTTATGCTGTAATAACTGAATGGTGTGAGTCCAATGGATATGATTATCCTTTTGCTGTAAGAACTCAATGTCATATCTGTTATGTATGAATGAATGAAGGCATGGATGAATAGTTTGGATACAGTTATCCTTTTGCTTCTGTAAGAACTCAATGTCATATTTTGCATGAATGCTGAGAAAAATGTTGTATGTTCCTGACAAAATGTTGACTGCATGTCACCTCCAAGTTGTTGCTATCCCAGGCACAATGTAGTTCAAATCCTCACTTCTGGACAGTTATCGCCAACCAAAAAGACCAAGGGCCTGTTTGGTTTGTGACCCCAGGTATTCATACCAAAATTTTGGCAATGCCAAAACCTAGGCAAAGCCAAAACTGGAAAAAAAATGTTGTTTGGATCATAGCCATAACAATTCACCAGTAATACCGAAATTGATGTGTTTAGATTGCAGCCATGCCAAAAATTGCCCCAAGTTGTGAGTATGGCACGTGGGTCCTGCATAACATCTATTTTTTTGGGGAACCAAAATATGTCAACATGGGTCTTGTTTTGTTGATTAAATGACAAAGAACACAACAGTTCAAATGGATCACAAATCGAATACTCGGTTTAGGAAATATCATCATTTGAAGCTTGTTAATCAAACCATTAATGCATTTAATGCAACCAATCCCTGGCTGCTACGTCACCGAAGCAAAAGCTACAGGCTGCCAAAATTTCATGGGCGAGTAATTCGGTCGCCCAGATTTCGCCCTGCCAGCGTGCATGAATCTTGGGGCGTTACCATTTTTTCCTGGTAGTACCAAAATTTGGCAACAAACCAAATCGTAGCCAAATTTTATGGGCATTACCAAAGTTTGGTTTGGTTCATTTAGGTTCCAATCCAAATAGCCCCCAAATCCTCTTTTGGAAATTGATAGCCAGGAGGAAGAGAAAGAACCTTTGACCGAGGATGTCAGCATTGACAAATAAAACTCCCAGATTCTCAAATGCTGCCAATATATGACTTTGAACTAATGACAATAGTTCACATTATCGACCAAACTCAACCTGGCATTAGGGCCAACTCAACCTGGCATTAGGGTTAACTCAACCAAACTCAATCTGGCATTATCGACAAACAAAACTCACATCTCATTCTACTCAACCAAACTTTAGACTGACTGTTGGGCCCCGGGTTTTGAATAGTCAAAGCCCTCATGTGTACCATACTAGTCCTATAATTAGTGGTTAGTACACACACCCACAACAATGGCATAGACATCCATCCATACATACATACAAAATAAAACAAATATGGTAAATAACTTAAACGATTACAAACTTTACATTACAAGGGCCGACCGGTCAAATAAAAGCTCAAGTATCACAAGCAGTGAATGAAACAACGGAAGCATAGTAAATAAACCAAAAAAGTTCCAGGGATATGCCCATCCAAACCATCAAGCAACCGACAAGATGTAAGTCCTAGAAAGACCCGTCACCGAACCCTTCGTTACGGTGCAAAGAACGTGTCATCTGGTGTAGGCTCATCCTCTAAGTCTGAACAATAATTTAAGCAAGATTAAATACATTGTGTACTCAGCAAGACTTGTAGTGTATCACAAAGTTTATATAAATACAAGGCTAACAAGGGATGAGGCTTTATGCTACAAGTTATTTTCAGCATTAAGTAAGTTTTATTTGCAATATCAATACGTTTAAAGAGCAGTTAAATAGATAATGAACAAGTAAGTACTTGACTAAATAACAACCCTCCTCAGTGCTATCAACATCTTACTCTCAACCATATACATGGCACTTAACTTAAATATTAACAACAAAACCATTCCCTCATTTTTTAACTAGAACCATTTTTGTAAACCAAGACTAAACCCAACAATACTACACTTAGCACGCTCATCACCGCGAGCATAGCTATTTAAATAGATTTACACTCTGTAGAGGAGTACAATTTTACCTACAGCACATGAATTCTCTAGTTTGTTCGGTATCTGTCGATACCAGCGCTCACTAATCTTTGGTAAGCAATCTAGAGCATGTATCGAAGCCTTTACACCACCTAGTCCTAACCTTGTACTAGCCCAGTGAATGACCACCCTCACTTCACCCGGGTACAACCCCCGTCTCAGTGAGGTATTCACCGTTATGTCGGAAGGCTTTGTTCCCAACTCCTCGATGAAGGGAGCCCCTTCGAACATGCCTACACCGATCATACTCGCACTACCACGGCCTACCAACGTGCAAAGCTAGTTTTTGATGACTTAATTAGCTAAGGCCGTTCTATACCGGCACATGTGGTTGTACACTTACGCTTAGGTCAGATATATCGTTGTTTGGTCCTTAATTGACCCGGGTGAGAATCTCCCCATATCTACTTGTGAAATACATCTTTCACACTTCTCAGATTATAATATAACTCGCCATGTCACAAACTAAATTTTTTATTTTATTTTTATACAAAATAACAAGGTAAACCCTTCTAGACCATCATTTCAAAATCTCCCAAACTCATATTCAACATGTCATCTATTTTTCCAATTTTAGTAAAGACTAAAGCCAAGTTAAGCATTTATGCGATATCCGCATTCGAAAAACCCAACTTGACATCATTCATTATCTAATCTATACCCTAATGGCTGCAACAACAAGGATATCAATATTTCAAGGAGGAACCTGTATCGACTAGGACTATAACTACCGTTATCCCTGAATATAGCAATTTTAAGCAAATATACACGTATGCATAATAGATTTTTTACAAAAAAAAAGTACAATAATTAAAATAGTAGGATCAACATGGTCAAAAAAGGTGCTTGCCTTGCTCTGGTTGCTCAGAATATGAGGATGGGGATCATCGTAAAATTTGCTCAAATAATTGACGTCTAATAAAGAGAGCCGGAAGTAAATTAAATATAGAAAAATAATTTAAACAGCAACAAAACCCAAATATTTTTGCATAACTAGATAGAGCATGATTTTATATGAATTTAAAACGAAACATCCCAATTGGAGTTCGTATACAAAAGTTATTAACATTTTTATTTGCTTCGGTTTAAAAATTTCAGAAATTAAAAAGAGGTGATGTCGAAAGCGTATTTTCTGAGGTTTACACTTTCCAACATAGAAAGCATATTTTTCTCTAAGTTCTACTGAGGTTTACGCTTTCCAACAGAGAAAGTCTATTCTCCTCTGAACTGAAAGTGGTTTTCTCATATTATTTTTCGAATTTTTATTAACTTACATGTGGGGCCTACATGTCAATGACTCATAGTTTTATTCTCTGGATTTTTATTAATTAAACAGAGGTAGTCCGACATATCATAGGCTCATTATTCATTAACTAAATGATTAAACCTATTTGGATTTTAATTACCTAACGACTGGGGCCCAGATGTCAGCCTCTCAGTTCTAAAACGTGTTTTAAAACTAGGAATAGTGTGTGTCCTACATGTCATAGACACGTTTACTAAAAACGTTTACAATTAGATTTTTGTTAACTTTCTCAGCTGGTCCCACCTGTCATCCACTTAGTACTCTTAATCACTGTCATTTAGTGTTAACTAATTCCTAATCGCTAGTGGGTCCCACCGATCAACGAGAGAGATAGAAAGCAATAGAGCTGCGCGCATGGCCCGAGCGCCATGGCAAGCTTGCCGCCGGTGAACGGTGTGATGAGCGGCAACGTTGAGCGGCGGAATGAAAAGAGGGAAGCAAGGCGAAGCTATGGGTGGTGGTGGCAGCGATGGGGATAGCCGGAGGCGGCATTGCGGCGGTGAAGAACGGCGAACGCCTCGGGTCCACGATGTACTTCGCGTAAGAGGCATTCCCCGAGCTAAAGGACTGGCGCACTGGGCTCAGTGAGTCCAGGTAATGCTAATGGACCGAGCGCGGGGACCTAGGGTCACCGGAGGCGAGCGGCGGCATGCAACCGCGGCAGCGCCATGGGTGGCTAAGAGGGATAGTATACTAGAGGCTTGCCCATGGCAAATTGATGCACGCATGAGGATCAGTAACTCACCACGACCACAAAGGGTGAAACAATGAGGCCGGGGAAGGGCTGAAGCGGCTTGTCGACGATGAGCAACGACTCCACAGAGGGGGTTCATGACGACAGCTTACCACAACAACGGAGGAGCTATAAAGAGTGTCACGTTAGGTCACTAAGGTGTTAGAGATGGTGTAGGCGCAAGGAATCGGTCTGAGGCTCACCGGGCTTTGAAGGAGAATAAAAATGGCGGCGGAGACTATGAGAGAGGAAGATGGAGGCTATGCTCGGATTCTTTGTGAATCTGCCTGCATTGAGTGAGGGAACAACATCAATGGGGTATAGAACATGCTGTGACGCTCTCGGGTGGAGCTCAAACTCACCGGAGCAACGGGAACGTGGTGGCAAGATCTGGTGCGTACCAGAGTCGAGGACGAAGGCAAACACGATCAAACTACAGGACTCCCAGGGTTGCATTAATGTAACAGCCAATTTTCAAATTCAGTATAAATTAAAATTTATTTAAAGTTTTGTGGAATTTTCTGAAATTTTAAAAGCTTTTTATAAATATTTTAAAGCCAAAACAAATTTATTTACAAAATTAAAAGCCAACATAAAGTTGGAAATAATTTTATTAAGTCCAAAATAAGTATGGGAATTTCTGTGAATTTTTTCATAATTTTTGGAAGTATTTTGCTATTTTCTAAAGCTTATATGAATTACCAGAATTAAATCAAATAGAAAATAAAAAAGAAATACTCAAAATGACATTGGGCCGAAACCTAAAGCTCCGGCCCAAAACTTCTTCCCATGCAGGCCCATTCACCCATCCGCTCTCTCTCCTCTCTCCCCTTCCACCGTCAGATCTTAATCGGACGACTCTGATCAACCACGCATCTCCTCTCTCTCTTCTCTTACGACCGTTGGATCAACATCCAACGACCGCCCGCACCCTTCCTCCACGTCACCGCAAATGAATGTGACCGTTGGATCAAAATCAACGGCGCGTGTCTTTCTTCCTCCTCCCTTCTTCCCGCGTGGCCCGCCATTTCCGAAACCGCCCGAGCTCGCAACCGCCGCCTCCAACCCCGCGTCTTTCCGCGTCGTGCGCGCAGGTCGCCCCGTCGCCGCTTACGATCCCCACCTTTTCTCCTCTTCGCTTTGTTCTAGCGAACCGCGCCAAGCGCGCGCCGCCGCCGCGAACGCTCCCACGCCGCCCATGGTTCCGATGCTCCGGTGGATCGCCTCCTCTCGCCTCATATCGAATGAAATTCGTTCAAATTTGATTAAAAATCATTCGAATTTGAATTTGAATTTGAACCCCGGCGGGATCCGTATCCGCCCTCTTCGGTAACTCAATTTCAATCCATGATGCCCCCACTCCCGGCCTCCTCGCCCTATAAAGGAGCCCCGCCGTGATGCCCCACTCACTCCTCCTCTCGCCGTGAGCTCGCGCAACTCGATCTTGGTCGCCGCCATGCCGCAGCTTTGCGCCCGATTGCGCGCCGTCGTTGAAGCCGTCCCGCCGACGCCTCCATCGCCATTGCGCCCCGCGATCGGTCGCGCACCACCTCGTCGCGAGGACCCGGAGAGCCCTTCGTCGTCGCCGTACCTCGCCGCCGCCGTCTCGCCGCCGCCGCCTCCGTCGTCTATTCGCGTGTGCGGGTGAGCGCGATAGCATCGCCACATCCTCTCTCCTCGGTGCCCTCGCGCGCGTGCCGCGCCGTAGCGCCGACGACCTTCGTCCCGCGCGCGCCGCCTTCGCCGGCGTGGTGATGCCACCTGGCGCCACCTCACCGCCTCTGTTGGCGTGGCGCACGAGTGGCGCCGATCCACCGCCACGCGTCGCGCGCCACGTGGGTGATCCACCACACGGGTCCACTCGGCTCGGTGAGACCCGCCTCGTGAGCCGAGTCAGCGACACGAGGGCCCACTGTCGAGTTAGTTTTAATTCTTTTAAATTCCGAAATTACATTGTTGGCGTCGACATTGCGCAATAAATAGATTTTTCAGAGAAGAATAATTCGGAAATTCAATTAAATTTCAAATTAGGTTTAAAACTTCAAAATTCATAACTTTTGCATATGAACTCCAAATTGAGTGATTCAAATTGCAAAATTTATATAAAATTATAATCTAGCTAACTAAACCAAAATATTTCAATTTGGAGTTAATTTGAACTATGTTTTTGAATTTATTTGAATTTGAATATTGAATTTATCGTATTTTCGTGTATAGAATTCGACGACTCCGGAGAGTTCGATCAAACTGAAGATTTAGAATTCTAAGACATCGACCAAGGCAAGTTACACCATTGGCCATATTGCCCCCAGTATTTTAAGTTATTTTCAGTTTTTAAATTCTTTATCGCATGCATATGTTGTTATAAATATTTTAATATCCTGTTTTACATATAGTTAATTCCATGTGTTATTGTATGGCCAATTTGAATGTTGTATCTGACTACCTTGATACCATAGGCAAGATATTACCAAAATTAAATATATGCTTAGCCAAGCTTAGTTCACACTTACAGAATTTGGGAGGGTTTACACCAAATTTCTATAAATTTGTTTCAAACTTGATATTTGTAACATCCCAATTTCGGGCTTGTGTTTAAAATGTAAGAAAATGAGTAGAAATTAAAACTTTTTCTTACATCATGTATTTCCCGTGTGTACTAAACAATTATTGTACAAGAGCCATAGAAATACAAAGCCACAAGTCTTTGATCCAAATCTTGATCCTTCAAAAACAATCTTGTCAAACCTTTTGATCATCCTCCGGAAATATTTTTCCTAAGTTCTTGGGATGGTATGTGGCCCCTCTGAAAAATTTCACAATTTTTGGATATTGTTTGAATATTTTTAGAGGGCAGTCAAACCTAAAGCTAGTACGTTGCAGAATTTTTGGAGAAAAATGCATAGCATAAAAACCTCTAAAATTTTTACACAAGGTCAATATCTAAGTCAACAAGCTCCTGCAAAAATTGCAGAATTTTTGGAGTTATTTTGCTACCTCTAATAAATCCTCAAAAGTCTCAACTTAATTCAAAACCTAAAGCTGATTCACTGTTCCTTGGGTTTGAGTCGAACTCGGGTTCGAGCCACTTGACTCGGTCGAACCACCTAGCTGCACCGAGCCGCGTTTTAAAACGCGCGTGCAATCTCAGCCGTTGGATCTTAATCGCTCGGCCCACGTTCGCGCGAGCATTCGGACCGTGCGGTTACACTATTCAATTGGGACCGTTGGATCTCAATCCAACCGTCCAGATTTCCGGGAGCAATCGGACTGTCCGGCGGATCCTTTTAATCATGACCGTCCATTTTTAATCCAACGGTCGTCGTATTCTCTTTCTGTTCTTCTTCCTCCTCTGGCTCGCGTGCGGCAATGGTAGGAAGAGAGAGAAAGGGGCAGCTTCGCATTGTCTTTTCGAGCTTGCTCTCGTCAACGTCTCTGCGGGCATTAAATGCACCCCAGGGCTTTGGCTCCTCCATCCCGAGTCTCACTTGCTCCCATCATTTCTTGGTCCATGGCCGCACCATGAACCGAGCTCACCGTGAGCTCTTGTTCTTGCTCAAAACCCTAATCCTTCCTCTATAAATAACCCCTTGGTTCATCTTGGTGTTCCTTTACACCACCCCTAGCTCTTCTCTGTGTTTGAGCTCAAAACCACTTCAAATCAACTTGGCACCATTGTTGACCCGAGGAGCTCCAATGTGGATCTAGGTGTCCAGTGGTTCAACTTCAATATTTCTTGCACCCTTTTGAGCTCCTCAACTTCCTTTATATTTCCCCTAACTTAATTTTGGGTTGCATTCACAGGAATCACTCAATTTTAAGTTTGGAGATTTTCGGCTGATTTCACCCACTTTTCTTCTCCAACTCCGGTAAGTGGTTCTTTTTGCAATTGCTTACTTATGGAGCTCGTGGGAACCTTAATGGAGCTATTTTGATCACCCATCGGTGTTCACTTTGCTTAGGTTGTCATTTTCATATCATCTTCCTCGGCTCGGTGGACTTCATCGTGTTCAAGTCTTCCCGGCCATCTTTGAAGCTCATCGCATTAAGGTAGCCTCTTATTAGTCCCTAGAAGTGTTGGCACTTTTCGCTTTAGTGGGCTGCGGAGCATTTGCAATTTTCATGTTTTGCGAAATTGGCTCCATCTTAGTTTTCGGCTCGTGGCGTTCTGACCTCCACCGCGGCGAGGTCATCACCTTTGGGTCGCGACACTATTGCGAACCCATTTTGATATTTGGTTGGCACCGTCGCGACTAGAGTCGCGGCGACATCTTGCCGTAAAGCACTCGGTTTTGTCGGTGAAGCTCCCATTTTCGTCAGATTATTAGGACACAGTTAATGCACAATCATTGTCAATCATTAGAAGTATTAATTGTGTCTTAATCTGGCCTAAATGTCTCACTGACATGTGGGTCCAACCCTCTGTAATCATCCACTGGCGCTAACTTATGCTTTCGGACATCATTAATGCTAATGATTAATCCCTGTCTTAGCATTAATGTGCCCGAAATGGTCTTTTGGTCAGCGGCGTGTGGGCGTAGGCCTTAAACCTCAGTCTCGGGGTCATTAGGACTAATTTACGAATTCATTAAATGTTAATCATTGTTAGCATTTAATTGGTCCTAAACTGTCCCTTTGTGCCACTGCCAGGTGGGCCCCCAATCACTTAAATCACATCTGTTCAAAATCGTTAGGACTCACTGATTGCTAATCATCATTAATAATTGGTCATTAGTAATTAATTAGCTGTCCTAAAAATCCTCCTTAAGTCGCTGCCATGTGGGCCCCGAGCCCTGTGCATGTGGGTTAAAGCTTGCATGTGTGACTCGATCCAGCGACATGCGACCCACATGTCGGCGCTTCATTTTGAACCGTTCATTGGCCACCGTCCATTTGTGATCGTGGCCCGGATCAATTGGGCTGATCGGGTCACCCGATCCTCCCATTCGTCGTGGGCCGTTCATTTGTTGATCTGCGGTCCGATTCTTGCGCCGTCGCGAAGTCCGAACCTTCTCGCTCTTGACCATCGATCTTGATCGGCGGTCGCGATGGTTTAGGCGTTCGGTCGCTCTCACGCACCTCGCGCGCCGTTAGATCCCAAATCAAGGGCCCATAATTGTCCACGTCGTTTCTTTTCATTAAGTGTTGTTTATTTACGTAAGTATTTACTTACTAGCGAAAATTGTATTAAAACTTTAAAAATTCATAACTAATTCATTTTAAATCCTTTTTAGATGTTTCCAACTGTAATAAATTTCTATGCCTCTGTAGTTTAATATAAAAATGCAATTGGCCATGTTCCTGTCACAGAAAATTGTGTAACTCTAATAGCTTGTTTTCTGCCAATTCTGAATATCCCAAAAATAGAATTAAACTTGTAAAATGCATATCTTTTTCTGTACAACTCCAAAATGTGCAAAATCAACTTTGTTAAATTCCTCTGTTAGTGTACCTTAATATGAAATAGGTTTTGAGCATGTTTATGATTCTGGAAAATGTAATGTGCTAGGCAAACAACTTAGAAAAATCATAAGTAAATCATTATAACTCCAAATTTGGTAAACTCAACTTTGCTGTCATTAGGATGTCATAATCTACTTGCTATAAAAATTTCAGAGCTTAGATCATTGTAGAAATTTTCGCCATGAACAGTACCAATAATTAATTTAGGGAATTTATAGGCTGAGAGAACTAGTTTTAGCCATAACTTTTTCATGCTTAGTCCAAATGAAGTGATTCTTGTTTCTAAAATTGTATAAAATCAACCTCTAACTGCTGTGTAAATTTCATGGGATTTGGATGTCTTTTGTTGTTGAGTTTTGTTGGTGTTCTTCGTTCTTATTTGGTTTTATCGCATTTTCGCGTTAGGTTCCGAAGAATATATTGAACCCGAGAATCCTCCTCTGCAAAGAAGAGCCGGACCAGCAAGGCAAGCAGTTTGATCATGTTAATCCCAGTATTTTAAGTATTTATGTTGTTTACAAATTCTATGTATGCATTGCTAGTTTGTGTTAAACTATTGTCGCTAGTTGACCTAGTAGATGCATTTCCTTAAGACAAATGATTATCCTCTACTACCGTGAGCCTAGGTTATTGTTGTGATTTAGGGTTCGTGGATGAGCTCTTGTCACTTAGTAGTTTGCGAATTAATTGCTTAGCCATGCTTAGCTTAGGTAGAAATGGCGGCTATCGACTTGTCGATAACCTTGATCATATAAAGCGTATTATGATTTATGATTTCCACCTTGTGCCATGTCTACTTATGAAAACTAAAACGAAAAGCAAAATGATTTAGACTTGGGCACAATGGTAAGATGGTGTGATTTTTGGGTGTGGTGGAATGGTGCAGAGTCAATTAAGGACCGAACATCTTGTGAGTACACATTATCCGAGCAATTTGTGCGTGCTAACCACACTAGAGGGTATGGGACCTCTCTTGACTTAGTACTTTGGAGTGTATTGGCTTGGTCGTGAGAGTCGCGGAGGGATGGTGTTGGGAGCATTGTAGTGTCAGAAAGACTTCACCCGTGATGGGATTTGTTGTCTTTGGCTTGCAATGTAGCGTATGGGTTTCTATCCATACGAGCGGCTCGTAGTCAATGCACAATATTAGAAAGTCTCGTAGGACTTAGCCGTGCGGCATACCTTCTAAGTGTGTTTGTGGCTTAAAGGCGATGCAAGTGTGGGTACATTGGTACACCCCTGCAGGGTTAAAACTATTCGAATAGCCTCGTCCTAGGTTATGGACACGCTTGGGTAAGCTTTCAAGAGTTAGACTACAACCTTTTAATTAAAACTTGACGGGTGGTATGAATCGGGGATTCGTGCTATGTTGTGGTGACTATTGGGATAGTCACCTCCAGGTGGTTACTTGTATGTATCTTCATTTCGCTGTTATTTTGACAACAAAACAAGATTTGTAAACTTGCTTTTAAATGTATTACATTATTGCTAATAAAGTTGGCTTTATGCAAAATGAGACATACGACCTCCACCTAAATAAGCTTGCATGTAGTTTATGAATAGGTCTGCTATTCCACACGTCGATCTTGCGAGTACCTTTGTGTACTCGGTTATCTTGCTTAAATGTAATTGTTGCGAGAGGAAGAAGGTGAGCTTGAGGGCCTCACTTACGTGAGTTGTCTTTGTGGTAGCTTGCGGGCGTCTAGCTTGGCGGCCGGTCGGTTGCCTTGTGGGTGGTGTGGCTAACCGGTCGACTTTTGTTCTAGCCATCTTATGACACCTTTGCTTCATTGTCATTCTTGTTTATTGTTCTATTTGGCGGTCGGCTCTTTTGTAATAACTTTACTTTATGTATGTCATTGTTGAACTTAGTGATGTATGTTGTATGGAAATGATGTGTAATTTTGTGATGATGTGCATATGCTGCAATTCTGGGAAGCATATGTCCATCGAGGCTTAGAATGTTTAATTAGTAATGCTAGAGCCATTTGGAGGTTAAGTGTTACTAGTTAAATATTCCGGGTCCTCACAATATTGTGGTATTGTCTTACCACATGGGTTTAAAAATAAAGTTTTTTTCAAAATAAAATAAAAAATGGGTTTGGACTTGGGCGAAATGGTCGGAATGGTGGGTGCAGGTTTATGCACGGGATTGATCTGGTTAAGATTAAGGCCCATGGTTTGTAGGAATGACGCCCAAGTCAATTGAGGACCGGTCTTTGAGCCGCTTATTGCTAAGCCATATCGTACTACCACATGTCCTGTATGGGCATGATTTGGCTAATTAATTTGTGATGTTCTAGTGTATTTATGTCATGTGATTATGTGGGTGTCGGTTAGACGTTTCATTCCCACTTGGCGCAAGATGGGACTTTCGGAGGACGGTTAGTCCAAAGGCGCGAAACCTTAGCCGACATGAATATATTAGGACGAGAACATTGTAAAACCTCATGGTAATTGCTCGACCACACGCCTACGGAGCGTGAATTGGCGACATAACGAGCATGTCACCTCGTGTGGGTAAAGTTGTACCAACTCTGCAGAGTAGAAACTATTCGAATAGCGCGTCATGATCATGGACATGCTAGCAGGGCCACTTAAAGTTAGAATTGTTTTTGGTTTTTAAATGTTTTATTAAATGCTGAGGATGGATAATCCTTATGAAAAATTGGGCGGGAAGCCAAGTGTTAGGAGGGGATCCTTCACTAAATCATTGGAGGTTATCCACATTGTAATATTGTCATTTTAAATTATGGTTTTAGTATTAATATAAACTGCCTTAGAAATTACTATGGTTATTTATACTGAAAATGATGTTTATGCAAAACAACCCCTGCCATACTCACTTGTTACCTTATGCATGCATTTAAATTCAATATTGGGTGTAACTTGCGAGCACGGAAGTTGTGCTCATCCTTGTTGAATAAATCTTATTCAGGAGAAGATTTCTTCCCCGACGGTGAGGATCCGGACGAGTAGGCCTTGACCCAGACGATTGCCTGTGGCACATCGTGTGGCTCACCTCCATTATCTTATTTCCGCTGTGTTTATTATTTGATATTTGATACTGTTGTTTAGAACTCAGTTGTATTAAACAATTATTTATTTAATGTCATTTACGCTTTCGTGATATGAATGTGATATCCATTTTGTGAGACTGTGTATCTTGAAATCTGGACCGGTGTTTGAACACAGAGAATTCGGGATCCTTCGTTCCCGGGTTCGATAATTAAGCAAAGGAGGGAGATGCGTGAGGCAAGAGGATCACAATGACACGAACGCGTGGGTGGGGAAGCTCACCAGAGTGGTAATGGCGTTGAAGCGTGCTCACCGGCGTCGACAACGATGCAAGCGTTCCCGCAAAACTAAGGAGCGATGGAGTTCGGGTTTGCACAAAATGGAACATGGGCGAGCTGAGGAAGACAATGTGCACTCTAGCACTTAAGTAGCTAGGACAATTGTGTGAGAACAACGGGGAGATGTCGGTGATTACATGAGATTCTCGCAGAGGCTGCCTTGGTCTCTCCGTTCATGCGGGAAAAGGGCGTCAGTGGGGTGGATGGCATGGGCGGTAGCAGGCGGAGGTGACAGGAGGGTGGTTGAGGTGCGAAACTGTTGGCGCGGCGTCGTAAACCACAGGCAAGCGGCGGAGCGGGCGAGGGCGAGCTGGCACGCAGGCGAAGGCGAGAGGTGGACGAAGGGTCCTGACATGCGGGACTGGTGTGTCAACGAGTGCAGGAGTGGGGGAACTGGCGTGAGCTGGAGCGGGTGCATAGAAATGGGCCAGCTGGGATTCGGTCCAATGGGCGAGCGGGAATTAAATTTTGCTTTTGAATTTTTCAAAAACTGGCTAAATGATCCCCGAATTTTGTACTAAGAAAACAGAGTCCAAAATTTATAAAAAAAAATTGTGAGAGTTTCTGACCCATTATAGTATCTTTTGTAAATATTTTAGGATTTTATAGGCTCTCTGTTTTTCTCTAAAATTCCTACAAGTTTCTAAAATTCATGCTAAAATAGTTTCCCATGCAAAAACATGTTCAGAATTATTTTGCCACTTATTTTCATTATACTTTCCCAAAATTGGGATTTTTATGATGTTACACTGGCATTAGTTCACAGTCGGCATTCTGGTCGACTGAACCACACTTCTTCTACTGACAATAGTTCATAGTGAGTAATCTGACAATAATTAATTACAGGAAGTTCTACTAATAATAGTTAACAATGGCCAATTGAAGTTCACAGGAAGTTCTGCTGACAATAGTTCACAGTGGCCAACTGAACCATGTATCAAAATGTAGTGACAATATAAGCAAGTATATGATTCCGACTGAACTATTCATGACAAGAAGTTAACAATCAGACAATAAGAAATAGTGAGCAATCTAACATTACAATAGTTGTGATCAAATCAATAATTCACCAAATAACATTAGTTCACCAAATAACATTAGTCCACAACATAACATTAGTTCATCACATAACATTAATTCACCACATTACAATGACCTAACAACACATATTGCAGTGACTTCATTCAGTTCAAACCCAGACAATTCTTTTTTATTCAACTTCCTGCTTGGTCCTCCACCACCTAGTCCTTCACCTATTCCATGAAACCTTTTATTCTAAGAACTGCGCTTAACACCCCTCCCCCGTGCTCGTGAAACGGCTCTGCTGCAATGGATGGCAAAGGGTCCATAGTACCCGAAACACTGGAGTGATCCAGTAGCCGAGGAGGGGCCTAGAAGTGCCTACTACTACACCACACTACACTATACTTGGCTCTACACATTTACAGAGCTTACCCCTATCTAGTGTCTGAGGCTCGAATCGCCAACTCGTTATCCCCATATTAGCCTAGGCTAACGGAGCATGTTTGTTACCTTTTGGGAGAACTACGCCCCCATAGAAATTGTCTACTTGAGACTGTCCCTTGGCCCACGGGTTTGACACGAGGTTAGAATCTGAGCTCTTCTAGAGTGGTATCTCACTGATGGCTCGGCCCCCTCCCCCAGAAGAGGGAGGGGAATAGGGCTTGCCTAAAACGATCCCCAGAACGAGGGACGAATGGAGGCACAGTCTGTTTCAAAAGCTAGCAATGATGACAAATCACATAACGCCGGTTCACAAAAAAAAATCAAATAATGTCGTGCACTTGTACATGTCATCGATGAAGATACAGTTATCCCCATCTCAGCCTAGGCTAACGGAGCATGGTTGTTACCTTTTGGGAAGCCTACACCCTATAAAAACTGTCTACTTGAGACTGTCCTTTGGCCCGCGGGTCTGACACAAGGTTAATTAGAATCCGAGCTCTTCCAGAGTAGTATCACACTGATGGCTCACCCCTCTTCCCCGAAATAGGGAGGGGGAATAGGGCTTGCCTAAAGCGATCCCCAGAAAGATGATCGAGTGGAGGCACCGCCTATTCCTCGGAACGAGGGACAAGTGGAGGCACCACCTGTTTCAAAAGCCAGCAATGATGACAAATCACATATAGCTGCTTCGCACAAAAAAAAAATCAAATAATGCTGCACACTTGTACATGTCATCGATGAAGATACATAACATAGTATACAGATATGGATGAAGATACGTTGCATCCCTCCCTTATCTAGAGCTCAAAGAATTGCCGAGCCCTGGAAGCTCCCACGTTAGCGTTTATGTGAAACCCCCCTGCATTTCTCCAAATTGTGTCAAGGTCTCCGTTTCGGTAGACGTCACCCGTCGATTTTGCTCTGGTTTTTACAATTTAAGGATGTAAAGTGAATGGTTTTGTAGTTAAAGGTGTTTTTTGGACTCGGGGTATAACCGTATAAGTTATTTGTTTCCAGTATAAACGGCACAAGTATAAAAAGCCTGCATTCACACTTGTTCACACGAGTTTGCAACATTTCATCTCAGCCATCCGCTTGTTTGATCGTGCGGTTCTCATTGCCTTCCTATGCCAATTTTACTCTAGGGGCCTTAGTTGTCTTAATTATACCAATAATGATAATTAAGAACAATAATTCACAGAACAAAATCAAAGCTAGCTGCCTCTCGCTACAATGGGTCTTATGTGCATGTAGCATGCTCGAACCAACGACCACAAAATTTGACAAATTTAACACAACTTAGCTTGTTTGTGAATTTAGGCTGGCATATGTGATGACGTGGCTTCTGCTCATGTCTAGATTATGTTGAAGATGTATCCATGTATTCCTTTAAAGATATGAAGTATTATTTCTCCATTCATTTCAGGTAACCAATTAAATATAAATGCCACCATGTGTATCCCTTCACGTCGATTATTATGGTAGTTTCTCAAGTTTACTAGCTTTCTTAGATGTAACAAAAAAAATACCTTAAGATCTTTATATGTTCCCTATTTTTAAGTTTAATAGCTTTCTTAGATGTAACAAAAAATTCCTTAAGATCTTTATATGTTCTTTTTTTGGTAATTTTGAATCTAACATCGAAATTGTTATTATGGTGCGTAAATTTGACATTTCTTTGAACTCATAAATTTGACACTAAAAGAGGTATTTTGTTTTTTTATGCATAATTTGATATTGTTGCGAATTGAATTCCACGTGCTCGCTGACTAGTTCTACTCTAAATTACAAGGAGTAGGACGCATATATATTGGCATTTTTATAGGCCACTCTCATAACTCATGCATGGTTCGTATTTTTCTGGAGAGCCCGCTGATTTTACAAAGTAATAAGTCGAATAAACCTACTAAACCTTGAGTCAAATTGATATGTAGATCTTCGTAGTAGTGGGAGCCCCAGTTGGGATTAATACCCTCATCTGGTGGGGATCCGGATCATCTGCTGTAATACAGAGGATCACTGTACAAACTGTGTTTTGTGAGTGTGTAAACAGTATCGGAGCAGTACGATAGCAACGAGAAACACTGCAGCAAAAATACTATAGCTACTGATATAGATCTTTGTTTTTATCGGACGATAGAGATCGATCGTGTGGTAATTAATGCACAATACTGTAGATCCAATGTAGAAGATCAATTTCCCTCTCGTGGATGCTAGTGGACCCCACCTGCATGGAGAAGGTAGGAGCACATGCAAATACTTGGATGCCGGCTCTAACTCTTGTTGTGTTTTGTTAATTTAACACGTAGTGCGTGGAGATTAGCTAGTTTTCATGTACATGTGATCCGGTGGACACTTTACCCATCGGAGTTTAAATTTCGGTGCCTACCTTTATACACACGTGAGTACTCTTCCGTAGGAATTTCGTAAGATCACATATTTATCTCCATCATTCATCTTTTTAGGCGTGTGCGAAAGGAGAGTACTCACGTCTGTGTAAGTGCGTGTGTCTTTTTGTAATCGGAAAAAAATACAAGGAAGAGAACGCACTGGTTCTACAATCTTGAATCAAATCGATACGCAGATCTTCATGGCGGGATCCAGTAGCTGGGATTAATACCCTCGATGATCTGGTGGACCCCAATCCCATGCACATAAACATAAGGAAAGAGAAGGCCAGAGCGCATGCAAATACTTGGACGCCGGCCCTAACTCCTGGCGCAGTCTTTGTTTAATTTGACGCGTAGAACTAGGTATTACTTTGCATGTGATCGATCTGGTAGTTAATATCCCTTCCTTTCCTATCCCTTGTTGTGTATAACAAGAGTTCCTTGGCTGAGCCGGTTTGTAGATATGTAGTGCCACTACCGGACTCAGGCACTTTGCCGAGTGCCTCAGGCACTAGGCAAAGCTCCTTGCACTCGGCAAAGGCTTTGCCGAGTCGACACTCGGCAAAGGGCACTCGGAAAAAATAATCGGCAAGCGACCTTTGCCGAGTGTATTTTTCGGGCACTCGGCAAAGCTTTCGCCGAGTGCGGGTTGGCACTTCGGCAAAGAAAAGGCCGATTCTGGCGCGGCCCGTTGGCGGCGCTGCCGAGTGCCAACCCGCGCACTCGGCAAAGATTTTTTTTTTTTTGAAAATGTCTTTGCGGTGTCGAATGATGGCACTCGGCAAAGTTTGAAATTTTTTTGAAAATCCTTTGCGAGTGCCTTGGCCATGGCACTTTCGGCAAGGTTAAATTTTTTTGAAAATAGTTTGCGAGTGCCTTGGCCATGGCACTCGACAAGCGTTAAAATTTTTTTGAAAATCCTTTGCAGTGCCATGGTCATGGCACTCGGCAAAGTTTTAATTTTTAAAAAATTCTTTGCCGAGTGCCATGGTCGTGGCACTCGGCAAAGTTGTTAAAAATTTTGAAAATTTTTGCCGAGTCTTGGGGCGGCACTCGGCAAAGTTTTAAATTTTTTTTTAAAAATCTTTGCAAAAGTGCCATGGTCATGGCACTCGGCAAAGCTAAAAATCGGGATTTTGAGGTGCCCACACTCCCGACTTTGCCGAGTGCCATGGCCGTGGCACTCGGCAAAGGACCTATTTGCCGTGTGTTGCACTCGGCAAAGTGATAAAAAACTGCGTTTTTTATTTGTTTTTTACATTCCATCACGACAAACAAATCCATCCAAACATATATCAGATCCATCACATATATATCACATCCATCACATATATATCTCATCCATCACATATTTATCACATCCATCACATATATAACAATAAGTGCTCAAGTCCATCCAAACAAATCCACAAGTTCATAACAGTCGACAAGTGCATCATAAGTATATCACAAGTCCATCACCAAGTGAACAACAAATGAAAATACAACTACCATTCATCTCGAAGGTGGCCATCGCGATCGTGGTGAAGGAAAAGCTCCATCATTCGGGCGCATGAGGTGGATTATTCGAACCCGCCGATTGAGGCTGCACAAAGGAGAAGAGATTGCATGTGAGACAAGATTACATTAGATACCTAATCTAGGAAGGTATAGGTCATACAAGCAAAGCACAAGCGAAAGCAAATAACTTTCATACTCACGGAGTAGTGCGGCTACAAGACGCGTGGCGGAGGTTGAGCGAACAGCCACCGGTACAGTGGCCGTATGTTGCCCAAGACCTTGTAGGAACTCCATCATGTCCGCCAAGCTCTGCGTCTGGGCCTTCCGCTCGGCCCGCTCGGCCTCCAGCTGGGCCTACATCCTCTGCCGCTCGGCCCGGTCGGCCTCGGTGGCCGACATCCTCTGCTTTCGGCCTCCGGCTCAGCGTTGCCTCATTTCTTGTTCGGTAGGCCTGCAATATTTCACTCCAATGTTTGATAATGCAAAGCTAATAAAGGTGTGTAAAGATCAATGTCGACGAGTAAAACAGAATAACCTCGAGTCGCGTCGACCGGTCTTTGTCAATGTGATGCGCCGTGGGCGTATGGCGGTGTCGCTCGTGCTCGTGCTCGGATGCGGGAGAGATGGAGTAGAGGCCGTGTCGATGAGGCCGTCGCCAAGCGAACCGCCCATGCTTCTTGCCTTGTCCCACCCTCATGGCGATCTCTCCATCAAAGTCACGGGTGCTCGGATCATGGTGCGGCCCATGGACCGACCTTGCCGCCGGCGATGTACTCACCGATGCGGGTGTGGGCCTTCGGGTTCGTGTATGCCTCGGCGGGTCCTCGAGTTGAAGGAGGCGTCGGACGTCGCCTTGCCCTTGTGGGCCATACACCATGCCCGGAAGTCCGAGCAAGGTGGGCACTATGTGACGCCGATGCGAGAAAGACGACAAGATAATTAGAAATCGAGCGAATTGAGCGTCACAATAGATAAATGAATTCGTGTACCCATGCTTGTTTGTATGCGGAGAGGTCGCGGCGCCTTGATGGTGTCTTTGGACCTTGCATCATCAAGCAGCGGTCCCGGGCATCACGTGCATCCGGAGATACTCCTCGTGAACCACTTGTCCACGATCATCGCCAAAGACTCGGGATACGATTGGCACCACCAGGAATCATCTACACGTCATCAAGTATTTGACATATAAGAAGATCAAATTAAACGTACTTAATCTCAAAGCGAATCAATATTAATGTTCTTCATCTACCTCAAGGTCTTGCTCCGGTCACGTCATGTTTCTTGCGTCTTTCTTGGTGACCTTCTCTCCAAGCTTCGACGTGGTAGGTTACGATGGCTGGATGCGCACCTCGTGATGCATGTCGGTGATGAGTTTTTACGCTTTGGTAGCCACCGTCATACGGCCTCAAATCCTCATCGCATCGAAATAAGTGCGCATACAAGCGCGATGTATCCATTCATTATTTCAAGAAAAGTCAATGAATGCGATGTATTGAGCAATATTGTGCGAGGAGACTTACCCAAAACTCCGCCTTAACCGCGCCGCCTTGTTGGGGTACTCCGCGGGGGGGGCGACGTAGTGGTCAAGCGAGTAGGCGGCTCCGCCTTCCCGGCGTACGTGACAATGCCGGGGTAGTGTTGCCTGCACAGAAGACCCAGGATGCCATTGGGGGAGCGTGCGCCACCACCCGACACAACCACCCAGTTCCTGCACAAGTGATTAAGAAAAATTATTAGTTTCTCTTTTTTTCAACATATCATATGAAGTAGTGGTGACAACATCTAAAGTTACTTACTTTTGCCCTTCGGGGCGAATCACTGGGCGTCGGTGAGGATGCAGAACCTGAGGGAGGCTCGCGGGACCTCGCAAGTAGACACCAAGAGGCGAGGAGGAAGCGGAACCGGTGCCTACCGCCTCGTCGTCGTCCTCGTCGCCCCCTCCTCCTCGCCGTCTGCAGAACCAGCTCCTCGTCCAACTCGTCCACGGGCGCCACCACCTCCTCCTCCTCCAAAGACCTCACGCGGCGTGGGAGGAGGCCCCCTCTGCGGCGGGCGGTCCTCTTCCTCCTCCTCTGTCCGACCCTCCGCCTCCTCCCCGCGGTCGTGGTCTCAGTAAGCGAGGACACGTTACGACGGTTCCCCGCCATCTTTGTTCACTCACCTGTAATTAAAAAGAATAAGCAAGACGTAATTAGAAATAGATGCAAAATGAACATAACATAATTTCCAAAAACATAGTAATACATGTATTACAAATAGATGCAAAATGAACAAAACATAATTACAAAAACACGATTATTACATGTATTAGAAATAATCTTCATGATTGGGATTAGCCGGATCATAGGTCTCGTCATCACTATCAACATTGTCCAAATCATCAACACTATCAGAAGGAGGAATGTTGTCTTCATTGTCATTGCCTAAACGTAATCGCTCAAGCATTTGTAAGTCCTTCACATTTCGCACCTCGTCTCCAGCGTCCTCGTCATCAACCCTTTCATTGTCTACTTCCATTCCTATCGCTTCGGTTAAGTCTATCTCAAACCTCCCTTGTAGCCCCTCTTCTTGAAAGAACTCTCCATCATATGTGTTTGGGTTGAAGTTGTAATCTTCATCGTTTGGGACAGGTAGTTTACCGTGTGGCGATACCTTGTGCACAATAGCCCAACCCTTAAGATGCTCTTTGTCTTGGCACGCGTATGGCGTATAATAAACTGGGCGGCTTTGTTGAGCCACAATGTAGACATCTTTTCTGGATAGGCGGAATCTGTCCGAATCTCGACTAGCCCAAGATTAGGGGTTCGTCTCGTTACTCCAGGATGAAACCAGCAGCATTTGAATATGACAGGATTAAGAGGTTTGGAACCGTAAAATGGAAGTTCGTAGATTTCTTCAATTCTTCCATAATAGTCGAGGCCATCAGTGCTGGGCGTAAAAACTCCATTGTTTGTGGTTTTTCGATTGGGCGACTACGCTCGTAGCTTCTTTGTGTGAAAGCGATATCCATTTACGTCATAACCGTAAATGACTTGACCCTAACGACACACCGTTTGCAACTTTGTCTCAACTCGTCACTTATAGGCGCATCGGTTTGGGCACGCAAGCTCAAGCGGGATAGATCGTTATATTATTGAACGTCGATCAACTTGGAATGTCGAACTAAATGCGAGCTAAATTGGGCGGTACCTTCGCTTTGAACCAAGAAATGAAATCGGGGCTCCTCGGTCCCGCACCACGTGAAAGAAGGGTATCAATTTCTGCGGGTAGGATCCCTTGATTCATGCCGGGATTGTGAAGAAATTCCTGCACCAACGAGAAACAAGGGGTTGGGCGAAGAAACAAGGAGTGACGGCGTATTGAAACAAGTTCGTTGAGAACTTACCCAATGAACAGTGCACCTCGACAAGGTTGGTCAACACATATAGCATGATCTTGCGCCACTCTTCATTTTCAATTGCTTAGTGGTCGATGCACTTGCACTCCCGAGTTGCCCTTGGAAAAGGCGAGGTTCGATTCATTTCGCCCGACATTGTAACGAGGGGTGGATTATGAGCGCTAGGAAGGTTCTCGGTGTAGTATTTCTCTGTGAAGTTTGACACCTCCTCCGAATGTATGCCTCGCCATGGAAGCCTCAATTTTGGCTTTATTTCTACATTTTGGCGAAGAGTCTTGAGACATCTCTCGATTGGATAGCACCAACGGCTGCCACGGGCCCCCATACGTGCCTCATACGGGAGGTGCACAATCAAATCTTTGCATCGCCAAGAAAAGCCGGGTGGAAAGATCTTCTCCAACTTACGAGCAACACGGGTCCCACTTTTCCAAGTCATCAATGACGGTCCGAGATAGCTCCTTGGCACAAAGTCGGCGGAAGAAATAGCTCAACTCTGCCGGCACTTGCCGGACATGCTCGAGGACATAGCCTCGAACCATCGCGGAAGAAGCGCTCAATCCATATGTGGTAGTCATGACTCTTCATCCGTTGATTCGCGAGTGCCTAAGTTCACTCCCCTCTTGATTCGTTGCATACCCATCGGGGAACATTAGCGTCTGGATCCATTCAAGTACTTCCCTCCTTTGGTCCTTCTTCAAGACGAAATCGGCCTTAGGCCTTCTCCATGTCTTCTTGCGACTAGAGGTCGCATCTCTTGATTTGGTCTATCGCATAACGTTGCGAGTCCACTCTAGCCTTAGGGTTGTCCTTAGACTTTCGGTGTCCATGAGTGTTGCCCAAAGTGCCTCGGCGACATTCTTTTCGTGTGCATTACATCAATGTTATGTGGCAGAAGAAGGTCATCGAAATAGGGGAGCCTCGTCAAGCCCGACTTATGAGTCCACATATGTTGCTCACCATATCCCACAAAACCACCTTCTTGATTGGGCACGAGAGCATCTATGTGAGCATGAACCTCGGCACCGATCATAATCCGCGGTGCGAGTGCATCACTCGACACCTTTCGTAAAGTTCTTGATGTCTTGTCCGAATGGATGGTCAAGAGGAGGAATTGGCGATGTGCAATCGAGCGATGAGTACTTGCCACCCTTGTGCAACCAATGGAACCTCACACCTTCCTTGCATACGGGCATGGGAACTTCCGTGATCACACGAGCGCAGAATAACCCATACGCCGGAAGTCATGCGAGGAGTAGTGGTACCAAACGTGCATTTTGAAGCTTGTCTTTGTAGCTCTGGCCGTATGTCCATACCCTTCGTCCCAAGCACGGACCAATTCATCAAACACGGGCTCCATGAACACACCCATATTACTCCCGGGTGTCGGGAATTATCAACGACAAGAATCGTTATGTCGTTGAAAGGAGACGCGGGGAGATTGAGGGGATAACGAACACGGGCCAACATGTGTATGGGGCAGCCATCGGTCCATAAGGATTGAACCCATCATTGCCGGCGCGACACGTACATTACGAGCCTCATCCGCTTTCTCACGATGTTTGTCATCAAAGCGGGTCCATGCTTCACCATCGGATGGATGTACCATCTTGTCGAGTTATACCGTTTGCCATTTTTGTGCCATGTCATCTGCTTTGCGATTCCTCGGTCATGTATAGCCGTTGGATCTGGTAGGAACGGAAGGTACCGTAGGATTTTCACGGGGATCGTAGTCGCCTCTTACGCCATCACGAGTCTACCTCCGGTACCTAGAGGATTTACACTTTGGGCGATACTTTGCATCCTTGTGTTCTTTCCTAAATAGGGCGCACCCCTTCGAACAAGCATGTATCGCTCATACGGCATCTTAAGTGCACGAAGGAGTTTACGTGACTCGTACATGCTCTTTGGCGAATGTGGCCCTCCGAGCGGTGCCAATCACGGTCAACATCTTATCGAAGCCTTCTCGACTCGGGTTTAACTCGGACTTCAACCCCATTAAGCGTCCAATGGCATCCACTTGAGACACCGTTGACCGATCGTGAAGGGGTTTCGTGCGAGTCCATCATGTCGTAGAACGCGCTGTGCGGTGCCTCCATCTCCTCCTTCTCACGTCCCTCATCGAACCGTCCTGGTGAAAGTCATCTAACATGTCTGCTACCCCGGCATCAGCATCATAAGCCTCGACGCGTGGTCTCACCACCTCCTCTCTCATACGATGGGCTTCACCATGGTGGACCCACCGGGTGTAGTCCGGCGTAAATCCATTCTTCAAAAGATGTTTACCCATGTCCACCTTGTTTACCCTTCTCCTGTTTCCACATTTACTGCAGGACACAAAACTAGACAATGTCCTTTAGCACCTTGCCAAATGCACGTTCAAGAAAGCATCGGTCTTGTTCATCCATTATGTGGTGTAATCACTCTGACTTCTCCGGCCCGTGTACATCCAATGACGGTCATCCATCCTCTGACAAATTAATAAAATAGCATTGTATTGGTGAGCATGAAAGTTAATAAATTTAAGGAAAATGGAAGTCCAATGTTATGGCTATCAGATTAAATATAAAAGTTGGAATTTTTCACGACGATTTGGACCACTTTCCGAGGAGTGGGAGGATTGGTAGCGTGAATTTGGCTTGGAGCACATAATATGTTCTCTAATTTAAGGTAGTGCAATCTCAAAAAAAAAAAAAAATTTGAAGGTAGCGCTCACAAGTAAATCCTACAAAAATAATTTCATATCATGATAATTTATTTGTTTTCTTAGTCTAATTTTGATTTTTAAAACCCACTATACGAAGACCAGTGATAGGAAACACGGTATACATGCTATATGTAAAGTAAAGAAAGTAGGGATGACAATATACGGTGTAGTCTATGCACATATTCAGAAAATTCGAAGTCAAGAGATTATTCCATATAGCATGCGTTTGTATGTATAATTAAAATCGTAGATATAACCCAAGTATATATACACCAAACGTCGAATATTGTGGTAGCTAGCTATAGCTTATCTCAAGTCTACAGACTCCATAACCAAAAGCTCTCCCCAAGACAGTGCAAGTAAGAGTTTCTTTGTTTTAATCAGGAAAGAAGAAAAAAAAATATGGGCCATCTATCTAACATACAATCTAGACTTATGTTCAATTAACAGTAACACAAAGTGGCGCTTTTTTTGAAGTCGACAAGAAGTTGTTGTGTCGATTCGACTAGAATTACTGCAAAAGATTAGAATAAACATGATAAAGGCTGCCACTTTAATTAGTTTCCTACTACAACACTAACTAAAAGTGATACACCTAATTCGGTTCAAACAAAGGCTACGAATTCGTGGAGGTTTACATTATTCTTTCTAGTTCCTTAATTACCTAGCCCTCTTCTTGATCCTTGATATGAATTGGGTGAAAGCTACGGTCTTTGTTTCGTTTCATTTATAAATTCCGTTGTCCGACCGGACCTATGCCATTGGCCAAGGGGCATAACGGTCATTTCAAGCGGGCTAAAATGCAAAATATTGAAGTTCAATATATGCATCATCAAAACCAACCATCTTAAGTTTGAGACTTTGCTAGCATCGAGTCCATATTAGAGGGCTAATAGAGTCTAGACACGAGGGTAAGTGTTGAAATATGAGTATATTACTCATCTTTCTAATATTAATATTATATATGCATGCTAATACCTAAAGGCTTGATTAGCATTAATACTACATATCGTTGACACCTTGCATGAGCATTTGGCACACTACACATATCCAAAACTAGGGCTAAGATTCATATTATGCATGCTGTCATTAATTCATTGGCACTCTCGCATGAACATTTGCAAGCTAGATCTATATATGCATATACATTGCACTTACATTGAAATTAAACACTATTAATTTCACCTATAGAGTCATACATTCATTATTCATACATATAATTGCACAATTTAATATATACAGTAGGTCAATGAGTGTAGTTAAGTAAACAGCATTGGCAAAATAGAATTTGAAGGCGAAGAAATCATACATACCCTTATTGTAGAGTAGATGAGCTAGCGGCAGGGGGCCGGCGCCGGCAAGGGCGGGCGCGGGCGGCGCAGGGGCCGGCGCGGCGGGTAGGGGCGGCGGCGGCAGGGGCGGCGGCGGCGTGTCTTTGCGGCGGGCGCGGCGCGCGGCGCGCGCGCGCGCGGGGCGGCGGCGCGCGGTAGGCGGCGCGCGGCGGCGGCGGCGGCGGCGCGCGGCGCGGCGGCGCAGCGGCGCAGCGGCGCGCGCGCGCGCGATGGCGAAGTCTCGGCGTCTGCGGCGCGCGCGCGCGGAGCGGCGGCGCGTCGTCGTCGGGGCGGCGCGCAGCGGGTGTGTGCGTGTGTGCGGGTGTGTGCGTGTGTAGCAAAACTATAAGTGTTGAAGGTTTGCCGAGTGCCCGCGATCCGCACTCGGCAAACAATTTTTTTTTTCTTTGCCGAGTGCCTAGATCCGCACTCGGCAAATGGAATTTTTTTATTTATTTTTGCCTTTGCCGAGTGCGAGATCCGCACTCGCCAAAGAGTATTTTTAAAAAAATTAATTTTTTTGCCTGCAAATTTGTTTTACAAATCGAACATCTCCCTTTGCCGAGTGCAGAGTTATGGCACTCGGCAAAGAGGATTTTTTTAATTTTTTTAATTTTTTTCCTCCAATTTTTTTAAACAACAGGACCTCTCCCATATTTGCCGAGTGCACTTTGTGTGGCACTCTGCAAAGACCCCTTGCAAATTTTTTTGTCTCCAAATTTTTGCGACCCTCCTCTGATGCAGTACTCTATGTTAGGATTTGGTACATTTTGTGGCTTTGTTATACTTAGTTAATTTATTTTATTTACTACAATTATTTGAAAAATGCAAATTTGAGCTCACGTGCATCGAATAATGGAATTTAATGATTCAAAAATGATAGTCATGTCATTGAGTGTCTTGTGAGTAGTATGAGAGCGGACCGAAATTCGAACATCTTGTTGACGAAACATGACCGTGAACTTCGGTGAAGTGTTTTAAAATTCTATAAAAGCAAACAACGCCGAAAATTATGAAACTCGTGGAGATGTCATGATATCATATGTGAGGTGTGATAAAAATTTGAGAAGGTTTCGTGTATGTTGTCACGTCGATGCTTTCAAACCGGGACATCTCTACATGTGATACTTATATCCCACTAGAGATGTCATAGTTTGAGAGCATCGTGCGTGACAACATGCACTAAACCTTCTCAAATTTTTTATCACACCTCCACATATGATATCATGACATCTCCACGGTTTCATAATTTTCGGCGTTGTTTGCTTTTTATAGAATTTAAACACTTCACCTCGAAAGTTCACGATCATGTTTCACAACAAGATGTTCAAATTTCGGTCCGCTCTCGACACGGCCTCACACTACACTCAATAACATGACTATCATTTTGAATCATTAAATTCCATTATTCGATGCACGCGCTCAAATTTGCATTTTCAAATAATTGTAGTAAATGAAATAAATTAACTAAGTATAACAAAAGCCACAAAATGTACCAAATCTAACATAGAGTACTGTATCAGGAGGGTCGGCACTCGCAAAATTTAACGTCGGGCGGGGACGTTACCTCATGCCGCTTTGCCGAGTGCCCTACTTTGCCGAGTGCCCGCACTCGGCAAAGGTTGCATGTACCGAGTGTCAATGTTTGCCGAGTGCATGGCACTCGGCAAAGCGTGATTTGCCGAGTGTTTTTTCTTTGCCGAGTGTCGCACTCGGCAAAATATCGATTTACCGAGTGCCCGCTATTTGGCACTCGGCAAAGCTTTTTGCACTCGGCAAATCGGCTGTGTCCGGTAGTGTGCACGGCCAGCTGGTAAAATACACAAATAAAAGAAGGGAATTATTGATGATTTGTCACTATAAAAGGTGTATATTTGATGATTAAACAAGGCAACCTAATCATTTCCATAGATGCCTTAGCGAACGCATGATTTGCTACAGTAGAAAATACGTATTTGATGATTTGTCACACCATGAGACATAGAGTGGCAAATCGTCAAATGCACATTTTTTAAAGCGGTAAATCATCGATAATTCCTTTCCTTTATTTGGGTATTTCACCAGCTGGCCGTGCACTACATCTATGGAAAGGATTAGTTTGCCTTGTTTCCTCCTTAATTTCATCCGGTGTTCGTGCCAGTTACGTACGCATCCTCATCAGTTTCCATCTTGTATTCGTTACATGCAAACCGACGTACGTGCTATATGCCTATATATACGCACAGAGGGTAGACCCTCTTTTCCATCTAGCAACGAGAGGAGAAATCCCGATCGAAATCTTCTACTTGCGCTCGTGTTCGTGGTCGACTTGTTCTTGATTACTCCATTTGCCAGGCTTCCATGGAGGACACGACCGTGTGCGCCATCTGCCTCGGTGACATGGGCGCCGGCCAGGCCACCCTCACGGCCGAGTGCTCCCACACGTTCCACCTCAGCTGCATCTCTGAGAGCGTCGCGTACGGCAACCACGACTGCCCGCTCTGCAAAGCGCGGTGGAGCGTCTTGCCGGCCGTGAATCCGCTCTGCGTTCCGGACCCGGTCTCACAGCCGCCGCCGCCGCCATCACCCCTCGTTCGTCGTTACGTGCCGCCGTTTCACCGGAGATTTGGAGAACAGGTCACCGCGGAGGCTCGGGTTTACTACGACGACGAACAGGTGGAGAACGTCCAAGCGCAAGCCGCGGCAACGAACGAAGCGGTGGTCCTCAAGACGCACTGCGAGTACCCGGCCCTCGCGAGGG
This sequence comes from Ampelocalamus luodianensis, assembly GCA_036346255.1. Taxonomy (NCBI): domain Eukaryota; kingdom Viridiplantae; phylum Streptophyta; class Magnoliopsida; order Poales; family Poaceae; genus Ampelocalamus; species Ampelocalamus luodianensis. The sequence continues at coordinate 9,663,672 of CM070636.1, forward strand.
ACGCGTGCCGCGACAACTTCGCGGTTCTGGTACACGCCAAGGCACCCGGGGTCGGGGCCGGGGCCGACGAGGCTCCGCGCGCGCCGCTCGACCTCGTGACGGTGCTCGATGTCAGCGGCAGCATGTCTGGTAGCAAGCTGGGGCTGTTGAAGCAGGCCATGGGGTTCGTCATCGACAACCTCGGCCCTGCCGATCGCCTCTCCGTGGTGTCCTTCTCCGACAATGCGAGCCGTGTGGTTCGTCTCATGCGCATGTCGGACGATGGCAAGGCCTCGGCGAAGCGCGCTGTAGGGTCACTCGTTGCAGACGGTTGCACAAACATCGGAGAGGGCCTCCGTGTGGCCGCCCAGGTGCTCGGCGACCGCCGGTACAAGAACGCCGTCGCCAGTATCATCCTTCTCTCCGACGGGCAGGACACGTACGTATCGCCTCGATACGGTAACAGTGCAAACTACATCGACCTTGTGCCACGTTCGTTCAGGCACACTGGCGCCGGCAACCGGCCTACGCCGATTCACACGTTTGGTTTCGGGAGAGACCACGACGCGACAGCGATGCACACCATAGCGGAGGCGACAGGCGGCACATTTTCCTTCATCGAGAACCAGGCGGTCATCCAGGACTCATTCGCGCAGTGCATCGGCGGCCTTCTCTCGGTCGCCGTGCAGGAGGCGCGCATTGCAGTGACCTGCTTGCACCCGGGCGTGCGCCTCCAGGAGGTCAAGTCTGGCTGCTACGAGAACCGCGTCGACGCGGACTACCGTGCCGCCTCGGTCGACGTCGGCGAGCTCTACGCTGACGAGGATAGGCGTTTCTTGCTGTTCGTGGACGTGCCAAGAGCCGAAGCTACAGACGACGTCACCCACCTGCTCAAAGTGAGCTGCACTTACCGAGACACCATGACAGGGCAGGTGACCGACGTTGTCGGCGACGATGCCGTGGTGCAGAGGCCGGTTGAGGTGACTGGCATGGAGCCGTCCATGGAGGTCGAGCGGGAGCGCGTCCGCTCGGAGGCAACTGAAGACATCGCGGCCGCACAGGCAGCAGCTGAGCGTGGCGCGCATGCCGAGGCCGTGCAGATACTAGAAGGCCGTCTGGTGGCTGTGGAGCGGTCGAGGCCGGGATTGGCCGGCGACCTTGAGTGCGAACAGCTGGAGCATGATCTGCTTGATTTTAGCACTTGCGTGGCGGACCAGCGGCAGTACGAGCAGACGGGTCGCGCTCACTTGTTGGCCGGCATGAGATCGCATGCGCAGCAGCGCGCCTCGTATGGTGCGGCGATGCCGCCGCCCGGTGCACCGCCTGTGTCCTATGGAGCAATGCCGTATGGTGCACCGATTGGGTGTCCGAAGCCGTCGGTGTCGTACCGGACTCCGGCGATGCGGAACATGCTGAAAAAGTCGCGTAGGTCACGCGACCAGCAGCAGCAGACGTCGCAGCCGCCAAAGAGGATGCGTGATAAGTGATAACCACCGGTGAACGGACGGGCTGGTAAAATTGTTTTTTTTTGGGGGTGAGGAAATAAGGTTGATTTAGGGCTTTTTTCTGGGTGATAACTATATATTCAGATGTAGCTCGTTTGGTTGATTTATATGAACTATGCATGGAGAGACTTGAAAAATCCAAATTTGCTACCGCTGTTTTAATTAGGCTAGTACCTTTTGTTTTGCTTTATTAAGTCTCGTATTACCAGTTTAATGCCCGTGTGTTGTTAGGACAAAAAAAATATATCATATTACACATCAAGTCCAGTCACACTCGTGGTGCTGCTAAGTATGCTTTACTCCCTAGGCTCTGCCCTAGCCAACATTCTGCTACTCCTAGCCGAGTCTCAAGTCCCCAGCTAGCTTTTTAGCTGGTCATTGCCCTTCATAAGCTTCACCTAGCTAATCATCTACATGGAAGAACTGAAAAGAAAATTTTTCCATTACATAAGAATGAGCAGCACATGCTTTTCTCTAACTTGACAGTTGGAGAATGACATGGCTTGAATCTTGGTACGTTCCAATCAGCCCTTGTTCATAGATCACACCGAGCGTGTTGGAGCTTTGCACAAACAGAATGCATGGACATAGCGTATGGGTGTTGGGAGTTTATTTGTAGTATTTTTCAACTAAAGTTGGTTGGAGTTTGCTATGCGGAATTCAAAAAAGAGTTTGCGGCGGCGTTTACAGCCTTACAGGACGTGGGTGCAATTTTTTTTTGGCTTATTTAGGATGTTTTTGAAACGAAATAGCAAAAATAGCTCTCCTTACGAATGAAATGGGAAAAACGGCACTCCTGCTGCATCAAAACGCCGTGAGAGGGGCCTGCCGCTCACCCACCGGGTCAGCAGTACTGTCATATCTTGACGCTTTATGCGGTAAAGATGCTATTTTTGCTATTTCAATTTTTTAGTCTATTTTTTGTTATTTCGCTTCAGAAGTCTAAATGAACCAAAAAACTCCGCAAGCACTACTACAAAAATGATTTGTAGCAACACCACCTATTTCACAAGAGGGCGGCTCACTTACCAAGCGCCCTACATGGGTGAGCTCGCCCAACTATACCAACCGCCTCTACAAATGGTTCAACAGAGGCGGTGGTATCACCAACCGCCCTACAAATGGTTATATTTGTAGGGCGGTTGGAAATACTACCCCCTCATCGCTTGATTTGTAGAGGCGGCCGATCCCAGCCGCCTCATCGTTCATTTGTAGGGCGGCCGGATAACCACCGCCTACAAATCGACCAAGATATAGTGCCAGACCCCTTCTTCCTCCTCGAGTGCACAAAGGCAACCCGAGAGAGGAAGGAAGGAGGCTTTGGGCACCTCCCAAAATTGCTATTTTGAGGGGAAAGGTTTTGAGTTAAATTCCTTTGGTGGAGAGGTTGTTGGAGGTAAGAAAATGGTTTTCCATACATCTTTTGAAGTTTTAATGGTGGGTTATTGCTTAATTAGAGTTTTGATTTTCTCTCTTCTATGGTGTTTGAGTAATTTATGGAGCAAATGAGGTTAAAATTTTGAATATGCTAGGCTAAATTAGTTATGGGAATAATGTCATACCCTTATTTAGTCATTCTTCCTTGATTTTAGTAGACTATTAATTAGTTTTATAGATGTTTGAGCTACATCTAGATCTAGATACCTAGAACTAGGGTTTGTTTTTTTTTACTAATTACATTGTTATTAATTTAGTGGAATATATTTACAATTGCTATTTACATTGCACCATACATTTAGAATTATTAATCGAATTTAGAATATCCTTCCATAAAATTTCTATGTATATTTTTTGAAGTAATAATTAATTTGTGAAGTATTAATTAGTCCTATTAATTCTTATCTTTGTTTTCTATATTGAAATAAAGATGGACGACAGGAACTCTTGGATGTATGGTAAACAAAGGTGGGAGCCAAGTTTCCGTGATGAAGTGGATAAATTTCTTCAAGCCGCAGAGAGCCATGCAATGTCGAGCAATAATAGTGGTGAAATTCTTTGTCCGTAGCGATTGAAGAACTATCTCGCATGGAAAGATGTGACTATCATTAGATCACACTTGATTATGCGAGGATTTGTTAAAGACTACACAATTTGGAATCATCATGGTGAAGCGGTTATTAACAACGTTGATCCAGAAGAAGACGACGACGATTACCTAGATTGCATGGACCAATATGTAGTTGAATATGATGCGAAATAGACCGTGAAGAAGAAGGTAGTGGTGGTCATAACGACGGCCGTGGCAATGATGGCGGAGGACGTGTCGGGATGAAGATGACGGTGATTATTTGGAGGAAATGCTTCGGACATTGGACCGTAGATTTTACTAAAGAGCCCGAAAGGTCTAGAAAATTTGAAAAGGGTTAAAAAGCCTCGAAGGAGACTTTGTATGGTGTTGAAAAGGGTTGTCCGACACACCGACGATGCTACGCTTTGTGCTTGAGCTACTCATCCCGAAGGCTAAGCACGGCCGGTCGATCAGAGTTTCAATGATCTGCTACGCCTCTCTGCCTTGGTTGTCGCCACACCAAACTCGCCTCCCGCCAACACATACGGCGAAGAAGATTATAAGTCCATTGACAATGGGGTTGAAAAATCCATGCATGTCCGAACCATTGTATCCTTTACCGTGGCGATACGCTCAAGTCACTAGATAAATTCCCCGGTGTGGCACTAGTCGTTACAAGAACAATGACCTTTACAACGGGAAGAAGCCTCCACAGGAAGAAGAGGAAGAAAGGTGGGAAAAGGTGGTACAAGATTCTCAACCCAAAGAGAACACTCCATTAGGCATCGATGCAAAGCGAGAAGAATCCTCGCTTGGTAATGTGGTACCTACCGACCGTCGATCGCTTGAGGCGTATGTTCCTAAACCCTAAGGAAGCTTCACTCATGACATGGTGGGATGATGAACGCAAGGTGGGTGATGGTAAAATTGGACACCGACCGATGCTACCCAGTGGCAACGCTTTGATGCGAAATACCAAGAATTTAGCAAAGACCCAAGGAATGTACGGTTTGGCCTTAGCACGATGGAATGAATCCCTTCAATGAGAGAACTAATGAGCATAGTACATGACCAAGGATCTTAACCATGTACAACATCCCAATGTGGTTGTGTCGAAAAGAAAATATCTTCTCCTCACTATTCTCATTCAAGGTCCCAAACAACCGTGCATTGATATAGATGTGTTCCTCGAGCCTTTGATGCAAGAAATGGAGAGGCTATGGCGGTATGGAGAGCCGATGTACGACGCCGTAAAGGAGGACTTCATATGTAGAGCCATTATCTTTGTCACTACCAATGATTACCTCATACTGCTTGCTTTGTCCGGACAGATCAAAGGGAAGACGGATGCTTAGTATGCTTGGATGGTACTACATGGGTGTTCCCGGATGCATTCAAGAAGACAGCTTTACCTAAGGTACCGACGATTCTTAAAGACAACTCACGATACCGCAGCAAGTTGTTCTTCAAATTTTATGACAACAAACCGAGACCGAATCCTCTCAGAGAGACGTCAAAACGGGCAACATGTGTTCGAAATGGTGAAACACATACATGTCGATTTTGGAAAGAAGAATGCGGATGTTGTACCTATAACCATGTACTCATCTATTGGCTATGGCCCTTGTGAGGTAGTGGGACCCATTTCATGATGACTAATAGCTGGTTAGATCATAACGCCTCTTATGCTCTCAAACCGAGTTTCTTTTTAATGATCATGTCAATTCTCATTGGAGTGCATATGTTCTACTTGTACTACTCTCATCTCTCTTCCTACTACTACTCTGCTGCTCTATTAGAGGATCGAATAGTATTGTTTATCTGTATTTGTTGCATCTATTAGAACAAAGCACAAAATGACGGGGACAACAGACGACACAACCCGAGGCCCCGAACAAGTGCCAATCTTTGAAGACGAACAACCGAGTTGCTTACGAGGAGCAATCTTCAACCAGAGCTAGACGATGATCTACAAATGTTATTAGATGGGGACCATGAGGAGGCTAATGATGAAGACGCCCGAGGATGAAGAAGAGGGATATGTAAGTCCGGAGGATCCTTTCCCACCTGGTAATGCATGAGGCCAACCGAAGAGGAGTTGGGCAGGATTTTGATCCGAACGAGGAGGTAGGGATAAAGCCTTATTTCATACATTATGCTTGTATATAAGATCGTGTTATCATTACTAACACTTCGACCTAATAGGCCCCTTCTCGAACTCTCGACGACGCCGCGACATCTCGCTGCACAAGAAGTAGCAGAGGAAGCCGGAGCAGAGGCAAGAGCCACAGAGCCACAGAGGCAAGAAGTAGCAGAGACACCGATGGCGCCTGCTCCACAACCCGGCCACAAACTCTGGCAAACAGCAAAGAGGGGACGAGGGAAAAGAAGTGCTAACATATATCCAAAGGACACAGATATGTGATAAGAGAGGTCGGGAGGCTAGGGAGCCACTTGAGCCAAAACATCTCGAGCTAAGTGGCGAACGCATTGGGGCGCTGGTAAGAGATGAGTTGAACCCGCAATCCCAACTTGGAAAGAAGTACCACTGATACAAAGAAAGTCTTATGGGATAAGTCGATGACCAATTTTAGATTCCGCGGAACCGAGGAAATGGTACGCCGTCACGCTATGAAGCGATTGAGAGTCATGGAGAGGTTGGAAGTCGTCCCTCAACGTCAAATATGTCCAAAGGGATTAACTCCTTCAAGGAGTTTGGCAACATAACTCTGGACAATGGGAGCGGTTTGTGGCTCGAAAGACTTCAGCGGAAGCATTGGCCTCGCGTGCCGTAACAATCGAAGGGGCGAAGAAGAACGTGCACCACCATCATCTAGGACCGGTGGGTACTATGGAAAGGAAGAGCAATTTAGGAAGATAGAGGAAGATGCCGATCACCGGGACATACAACTTGTGGGGTTTCAAAGCGCACAAGGAACTGGATCCTTTCGAGGAATAAAGAAGCATCCAAGGCGCTTAAGTTTAGTAAGCCGGAGACCGAAGAGACAGTATCAAAGATACTGAACTATGCTGAACAGCGGCAGAAGGGCTTATTTAAGCCTTCCAGAGAGAGGGATGAGCTTAGCCTTGCCTTGGGAAACCCCGAGCACACAGGCCGTGTCAGGGGGCTAGGGAAAAGAGTGATATGGAAGGAGGGATTTGAAGAGGATAGGCACATGTACAAGAAACATGATAGAGACCGAGAGGCTAACCTTGAGGTCCAAGTAAAGGCTCTAGTTGCGGCGTTGCAGAGCAAGGATCACAACGAGGCGCGAATCGTAATGCCACCACCGGACAACTGGAAGTTCGCAGCAGCCAAGGTTCCATCGCAGCCACAACCGCCGCCGATCGCATACGGAACCTACTCCTTGCACTTTGGTTGTTCTCATGGGCGAGCAATCAAATATGATTGAGGTGGCAACGGTGAGGCACATCCTCCAGAGGCACTTATCACACTAATCGGATCCCGCCGACTACACTAGGGTCGAGATTCGCACCGTGAAGTCCGATTCACCAATGGAGGATAGACTTTCCAACTCCCGAGGACTCCAAATACTGAGAAGTAGTGAACTAGTTCGTCCTCTAGCACAAGCGAGACATCATATTGACTACGATTACATCGCTCGTGCGGACACCGCTACGCTTGGAGGAGTTGAGGAGGGGAGATACGACACCACATCATGACCAACAATTGCTCGAGATGCGACACCGCCACCTCGCGATGATGTGCCTCATGATATGCCACCGTCTTCACCGCCTCACGGAGGATGTGTAGAGCCGACACATGAACAACAAGAGGCGCGCACAACAAAGATGAAGAGCATGCGAACAAGTTGATGCACCGAAGGTGCCCACGGCGAGCCGTGAATTAAAAAGCATCCAATCAAGATAAGGTCAGCTTATGTGCCGATGACAGATGTCGTGGGGTGGAAAGGTGGTATGGCCATGATATGTTCAAGCCGAGAACCAAGCGCCAAGATCCGAGAAGGCGGTCACCAAAGAAACGGAAACAAGTGCAAGGGCGTGCACCAACCAAAACCAACCAGGGTTACTTGCAAGTACGTAAATGTTGAATGCATCACATGGTCAAAGAATTGCCCGCAAAAATATGAAAGAGGCAAGTGTTTCCTTCCAAATCGGGTGATCCAAGACTACCAATTGGAATGAAAAGGTTTCATGATTGGTACTTGCGTGCTATCCCGACGAAGGTAAATCTCATAGAGGCAAGGTTCCCGCCATGACATTTGGAGGCCCAAAAGGACAAATTGCCTTTGACTTTGATGACATCCATACTATCTTTCGCCTCGAGAAATGGAAACCAATCTCATTCGCGTGTGGTGCCTGTAAGTCCTACTCCTATTGCATTGATATGATTGTAATCTTTAGATTTTGTTATAACTAACTAACCCGCGCTATGATTTGTAGAATGCAAGTGCACATTTCAAGTAAACTTCCTAGCAAAGACCAAGCAGGGTACTTGGACCTCAATTAATAGCCCAGACGAGGTTTAATTTCCCAAAAGTGGGGACTGACCACAAGGAGCTGGCCCGTGGAGAGACCGTTGAGGAGAAAGATAAAATACGGAATGAAAAAATTAGGAAGGAGTGCTATAAGGTTGCGGCGTATATTTCGAGAGCTTTCTCCAGAATGCAAGACAAATCCTATATATTTCTACCCTACAACTTCAAGTAAGTTTAACTATATCCTTCAATCTTTAATGAGCCATATTATTTTGTTCGATGCAAACGAGCTTATCTATTCCTATGATTAAATTCATGCAAGAAGCATTGGATTTGTGTAGTCGACCTCAAGCTAGGCATGGCGTGGGTCATGGATCCACTTGATTATGACGAGTCGCTTTACAAAGATTTCATAAGCATTCTTAAGACGTATACTTATCAACCATCCTCATCGCTTTTGACTTTTCAATACTAACTAACTTGCTTTTGTTAAATTCATTCGAGCAGAGCGTATGTGTACTACGTCAACAAACTCAAAGGGTGCATGATCCGAGAGGAAGGGTGACCTATATGTCAAAACAAGATGGCGGTAAGTGCAACTTACTTTAGTACTTACATTACGCTGCCGCCACAAGCATTGACGTTTTATATGCGAAACTCACAGTGCCACAAGCGTAAGTCCGGAGTTTGCATTGTGGATATTACGTATGCACTTACATGAGTGTCACCGGTGCTTACAGAGACACCCTTTATGGTATGTTATAACTAATTCACTTGTCGTATAACACACGCATATGTTATGAAATACTAAACTTAAAATTGTCTTGTAGTGGAAAGATGAGATAGGAATTTGTAGAAAACCACTCAACGATGATAGCCTCCTGGAGCTCGTCGGGGACATTTGCAACTTCATAATGGATGCTATTATACACGCCGAGGTACATACCATGACGACACGCCTATGCTAGGACGTCGCTCGAGTACGAGTTCCTTCGTGAGTGGGAAGGAATGCATTTAGGACATTGAGAACAATGTGTATGTAATGTTATCGCACTTTATGCTACAAGTGTTTCTAATGATAAATTATAAACATGATGTTGCGCGATGTGAATATAATGTCTCGTTGAACTTGTTAATATCATGTCTTCAATTATATATATATATATATATATATATATATATATATATATATATATTATCATGCATGGTTTGATATATATACCGTGGTTTGAGAATTTGAATTTTTTTTTGGGAAAAGCAGTTGTAGGGGCGTGTGGAAGGCAAGCCGCCTCCACAGAGAAAAATTACAGAGGCGGTCGGTCATCTAAGCCGCCCTTACAAATCTAATTTGTAGAGGCGGTGAATTACAAGCGCCTCTACAAAACAGATTTGTAGGGCGGCTCTAGAAACCAACCGCCTCTACAAATAAGATTTGTAGGCGGTTCAGAATCGCCTACAAATCTCGATTTGTGGCGGCGGTTGGTAGGGCGGCGGCGAGCCGCCTACAGAGGCTCACCACCGCCCCAAAGGCTCTCACAGTAGTAGTGAAGTGCGGAGGACGATCAAGGACGTATGGGGAGAGAGGAGAAAGGGAAAATTTTGTATGGTTATGGGGCCCACATGTCGGCACTTAGTTTTTATGTGAGGCCGAGGGACAGGGGACGGGCGACATACCACAACGGCCTGCCCTCTTTTAAGTAGGAGAGATTCATTCGAGAAAGTATATTTCAAAACAATTTGCTATGTACAATAGCTGCGTCCTAGCTTTGTTTATTGGGATTTGCTAACCTGGGTGTTTCTGAAAATTCTTACCACGTGGTTTCGCTCATAGATTCGTGCCAATGGTCAATGGCAATGAGGCCAACTAGGTATTTTCATTCATCGGTTTTCAGATGGTGCAAGATGGACGACACACTAACACACATCACGTTCACACCACCCATGTACACACATATGTGCGTGTTCCTACACACACTTAGAAGTTATCGGAGGCACCCAAGGCTTGACAGAGTGCGAGCACGCGTTTTTTCCCACTTAATGCGCATGCATGTGTGCTTCTAAAATAAGCGGACTTCAACGCCAAGTCTAGGACTTGAACACTAGTGGGCTACGTGCACACCTGCATGCTTTGCTATCTAGCTACAGGCCAACTTCCTTTTCATTTATCGATCCACTTACCATAGGTACCGCGACTGTAGCTTTTCCGATTGGTGGTGATTATTTGTTGGTTGTAGGTTCAGAGAGGGTAGTGGATGGTGGAGGAGGGCGGTGATGAGCTCAGTGAGAGACAATTGAGTTAGGTGTTGTGAGCTAGAGGTAGGGATAGTGGTGAGAGGCCATTGGTGATGTGTGTCTAGTGCACAATGTTGGAGACCTTAGTGTTGAGGAACCGTCACTGGCGAGTCCAGTCCGATCGATCACCTCGTAGATAAGTATAGAATCGTACATAACAATACGAGAATAAATAGTAGATTGAACACAGAGATATGTGAACTTTTTGTTTCTCTTTATTTCTCTTATCATGATCAGCCTTTTACAATGACTAGCACTTCTATTTATAGACTACAGACCCTGCTAGGGTTTAGGATGGAACATCCACCCATGGGCTACTGGATCAAACCTATAGTTTCCCAACACTTAGAAGCGGTGCGAGGGTGGGCGAGGAGGCATGGCGCAACAAGACAATGAGGTTGCATATTGGTGGGTGGCTGTGATGGTTCTAATTTAGGGTTAGTGTAATGGGTGGTGGATGATTTTGTTGTATGTTATTCGCTACCGTGTTTATCTTTGAGATAAACTATCTAGCATATTTGTATCTTCTAAAAAATATTCTCCATTAGTTTTCATTCGTTGCCTCAGTCTCCAAAATCTACTATTTGATTACATTATCATGTCAAGGATCAACAGTAATCAACCGCAACATCGCAAATTATCTCAAAATTTGGTTACCCCGATGTACAATCCCTTGCAACTTCCTATGAAAATACATGCTTCAATTCCTAATCAAAGAAAGATCCCCAAACAAGTGCCCTTTTCACCTTTTTTACAGCTCTGAAAAAGACAACCCTACGTTAACTCCTAAAAGAAACAAAAAGGGCTCAAAATCCAAGATAAAGAATTCAACACCAAAAAACATTCCTACTTTTCAGAGTGGCAAATTGGGAAGAAGTCAAAACACCCACAGATTCGTCCTCTCCTCATTTCCCTCCTCCCTTGTATTTCGCCCCTGCTTTCGCTCTCTCACACCACTTCGCCGCAAAAACCAAAACCCAAACCGAGGATCTCGCCGGGACGACGATCAGACCGATTCAACCCCAAAACCTACACCTCCGATCCGCTCCGCGGCCGAGTAGCACCGAGAATTTGCAGAAAAGGAGGCGCCTTTGAGGTGTTTTGCGGTCTGTGATCTGTTCTTGGCGAATGGCGGCGGCGTGGGAGCGTGCCAAGCGCGCGCTGGCCACCAGGTTCTGCATGCGCGTACCGGCTCGACACGTGGCCATCGAGGACGCGCCTCGGGCGCCGCAGACGGCGGCTCCGGTGGCGGAGGCTGCGGCGGCTGATGAGGAGAGGGAGAAGTCGCCGGTTGCTCCGTCCCCCGCGCCGGTGTCCTCGCGGCGGTTGTCGAGATCCGGTAGCCGGAGTTCCACGGTGAGATCGTTTTCCCTTTTCACCTTTCGTTTCTAGCATTTGGTGTATCAAATTAATCTTTTTGACGATTTTGATAGGGTTTCCTTGTTCTTATTGTGGATATGGGTTACGTTGCGCGGGGGATCAGAGTTGTGTAGGAGGTTGAGAGAAATTCTCTGAAGCAACGCATTATTTCTTCAAGCTACCGCGAAAGAAATCTACTTTTTTTTAATCGTGAAGAGTTGTGTTCAAATGTGAGAAATCTCAGCCTCTCAGGATATACATCTGAAGGCTGATCGTTTATCGAGTGATCGTTGAGCAAGGTTGATCATCCACTTAGATAACTCGGGCACTCAGCCGTATCATTTTGTAGGATTTAGATGATGTAAAGGTCGGCTTTTATCAGGGTTGAGTCATTTTTTTATCCCACACAAAAGGGGAATTTTTAGGCCCATCTGGAATTTGTAATCTTTATAATTCCATTAGTTTTTCATCATGTAGACTACCTTTTTTGTGCTGTACGCTTTTAGTGACAAAAATTGAAGCGCTACATTCTTATTTAGATTTGCTAACTTTGCCATGTTACAGAAATCAATAGTTTTTTCATGCTTGTTCTTTCTTTTGTTCAAACACCTAAAGTTCCACTTCATCAGAAATATAATTTCTTCAAAAGTATTTGATTTGTTGATCTTATTGGAGGTAAAAACCATATCATGTTAGTGACGTGAAATTGTGTCAAAACTCAAAACCCACGAAAAAGAAACGCTATTTATACTTAAGATTACACAATACAGTTCTGATTTGATTGGTATCTTGCCTCATCTGTTACTAAAAATGATGGACTTTTGTAGTTTTCACTGCCTGGGAACACCCCTTGCTTGCATCACAATATTTTTCCCTTGTACGCTTCTTCCATGATTGAATTCATAGCATGGACTTTTCCTCTGTTTTTTGGTCCTTGAATTGATTCTTGCATTTGAATTTCTTGTATATGGTTGGGTTTATATTTTGTTTTTCATTGGCATGTATCATGCATGCAACGTGTTGTGGATTAGTAAGCAAAAGCGAGTAAACAGCCAACCATTTAAGCGACAATTTCTTTGTTATTCATGGAGTCAGCCGGTGATTAGATAAATAAGAAATTTGGATTGCTTGTTCTCTTGCATTCTTATGTGTGCAATTCCTAAAAAAGACATGACCTTTCTTGCTCTCCAACTTTTTCCTTATCTTATGAAGCCTACTGTTTTCTTTCCCTTTCCAGCCCAAGTTTTTCTTTGACCAGTTTGGTGATGCCATGTAGGAGATAAGGTTTACAGGAACTTCTTTTAGGAAAATTTGCTCTTGACATCATTCTGCTGAGCAAACCACTCAAACAAACTGTATAAAAAAATATCCCCAACTAGTACGTTATGAGGTATATTATATGTGTTGTACTATTCTTCAATGTTTTCTTAGTAAAATTGGAATAATTGAGAAGATTTACCTTAGCAATCAAACCCAACTTGGCAATTACATCAATCCACTTCATGATTTACCCTAGTTAACTTGGATTTGCCAAGCCCTTTGATTTGTTAGAAGGAGAGACCTTTGCTAAGCTTCTCTTTCGGATCACTAAATGAAACCCAACGATCCTTTTCAGTTTTCAGTAATTGGCTAGGACCTCGCTGCTGTAGATTGTATGTATTTAACAATATAGATGCTTCTTGAAAGCCTATAAATAGTTAAGAACAGTGAAGAACCTCTCAAACATAGCATGGTTGCAACTTGCAAGCTTGGCCCTTTGAGGTACAATTCAGAGTATATGATGCACTCGCCTTTTTCCCATGTGCTGCATACTTTTCCGAAAAGGGTAGAGCTGAATAGTGAAAGGATAGGCACATAGATAGCTGTAGCTGACGTGTTCACTTTTCCATCTGTTTTATTTGTCGATGGCTGCATCTAATTCGAATTCGTGTCAGCAATTGGATAATATATTAATATCAGCATCGGACTAAATGAGTTTGACTTAACTATTTGCTCCATGCTTAGTACTAGCTTTACAAGTTGACTTGATGGATTGCATGACTTGCACAGGATATCCCCCTCTTATGCTGATGCTGATGTACTTCGTATAGAAAAATAGCTTTCGACACTGTTATTACTAGTATTTCAGGCATTGCTAATATATTTTGGTTCTTGTCGGTTGGCATCATGTTGTTGCATGCCAGCAAGCATACTATGTAATATCGAAAATAAATCATTCTAGGGAACAAGCTTTACATGTTAGTATGAATCAATGCTTATTTTTCTCATTCATAGTTTCATTGTCACCAACTCTGCTTATCATTGTCACCAGGCAATGCAGATAATTTCACCCTTTTTTAATGGGAAAGATATTTTCATTTTCTGTGTCATGTTTAAACTAGCATTTTGATTACTGTTCTCTCAACCTGTTGTGCTTTCCGCTTGTCGCAAGCTTTCTTTAATTTATTTTAAGTGTTCAAATGTTGTGGACCATTCAATCCATTTTCAATAATGTATTTTTGTACAAGCTGGGAACAGCATATGTGAACTGTTAAATCACATTGGTACTAGTAGCAGACTAGCAGGCATCACTAACTTTGCTTTGTTGATTTTCTTGATTTCAGAAGATATGCGCCATTTGCCTTGGTGGCATGAGGCCAGGGCATGGCCAGGCCTTGTTCACCGCTGAATGCTCCCACAAATTTCATTTCCACTGCATCACTTCAAATGTACAGCATGGCAATCATGTCTGCCCAATATGCCGTGCTGTATGGAAAGAACTACCCTTTCAGGGCCTGCTGCCTTCAGATGCTACTTATGGAACAGCTAGAATAAACCCACTGGATTGGCCCCAGGATGATGGACAACAACACATGGCTGTTATCCGCACGTTGCCTCGCGCAGATAGCGCGAACCGGCAGGGGCAACTTCCCGTCTTCCGTACTCCGGAGTCAGGCATTTTCAATGATGATGAACAGATAAATCTTCAGTCTGAAACTGTGAATGGAAGTCGAGATGAGGATGCAACGGCTGCTTCGGTTGAAATCATGACATACACTGAATTCCCGGCCATTCAACAGTCTGTGACCCAGGAGATGTTTGCCATCTTGATCCATCTGAAGGCTCCGCATTCCCCGGCATCGGTGAGTTCTCGCGCGCCTCTCGATCTCGTCACCGTGCTCGATGTGAGCGGGAGCATGAGGGGGACCAAACTTGCACTTCTGAAGCGTGCCATGAACTTCGTGATCCAGACCCTTGGCCCCAACGACCGGCTCTCTGTCATTGCCTTCTCATCTTCAGCTTGGAGGCTCTTTCCCCTTCGGAAGATGACCGTATTTGGGAGGCAGCAGTCGTTGCAAGCCGTCAATTCCCTCGCTGCCGATGGCGGCACGAACATCGCAGATGGGCTGAGGAAAGCTGCCAGAGTAATGGAGGATCGCCAGGCAAGGAACCCTGTATGCAGCATCATCCTTCTTTCCGACGGTCAAGACACCTACACCGTCACAGAGCCGCATGGCGCCCAGCCTGACTACGGCGCGCTTGTTCCGCGTTCCATCCTTCCTGGCTCAGGCCATCATGTGCAGATTCACGCCTTCGGCTTCGGCGCAGACCATGACTCTCCGGCGATGCACTCCATTGCCGAGATGTCGAGTGGCACGTTCTCCTTCATCGATGCGGTTGGCTCGATCCAAGACGCGTTTGCTCAGTGCATCGGTGGCCTCCTCAGCGTGGTGGCGCAGGAGATGCGGCTGAGCATCGAGTGCGCAGACCAAGGCGTGCTGCTCACCTCCATCAAGTCAGGCGGCTACGCGAGCCGAGTGGCCGGCGATAGGCGGGGCGGGTTCGTCGACGTCGGCGACCTTTACGCCGACGAGGAGAGGGACTTTGTGGTCACCGTGCACGTCCCGGCCGCGCCCGGAGACTCCGCTCTGATCGTGCCGAGATGCACCTACCGGGCCGCAGCCACCATGGAGACTGCCCGGATAGAAGGTGACGTTGTGATCATTCCTCGCCCGGCGCATCCCGTGAGCTCCGCAATGTCTCCGGAGGTCGAGCGCGAGTGGCACCGCGTCCACGCCATGGAGGGCATGGCGGCGGCGCGGGCCGCCGCCGAGCAGGGAGACTTCGAGCGGGCTGTCTCGATCCTCGAGGAGCGCCGGCGGGTGCTCGAGTCGCGGCCGGCCCTGTCCGCGGACGCGCAGTCCCTGGCGCTGGTCGCCGAGCTGAGGGAGATGCAGGACAGGGTGGAGACCCGGCAGCGCTACGACGAGTCCGGCCGGGCGTACATCCTCGCCGGGCTGAGCTCCCACTCGTCGCAGCGCGCCACGGCTCGCGGCGACTCGACGGAGCTCAGCAGCCACATCCACACCTACCAGACACCCTTCATGGTGGACATGCTGCACCGGTCGCAGACGCTCCTGCCCGAGGTCGTCGAGGCGCTGAATCGCTCGCCGACGATCGCGTCGTCGCGCAGCCCCGCCTCGCCGCGCCTGCCGGTCCGGTCCGTCAGGCCGACCAAGTCCTTCCCCGGGCGCCCTTCGTGATGCTGCTCCATGGCATTGCCTCGCGCAGTACCAAATAACTTGTGAAGTAGCTAGGTGGAAGGAAATTATCGACATTATTTGTTCGTTCATCGTTTTTTTTTTTTACCAAATTGTCTCGGTTTTGTGTCACACATAAGTTTCTTCCCCCTTGGGTAGAGATGGTGTAACTGTGTAAACTTGGTGAATTGGTGATGGTTTCTTGAGGGAGTTTTTCTTAGGATTGTGCTCTGCATTTTGTAGTATCCTTGGTTATGTTATTTTTTTAGAGTACTGGTTATGTCATCGGTCTTGTGAATAATTAAACCTTCCTGGCAGTGCGAGGAACATTTTTTTTATTATCTAAATCTTTTCAAATTTATTTTTATTAATAGCCTCTCGCTAACTTTTTTTTCTTCAAATCTGTTATTTTTTTAGGAAAAAAAACGGTAGGAGATACTCCTGCTGCGTTAATATATTAAGAATAAAGCGGATATTTACGAGGGAAGAAAGAACCAAAAGTTACAGTGTGTCTACAAAGAATCTAGCCATTGTAAGATTATCGATTTCAAGCTTTAATTTACTCTATGCATATGTAGAGCTACTTCTTGAAAAAAAAGCCTCTTCCAATATGCAATTGACGGATTCTTTTGATCGATTTTTTTCCCCATTCTGTTGTTTCCTAATGCCACGATGCAATAGTAAAAAATTCAATGAAATAGTCATTTCCAAAGCTCTGTCTATTCTGTAGGATCAGATCCATAAGGTCATGTGAATTTGACCATTGAATATTTGAATCACTAACTGCTGCCAACGAGATTTGCTAAAAGGGCATGCGAAGAACAGATGCAAAATGGTTTCGTCAGCGCCAGATTGACACAAAACACATTGGATATCAGGACCTGAGTAGAAATGGTGCCTTCTCAACATGCTGTTAGTGTTTAACCGATCTCTCATGAGTAGCCAAGCAAACACCTTAAGTTTGGATACACATTTACTTTTCCAGATCCACTTAAGAGAATTGGAGCTTGCATATTCTTCTGAATGAATTTATAGTATCGACTCGATGAATAATTTGTTTGCCCCAAACTATATGTCCAACTATCCAGATCAGTATCTTGAAGGTAGACATTGTTGATCATCTGTTGTAGTTCCACATATTCATTATGTGCTTCAGTTGATAAGGGAAGATAGTAATTTGTATGTGGGTCTGTGTCTTGCATATACCTCTTCACTGCGATATCCTGGTCCTTGACAAAAGAGAGAAGTCTTGGGAATTTGAGGCTTATACATTTCCATTCCGTAAGTCTTTCCATAATAGTACCGTATCCCCTGCATTCGGATTGCATGTTGCTACCGCTGTAATCTGTGACAAAATCTATCACATCTTCAGTGGCGTACGCAGCACAAAAATAGAGGGGGTGCTCAAGCTAATATGATAAAATCGTATCAAGCATACATAATACATTTGAATGTCTGATGTAATTCAAATTCATACATAAATAAACAAGAGACAAAGCAAAAATGTAAAATAAACTTAAGGTAGTACATGACTAATGAATATAACAATCCGAATGCCTATAAAAACGTGCAAGTAGCAATTTGTGGAACAAAAGTAGCTAAATTAGTGAGATAATCTTAAAATTATGACTAATTACAAACATTGAAATGAATGGAAGTATAGAACATTGGTTCAAGGAGTAATACTTGTATTTGGATTGTTGGAGAAATAACTATGCAAAATTTGTTTGTCTATCTTTTATAAATCTACAATAAATTGTATGTAATCTATGAGTACTAAGTACATGTAACTAGACTAGACAAATGTAACTAGACTAGACAAGTAATGAAACATCATTTCAACATTCCAATTTAAATCAGTGAGCTATCCTATTTTATTCGTTCTCTCCCCGTCCGTGACAATTTAACAGGTGTAAGTGATAAGATTCATTTTCTTTCCCTGTTGTTCTTGTGCATTGTCTACTAGTCTACTAGACATACCTGTTATTGCGCTACATATTTACCATTTATGCATCAATTGACAGAACTGGTTTTGAAGGAATAACAACACCACTGACCACCGTAAGTATCATTATGTCAACTTTACCTAATTAGTAATAGTATTTAGTAATTACCTTATTACCTCTGCTAGTTTGTTGTCTGCTCCGACTGCTCCTTGTGACTTTCACTCCAATCCTCAACTCCTCATTTCCTCAAAGGCCAAAGCTCCTGGCTCCTCAAAGCCCAAATGCCAAAGTTTTAAAGCTCCTCAATCCTCAGAGGCAGCGCCCACGCCGACGGCCGACTTCCTCATGCGCCGGCGCGCGCTGCGCCGTTGGTGGCGGTGGCAGCTCGACGCCTCGGCCTCAACCCGCGGCTCGCGCTCGCCTCGCTGCTCGTCCCTCGCGCTCGCCGGTCAGCCCGCTCGCCCTCTGCTGCTTCGCCGGTCACCCAGTGCCCTAGCTCATTGCCTCGCCGCCGGCCCTAGGTGAGTTGTGTAGTTGTGTGGCCGAATGCCGAATGGGGATTTGATTAGGATTTTGGGGAGTGGGGAATTAGAGATTTGGGGAGTGCAAAAATGGGCCTATTAGCTCTCTTTGTCTCTTGTTTGTGGAAAAACATGGCCCAAACGTGAAACGCCCAAATTTCTTCAAAGCTTCAGTGAGTTCCTTCTTTTCTTTCCTTCTTCATGCTCATGGTCTGGTGCTCTTGCTCCTTCCTTCGTTCTTGGCTTCTTGCTCCATCACCGGTGCTTTGTCATGGATGGGTCCAGTGGAGGAGGTGGTAGCGATGAGGGGTTCCACGGCACGGCGGCAAGAGCCGGTGCGCACGCCCCTGCGCGCACCGGCCTTGCGTCCGCCACTGCACATCTTTCCACCAAAAGGAATCACTGGCTTGGGATGCATGTGGAGGTTGATTTATATAATAAAGATTCCAAATGAGCTTGTATAACTTATGAAGATATCTAAGGAGTAAAGCTTTATTTTGAGTTTGCAAATTAAGCACCCCAATCCCTCCTTTCAAAATGTGATGAGATTTGGAAATAAGTTAGCGAGAGGTTAGCCACACTACCATCCGTAGTGTGGCAAATAACACTATTACGCCACGAGGTAAGTCCAGCACTGAGCCAAAAAATAGCATGTTTTGTCGTGCCTTTTGGTGGTGACGTGACAAAATAACATTGACCACGCTAAGATTGATTATGTGGCATTATGTATTTGGTTACGTCATGGGTTGTAGCTTGGCCGACATGATCAGATTTGAAAATAGTGTTGGCGAGAGGTTATTAATAAAATATTTTTAAAAAGATTATTTAATTTAAAAAATTCCGAGCTACTCTAACTAGAATGTCAACTACTCCCTCTAATAAGAAAGAACTGCATATCGTTACGAAGTCAAATATATACGATCTTGACCGACGGAAATTACTATAGTATTTTCCTAAGAAAATTATAAAAAGTATTATATCATAAAAAATTTCCTTAGACAAATTTACTCATATCTAAGTTCAATCTCGATATTCATAACGAACTACACCTTTTACTGAAGCCGTAATAGTTGTCTATTGCCATTATGTGATGTCACTTTTTCGCTGCCACAGCAGTAGAGACATATAGGATGTTGTTAGTGAAGCCTCACCAATAATATCACCAGTTCATCACTTGTATAGGATGTGAATCACACGACCTCTCTTGTGACATCCAAAGAGAACCGAGAGAAAGCGATTGTACTAAGGAAACACATAGAGAGGTAGAGACTAGATATGTTTAAATGGGTCGTGCTGCCGGACCAGCCTGAAGTACGGTATTAATGGTCCAGTCTAGGCACAACACGGCCCAATAGCTAAACAGACTGGGCCAGCACGGACCGACGCACCATACCGTGCTTGGGTCGTGACCTCGGTCCATCGGGCCAACCTGGCACGCACAGTTAGGGGTACAAATAGAGTGGATAATTCCCGATCGACTAACCGACCGACCGAAAGCTCGCGGAGCGAATACAGGATGGATAAATAGGTATCCAACATTATCCATGTTTGACTCCGAGCAAAAAATACGAAATATGATACAAGATGAGCGATATCCGTCCGTATGTGTCTGTATGTCAAGTGGTATGAGGAAAGTCTGTTATGACTTCACTTAGGAACAAGATAATAGATAGGGTTGTTGCATCTAAGTAGGTAGGGGATACTGAGTGTTTTTCCTTCGACATCTTAGCGATTAATCTCCCCGTGTTCGCTCTGATTGTACTCGTACTGTCCAATGTCCTGTGTAAGGGTGCAAAAGCAGTGGATAATTTTCATTCGACCGACCAACCGAAAGCTCGCGGAGCGAAAACAGGATGGAGAAATGGGTATTTCACACTATCCGTGTCTGACTCCGGTTCTGAGAAAAAAAAATACATAATAGAATACAGGATGAACGATATCCATCTGTATGAGCTCTAATTGCACCCCCTACACACAGTACTATGCCTGATGTGGCATGGCATGGCCCAGGGCACGTCACAACCCGAGACACGTTTAGGCACGACCCGTTTAGCCCGCTAAGCAACGATAGGCATCACACAACCGTTAGGCACGATTAGTCCCGTTAAGCACCGTTAGGCGGCATGGGTAGGCAGGGCATGACACGTCCCATTAAGGCATGGTAACGATTGATTTTTTATTTATTTTGTAGCCATTTTTAGCTGTTGGGGGCTTAAAAAAACAAAAAATCTTAAAACTTTTCTAGAAATAGGCAGCACAGCTCTTCATTCAGCCACCATCCAATCTTCACTTTCTTCTCTGAATTCTATTATGAAAAGTTAGATCATTTTGTGATAATTTGGGAAAATTTGAAATATTTTTGCCAAATATTCAAAATTTCGAAAACTAGCCGCTGTCAGGAAAAGAGGTAACAATACTGATTTTTGTAGAGTTTTGTTGTTCTTATTTTGTTATACTAAGCTAAAATAAATAATTGTGTAATTTTTGATTTGCAGTTTTCTTAATGGAAAATTACGATAATTTTCCTATTTTTGATTTCAGAATTTCACTAGAGGATCTTACATCCTTTTTTTTTTATACCCAAAACAGTAGAGCTCTACTGTGCAATTTATTAAATGGAGAAAGTAAATACAGAGCCAAGAAGGAACAAATAGAAAAGAGGGAAAAAAAGGAAAACAGAAAAATAAAAGAGGGGTGATAGGAAAGCTAGCCCTCACACCTAGGGCCGACCAAGGGAGCCTGGACGGACAATCTGCACCGAACAAAAAGACATAAACTTGTTGACCCTTCCGAACCAACGGTTGTCTGAAGTACAAATTACAGCAAGTTGGATAGCCATGCAGAGAGCAAGTGCATCCTTCGAGAATGTTGTGCCTCCAACTCAAACAGAAGAGCAAGTAATACTATCATCAGGCTCTACAAGTGTATCTATGTGTGCAAGCACTAGAGCAAAGAGATACAGGTCCAGTACATCAGGAGTCTAGGAAGATTTCGATAAGAAATCCAAGCTAGGCAAAAATGTAGTTCAGGTAAAATATGTTGTTTGTAAAATTTATCATTATGAATTGTCTGCAAGTCTTCAAGTGGAACGGGGCACTTGATTAAACATGCTGCAAGATGTAAAGCAAGACAAGGATTGATCATAAGGTAGATGTAGCTGTAGTATAACCTCGACAGTACGGTACATAGCTGGGATTATAGTCCTGAGGTAGCTCGTCAATCTCTTTGTTGTTTAATTTCTTCACAGGATCTACCTTTAAACTTTGGTGAGTGTTTGAAACTATTCTGTTCTTCCTCTGTATAGGTTTGGTGCTACATCTTTCAAGGTTGAGCCTTCGAGCCATTGGTCTTGCCAGAACAATGTCATGTCTCCATTTCTAACGGTGATTTCCGTTGCTAGTGTGAATAGTTCTCTGTCTTGTGCGTTGCACGACGTTCCTAAACCAACCCAGTATTTTGTTGGAGAGACCTACTTGTGCCATAACCATTGTAATCTGAGTGCTCTGTGCGTACTTGTGTATGTTGAGTATGCCAAGACCCCCTCTGTCTGTTGGCATGCATACTTGGTCCCAGTTAACAAGACATGTCTGCCGTTTACATTTTTAGCCCCGCGTCAGAGCCAACTGCGACGAAGTTGGTCTATTTTTTTGAACATTGCCTTAGGGCTTGTATCACCAATAGCAGGTAAGTTAGCATCGTTGTTAGTACCGATTTAAGCAGTGTGATATGTCCTCCCTTTGACATCATTGGGCCTTTCCATCCTACAAGTCGAGATGTGATTCGATCGATTAGGGGTTGAAAGTGGACCCTCTTGAGTTTCCGCAGTGACAAAGGCAGGCCGAGGAATTTGCATGGGAATTGTTCGTACCTTGCTGGTAGGTTTTGAAGTATGACATCTAGGTCCAGTTCATTGCAACGGATCAGCATTACCGAACTCTTCTGTAAGTTTGTATGCAGCCCACTAATATCTCCAAACCATTGTAGAATCTGAACAACCACATCAATTTCCTCTTGTCACGGACTCAGAAAGATTGCCACATCATCTACGTATAGGGATGTTCGCATCCTTGGCACCCCAGTTTTTGATGGGGCTGAGTAGACTCTGTCATGTTGCTAGGTCCAAGATTCTATGGAGCAGTTCAATCGCGAGGATGAAAAGATAAGGGGAGAGCGGGTCACCTTGTTGTAGACCATGCTTGTGGTATATCGGTGGCCCCAGTGTGCTGTTGAGCATCACTTGTGAGGAGGAGGATTCTAGTAGCATTGCGATCCATTCTCTCCATCTACTGCCAAGCCGCTTACTTGCATCAAGTCCAATAGGTATGTCTAGGACACTAAGTTGAAGGCCTTGGCTATGTCTAGCTTTAGGAGTAGCATATGGATATTCTTGATCCTAAAATTAAGATTATAATGACACGAAAATGTTCCTAGCTAGAATCCCTATCATTATAACATCATTACATGGACCTATGGGCAGGGGCGGAGCCAGCTAGGATGCTCGGTATGCATAGGCACCCCCACAATTTTCAAATTATACCCTTACTAACTATGGTTCCAATTGAGTTTGGACTTTGTTGCAATTTTATAATACTTGAAGGAATTATATACAAATTGTATGTTGTATTCAGATTTTGTAGAACAACCTTTTTTTACCTATGTGCATGGCACTATGTGAATGGTACGAAAGTATTTATTTCATTTAGCTCATAGGATTTTTTTAGTTTCTAACTAAAAAATCAAGTGTTTGATTCTCTATCTATTTGTGTCGTTGTGACCATACAAGCCATCACTACTATACAAAGGGTCATCACAGACGGTTTTATGAACCGTCTGAATTTATATGTCTGTGATAACAGGCGATTATCACAGACGGTTTTCGAAACGTCTGTGAAAAAAAGCTATCACAGACGGTTCTGACCAAGAACCGTCTGTAATAGTTACTATCGCAACGGTTCTTGTTTAGAATCGTCTATGATACTTTTTTCTATTTCAAAAAAATACTAAATGTTTACAGAAAATACACTACCATTTCCCAAGCCTCCCAAACATGGATTCATGGATACACTCATACACTCATATACAAGTACTCATACACTCACAGACTGAATCATGGATACACTCATACACTGTCATTTCCCAAGTCTCCCAAACATGGATTCATGGATAGACATACATGGATTCCCAGCTCCCAAGCCTCCCAATAAATTTCTCAAGCCATGGATTCATGGATACACTCATACACAAGTACCAACAGAAGTAGAATCTGAAGGAGAATCTAACAGAAGCTCATATACACAAGTACCAACAGAATCTCATATACCAGAGACGTCGGCGTCGGAGAAGGACTGGAGGAGGTCGGCGTCGGAGGAGGACTAGAGGAGGTCAGCGTCGGCGTCGACTCTCGGCTGTTGGGGAGGAAGACCGTGTCGGAGGTTGGGGACTGCGGGAGCAAGGGAGGACCGGAGCCCAGAGGAGTAGCGAGAGGCCGGAGCTGCGGGAGCAAGCAAGGGAGGACCGGAGGAGTAGCGACTAGCCGGAGCCCCAGAGGATTGTGGGAGCAAGGAAGTACCGAAACTGCGGGAGTGCAAGACTAAGCGCGTCCCGCCTTGACTCGGCTATAATACATAACGACAGCACCAAAATATTTTGCCTCCCGCGCACGCGTTCAAAAAATTTCGAACTCCCGCGCTGCGAATCACAGATGATTTCAAACAAAAACCGTCTGTGATGATAAGTATCTCATCACAAATGGTTCGTATTAAAAACCGTCTGTGATAAGTATTTTACCATGGCTTGGAATCTCTCTGATTTTACCATGGCTTAAAATTTCTCTCTGATTTTACTGCGGCAAGCCCTCGCCCTGCCAAACCCTACCGCGGCAAGCCCTCGCCCTACCAAACCCTACTGCGGCAAACCCTCGCCCTGTCGCGGTAGGATTTGGGCAGCCAATCCTCTGCCGCGGTAGGATTTGGGTAGCCAAACCTCTGTCGCGATAGGATTTGGGCAGCCAATCCTCTGCTACGGTAGGATTTGGGCTGCCATGGTAAAATTAGAGAGTAAGGAAAATTCTAAATCACAGACGGTTTTTAATACAAACCGTTTGTGATGAGATATTTATCACAGACGGTTTGTATTAAGAACCGTTTTTGATATAGCGACATATCACATATCACAGACGGTTCGTATCACGAACTGTCTGTGATAACTACGTATTACAGACAGTTCCAAAGGAACCGTCTGTGATGAGGTGTCTAGTATGACCTACTTTGTAGTAGTGCATGTGGCATACTAATAAAAAATTTATAGAATGGCTATATATTTTTAATAATGTGTTCACACATATTTAAATTTTATTTATCAATGTTAGTACTTGTTATCGTTATCACTCCATAAAATAAGTTGTTTTCACAACTAATTATGTAAAGTAGCCAATTAATTGGAAGCAAAGCTCACCTAATTATAGGAATGTTAAGTACCATATGAATACAATATGTATAATGCATGATTTACATAGCGCTAATATTTGATCAGTCCATGATCACTTGACAACCATCCTTTTATCCTATCTTTACGTATCAATAGTGCACCCCTAACCCCATCACAAATTTCGACCTCCGCACTGCAAATGGGAGCTGGGAGGAGGGAAGCAAATCCTTTTGCATTACAAACTATTAATGCATGGGTGGCATTACCTCAAATCCAGACCATTAATCTAAAATGGATGGATGACATTCTGTAGGCCATATTTTTACTACAATAACGCGGGGGCAGTGAAGCACTGTACATCTTCTTCCTTCGTAAAACACAAGACATCTCCTTAGAATAAACCCAATTCCATAGCACTATCCCTCCCCTCCGGCTACCTCGTCTGCAATCTTACTCGCCGTCGGTTCCATTTCTACCTTGCCTATCATTATTCACACCTCTGTTGGTAATGAATGTTCTATTCAATCTTGATTTTTTGTGGAGGTTGCAGACCATGAACATTAATTTGGGCGTACGGCAGCAGTCCTCAGTAGTAGTACTGTAGCAGCAGTAGAAATATTTATTGTAGTGATTCCACTATAGCAGAAACACGGCAACAAACAGTGATGTAGCTAATGGCAGTAATAGGCAGGTTGCTCTGCTGTGTACAAGTGAACCAGTCAACAATAGGCATCAAGGAAAGATCTGGGAAGTTTGAGTATGTGCTTGATCCTCGATGCCACTGTGTGCCATGGATTATCGGAAGCCGTGTCGCTGGTCAGCTCACACTTAGGCTTAGGCAGCTAGATGTCCGTTGCGAGACAAAGACAAAGGTACTCTGAAATCTCACTTCTCAGAAGTATCCATTCGGATTCCTCGTGCATCATAAAAACTTGTAGGGATTCTTACCACTATCTGTGATCTATTTTTTGCTGGGATTATGTATGTTTTTACGATGACTGTGTGCATCGTATGATGCAGAGGCCGGAAGGCTTGCCTTTCCATTTCCATTATCTAAAAAAATGTATGCTCTTACGGGATAATGTTTTTGTTACTGTTGTTGCATCCATTCAATACCGAGCAATGGAAGACAAAGCAAGTGATGCATACCATAAGCTGAGCAACCTAAAAGCTCAAATACAGTCTTATGTCTTTGACGGCAAGGATAGCTTCTCAATATATAGTCACTTCTGGATATTCTCATGGACCCAAACAACATTTGGGTATGTAAATGCTAAAGATCTTCTCCACGAGATTGTTGATGTCAGGAGATGGGCGTTGGGAGGGGAGACGGAAGGGAAGGATTAACTTGGGCGGATGCGGATTGCGTCGGGAAGCAATGGTGGAGGCGTGGATAAACAGTCATAATGAACAGTGCGCGGGCGGGAACAGAAAGGAGCAATGGGTTTTGGCACAAGAGAGATTGGGGAATAATCCAATCCTTTGCTGATTTTCTATTAACCTCTTATCTTCTATATATAGGAGTACAATCTGATTACAAATAGAAGGTATTATCCTTCCTTAACTAGGACTCTTTCCTAAAAGATACTTTCTTAATTTAAACATTTCTAAAGAGATAAAATAGAATTAAACTTTCTAAAGAGATAAAAGGAAATCACAATCAGCCATCTGGGCTGATTGTTTCGACGCCTAGGGCCGGCTGCCCTTTCCCTTCGGCGCCTAGGGCCAGCTGCCCCCTTGCCTTGGGTCATCGGCTGTAGACACGACCCCACATGACATCTCTCCCTCCGTTGACAAACACTTCGTCCTCGAGCTGAAAATAATGATACAACGCTTTGAACACCATAACATCCTCCCAAGATGCATCGGCAGTGGAAAGTCCTTCCCATTGAACCAGAATTTCCCATTTATCTCGAGACAGGCGGGCATGGAGCACCGTGGCCGGTGTTGGAATCACCCGACCGTGTAGAAGAGGTGGCAATGGCGGTGGATCTTCAGGAGGGAGGTCGTCATACTTCTTCAAGATATTCTCGTGAAGGTGCGGCGCTGGTCGGGCCAAGTGACCGTGTGGTCCTGGTGGTGGTGGCGCATCGTCAAGCTGTTGAAGTCCCAGACGATCGGTCCTAGAGAGTGCAGCCACTATACTCCAAGGACGATGTCGAACCCGCCCAGTGGAATGGTGAGAAGGTCAAGGACGAAGTGCTCACGGTCGATGGAGAGAGGAGTCGCGGAGCACACGCCGCCGCTGGTAACTTTGTCGCCGTTGGCCACAGCCACGAGAGGCCCATGCGTGGCGCAAGCTGCAAGCCGACCTTGTCGACGAGCTCAACGGCCATGAAGTTATGTGTGGAGCCCGAGTCGACAAGAGCCATCAACAGAACGCCATTGATGAGCACGGGGAGCTGCATTGTTTGAGCTTGGCGTATCCCGGTGAGAGCGAGGAGGGCAATTGTGGCGACCTCGTCCCCCTCTTCGGTGTCGTCCTTATCGAGTTCAACCTACAACAGAAAAAGACATTTGCAGAAACGCTGGTGGCCCGGGATGAATTTCTCATCGCAGTTGTAGCAAAGACCCTTGCTGTAACATCCCAAATTTCTGAGCTTAAAAATCCTTTGAATAGTTAGTAGGAAAAAATTCACCATTTGATTTTATTTGAATTTAATTTCAAAAGCTTAATATTGGACTTTACAATAAAAAACATTTAATATGAATAATCCCAACTTGAACATTAGCCAAAACTATTTTATTTGGGTTCCTTGTGCTCAGATATATTTTCTAGATTTTTCTAGAATTTTTCTGAGTTCATTTGCTATTTGCTATTGCTTATTTGATTTTCTGGTATTTTCTAAATTAGAAAAACTAATTAAAATCTCAAAGCGATGCACAGGCCAAAACCCCACCGCCCATCCTCTCGGCCTTAGCCCAACCCCCCAGGCCCGGCTCGCGCAAGACGCCGCTTTCCGACTAACAGTGGGTCCCACCTGCCGCCTCCACCGCCCGCGCGCTTTCCGCTCTTCCTCACGACGCGTGGGTCCGTGTGTGTCGCCTTCGTCCTCCTCGCTCGTCTTCCTCCTCGCACGAGCTCGCCTCGCCGCCATTGCTAGGAGCTCTAGCTCGTCCACAACACATCCGTTCCAACTAAAACCTTTCTAGAAAGCGTGTCAAATCTTATCCCTATCTCCCGTACTTGTTTGGTTGAAATCAAATCCGGTTTCCTTTTAAACCCGAGATCAACCGTGCCGTCTCGGACTCCTCTAGGGTTTCGCGCACGCCACGCCACCTAGCCCCTCCCGACCCCCTATAAAAGCCCCGAGGTTCGCTGTTGAGCCGCATCGAAACCCCACCTAGCTCCACCCGGGATCCTGCGCGCCACTTTTCGGTTTTTAGGTTCTTTCGTCCACCAACTCGGTGAGCCCTCTGCCCGCCGGTCGCTGCCGGTCATCATCATCGCACCACCAAAGATCGCACAAGCAAGGGCTACACCACGGTGGCCTCCGTTTCACGAACATCGTCGAGTTCGTTCCGGCAAAAGCCGCACCATCTCGCCGCCTTCGCTCGCCGCCGGCGCTTCGTTGCACCTCGACCACGGAGTTAGCCCATTAGGTGCGCAATAGTCTCGGCTACACCACGGTGCCACTCGCCGCCGACGAGGAGCGCTCGCCGTTGTCGCCGCCACCGCTGCTTCGCCGCTAACCTGACGTGGCGGCCGCATGGCGAGCCACCTCATCGCCAGTCGGCGATGCACTGCGTGTCACCTACGTGGCGACCCACGTGGGTACACGTGGATTGTCCACCGGTCTCGGATCCGTGGCTCGGTGGACTTTGTCCACCGTGAGCGAGCCACCGGCAGTGGGACCCACTGTCGATCCACGATCACCCCGTCCGAACGTTTGGCGTCGACATTTATAATAAATCTGATTTTCCTTTAGGAAAATAATTCAGTAAATTCATAAAATCTGATTTTCAGCATTTTATGTATTTTCAATCTTCTAAAGCTCATAACTTTTGCATCCTAACTCCGATTGAGCCCATTCAAATTTCTAAATTTGTCTAAATTCAAGATCTAGCTATCTGAGATTTTTATTTAATTTTTGGAGTTTGTTTTGCCTCTGTTATTTATTTGTTTTGTTTGTTTTTGTTTCGTTTGCGAGTAGACGTCGATTCGTCGGGAAATTTTGTGGAAGAAGGAGCACCCCAAGATCAAGACCAGTACATAGACCTTTTCCAAGGCAAGTCATACCTTTGATCATCTTGAACCCAGTTTTCAAATTACTTTGTGTTAAATTATTGCATTATAGTTTAAATTATTTATTCAAATGCTTTGGGCATAGTTATTATCCAAATTGTTATCACACCTTGGCCTTGTATGTCATATATCCTTGTCACCCTAGATTGGTTATGAGTTGGTAATATTGTAGCACCAACGTGGGTTGGTTAGATGCGAGTATAATTGCTTAGCCATGCTACGAATCATCATCTCATGTGAGTCGCAAATATTAAATATGACTAAGTGTCTATGGAACGTGTGTAAAGCGTGTGCTATGTGTTATTACTTCGTGATGGCATGTGTTGCACTAAAACCAACCGGGTGGTAAAGGATTTGGACCGGGCAAGTGGTGGAGACGTGTGACATGGTGGACTATGTGATGGGTATGATAATCTGTGGCTTAGTTAGAACATGGAAGTCTTGCCTTGGTCAATTAAGGACTTAACTTTGTGCGCCATTGAATCGAGCCTTCATGTCGACCACATGCCCGGTATGGGACGCCTAACTTAGTAAGTTATGGATTCTCGGCATTGATGTTCGGTGGTAGGTTAGGCTTTGTGATAGGGTGGAGGTGTGACTACTTGGTGGTTGCATCACGGGAGGATTCGTCGTCCACGTCCCAACGGTGTGTGTTATGCATGGGCTATGTGATATGTATAACGGTTTGTAAGCACACCGGGAATGTCAATGTTGGAGATGAAGTTTCCGAACTGTTTTGTTATGATTGGTGCTAGCTACACCGGGTTATATCGTGTGGGTAAAGTGTACAACCTCTGCAGAGTGTTAAACAAACTATTCGAATAGCGCGTCATGATCATGGACATGCTCGGTGATTTCACATAAGGGTAGTTTTCATAAAATGTGGGAATGGGAGCTGTGTGATCTCAATCATATGGCTATGTGAAATAATCATTTAGCTGTGTGTCTTTGTGAAAACATCTCATTAAATTAATATTGTCTATTTGTTTTGAATTATGCTTTCAATCTATTATTCGTATTCAATTGCAAAGGTTGCTTTTATGCAAAAGAACCACGAAGCCTTTTCTTTGGAATAAGCCTGCATCTATACATTGCATTCTGTGGTATGATTTGCGAGTACGGTTGTGTACTCACGCTTGTTGTAAAACTTGCGTCCAAACCTACAGAAGTGGAGGAGTCTACGCCTGCTTTCGAGGAGGAGTTCGTTGAAGGCTGCATCGTTCGTTAAGGTCTGGATCCCGATTGGTTGCTGTGGTGAATTGGTGGGATCTACGCTGGAGTTTTCCGTTCATTCTTTGCTTTATTTCCTGTTAGCCCTGCGTGGCTTAATAAGTGTAAACTCGACCATAAGGTCAAAACCCTTATTTGTTATTCAAACTAATCGTTTACTTTATCTATCGCTTGTGTGGATCGATATTTACCTGTGTTAACCACTGCGTGTGCACTAGCGTGATCTGGACTAGTGCAAGTATACAGAGGGTTCGGAATCGTAATTGCGGGTCCCGACAGAGGTGGTATCAGAGCCATACTGACTGTAGGTCTTGACCTTAGTTAGATTGGCCGTCTTTAGAGTGTCCAAACTATTTTCTAAAGGAAAAATTAACTTGCAAGGTTAATTGATTGCTTAACTTTTCTCATATCTCTCTCGCCTCAACTTTTGCTATAATCTCTTCTCTCCCATTGCTTTAAAGTTGCTCTTACCTGTTTCGTCGTCTGCCTTGACAGATGCCTCGTCTTCAGAGCTATGGTGAGCGTTGTGGAGGGTACGCCGCCGAACTTTGGAAGTTGCTCCAGGTTCTTGGAGGTTTTGATCGTCCGCTGTACGTCGGCAACAACTGGACAGTGAATGGTCAGAACCGTGGAGTGATTTGTCGCCTGACGATCTACGCCAGGAGGAACGACAAGGCGAGCCAACCTTCGCACGCGTCTCGTGAGGAAGATCACTTGGTGGAAGGTATCCGAGTCGTCGCGCTTGGCCATGCTGCGTATCGCAACATCTACGCACGGAGCTTCAAGACACCGTCTTCGTTACCACCCGTAGGCTGCACTGTGGACTTGCCGACGCTACCCGTCCACGTAAGAGAGAGCAACGCTTCGATCAGACACCTCGCCCGATTCGTGGCGCCAGTGGGAAGCTTTGGAGAGGACCATCACGGAGTTGGATCATGTCTATGAAGCCTTGCAGAGAGTCAAGAGAAGGTCGCCACTCTGCAAGAGATCCTCTACGACCAAGTCCCGAAGAAGAGGAAGACCCGAGGAGGATCTCAAGAAGATCCGGAGGAAGGTCGATTGAGCCCAAGAAAATGCAGAGCGGAGGAGCGGGAGCCGCTTGCACGAACGCTGCTCTCGCTGCACCAGCCTGTGGCATCGGATCGGTTGCCAAGATGCGGCTCACTTCGAGTCTCGTAGTCGAGCGCGCGCGGTTGTGGAGGCTTTCTCGAGTAGTTGGTCTTAATTCCGCTTTGAGCTTAGCGATTCGGTTTAGTGAGTCGCCTTTAGGCGGTAGTTTTGTGTGCTTAGGTCGTTGTTTCTTTTGTGTGCAGTATGAGCTGCAGGCCCTTAGGCATTTGTTGCGACCATGCTAAGACCCTATTAATAAAGGTATTTCATTTGAGGTTCTTGAGTGTGTTTTGTTGGGTTTAACCTACCCCTACTTAGTTCTTAACTCATCTCGTGCTTGCTACCTTATCTAACCTATGGAGCTTAGCGGATGGTTCAAACTCGCATGATCACGCAAGTGGTTCCGTACCCGACACCAGAGGCAATGAGCAACCAGTGCAGGAGCGATTCCGCCGCAAGCACCCCAATTGACTTGCAAAACTTTGGAGCTTTCATGGCGGCACAGACTCGGTGATGAATACGATGATGACTCGGATGCAAGCCATGCACAACCGAACAACAACAACCACAATCACGGCATGGAGCCCCAGTGCTCATGGTCACCATGGACCATCAAACTTGCGAATTCATGAGGACTCGCCCACCCACATTTTCTGGACACGTCTCTCCAGTGGAAGCAGATGATTGGCTCAGAGTTATTGAAAGGAAGCTGCTGATCACTCAGTGCAGCGATCGTGAAAAGGTTATATATGCCACTCACCAGATGGAAGGCACCGCCGAATGGTGGGAGAACTTCGTGCGCTCATGAGACGCCACAGATATCACACGGAGGAATTTTCTGCGGCATTCGCCCGGTATCATGTGCCGAAGGCATTATCGATCCGAAGAAGGATGAGTTCCGCGCTCTCAAGCAAGGAGCTATGTCAGTGTCTGACTACCTCAACAAGTTTTCTCAACTAGCTCGCTACGCAGCAGAAGATGTAGCCACGGACAAGGCTCGCCAGAGTCGCTTTTGAAGGACTAAACATCGGGTCGCAAGTCGGTTTGATCGCCATACTTTCCTCGATTTCCGAGAATCTGGTCAACAAAGCCTTTGTTCTAGAGGACAAGCGCAAGGAACGGAGGATAACAGAACGCCGGATGGCTCAAAGAAGGGAACCATCAATCACGGCGAGAGGGCAAGAACGATGCAAAGACAAGGTTCAACGAGTTTCCACCCTGACTTCATTGAGCACTTGCACCAACTTCAACACCCGTCCACCGCCCGGAACTTCCGCAACCTCGCACTGTCAACCCCAATCCGGCAAAGAACAACGAGAACGTGCCAAAGGTGCATTACGCTGTGTCGTCAGCCGGGACATTTTGCCAACCAGTGTCCGCAAAGGGGAACAATCACTCCAGTACGCTTCAACCTCGGAGCTACGCCATCCAAGACACCAGCGCGAGGCATCAATCAAGGAGCGTCACAAGTTGCCGGTCAAGCCGGAGGAGCACCACAGTCTGTGATCAGAGGCCGTGTCAACCACGTCACCTTGGAAGGAGCCCAGGAATCACCGGACGTCGTACTGGGTAAGTTTCAGTTAACTCGATACACACATCGCTTTGTTTGATTACGAGCTTGCATTCATTTGTTTCGGAATGTTTGCAACCAAAATAAATTGGAAGTTATGCAACAAGCATACTCTGTTAGTCGATCGCACGGAGCAGAGCTAAGTACTAGAGTGGGATGTTTAGGAGCTAAGTTACTCATAGGCTGGAGTTGAGTTTCTAGCCAACCTAATAGTCCTAGATACCCAAACCCTAGATGTCATTCTTGGCATGGATTGGTTATCCAAGCATAAAGTCGTGCTAGATTGTGGCGAAGAGCCGTAATAATCGAGGACGCCAGAGAGAAACAAGGTAGAGTTTCTAGCCACCTCGGTTCGTGATGGACATTTGCTAGTAAACGATCAAGACCCTTGCCTTAGAAGAAGTACCGTGGTCGTGAATATCGGATGTGTTTCGGAAGAATTACGGGAATGCCGCGGATCGTGACATTGAGTTTGTCATCGACCTAGTGCCGAGGACGACACCAATTTCAAAGAGACCGTATCGGATGCGGTAGATGAATTGGTAGAGATGAAGAAGCAAATAGAAGAACTTCTTGAGAAAGGTTTCGTGAGACCTAGTTAAATCGCCGTGGGGCGCCGGTGTTGTTTGTCAAGAAGAAGGATGGAAGTATGAGAATGTGTATTGATTATCGCTCTCTCAACGGTTACCATCAAAAACAAGTACCCACTACCGGATAGATGATCCGCTTGATCGGATGAAAGGAGCCGGATTATTCTCGAAGATCGACTGCGATCGGGTTACCACCAACTAAAAATTTGTCCTACGGATATCCAAAGACCGCCTTCTCAGCGCAGTGCGGACATTATGAGTTCTTAGTCATGTCCTTTGGTGCGACTAATGCCCCCGCCTATTTCATGAACATGATGAATAAAGTATTCATGGAATATTTGGACAAGTTCAGAGTTGTGTTCATTGATGATATTCTAGTGTACTACAAGTCGGAGGAAGAACACGCCGAACATTTAAGGATAATATTGGGAAAACTCAGAGAACATCAGTTGTATGCCAAGTTCAATAAGTGTGATTTTTGGAAGAAGGAAGTGGATTTCCTTGGTCACGTGATGACAGTGAGGAGTAGCATTGACCGGTAAAGTTAAAGCGATTACTACATTGGGAGCGGCCCAAGACCGTGACTCGATTCGCGATTTCTTGGGAATGGCGAGTTATTACCGCCCGTTTCATCAAGGATTCTCATCAATTGCTAAGCCTCTTACGCAATTGTTGAAGAAGGAGAAAAGGTTCACTTGGACTCGACTGTGAGAAAGTTTCCAGAGTTGAAGAAGCGTTTGACTTCCGCCCCAGTGCTGATTCTGCCAGATATTCGCAAAGATTTTGATATCTATTGTGATGCTTCGTCAAGGATTAGGATGCGTCCGATGCAAGAAGGAAGAGTCGTCGCTATGCGTCAAGACATTGAGACCCCACGAAGAGAATTACCCTACTCATGATCTGGAATTAGCTGCCGTAGTGCATGCTCTAAAGATTTGGCGTCATTACCTCATCGGGAATTGCTGTGAAGTCTACACAGATCATAAGAGTCTGAAGTACATCTTTACCCAGTCAGATCTGAATATGAGACAGAGAAGATGGTTCGAATTGATCAAGGATTATAATCTTGGAATCCATTACCATCCCGGAAAAGCCAATGTAGTTGCAGATGCCTTGAGTCGCAAGAGTTACTGTAATGCTTTGGAAGTAAAGGAAAGTTGTCCAGAACTTTATGAAGAATTTCAGAAGCTAAAGCTAGAAGTTGTGTTCGAAGGATTTGTAGCCAACTTGGAAGTACAGTCTACCCTGGAGAAGCAGATTCGTGAAGCACAACCAAAGGACCCTGTGTTGTCAGATATCAAGGTCAAAATGACAGAAGGGAAATTCAAGGATTTCACCAAAGATGATCAAGACATACTCTGGATTAATGGTCGTATCTGTGTACCAGATATCGATGGTGCGAGACGATTAATCTTAAAGGAAGCACATGACTCAAAGTACTCAATCCACCACAGAAGTACCAAGATGTACCAGGATGTTAAGACTAAATTTTGGTGGCCAAATTTGAAGCGAAGTCGCAGAGTTCGTTGCCTTGTGCGACACCGTCGTAAAGTAAAGGCGAACACTAGAGACCAGCAGTTTCTTTGCAACCGCCAAGATTCGAGAATGGAAGTGGGAAGAGATCGAATGGATTTCATCACCGGTTTACCCAAGACCCAATCGGTCACGATTCAATCACAGGTAATAGTCGATCGTCTAACCAAGGTCGCCTATTTCTTGCGATCAAAACCACATACTCGAGATCGCCTTGCGAGTTGTACATGGCGAGTGTCGGTTGCACGGTGTGCCCAAGAAGATAGTGTCCGATCGAGGATCTCGGTTCACCTCGTTTTTGGCAAAGCTTGCATGAAGCATTGGGTACCCATCTCAATTTGATCGCATACCATCCACGCACCGATGGGCGGGCCAGAAAGAGTCAATCGGATATTGGAGGATATCTTTGAGAGCTTGTGCCCTAGCAAATGCTACCGTTGGGATAAAAGTTTACTAGTATGCGAATTTTAGTACAACAATAGTTATCAAGCGATCCGCAAATGTCACCATTTGAAGCCTTTGTATGGTCGATACTCGCAGAACCCGTTGAATTGGTCGAAACAATTTGAGCGATCGGTTTTGGTCGAACATTATTCGAGAGCGGAAGAGCAAGTGGCCATGATAAGAGAAAGATTGAAGATAGCTCACCCAGCGGAAGAGCTATCGCGATAACCGTCGTCGAGATCTCGATTTGAGCCGAAGATTTTGTCTATCTTGGTGACCCGCTCGAGAGGTGTCAAAGGTTTCATGCCAAAGGAAGCTTGCCCTAGGTATGTTGGTCCGTTCAAGATTTTGGGCGCCGTGGAGAAGTTGCTTACCAATTGGAGCTACGCGATCGTTAGCGAGTACATGATGTCTTTCATGTCTCGCGATTGAAGAAGTGTCTTCGTGTGGGAAGAGCAAGCCCGTTAGAATCAATTGTTTTGAAGGAGGATCTTACCTATAAAGAGCGGCAGTCAAGATTTTGGATGTCGCAGCGCCTCACGGAAGCAAGGCTTCGTTTTTGCAAGGTCGATGGAGCAACCACTCGTAAGGAGAAGCGGCGTGGGAACGTGAAGAAGAGCCGGCCGAGTTCCCAAACCTTTTCTCTAGCTAGCTTTGAATCTGGGTCGAGATTCCCTTAAGGGGGGGAGGTTTGTAACATCCCAAATTTCTGAGCTTAAAAATCCTTTGAATAGTTAGTAGGAAAAAATTCACCATTTGATTTTATTTGAATTTAATTTCAAAAGCTTAATATTGGACTTTACAATAAAAAACATTTAATATGAATAATCCCAACTTGAACATTAGCCAAAACTATTTTATTTGGGTTCCTTGTGCTCAGATATATTTTCTAGATTTTTCTAGAATTTTTCTGAGTTCATTTGCTATTTTCTATTGCTTATTTGATTTTCTGGTATTTTCTAAATTAGAAAAACTAATTAAAATCTCAAGCGATGCACAGGCCAAAACCCACGCGGCCCATCCCTCTCGGCCTCGGCCAACCCCAAGCCCAGCTCGCGCCTTGCTATCGTTTCCGATCGACAGTGGGTCCCACCTGTCAGCCTCCACCGCCCGCGCGCCTTCCCGCTCTTCCTCGCTGACGCGTGGGTCCCGCGTGTCAGGCCTTCGTCCTCCTCGCTCGTCTTCCTCCTCGCACGAGCTCGCCTCGGTCGCCATTGCTAGGAGCTCTAGCTCCGTCCGACAACACATCCGTTCCAACTAAAACCTTTCTAGAAAGCGTGTCAAATCTTATCCCCTATCTCCCGTACTTGTTTGGTTGAAATCAAATCGGTTTCCTTTTAAACCGAGATCAACCGTGCCGTCTCGGACTCCTCTAGGGTTTCGCCACCCGCCGCCACCCCTAGCCCTCCCACCCCCTATAAAGCCCCGGGTTCGCTTTGTTGAGCCGCATCGAAACCCCACCTAGCTCCACCCGAGGATCACTGCGCCACTTTTTGATTTTAGGGTTCTTTCGTCACCAACTCGGTGAGCCCTCCTGCCGTCGCTCTTGCGGGTCATCATCATCGCACCACCAAGATCGCAAGCAAGGGCTACACCTGGTGGCCTCCGTTCCACCGGAACATCGTCGGAGCTCGTTCGGCAAAGCCGCACCATCTCGCGCCCTTCGCTCGCGCGGCGCTTCGTTGCACCTCGACCACGGAGTTAGCCCATTAGGTGCGCAATAGTCTCAGCTACACCTTGGTGCCACTCGCCGCCGAGCGAGCCGCCGCCGCCGTTGTCGCCCCATCGCGCTCGATGCCGCCAACTCGGCGTGGCGGCCGCATGGCGAGCCACCTCATCGCCAGGTCGGCGATCGCACTGCGTGTCACCTACGTGGCGACCCGCGTGGGTACACGTGGATTGTCCACCGTCTCAGATCCGTGGCTCGGTGGACTTTGTCCACCGTGAGTAGCTCCACGGACGGTGGGACCCACCGCCGATCCACGATCACCCGTCCAACGTTTATTGGCGTCGACATTTATAATAAATCTGATTTTCCTTTAGGAAAATAATTGATAAATTCATAAAATCTGATTTTCACATTTTATGTATTTTCAATCTTCTAAAGCTCATAACTTTTGCATCCTAACTCGATTGAGCCCATTCAAATTTCTAAATTTGTCTAAATTCAAGATCTAGCTATCTGAGATTTTTATTTAATTTTTGGAGTTTGTTTTGCCTCTGTTATTTATTTGTTTTGTTTGTTTTGTTTCGTTTAAGCAGTAGACGTCGATTCGTCGGGAAATTTTGTGGAAGAAGGAGCACCCCAAGATCAAGACCAGTACATAGACCTTTTCCAAGGCAAGTCATACCTTTGATCATCTTGAACCCAGTTTTCAAATTACTTTGTGTTAAATTATTGCATTATAGTTTAAATTATTTATTCAAATGCTTTGGGCATAGTTATTATCAAATTGTTATCACACCTTGGCCTTGTATGTCATATATCCTTGTCACCCTAGATTGGTTATGAGTTGGTAATATTGTAGCACCAACGTGGGTTGGTTAGATGCGAGTATAATTGCTTAGCCATGCTACGAATCATCATCTCATGTGAGTCGCAAATATTAAATATGACTAAGTGTCTATGGAACTGTGTGTAAAACTGTGTGCTATGTGTTATTACTTCGTGATGGCATGTGTTGCACTAAAACCAACCCAGGTGGTAAAGGATTTGGACCGGGCAAGTGGTGGAGACGTGTGACATGGTGGACTATGTGATGGGTATGATAATCTGTGTGGCTTAGTTAGAACATGGAAGTCTTGCCTTGGTCAATTAAGGACTTAACTTTGTGCGCCATTGAACTGAGCCTTCTTGTCGACCACATGCAGGTATGGGACGGGCCTAACTTAGTAAGTTATGGATTCTCGGCATTGATGTTCGTGGTAGGTTAGGCTTTGTGATAGGGTGGAGGTGTGACTACTTGGTGGTTGCATCACGGGAGGATTAGTCGTCCTGTCCAGCGGTGTGTGTTATGCATGGGCTATGTGATATGTATAACGGTTTGTAAGCACACCGGGAATGTCAATGTTGGAGATGAAGTTTCGAACTGTTTTGTTATGATTGGTGCTAGCTACTGCGGTTATATCGTGTGGGTAAAGTGTACAACCTCTGTGAGTGTTAAACAAACTATTCGAATAGCGCGTCATGCGTCATGGACATGCTCGGTGATTTCACATAAGGGTAGTTTTCATAAAATGTGGGAATGGGAGCCGTGTGATCTCAATCATATGGCTATGTGAAATAATCTGCTTTAGCTGTGTGTCTTTGTGAAAACATCACATTAAATTAATATTGTCTATTTGTTTTGAATTATGCTTTCAATCTATTATTCGTATTCAATTGCAAAGGTTGCTTTTATGCAAAAGAACCACGAAGCCTTTTCTTTGGAATAAGCACCGCATCTATACATTGCATTACGTGGTATGATTTGCAGTACGGTTGTGTACTCACGCTTGTTGTAAAACTTGCGTCCAAACCTACAAAAGTGGAGGAGTCTACGCTTTGCTTTCGAGGAGGAGTTCGTTGAAGGCTGATCGTTCGTTAAGGTCTGGATCCCAGTTGGTTGCCTGTGGTGAATTGGTGGGATCTACGCTGGAGTTTCCGTTCATTCTTTGCTTTATTTCTGTTAGCCTGCGTGGCTTAATAAGTGTAAACTTCGACCATAAGGTCAAAACCCTTATTTGTTATTCAAACTAATCGTTTACTTTATCTATCGCTTGTGTGGATCGATATTTACCGTGTTAACCTGTGTGCACTAGCGTGATCTGGACTAGTGCGGTATACAGAGGGTTCGGAATAAATGATGCAGGTCCCGACACTTGCTACGACGCTCCTCCATCTCGGTCGGCGTGAGTCGCCTGAAGGG
The DNA here is from genome assembly GCA_036346255.1 of Ampelocalamus luodianensis. NCBI lineage: Eukaryota > Viridiplantae > Streptophyta > Magnoliopsida > Poales > Poaceae > Ampelocalamus > Ampelocalamus luodianensis. Next base: position 9,703,319 of record CM070636.1, read on the forward strand.
CCCTATCGAGCCCGACGCCCCCGTGGTGGTTGTGGACGGTGCCGTCAAGCCGATGTTGGACGCCGTCACCCCGGACGCCGCTGCCTTGGGCAGGAATGGCTTGGAGCTGGCGGCTTTGCAAGATGCCGGAGAGGATGCCAGGTCCTAGGGCAACAGGAGTAAGCGTCCGTATGCTCTGGCGAGATCCATGGTGACTTCCAGATTGTTCGACCGCTGGAGCTCGACGAGCGTCTGCAGGGGCTCACCTAGCCTAGCCATGAAGAGCATGACTTGTTGTTCCTCGTCAAGGTGGCCGCAACGACCTAGCAAGTTCAAAAACATTTCGGTGAAATCTACCACCGAGGATGTACACCGAATGCTCGTCAGTGCGCCCAACGGGTTGTGACGTGTGGGCGCTCCAAACCGACAATGAACCAGGTCGGTGAAGTGCCGCCAGTTAGGCATCCCGTCCATGCGTTCCACTCACATGTACCACAGGTGTGCTACACCTGACATGTGATATGTCGCAAGCCACACCCGATTGTCCAAGGGTGTCTGCTGGGCGCGAAAAAATTGTTCGCAGTGGTTGATCCAAGGCAGTGGATCCTCCTTGCCATCGAAGGTTAGGAAATTAAGCTTTATGTAGCGCGGCGGGTTCCTTTGTTGGCCGGTGCCCGGGGTCGGCAGGTGTGGTGGCGGCAGTCGAGGAGGGAGCATCATGGGTGCGACGCCTGAACCCTCACTGGGGCGGTGCTGACTGGGCGGCAACTCCCCATCGGCCCCTGTCCGTGCGGCGGTTTCTCCATCTTCGCCGCCCTCCTCACTGGCGGGATGTCCCTCCATGTGCGCCAGGCAAACATCGTGCGGGCTAGCTAGGGTTGATATTGGTTTCAATCAACCCGGCGTGCCAAGCAAATTGGTCGTTGATGCTCGCAGGGGATTTCGTCGTGTCCTCGGCGAATTGGTGCATCATCTGTTGGAATTCATCGTTACCACCATTGCTTGACATGGTGGATGAAGCAACAGGTGGCTTTGATACCAAGATGTCAGGAGATGGGCGTTGGGAGCGGAGGCAGAAGGAAAGGATTAACTCGGGCAGATGCGGATTGCGTCGGGAAGCAATGGTGGAGGCGTGGATGAATAGTACTATGATGAACAGTGCGCAGACGGGAACTGAAGGGAGCAATGGGTTTTGGCGTAAGGGAGATTGGGAAATAACCCAATCCTTTGCTGATTTTCTATTAACCTCTTATCTCTTATATATAGGAGAACAATCTGATTACAAATAGAAGGTATTATCCTTCCTTAACTAGGACTCTTTCCTAAAAGATACTTTCTTAATTTAAATCTTCCTAAAGAGATAAAACAGAATTAAACTTTCTAAAGAGAAAAGGAAATCACAATCAGCCATCTGGGCTGATTGTTTCAACGCCTAGGGCCGGCTGCCCTTTCCCTTCGGCGCCTAGGGCCGGCTGCCCCCTTGCCTTGGGTCGTCGGCTGTAGACGCGACCTCACATGACAATTGATATGGATATATATATTTTTGCAGTTATCAGAGCAAGCGTAGCCAAACTAGAACTGGATGATGCTTTTGAGCAAAAGAATGAAATAGCAAAAGCTGTAGAGGAGGATCTTGAGAAGGCTATGTTTGCTTATGGTTATGAGATTGTATTCATTGTTGACATAGAGCCAAATGAAAAGGATAAAAGGACTATGAATGAAATTAACGCTGGTGAGTGTTTGCCTACTTGGGTGAAACTTGATTTGGAGTACAAAGTACAAAATGATAAAGTTTAGCATGAACTCAAGAAGATCTTTCAAATATGTATTACTATGTTCAATTTTAAGTTCTAACCTTAAGCAGTCGTTCATAAACAGGTGCCATTATAGTCCATCTAAAATCCTATGGTTGGTCTCAAAAGAAGTGATGAATCGTGTTCTCGAAAAAAGAAGTAACCAATCAATCAATATAACTGGAAAACACTGCAACTTGATGTATAGGGCTAACTGTCGTAGTGAGAAGACTAGACAGTAAAAAGAGGAGACCCCTCGTGCTAGAAAGACGAGAGGCTTCTAAAAGGGGCTCGGTTACTGTATGTAAGTGTATTGCTTAAAGAAAAGTCCTCCGGTGCACGGTGTGTCTTCATGGACGTGGCCCATTCGGGGAATACACCTGGTCCACCGTTCCTGTAGACCCCGCGCCCTCCAGAGGTGACCCCTTGAGGTCCTTTGCTGCCTTCTTCGGAGGGTCTTTGGGGTTCCTTCAGAGGGTCTTCGGGACCACTCCGAAGGGTCTTCGGGACTACTCCGGAGCGTCTTCGGGAACACTCCGGGGGGTCTTCGGGACTACTCCGGAGGGTCTTTGGGATCCTTCGAGGGGTCTTCGGGACACCTTCCGAGTAAGCTCTTGGGAGACCTTTCGGGGCCACCGTGCTTCGCTGGGTCGTAGGGCCGGTGGGGCGTCCCTACGACAAGCCCCTCGTGGTCGAGGTCATGCTTGGCCATGGCTGAAACCGCGCCGTTCTCCTGGAAGGTCTAGGCACACCGTCCCCTCTATCGTGGCGAAGCTTGTTGCTTGCGAAGGGTCTTCCCGCCCACGGGTGTTGTTCGCTGCAAGGTCTAGGCACACCGTGCCCTCTATCGTGGCGAAGCTTGTTGCTTGCGAAGGGTCTTCCCGCCCACGGGTGTTGTTCGCTGCAGGACGCCTGGGGCGTCGTGCGCCTTAATGGTGCTAGTATGTGGTGCATGATGACGACGGCTGGGGCTGCCGTGCGCCATAATTGTATTGGGGGCGTCGCGCGGCGTAATGGCGCTTGGGGCGCTGTGTGCCGTAATGACGCGCCATAATGACGCCGAGTCGCGCCTCCTGCGTGCTTCGCCGCCCGTGTGCGGGTGACGTGTGGCGCCTGTTGGGCTGCCTCAGACGGCTATAAGTAGCCCCCCTTTTCAGCCTATTCTTTGGGTGTTTCTCCACGCTCTTGACTTGTGCACGTTTTGCCACGCCTGCTGTCCCAAAGATGACGAGGCGAGGCAAAGAGGTTGCGGGGGAGGCGTCATATACAAGTGACCTTGGGAGGTCTACTGTGACGGAGTCAGTACTCCGAACGCTTGTCGCAGAGGGCAAGATGGAGAGTCTGGCGAAGGTTCGCGTTCCTGGTACGAAGACGGTGTCGTCGCCTCGGGCGAACGAGGCGGTTGTTTTCGTGGCGTTCTTCGACGCCGGCTTGCGAATCCCGTGCGTGGACTTGGTGAAGGATGTTCTTCAACTCTACGGTGTGGACTTGGCGATTGTGGACGCTGAACTTCGGTCGTTAAGTAGAGTCTTGAATGGATGCTTGAGCGGCCGAGTCGCTGCGAGAGGGCGCGCTGCGCCTTTTGCACGACGCCCGCTGCCAACCAAAGAAGAATAGCAACAGCGATACGCTGAATTTCGGCAGTGTCAACTTTCAGCCGAAGTCGCGATGCCAAATGTATCTGCCTGCTCCGGCGGCGCGGAACCGCTGGGAGACGCCTTGAACGCGGAGGTGGTTCTACCACACCTCTGTCTTGGAGGATGGGCTGCGATCTCGAGGTGGGCTGATACAGCCCATTGCTAGCCCCGACATCGAACTCACCGCGAGGGAGGAAGCTCATCTGCACCTCCTTCTGGACGCGACAAGGCGCTTTTCCATGTACGACTTGGTGGAGGAGTTATGTGCCTTTGGCATCTAGCCGTTGGCCCGGGAATGGAGCGTTGAACGGGGCTCCTCATGTTCCGGGCACCCCACTCTTACCGTGAGGGGGCACGAAGGTATGACTCTTGGCCCGACGCTCCTTACTCGTGCGGACTTTGAACTCTTTTTTTTTTATGGGTTGCAGCCATGTCCATTGCCGAAGCGAGCCGTGCGGCGGAAATGCTTCTTGGCCCGTACACGGGCGAGGAGCACTCGAGGCACGGCCTGGTTGTGCGGGAGGGGCGGTTGAATCGGGCGTATCCTGCCTCGGTTCGCCTCTTAAAGCGCCCCGATCCGGATGGTAAGAAGAAGAAACGCGCCCGACCGGCGGAGGTTGAGGGGACCGGGCCGATTTTTGTGACCCCTCTGCGCGTTGCTGGACCCTGCGACGTTGGTGCGGCCTCGCACGATGCAGTGGACTTGGGGCACGTGTCGAAGAAACCGACGGCAGATCCTTCGGACTGGACGAAGGTGTCGGGGTCAGCTTCGAATGCTGACCCATCCAACCCGCACGGCGCTTCAAGTGCGAGGGAGAGTCCTGTCGTGTTGGCCGAGTGAACCACATCGCAAATGCGACGGGCGATCGGCTCGTTTGACGTGGTAGGACTTGACACTGACGAGTCCTCCGACAAGAGCACCCCTCGAATGTTTATGGGGGCCAAGATATCGCTACTGAGGTGTCGCGACCCGCGGATGCCGCGCAGTAAGTTCTTACCGCCGTGGGGCGCCTAGAGTTCGTTTTTCTTTCTGCTGACGCTGCTGAAGGTTTCCGTTTCGCAGTAGATGATGTTGCACGGGAGGACGGAGCCGGTGATGGTGGCTCTGGTTCAGCCGCTTCCGGAGGTGGGAGCTCGCCGGAGCATGCCCCTGCTGGGGGTCGGGACACCGTGGACTTGGGACCTATGTGCCGCGCCGATTTCCGGATCAGCGAAGGCGCTTCGCGAGTTTGCGGGGCGGTGGCTGACTTTGCTTCGTTGCCTCTGCTTTGGGAGCTTTTTGTACGGATGCCCTTGCCCGACATGCTTCGGGGCATTGAGGCGAATGCCGTCAAGGTGTGTTTTTTCTCTTATTTATTTACTTTAAGACGCTTCGCTAATCAATCTCGTTTGTGCAGACCGTCATGCTAGCGTGGGCCCTTGATGATGACATTGCATCAGGCTTTGCCGAGATCCAGAAGTAGGTGGAGGATGAGCACGCTCGGAACCAAGTGCTTAGCAGCGAGCGTGACGCTCTGGCCCTTAGGGTGCAAGCCCTAGAGGAGCGAGTTGGGGCCCTACAGGGCGAAAAGGCGGTGCTCAAAGAGGAGGTCCGTACCGAACGTGAACTGTCAACCTCCATTGGGCTCGCTGCTTGGCAAGCCATGGAGGTCATCGAGGGGGCCGTCTCGCAACTTGGCGCTGTTCCGCCAGCGAGGTGCCATCGCCCGTCGGAGATGGACATCACGTTCGAATGCCTTCGGCGCGAAGGCTGCGTGGTCCGCGACCCTCGCTTCGCTCGACAAGGCTGGCTCGCGCCCACATAGATGGTCTTGCGGCCCGGTCTGTCGCGGTGGCCACTGCGGACGAGGTTGTCGCTGCGCGGAACCGTACCAGGAAGGCCGGTAGGGTCCTGCAGGACTACTGGGCCCCGCGCGGCCACAATGATGCGACAGAGTCGTTTCGGGCTACGTAGGCGCAAAGGAGAAGGGGAAGGCCCCGACGGGGACGTCGGCGGAGGATGCGAGGGCCGACAAGCAGGGGTCCACCCAATACGATAAGGTGTGACCCCCCGCTTGCTTGATGAACTTTTGTTTTTTTAGGTCATAGCCGTTAGCGTTGGTGGTTTAGATTTTTTTTTGTTTTTCCGCTTCGCTTTTGCTTGCTGTACAGGGCGATTTGTAGGAGGGGAACCTCTTTTTGTGTAAGGCCCTCCTCTTTTAAATGGGAATGTTTTTAAGTATGATTGCGCGTGATTTGCTTGTTTGAATTTGGGCTTCGCATGTACATGTTGAGCGATTGTTGTTGAAGCGGCTCGCTGCGTGGGGTCCTGCTCCTTCCAAAGTGCGAAGTATTAAGAGAAGCGTCGGCCGCCAGGGCTCGAAGGACGAGCGGAGTGTGGTCTCCACTTGGCCTTTACAGTTATGCTATCGGGGGGCTGTTTATCATGGTGCGAAGTGGTAGCGATGGAAACTAGCGAACCCGAATGGCTCTATGAAGGAGTTTCATCGCGCCCGTAAGAGGAAAGTGGCAGAGGCGCGCGAGGAAATTCGGGCATTTTGGAGGCGCCGAGATGCGATGGGTGCAGGTGCCGATGCGGATCCCTTCACGTCATGTGCTGAGTCTGAGCCTCCGCCGGCGGGTGTTTCGAGCGATAGCTCGTCTGAGTCCCTAGACGAGTACGAGGCCACGCAGAGGGAATTTTTGAGGTTGATAGCGTCTGGGGCATCCGGTGAGGAACTGCTGGAATGGGCTACGCGCACGGAGGAATGTGACTTTGTCCCGTAGGCGCGCCAAGGCCCTCTGTGAACTTGTATTGTATACTAGCTAGTATTTGTTATTACGGGCTGAGCCCTTGTAACCTGTGTTGTCGACCCTCATTTGATTAATAAAGACTTGCTGCAATAAGAGTGCCTTGCCTTTTTGTTCAAAGGGGGTGTGGGGTTGATAGAGATAGGGCTTTGGGGAGCCCTATGTGTATGTTTTCGCGAGAGGGGCGAAGCCGCGCGCCGTCCCCCTACCTTCTTTTGATAGGGCTTCGGGGAGCCCTATATATGTTTTTTTTGTAAAGGATTGACGAAGCCGCGCGCCGTCCCCCTATCTTCTTTTGATAGGGCTTCGGGGAGCCCTATATATGTTTTTTTTATAGGGTGGCGGCCGCGCGCGTCCCCTACCTTCTTTTGACAGGGCTTCGGGGAGTCCTATATATGTTTTTTTGCGAGGGGGTGGCGAAGACGCGTGCCGTCCCCCTACCTTCTTTTGATAGGGCTTCGGGGAGCCCTATATATGTTTTTTTTGCGAAGGGGTGGCGAAGCCTGGCTGCGTCCCCTTCCTTCTTTTGACAGGGCTTGGGAGCCCTATATATATATATATATATATATATATATATATATATATATATATATATATATATATATATATATATATATATGTATGGGCCAAAGGCCATGCGTGGTGTCTTATTTTATACACTTGTGCCCCCGGAGGACCTCGGTGTGCACCGGGGCCAAAGGCCATGCGCGGTGTCTTGTTTTATACACGCGTGCCCTAGGGGATCTTGGTGTGTACCGGGGCCGAAGGCCATGCGCGATGTCTTGTTTTATACACTCGTGCCCTCGGGGGACCTCGGTGTGCACCGGGGTTCTTTATATATTGCGTTGGTACAAAATGCCCAAAAAAGGTTACACTTGCTTTCTTACAGACCCCCCTTTTCGCGGAACGGGGCTATTAGCCGGTCGCAGCCAGGGTTTTTACAATGCGGCTGCTAGGGATAGAACTTGCGGAGACTCTTTGCGTTCCACGTGTGGTCGAGCTGCTGGCCTTCGGGGGTGGCGATGTGGTAGGATCCTACCCTTGTGCTTTGGGTGATGATGTAGGGCCCCACCCATTTGGACTGCAGCTTGCCAACTGTTGCGGGGTTGGCCACCCTTTTGAGGACCATGTTGCCTGGCGCGAGGGGGCAGGTCCGGACCTTCTTGTTATACGCCCTCGCGACGCCTGCTGTATTGTTTGCCATATTTGATATGGCCTGCATGCGATGCTCCTCTATTAGATCCAGGGAGACTTCCCGGCCCTCTGGATTGTCGGCCTGGATAGCTCGGAGGGACTTAGCTGTTAGTTCTCCTAGGGTCATGGCCTCATCCCCGAAGAGGAGCCTGAATGGAGAAAAACCGGTGGCTCTGGTCGGCGAGGTTCGGAGAGCCCATAAGGCCTTTGGAGCTCTTCGGGCCACAGTCCTTTTGGCAGGCCTACTAGGCGTTTGCTGAGCCCTGCCAATATGTTGCCATTTGCCCTTTCGACTGCGCCGTTAGATTCCGGGTGCCCTACGGATGCGAAGCATATGGTGGCTCCTAGGCCTTCGTAGAATGACCTGAAGGTTGCGGAGTCGAACTGGGTACCATTGTCAGTAACTATGTCGCGGGGTACTCCGTACCTACAAATAATGTTCTTCCAAACGAAACGTTGGGCTGCCGCTGATGTTATTTTTGGTACAGGCTCGGCCTCCACCCACCTTGAGAAGTATTCGATGGCGACAAAGGCAAAGCGAAGGTTGCCCCTTCTTGGGAAGGGCCAATGATGTCGAGCCCCATCTTGCGAAGGGCGGCCAGGCGCGGGTTGCGTGGGACAGAGGTGCTTTTGGGTTATGACTGGCCCACTGACACCCCTGGCAATGCTGGACGAGGTGTTGTGCGTCGCGCAGCGCCGTTGGCCAGTAAAAGCCCTGTCGGAAGGCTCTGGTCACAATGCTCCGCGGGGCCTGATGAGCTCTGCAGGCTCCTTCGTGTATTTCCCTGAGGAGGTGTTGGCCTTCTTGCTGGGAGATGCATCGTAGGAAGGGGGCGCAAACGCCCCCCTTGTACAATTCGCCTCCAATGAGGCGGTAATTCCTGGCCCGGTGCTTGAGCCGTTTTGCCTCGATCGGGTTGTCAGGTTCTCCGCTTGCGAGGTAGGCGATAATGATGCTGCGCCAGTCTGTGACGTCGATGTCCGTGACGTGGTGCGTGGCACCTTGTGACGCCTGGGTTGGTTTGGCGCCTTGGGCTCAAATTTCAGGTTTAGGCGAGCCCACGATGCTCGGCGAGCCCAGGTGCTCCGCATGGAATGGCTGGCGCCTCGGTCGAGGCGGAGGGTTTGGTAAGTATCTCGTAGAAGACCTTCGGCGGGGGTTGGTCGTCGGAGCTGGCCATCTTCGCAAGTCGATTGGCAGCTTCATTGGCGCTTCTAGGGATCGCCTGGACGGTGATTCCGAGGAAACCTTTAGCGATGGCCCGTACCGCTGTGAGATATCGGGCCATTTCGGGATCCCTTGTTTCAAATGTCTTGTCGAAGTGTCCCGCCATGAGGCGGGAATCACTTTTGACAATCACTCGCTTGGCTCCCAGCGCCTTTGCTCTGCGGAGGCCTAGGAGGAGTACCTCATATTCTGAGGCATTATTTGTAGTGGGAAAGCTGAGTCGTGTAGCGTGTGAAATACTTCGACCATCTGGGGCAACAAGGATGGCCGCCGCGCCTGCTCCCGTGGCGCACCAGGACCCGTCAGTGTACAGTGTCCATGGCGTCTCAACGACATTCGCCAACTGTTCTGTGTGAGGGGTCCACTCGGCGACAAAGTCGGCCAATGATTGGGACTTTATCGTGGTGCGCGAAGCAAATGTGATGTTGAAGGGTGCGAGTTCCGCGGCCCATTTGCCAACACATCCGGAGGCATCCTTGTTTCGCAACATGAGAGCCAGTGGGTAGGAGGTCGGGATCGTGATTGCGTGCGCCAGGAAGTAATGGCGGAGTTTACGCGAAGCCATGAGCAAGGCGTATGCTAGTTTCTCCAGCTCCGTGTACCTCGTCTTGGCTCCCTAGAGTGCTTCGGACACGTAATAGACGGGTCGCTGTTCGTCTTCTTCTTGGACGAGGACCGCGCTGACCGCGGAAGCGGAGGCGGCGAGGTACAAGAGGAGCTGTGCTCCGACCTTGGCCGTGAGTGGTGGGTAGTGGCGAGGTAATCGCTGAGTTCTTGAAATGCTTCTTGGCACTCTTTGTCCATCGGAATGGCTCCGCACCCAGCAGGGTCTTGAAGAAGGGCAAAGCTCGCTCCGCCGAGCGGATAAGAATCACCGAGGCCGCGAGCGTCTGTCGATTCTGTACTTCGAGCCCCGCGGGCGATTCCATTTCTTGTATGGCCCTGATTTTTACTGGGTTTGCTTCAATGCCTCTGTTTGAAACGAGGAACCCCAATAGCTTCCTCGCTCACGCCGCGGCTGCGCTCTGGTTGAGCTTGATTCCTCCGCTCGAGGTCGGCAAAGGTTTCTCGTAGGTCTCCGGGGTGGGAGCCTGCGAGCTTGCTTTTAACCACAATGTCGTCGACATAAACTTCGACATTTCGGCCGAGCTGCCCTGCGAGGACTCTTGTGATAAGGCGGGTAAAGGTTGCTCCCGCGTTTTTCAGCCCGAAGGGCATGCGATGGTGATGAGGTACCAATGGGTGTAATGAAGGCGCTTGCTTCATCTTCCTTGGCCATAAATATCCGATGGTACCGAGTATGCGCCCAAAAAGCTCATGAGCTCGCACCGACGCGGGCGCCCATCAACCGGTCGATCGCGGTAGGGGAAGTCGATCGCCGGGCATGCCTTGTTGAGGTCGGTGAAGTCGATGCACATGCGCCACTGACCGGTGCTTTTCTGGACCAGGACCGGATTGGCGAGCCATTCGGAGTGCTTGATTTCACGAATCACCCCGGCTGTTAAGAGCTTGGCGATCTCTTTTTTCGCCGCTTCGAGGCGTTCGGGCATCATGCGCTGGAGCTTCTGCTTTTTTGGGACCGCGTCTGCTCGGATAGCCAATCGGTGTTCAAATGTTTCCCGGGCGATGCCGGGATGTATTCTGGGCTCCATGCAAAGATGTCGGCGTTGTCGCGAAGCACCCGGAGGATATTGTTGTGTTCGTCCTCCGTGAGTTCTCGCCCCGAGGCCTTGTTTTCTCGGGAAGTGTCCCGAGGGGAACTCGCCGAATCGCCTCTGGCTTGGCCTTCGGGGCCCATTTGCCAGCCGGGGCCCTGCTCTGTATCCCCGTGTTTGCTTCGACCGCGTGAACACGCCGGGTATGCGAGCCCAACTCCATTTCAGCCCGACGAGCGAGGTCTTGGTTTGCCCGTATCGTGATGACTCCTTTGCGCGCGGGGATCTTCATGCACATGTAATTGTGATGCGCTATCGCGCCGAAGGTGTTGAGCGTGGCCCTTCCGAGGATGGCGTTGTACTGGTATGGCATCTCGACCACGTTGAAAGTTATCGTCTCCGCGCGAGATGCGTGGCTGTCGCCAAACATAACGGGTCGGGCGATTTGGCCTAGGGCCGTCACGGGCTTGCTTCCGAAGCCCACCAGTGGTATGCCTGGTGGAGACAGGCGATCTCTAGGGATCATCATCTTGTCGAAGGCTTCTGCGAATAAGAGGTTCGCCGAGCTCCCGCCATCTACGAGGACACGCCTGACCTCATAGCTGGCGATGCTGGCGGAGATGACGAGGGGGTCCTGGTGGGGGAAGTGTACTCCTCGCGCGTCTTCAGGTCCGAAGGTTATGGGTACTTCGGAGTAGCGGGGTGGTTGGGAAGCCGGCTGTGTGGCCACATGGTGGATTTGCCGGGCGTACGCGCGGCGTTGCCTCTTCGATGTTATGCCCAACGAGGACCCCCCCCCGTGATCATATTGATAACCCTCTAGGGTGGTCCACCATGGCCCCCTTCTATGCGCGGGCGTAGTGGTGGGGCTGACAACACATTGCCTGCCTCCTTCCGGTCTTCATGCTTGACTGGCTGTTGATTGCGGTGCATGTAGTCCTGCATGACCGCAATGGTACGACAATCCGCTGTTGTGTGTGACCCTTCGCCGTGGAGGTCACAGTACAACGGAGTTGCTGCTGTTCCGCCTCGGGCATCCTGGTGCCGCCCACCATGACTGCCGCAGCCTCTTCCTCGATCGAGGTTTGCTCGGCCGCCTCGCCTGCCAGCTTCGGCGGTGTGCCCTTCGTCCACATGATAAATGTTTCGGCCTTTTTGCCGAAAGCTGATGCGTGGTTTGTTGGTAGCCGGGGTGGTGGCTGTATCTTCCTTGGGCGGCTTGTCCGACGAGGTGGTATTTGGTGCGGCGTCGTTCCTCCGGATGCTATCTTCCTCCGCTCGAGCGTACTCTTCTATCTTGTCGAAGAGCTCCGCGACCGTGCGTGCTGGCTTGCGTGCCAGTTTTTCCAACAGGGCCTTTCTGCAAGCCGCAAGTTGCGGCATTTATGATGGTGGTCTCGTTGACCCCCTTAACATGGCACTTCACTTCTGCGAATTTTCTGAAGAAGCTGCGAGAGGACTCGCCCAGGGCTTGCTTGACTGCGAACAAGTGTCCTGCATCCTTCGGCTCGTTGTAGTTTCCTTGGAAGTTATTGCGTATGTGGTCCCGCAACTGTTCCCAAGCGTAAATGGACCGGGGGGGGGGGAATGGTAAAGAACCACGTCAGGGCGACGCCCTTAAGGGCCAGTGTGATGCTTTTCGCCTTGGTCGTGTCGCCCCCTCCCGCTGCTTCGACTGCTGTTTCGTACACGCGCAGGAACTCCGAGGGGTCTGTGCAACCTTCGAAGGGTGTGACCTCCAGCATTTTGAAGTTCTTTGGCCAGCGCGCCCAGATGTTTCCTATACTCTAAGTGTTACGAGCAGATACCAGGCTGATCCAGGTGAGAGTCACTGGACAGCAGTTAAAAACATCCTCAAGTATTTGAGAAGAACTAAGGATGTGTTCCTAGTCTACGGAGGTGAGGAAGAGCTCGTTGTAAATGGTTACACCGATGCAAGCTTCCAAACCGACAAAGATGATTACAAATCGCAATCGGGTTTTGTGTTCCTTTTGAACGGTGGTGCGGTAAGTTGGAAGAGTTCCAAGCGAGATTGTTCGACTCTACAACGGAGGCCGAGTACATTGCGGCTTCAAGCAAAGAAAAGAAGGTGTTTGGATAAGGAAGTTCATAACCGAACTAGGTGTGGTTCCTAGTGCGTGCGATCCTGCGGATCTTTATCAGTGATAACAAGTGGGGCCATTATGCAAGCCAAGGAGCCGAGGAATCACCAAAAGAACAAACACATATCTGCGGGCGGTTTCATCTCATTCGAGAGATCCTTAATCGAGGAGATTTAAAGATATGCAAAATACACACGGATTTGAATATTTGGATCCTTTGATGAAGCCTCTCCCACCTAAGCATGAGGCGACACAAGAGCTATGGGTATTAGATATCTTCTAGATTGACTCTAGTGCAAGTGGGAGATGTTGGAGATATGCCCTAGAGGCAATCATATTGATGATGATATTTCATTGTATCCATGATTTAATAAATGTTCCTTGAATATTGCCTTTGTGTTGATTAACAAGTATGTGACTTGTTTGTGAAACTCTTTACTTGTATGGTTATTCTAAAGTTGTCCCTAGTCGGAGTTCATGTGAGGACACACGTGAATGATTGATTAGCACATGTATCGGTTGATGACCATGTTTCACGTGTCATAGACATGGAGATGTCAAACCAATAATGTGGACACATGTTTAGAACATGGGGTTGGACCGACCCAACATAAGACATAGTAATTATTCTTATGGTTCTCTCTACACAATGTGTACGCCTTGTCCTTAGACCCGAGATTGTCGCATGTACTTGAGATGTGAATCGACCTACTTAGGGGCTATCAAACGCTACTCCGTGAATCGGGTAGTTATAAAGGTAGCTTTCGGGTTTGTCATGAAGCATGTTTGCGAGGCATGGTCGACGAGATGGGATTTGCCCCTCTCTACCGAGAGATATCTCTGGGCCCTCGAGTGATCGGATCCGTAAATGCATGGCCATGCTACTTAAGGTTAAGAGTTAACCTAGTAAGGGATTCGGATCACGAGGATCGAAAGAGTGGTCGACTTGGAGCTCGATTGAATATCGTGAGGCAAAGGGATTGGCATGTACATAACGTTGTGATGGTTCGTCCGATATGATCTTTACGTATGTTTAGGAGTTGACACGTCTTGCTAGAGGTCGCTACCAACTATTGACCAAGTATGTGTACTGCGCCATGTCTAAACATACGTGAACCTATAGGGTCACACACTTAGAAGTGAAGCCTAATTCGGATTGGATCCGACTAGACGGGCATTGAGTCCTAATGGGCCTCTATTCGTAGAAGCCCATTATAAGGACGCCTATAAAAGGAGGGCAAGGCGCACCGTTAAGGGTTGAGTTTTTCGTGACATCCCCAAACCCCGCCGCCACCCTCCCACGCCCTAGTCGCCGCGCGATCTAGTAGTCCGGCGCGCGCCGCTTCTCCCGCACGTGTGGATACCTTTGAAGGCGCCTGCATCCGTGGCGTTGGGACGAACCGCAAGAAAGGAGGCTGACGTGGGGCGCCACGGCGAGGACGAGGAAGTAGTACGACTACTCGCTTCCTCGACGTATTGCATCAACTTGGTACGACTACACCGCCCGACGCGGCGCATCAACTCCGCACGGCGTCTAGTGGTAAGACCGTGATCTATAATCGCAGTGATCTTGGTTTACTGGTAGAATTTTTAATTTACGCTAGTGTAGCCTACCCGTTTTCCTACAGTGGTATCAGAGCGGTTGCTTTGTCATGTTATAGGTTCGGGTGATTTGCATATGGCGATATGTAAATCGGTATGATCGATGTGATCGATTGTATAGTTCTGGTAATGGATTGGTCTGGTTTCCGTGATCATGCTGCTAAGGTCGTGAAACAACATACCCCTACCGGTCGGATTCGCCATCGGGGTAGACAGTGACACGTAAAACCGGTTGCGGCATGCGAAGATCAATATGATTGATCGAATCGGAACCTAGATTAATAATCGATGTACCGTGATCATGCTGCTAAGGTCGTGAAACAACATACCCTACCGGTCGGATTCGCCATCGGGGTAGACCAGTGACACATAAAACCGGTTGCGGCATGCGAAGATCAATATAATTGGTCGAATCGAACAAAGAGTTGATTTGTGGTAAATATGATTTGCGATCAAAATCCTATGTAAAAATTGCATAGATTGGATCAAAATCCTTCGAACCCGATGGGAAACCCTCACCCCCTATCCCAGAGATTGCGATTCTATGCATAAACTTGTTTTTGCAGGATGTATGTGACCAATGGCCTAATGTGTATGTGATGCATGTTTGTAATATTTGCATGACTCGCGTGTCGTGGAGTGCTGCAACACTACCGAGCCATTGTGTTGTCAAAGTATTATATTAACGGTCTGCGTGTCGACTTGTGATGATTCCTAGTATTCATGTATTTTATTACTAGTCATATGAGTAATAGCTTATAGTAGTACTCTGAGGACACATCACTTGGAGGATGGCACACATGAACCATGGAGATGGAGATCATCATGGTGGACAGATTCTATGGCGATGGAGATCACCATGAGAAAATGGGCCATACTGAGTCACAACTGTGTGAATGCTATTCCTATTGTTTTACTCCTATGCATGTTTGAATGGTAGAAGTATAGCGATCCCTCACAAAATGTTAAGTTAAACATATGCCCTCCCAATTAAACTTTGCACCATCCCATGTCTTGTAAATTGATGGTGGGTCTATAAAATTAGGGCATCATCAACTTTCCTTGACTAGATGGGTTCTGTATCGGATACTTACATGCATAAGGATTGGTGAACTTAACAAGGTTATCATAAAGGTTATGGGCCTTGGGGCATAAAGGTTGGGCGCCAGGGCATAGAGATGTCACCCAACAACAAGAGTCATATAGAGATATGATTAGCAAGGTGTTGCTTACCGAATTACCTTGTCTTCTAGCGGTGATGCAAAAGCTCACTAGTAGACTCGTTAATTGCGGATCTTGAATCGCTAGGAATCAACAGAGGGATGTTGATTTTAGTGGGAGTACATTCTATTAAATTTGTTTAATACAGTTTACTCTATCATGGTTTTATTTGTCTTAGTATTTTGCATTTCCTATTGTAGATCAATGGCATCTAGCAACCACGCACACCCTTTTGCTTTGCGATCGATTCTTGAGAAAGAGAAATTAAATGGAACAAACTATTCGGACTGGGTCCGTAACCTGAGAATTGTTCTCGTGGCGGATAAAAGGAAAACGTTCGACACCCCAATCCCGAAGAACTCGCAAATAATGCGCTCATTTGTTAAAAATGCCTACAAGAAAGCATGTGATGACTCTCTTGAGATTAGCTGCCTTATGCTTGCATGCATGGAACCCGACCTTCAAAAGCGCTTTGAGGATCGTGAAGCGTATGATACGATCATAGCGCTTAGGACATGTTCCGCATACGTGCCAGACCGAACGGTTCAATGTCTCTAAGGCTATTCTCGAATGCAAGTTAACGTAAGGTGCACCAGAGGCCCACATGTGATCAAAATGGTTGGTTACAATGACTTTGGATAAACTTGGTTTTCCAATTGGCCAAGAGTTGGCAATCGATTTCATTTTAGCGTCTCTTCCACCTAGCTATGGGCATTTATTTGAACTACCATATGCATGGGCGGATAAGGGCCTTAATGAGCTTTGTGGGATGCTCAAAACAAGAGAGAGTGACATTAAGAAGTGTGCGGTGGCCTAGCCATGTGATGGTCCGTGAGAACAAGTCTAGCTTCAAGAAAAAGGGTAAGAAGCCATGGCCAAAGAATAAGGGCAAGGTTAAAGATATGATCTCAAGCCAACGCTAAGCCTAATGCCGGACTCGAGTGAGACAAGATGCTTCTATTGTAAAGAAACCGCCACTGGAAGAGAAACGCAAGAAGTACATGGATTCCGATGAATGCAAGAAGAAGGTCGAAGTAAGACTTCCACCCATGGTACACTTGTCATAAATGTTTTAGACATTTTCTCGCAGATTCTCCTATTAACTCTTGGGTATTTGATACCGGATCGCTTGCTCACATTTGCAACTCGATGCAGGGCTAATAAGAAGTAGAGGAGTCGCAAGAGGTGAAGTTGATTTTCGCGTCGGAAATAAAGCAAGGGTTGCTGCGTTGACCGTCGGCACCATGCAACTTCAGCTTCCTTCAAGATTTATTATGGAATTGAATAATTGTTATTATGTTCCTAGTATGAGTCGAAACATTTTATCCCCCTCATGTTTGATAAGAGATGGTTATTCATTTGCAAGTAAAGACAATGGTTGTTTGATCTCTAAAAATGGAATGTTTATGGCTTTTGCGCCCATTGTGAATGGGTTATTTATTTTAAATCTTGATGATGCGCCTATTTTTAACATAAATGCTAAAAGACTTGACCTAATGATTTGAATCCCACCTATGTTTGGCATTGTCGTTTGGGTCACATAAGTGAAAAGCGCATGAAGAAGCTCCATGTCGATGGTCTTCTAACCGTTTGATTTTGAATCATACGAGACATGTGAAGCTTGTTTGCTTGGTAAGATGACCAAATCACCTTTCAAAGGTTCTTTTGAGAGGCGTCGACTTGTTGGAAATCATACATACCGATGTATGTGGACCAATGAGCACGCATCGCTAGAGGTGGATTTCATTACTTCATAACTTTCATCGATGATTTTAGTAGATATGGCTATGTCTACTTAATGAAGCATAAGTCCAAACTTTTGAAAAGTTCAAAGAGTTCCGAATGAGGTTGAAAATCAACGTGCCAAGAAAATTAAGGCTCGCGATCCGATCGTGGTGGCGAGTATTTGAGTCATGAATTTAGCAATCATCCAAGAGTTGCGGAATTGTTCCACGCCTAACACCGCCCTAACGCCTCAAAGAAACGGGTATCCGAGCGTGTCGGACCTTGTTGGACATGGTTCGATCGATGATGAGCCGCCAGATTACCATTATCCTTTTGGGGTTACGCCTAGAAACGGCAGCTTTCACACTTAATAGGTACCGTCTAAATCCGTAGTTAAGACACCATATGAGATATGGACTGGAAGAGTCACGCTTTGTCTTTTCTAAAGATTTGGGGATGTGAGGCGTTTGTCGTTTACTCTGATCGGACAAGCTCACACCCAAGTCTGATAAATGCATTTTCGTGGGATATCCGAAGAAACCTTTGGATATTACTTCTACAACCGACTAGAGGGCAAAGTGTTTGTCGCCAAGTGGTGTTTTCTAGAGAAAGAGTTTCTCAACAGGAGACAGTGGAAGAATGGTGCAACTTGAAGAAGTTCAAGATGAACCAATCGGGAAGACTCGACGAATGATGCCCATGTGGCGTAACAAGTTGAGGAACCCATGGCAAAGGAAGCACCACCACCACGAAGGTCGGAAGGCTCGCAATGCGCGAGATATGTTATTGTTAGACAATGATGAGCCTACGACCTATGCGGAAGCAATGATGGACCCAGACTCGAGAAATGGCATAGTGCCATGAGATTCGAGATAGCATCCATGGGAGACAATCAAGTTTGGAATTTGGTTGACCACTGATGGTGTTAAAACCATAGAGTGCAAATGGATCTATAAAAGGAAGATTGATATGGATGGAAATGTTCATATCCATAAAGCTCGACTTGTCGCAAAGGTTTTCGGCAAGTTCAAGGAGTTGACTACGATGAGACTTTCTCACCGTAGCGATGCTTAAATCAATACGGATCATTCTAGCTATTCTCGCATATTTCGACTATGAGATATGACATATGGATGTCAAAACGGCTTTCCTTAATGGAAATTTAACCGAGGACGTGTATATGATACACCGAGGGTTTTGTCGATCCAAACAATGCTAGAAAAGTATGCAAACTTCAAAAATCCATTTATGGATTGAAGCAAGCATCTCGAGTTGGAACATTCGCTTTTGATGAAGTGGTCAAAGGGTTTGACTTCATCAAAAGCGAAGAAGAATCTTGTGTTTACAAGAAGACAAGTGGGAGCTCACTCGTATTTCTAATCTTATATGTAGATGACATATTACCGATTGGAAATGATATTCCTATGCTCGAGTCCGTTAAGACCTCACCTAAAAATAGTTTCTCAATGAAGGACTTAGGGAAGCGGCATATATTTTGGGTATTAAGATCTATAGAGATAGATAAAAAGGCTAATAGGATTAAGCCGAGTACTTACATTGACAAAGTGTTGAAACGGTTCAACATGGAGGAGGCAAAGAAAGGGTTCTTGCCCATGTCTCATGGCATAAATCTTGGCAAGACTCAGTGTCCTTCGACAACTGATGAGCGAGATCGCATGAGTAAGATTCCATATGCTTCGGCCATTGGATCTATCATGTATGCTATGATGTGTACTCGCCTGAGATGTTTCCTATACTCTAAGTGTTACGAGCAGATACGTGTGATCGGTGAGAGTCACCGACAAGCAGCTTAAAAACATCCTCAAGTATTTGAGAAGAACTAAGGATGTGTTCTAGTCTACTGAGGTGAGGAAGAGCTCGTTGTAAATGGTTACACCGATGCAAGCTTCCAAACCGACAAAGATGATTACAAATCGCAATCGGGTTTTGTGTTCCTTTTGAACGGTGGTGCGGTAAGTTGGAAGAGTTCCAAGCAGGAGACTGTTGCTGACTCTACAACGGAGGCCGAGTACATTGCGGCTTCAAGCGAGAAAAGAAGGTGTTTGGATAAGGAAGTTCATAACTAAACTAGGTGTGGTTCCTAGTGCGTGCATCCTCTGGATCTTTATCGTGATAACAATGGGGCCATTGCGCAAGCCAAGGAGCCGAGGAATCACCAAAAGAACAAACACATATCAAAGGTTTCATCTCATTCGAGAGATCCTTAATCGAGGAGATTTAAAGATATGCAAAATACACACGGATTTGAATATTTCGATCCTTTGACGAAGCCTCTCCCACGACCTAAGCATGAGGCGCACACAAGAGCTATGGGTATTAGATATCTTCTAGATTGACTCTAGTGCAAGTGGGAGATCATAGAGATATGCCCTAGAGGCAATCATATTGATGATGATATTTCATTGTATCCATGATTTAATAAATGTTCCTTGAATATTGCCTTTGTGTTGATTAACAAGTATGTGACTTGTTTGTGAAACTCTTTACTTGTATGGTTATTCTAAAGTTGTCCCTAGTCGGAGTTCATGTGAGGACACACGTGAATGATTGATTAGCACATGTATC
Source organism: Ampelocalamus luodianensis (assembly GCA_036346255.1). Taxonomy (NCBI): domain Eukaryota; kingdom Viridiplantae; phylum Streptophyta; class Magnoliopsida; order Poales; family Poaceae; genus Ampelocalamus; species Ampelocalamus luodianensis. The sequence continues at coordinate 9,722,831 of CM070636.1, forward strand.
GGTTGATGACCATGTTTCACAGGTCATAGATATGGAGATGTCAAACCAATAATGTGGACACATGTTTAGAACATGGGGTTGGACCGACCCAACATAAGACATAGTAATTATTCTTATGGTTCTCTCTACACAATGTGTACGCCTTGTCCTTAGACCCGAGATTGTCGCATGTACTTGAGATGTGAATCGACCTACTTAGGGGCTATCAAACGCTACTCATGTGAATCGGTAGTTATAAAGGTAGCTTTGGGTTTGTCATGAAGCATGTCATGCGAGGCATGGTCGGTCGAGATGGGATTTGCCCTCTCTACCGAGAGAGATATCTCGGGCCTCGAGTGATCGGATCCGAAATGCATGGCCATGCTACTTAAGGTTAAGAGTTAACCTAGTAAGGGATTCCGGATCACAGGATCGAGAAAGAGTGGTCGCTTGGAGCTCGATCAATATCGTGAGGCAAAGGGATTGGCATGTACATAACGTTGTGATGGTTCGTCCGATATGATCTTTACGTATGTTTAGGAGTTGGCACGCCTTGCTAGAGGCCGCTACCAACTATTGACCAAGTATGTGTACTCGCCATGTCTAAACATACGTGAACCTATAGGGTCACACACTTAGTGTTGAAGCCTAATCGGATTGGATCCGAATTAGATCGGGCATTGAGTCCTAATGGGCCTCTATTCGTAGAAGCCCATTATAAGGACGCCTATAAAAGGAGGCGGGGCGCATCGGTTAAGGGTTGAGTTTTTCGTGACATCCCCAAACCGGCCGCCACCCTCCCACGCCCTAGTCGCCGCGCGGATCTAGTAGTCCGCGCGGCGCCGCTCTCCCGTGCGTGTGGATACCTTTGAAGGCGCTGCATCCGTGGCGTTGGGACGAACCGCAAGAAAGGAGTCAGACGTGGGGCGCCACGACGAGGACGAGGAAGTAGTACGACTACTCGCCTCGACGTATTGCATCAACTTGGTACGACTACATCGCCCGACGCTACGCATCAACTTCCGCACTCGCGTCTAGTGGTAAGACCGTGATCTATAACTGCAGTGATCTTGGTTTACGGGTAGAATTTTTTAATTTGCGCTAGTGTAGCCTACCCGTTTCCCTACATGAGCATCTCCCGCCGGAGGTCCGCCAACTCTCGCTAAAGCGCTTCGTATGCTTCGCGAGCAATGCCCGCGGTTTTCGCGGGCTGGTTGTTTGGCAAAGATGCTTCGGTGGGCGGGGCATTGCCTCCTACGATGTCCCTATGCGTGGAGTTGTTGGCTTCTTCTTCTGTGGCTCGGGCGGCGGCAGCGACCGATGCGGCCCGGCCCCGCTTTGCTTTAGGGGTGTTCGGGGCCGCAGCCGCCGCCGTTGCCTCGGTCGCGGAAACTTTGGGTGCTGCCCTTCGAGGGGCCATCAATTTTCCTGGATGTGGCTTTTCTGCAGAACCCCATGGACGGCGTCAACTGTCGTAGTGAGAAGACTAGACAGATAAAGAGGAGACCTCTCGTGCTAGAAAGATGAGGGGGCTTCTAAAAGGGGCTCAGTTACTGTATGTAAGTGTATTGCTTAAAGAAAAGTCCTCCGATGCAGTGTGTCTTCATGGACGTGGCCCATCCAAGGAATACACCTGGTCCACTGTTCCTGTAGACCCCCGCGCCCTCCGCAGAGGTGACCCCTTGAGGTCCTTTGCTGCCTTCTTCGGAGGGTCTTCGGGGTTCCTTCAGAGGGTCTTCGGGACCACTCTGGAGAGTCTTCGGGACTACTCCGGAGCGTCTTCGGGAACACTCCGGGGGGTCTTTGGGACTACTCCGAGGATCTTCGGGATCCTTTGAGGGGTCTTCGGGACACCTTCCAAGTAAGCTCTTGGGAGACCTTTCGGGACCACCGTGCTTCACCGAGTCGTGGGGCCGGTGGGGCGTCCCTACGACACTAACCATTTCTTTTTGTTAAGCTTTTCAGCTGCAAGACTGCGTGTCGCAGCAAATGAGAAGGCAGAGGCAGAGAAGATCATTCAGATCAAGAGAGCTGAGGGGAGGCTGAAGCGAAGTACCTCTCTGGCCTTGGCATTGCAAGGCAGCGGCAGGCTATAGTTGATGGGTAGTTGATGGTCTAAGAGACAGTGTGCTCGGCTTCTCTGGGAATGTGCCTGGGACTTCAGCTAAGGATGTGATGGACTTAGTTCTGCTCACTCAATTCTTCGACACCATGAAAGAGATTGGCGCGGCATCCAAATCCTCTGCAGTTTTCCTCCCACATGGTCCTGGTTCTGTTGCAGACATTGCCAGTCAGATTCGTGACGGATGTCTTCAGGCATCCTCTCATGAAACTAAGTGATGGATTATGGATTGTATTGAATGCCTGAACCCAACTGTACAAGAATTTGGATTGGTGAGGTCGCTCCTACTGGTTTGTCATATGCGAATTGTCCTTTAAGTGCTTGATAATATTGTGTGAGCTTGCAAGATATTTACCAAGCTTGTAAAATGGTTTGTGTTTTAGATAGATCAGTTAGTCCGTAGATAGGTCATAGGTGCCCATTTACAAAATGAAGCATGGTGACTTTACATGAATGTGGTGCATAATTGTCGTGTGACTGTACTTGGGCTTACGAGAGCTCTGAAAAATAATGTTTTCACATTTTCTGTAACTTCAATATACAGCTTTGATTTCGCAGATTCCAGTGATCGATTATACAGTAACTCATCCTAGTCTCATCGAATTTCGCCAGATAGAAGTACCCACAAGCAAAACTCGCAGTATTAAGCAAACTAGGTTCCTTTTAAAAAAGCAAACTAGGAAACCAAAATCAAGCTAAACAATTGAGAAACTGTAACCAGAAGAATCAATAGTAGTAAATCATTAACTTAATTGCACTAATGGATGTAACAGGGGTATTATCTACACAATTTAAACCAGACAGGTACTTTTTCAAAAAAAATTGGATCAGTCATCAGTTAAGCTACGAAGATTAGCTCAACCTCATTGATAAAAAAGAATGGGGTTTGGTAGGAAGTACTCGAATTTTTTTTGGGTTTGTGAGTACTTAAGTTTATTTTACCTATGCTATGCTTGGTGATATCTCATTAAAGGAAGAGTTAAAGTGATCTCATGCATTGAATCTAAATCTAAGAGTTCAAAATTTGAGTACTAGTTAGCAACAAAATACTCAAGTACTAACTAGACACCACCAAAAAAATTAGCGTGATCATAATTCAATTTGGCAAATTTGGTATGCTCCAATTGTGTAAGGAATAAAGACGGGTAGATTTGAAGGGCAAATATTGGTACATCAAGTTCTTCCATTTCGTAACAACATTTCATTTCATACACTAACTAAAGATTGAATTGCAAAAGAGATCAGTCAATCACACCGGCTGATCGTAAGCTTGACTGAAGTGACAGATCCAAAAATCAACCAAATATTACCATACATACCACCACATGTATATAGAGTAAATGAGCATAAACCACAGGATGCACACCTATATGTATGTGAGTTTTGATAAGGTAAAATGATATTGAACCCGGTGTGCATCCTGAAGTTTCACTTGATCCGCCCCTTGAGCACATTTCCAACTACATAGCGGCACAAACTAGCTACTATGATAATTACTAATTAGTGACACAGGACCATCATCTTCCTGGACTGGACCTAAACACTCCGTTCGCAATGCAGATTAAACTTTACTGCCTTCGTATACGAATCCATCAACGAATCAGTCATACCTAGTTAAGGAGACGGGTGTCAGTAGGGGTGGTCTTCCTTGGGGTACCCCTCCTCCGGCCAGTAGCTCAGCCACGAGAACATGGGCCCCTTGGCCATCGCCAGTTCCAGGATGTCGGCACCAGCGACCCCCGCGTCCACATCCCTCCCGACCAGCCTCACTGCATCGACGAGCCGGTCCCCGCGCGCACCAGCCCCAGCCGAGGAACCCGGCACCCTGCCCTTCTTCCTTCCTCGCTCGCCGCTCCCCGCCGCCCTGCGGGAGGCGGCGCGCGCGCCGCCGCTGCCCAGGCCTCGGCTCCTGTTGGACGAAGGCGGAAGGTGCAGCGTGAGGGGGAGCCCGCGAGGGGCGGCAGCCGATGAGGAGGCCTCGGCCGCGGGGGGCGCCGGTGGCCGTGGCGCTTCCGCCATGGCTTGCACGAAGAGGAGGTTTGCATTCCGCGGTTTTGGTCCGAGCTTTTCTAGAGAGAAAAACGGCCCACGCTGTCGACGCCCACGCAGGACCAAGCCCGGTCCAAAATCTAAAGAAACTTTAATAAACCTGACATACGGGCCCAGTCTTGCCCACGTAAGCAGACTCGGAGGAGTCGAGCGGGCCCACTGGAACCGGATAGGCCTTGTCGCCTTCTGGAGATCGCTCGCCCGAACAAATCCACCCGCAACTCAACTCCTACTCCTTCCCACGTCAGCTGCTGCGAGCTTAGAGTATCTCCGATAGTTTGTTAGACTTTAATTTTTATTTTAATTAATGTCTGTAAAATAAATTTTTAGATAACAAGTAAATTATTAATAGTTATTTTATTATTTCTTATGTTTTGATATCAATAATTTGTTTATTTTTTTATCTAGAAATAAATTTATATTATCTTTTTATCATCTTTTCTTCCCATTACATAAAAAATAATATATTTGTTCCTTAGTAAAAAGTGACGTAAAATATTGTAGATGGTCTGTCCTTCGATTCACCTCCGGCCTCGACTTGTCCACCCTCTTCCGCCGCACGCACTGCTTACTTGTCGTGCCGTACAACCCATCTTGCCGGATTGCTTCCGCTTCTTCATCCAATTCCCATTCCCATTCCGCTTCCACTCCTCTCCCCCATCTTCATGGCCACGACCCTCGCCGTCGCGAGATCCCCGGCGGCCGCGCTCCTCCGCCTCCGCCGCTCCCCAGCGGCCTTGCCCCTCCGCGTCGCCGTCCCCTGCCCCCACCGTGGGATCGCCATGGCCGCAGCAGCCGCCCCGCCCCACGCCTCCGCGCCCACCACGGCCGATCCGCTCCCCAAGGTGCGTACGCTCACCACGGGCACGCGCTCCAGTCCACCTGATCGCGTCGCTTTAGGAAGGGAAGGGAAAAAAATTGTTGCTTAGTTTTCTTTATGTTTACCTGATCTTACGCGGTCTCTTTCTGATGAGTTCTAGTACTAATTTATCGCAAACGTTCGGGGGCGATTTCTTAGCTACTGTGCGGTGGAACGTGTGGTGTGGGAGTGCCTGGAAGCGATTTTTTTTTAAATAATCTTTTTTTATTCGGAATTACAGTTATAATACTACTTAATTTTTTTTATAGAAATAATCACGTGTCGCTGTACCGTTGAGCGACTTATACCTAGTTTTCAGTATAGACTTACGGGAACGCAGCTTTTTATAATTGCTCTGTAGAAAATGCAAAGAAAGTACTAACTTGGTAAACCAAGGTTTTTATAATCACCAAGGCCCCCACTGGTATATTCTGTTGTAGTTTGGGCCAAGGATACAATTCTCGGAACCGGAGAAAAACCCATCCGGCGGCGGGTAATTGGAAAAACCGGCGAAAAAACAGTTAAAATTCAAATATGAAAAAATGAATTGGGGATGTTTTAAACCCGGTAACCGGAATGGTTACCGCCCAAAAACCGGAAAAATCGTTTCAAAAAACCGGAAAACCGCAACCAAAACCAGAAAAAACAGAGAAAACCGGTTATGGGTAATTAGCAATTAGAATAATGTAAATATTAATTAGAAAGTGTTTAATGAAGTAACAATTCTAATACATAAGGGACTTGATGTCTAGTTAAAAATTTGTAAGGAGCCTGATGTTGTACCTAAAAAGTCTTCTTTGTTAGCTTGACTATCTAGGGAAGCGCTCTCCTCTAAGTGTTCTAAAGCATGTACTAGCTCTCGGTTAAATTGTCTAAAAAATGTTGGGATTTGGGATTACAATAATTCAAGCATATTTAGCTCATACAATAGGTAATTTAGCACAAAAAAAGGTCTAAACCAACTTAGAAAGTGCATTATGCAGTCATAAATTTAAATTTTAAAAAAATTGGGTGGTTTTTTCCCTCCTGGTTCCCACTGGTTTTTCCGGTAACCACCTGTTACCGTCCTGTAACCGCCATTTTTTCCCTGGTTAGGCCCCATAGGTTCAAAATCCTCGAAGAGCCTCTTGGGTCACTTTGTTAGCACCATGGGTCGGTTCGAATCATGTCTTCTTAAATACGTTGTGTAGGAGAAATAAGTCTTATCCCTTCACACTAGTATTTTCTTATGTTCAGAATCCTGCATTAGTCACTGAACCGAACATTCCCTCAATTTTTTAGTTCAAAATGAGGGTTAGTGCTTAGAAGTGTTAAAGTGATGAAGTAACAAGGGCTAGTGGGCACATGTTACAGACCTTGCACAAACTGTGTTGAATAGAACATGCTTGTTTTGTTGTGATTGCTATAGAGAGGAGGATTTCGGGCATATCCTTTAAATCTAAATTGTTGTTATTGTTGAAGTATATTGTCCACCTTTCCTTATCAGATTAATCTTTTGGGTGAACTGGTTGGTTCGTGCAACTCAATAAAGTATCAGAGCTAAAATGTTCTGAGTTCAAGACTGACTAACACAATTTTTTTTTAAAAAAAATAATTGTGGCTCACTTGAGTCAACTTCTTAGGCCTGGTGGAGCCTAAACGTGAGAGGGAGGTTTGATGTATATTGTCCACCTTTCCTTATCAACTTAAGTTTTTGGATAAATTGGTTGGTGCATGCAACTTAATAGTTGTTAGCTACATTATTATATTGTGTTTACGAATGTGCTTGTTGGCAGGTTTGTTTGTTTCAATGTGTTAGAGGCTGTTCAAAATAGATATTAAATGTGATATGCAAAAATATGATGGCAACAATGTAAAATCCCAAATGTTATAAAACTGCCAAGCACTTCTTTTTTTCATACTTTGTAACAATGTTGGATATTGTATACTAAGTTTATACTTGTTGTTTTTTCTTGTGTGGATTACTGACTGTTAAGTAATAAGTAGGGAAACAAAGTAATAGTCCTAACATTCTTCTATTTCAGGGTGCTGATTCATTTTTTCGGTCAGTTATCTCAAACATGGAAAAAGTTTATTTGAGCAGGAATCCAACAGCCAAAACCATTCTGGAACTTGTCCGTTCTTATGATGGGGACCACATTTGTTATGATCACTTTGCTTTCCGAACGTTTGGGGTGAGCACTAGCTTAAAATTGAGTTATACATTGTTTCTGCATGCTCTGTATTACATAATGTGCAGCTGTGTGGTGTTGATTATTGTAAAGACGAGTAACATTTTCATCTGTTACAACTGCAGGTTGATGGTTATGGTTTAAACTCACTTGCTGAATTTTTCACTGATTTTGGTTATGTACCTCGTGAAGAACTAAGGTTTCCAGCAAAAAAACTAAGAGCACTGTGGTTTTCCCCTCCCACCAATGATGGATACACTGGAACTGGTATATATGGGCCTTTGCCAAGGGTATTCATTTCGGAACTACTTGTGGATGAGCTGAGTGCTCAAAGCCAGGTAATCCCAGACTGTTTACTTCATTTAGTTTGATCAGTTGGTTTGTTGAAGATACAAGTATGAACAATTGGGCATTGCATTCATAACACTTTTGTAAGGCTGAAGGAAGGCTTTAAAATTGATTCACTAATAAAAATTGCTTTCTGGGTTGTCATTGCCCTTCAGGTTGTTTCGGTATGTCTGGTAGCTTCAATCAGGGAACAAAAAACCATCCGGTAACCACCGGTTACCAGATTTCTCGGTGGGGTCCGGGATTCAAAATTCCGGCCGGAATCCTTCCTATTCAAATTCAAATTCAAAACTCCAGCGGAAACATCTCAAATTCAAATTTATTTGGACGAAATTCATCCGGTTTTCCACCGGGATCTCCGGTTACTGGCTGGGAACCGTTACCGGGCTCCGAACGGGATTGTGCCCGGTAACGGTTCTTTGATCCCTGGCTTCAATACACAAAGCATTAGATAAGTTTTCTATACATTATAACTCTGTAAAACTACTACTCACGTAATCTAGTTTGATAATGAGACCCTAAAATCAGATAACCTATGCTTTCAGGCAGGGAATGTAGATTCTGGTATCTGATAATGACTGCCATTAGTGTTGCTTTCATTTCCATCTCCTTTACTCATGCTGTCATGCATATATCTTTTATTTACTGAACACATTTATCAGTTTTTTTTTCTATGCAGGAAATTATACATAAATACATTAAAACTTCTGGTAAAGGAAATAAACATGCTGCTCTTGCAAGTACATCTGGGGAGCTGACATGGGAGAAGCCTCTTTATTCTGATTTCCAGGTTTTGTCTAGGTACTCATGTTAATGACTGCTTGAAGAGATAAAGCATTATGCTTTAACACATAATTGTTTGCACGTATTAGTGATTCGGTGCATTCTGGAAGGCTTGAAGTTACCTTTTTGTTTGTTTCCTTAGTGGCATTACTGATTCTGACTTTTGCAGTTCTGTTTCTTTATTCTATTGACCTCGGCACTTTCTTCTTGTTGTTTGGACACCAGGGAGAGTGAATATGCGGCATGGACTCTTGTTAATGGCTATGCACTAAATCATGCCACAATATCCACTCATCGACTAGAGTCAGACATCAGAAGTATTAGTAAGTTTAACAAATTTGTGGAGGACAATGGGTTCAAGTTAAATTCAGAAGGAGGGATTTTGAAAGGTTTGTGTCTGGCATCTTTTCCACCCAGATTGTATTCAGTTGTTAGTGACTCCTTATTTTGTGTACTTCATAATGTTCTTGATGAAGTACCTCCAGTTTTTATAACTCAGCTAATTGTACTGAAAATTCGAAGTACATTTTGCTTGGGAGCATTACACCTAACTGCAGTTTCTGGTGACTTGGAATTTTAGAAAGTGTAGTTTCCATCTGGAAGTACACACTTCTTCAGAATAGACTGTTAGCTTTGGTTCTGTCTTGGAATGATTCTTCTTGACTTATCTACTGTGTGTAGCATATCTTGAAAAAATTAAGCACACATGTTTTCTGACTATTGCACCAAGTTTTGAGGAGAAACTAATTTGCATTTTTTTGTCTATAATTTAACAGTGAGTCCTGATGGCCTCCTGAAGCAAAGCTCAACTGTGGCTGATTCGGCATTTTTTACATTTGCTGAGGGAACCACTGAATCTATTCCCCGTTCCTATATTGAATTTGCTGAACGATTGCTGCTCCCACAGTTCAAAGATTTTCAAGATAAAGAGGTTTCCATAATTTATTATGAGTTTATGACTGTATTGATTTGTTTCTTACTTCTTTTTCTTCTCCTACATAACATATACGTTGACAACATATTGAGATGATGAGATTGATTGTGAATTTTGCATTTGAAATATTTCTGTTCCCTCATGATTTTTTCACTTTAACCTTACAGGGTTACTGTACAAAATGTTGTTTCTATTTTCATAAACACTAGATTATCACTATAACTGCTATCCACGTATTTAGTGTTTTTACTAAAATAAACTCTCCTGAATATCAGCAATAATTACTTCCCTCCATTGTTCTTGTTTTCTTTTAGAACTTTGGGGCGACATGCATTATAATTGCCAAGGAGAATTATTATACACTTCACTCTTCCTTGGCCAGTATCAAGCTGTCCTACTATGCTAATCAAATTATTCTTTTGTAACTTCTGAAGGTCAAAGAACACCACAGGCGTGATGGTTTTGAGGTAGGCAATGCAGACAAGATATTCGAGAGCACATCGAAGGATCAGCTGACCCGGAGATCTGCATAGACGGTGAACTCTAAATCAATCATTCTGCAAGCGAGCCAGTGTGCCTCTTGGAAGTGTATTGAAGGAGTGTGTTGTGTAATAATTGTATTTACCTGGGTAAAATAAAACCAGAGGCACAATAAAGATAAATATTTTCTAATCTACATTGTGGTCTTATATCTGGAAATTAGTTTCTCTTAATGTATTTTTTTCTGTTGGGTTGTCATGGCCTTCCCTTGGTTCATCAATTCTAAAACGATTTCTGGTACTGCATCAAGAGTTTCATGTTTTAAAATAAAACATGGCATGATGGCCAGTTCCTTTTTTCAAAGGAAAAGTTGTAGGCATCCTAGTTCTTATTCATTACGTCTTCGAGCAAAGTTCTGTCCCTGGAACTAGTATAGCAGGCCAAGGCGGATGCATAAGACAGGTGGTGGGATTGAACTTGTTTTTCTTAAAAAAAGATCTGTTATGAATTATCTCTGGAGCAAGTAAAAAAAAACTTCCTCCCAATTTAACGTGCCACCTTTTTTAATCCCTAGAAAAGGTTAAAAATTATCAAGATAGGATTAAGCTATGGACAGAAACAGATCATTGTTCTCAATTATTTGTGTTTCACAGAAGCATAGGTTTCTGACGCTGCCAGCTTTGTGACTAAGGACTGGAAATGTCAGCTTCGTGAGTCGTCACCGAAGGTACGGTTTACCGACTTCGAAATTCTAAAGAAACCTGTAATACAAAGTAAAAGAGGTTAGCTTGCAATGACAGTAACTTTGTGAAAGAAATTTTATGCTGCTCTCCGTCTATGCCCTAGCTGTTAGAGATCTTGCCACTTATAAATACAGATGTACATTATATTATTGTATGATGGTTGGGCGACCCGGGAGACGACGCCGAACCTCCCAAGAGCCCCCGCCTCCAGCCCCCTCGTCGGCCGCCGCCGCTGCTCCGGCACCGGCGGCGGCCCCCCATCCACCCTCCCGCGCCTCCCCTCCTTCTCCCCTCCCTCCCCCATCTTCTGATTCTCGCTGAGGTTTGCGCCGCCGTCGCCCCGTCCAGCTGCTGAGGTGGCGGCGAGCCCTGGTGGAGCGCCGGGGACGCGGTGCCGCCCCTTCCCTCCGGGCTGTAGCCCCCTGGTTGTCGGTGCCCTTCTTGGTGGCCAGATCTAGATCTGGATCCGCCCCCTTCCGCCGGAGCTCGGGCGGCGGCTCCTCCCGGTCCCGCCTGGGCCTCCACCCATCGCCGTTCTTTGGGCCTCTAGACGGAGCTCGGCGGCGGCGGAACACCGCTCGACGGGTGCGCGGGAGCTCGCTGCGGCCGACGCCGCGGCTATAAGCCGCGGGGCGTGATCCCGCCGGCCCCGTGCCAGTGGTGCTCGGTCGCGAGCCGGCACCGGCCGCGCCGCCCATCGCGATGCTCGCTCACGGGGATGCCGTCGCCGAGGAGTCTGCCGGGCGGGGAGACGTCGCCTTAACTCGCGTCGGGAGGAGTTCCTTCACTCAAGGGAGCCGCCGCCTCATCCCTGGGGCCGTCGTCGTCGTCTTCACATGCTCCAGGGAGGCCTCGGTGCTCCACACCGGGGAGCTCACCCCCATTGCCGACGTCCACAGCCGGGTCGGTGTGCGGCGTTGGTGCGTGGCGTCGGTTCCGGCCGTCCTGGGCCAGGCTCTGCGGCGTGTTGGTGGCCGGCAGCGTCGGGCGCCCCTCTGCTCGCGGGCTCCGTCGGGGGCGCAACTGTGCGCGTGGAGCGGCTGTGAGCAATGGGGCGAGGCTGGGGTGCTTGCTGTGTTGGCTCTGGCCCCGCGCGGTGTTGGCGTGACTCGTGCTTGCTGCGTTGGCTCTGTGTCTGCCCCGCACGGCGACGGCCGGCGCGCGACGCAGGTGTTGTGGGGCGGGCAGACATGGGCGGTTGAGCCCGGGAGGATGGCCGGGGAGGTCCTGCTGGTGTACACCGGCCGCGTGGTGTTTCGCCGGTGCCGGTGTTGGGCGTGGGTCGCTTGGCCCGTACCTCTTTTGTGCAGGTTTCCAGGTTGGGGAGCCGCGAGCGAAAGCCCTGTCATTGACGTCCTCGGGCGCCATTCCCTCCTTGGAGGCGACATTTCGCGTCTCCCCCACCCTAGTTGCTTCTCCGGGTGAAAACCCTGTCCGGGTGTCTGGACGGGTGACGACGGCATTGATGTCGTCACCTTCCTGAAGGCGTCGCTTCGAGAAGCCCCTGCTCTCTTTGGTTTCAACCGCCGGTTTCTTCTGTAGGTTTACCCCAACATCCTCGATTCTCGGCAACTCCTTGTTCTGGTTTGGCGCTTCTCGACAGTGTTTCGGTCAAATGTGTGCTCCTCCGAAGCTAACTTGTGTGGCAGAGAGTTGCGGCGTGGGAGCAGGGCTTCGCCGTCTAGAGTGACAGCGAGGTGCGGCGTGGGAGCAGGGCTCTGCCGGCTCGAGTGTCAGAGGTGCGGCGTGGGAGCTGGGCTCCGCCGACCGAGTTGTGAGGGGCCAGTTGTTTGGTTGGTTAGCGCGAGTTGAGTTGGGTTAGACTGGCCTGTTGTCTGGTTGTGCTTTCCGGTGTGAGTGTCGTTCTGCTCGAGTTGAGGTCGTTTTGTCGTCTCGGGGTTGGTTGCCGGTTTTCCTCTCTGAAACCGTGCATCTGTTAAGGTTTTCGAACCCGGTTTCTCTTATAAACTAGGTCAACTCTCTTTTGCTTTATATATATGCTCGGTAGGGATCCTGCCGGTTCATTCAAAAAAATATTATTGTATGATTAGCTGCATATAATGGAATTGTACAAATTTAAATGCAGACTACAGGTGATCAACATCTAATACCAATCCTTTTTTATCTGTGTCGACTCTGGATGCAACTAAAATGGTACCCAACGAAAAGCAGACAAGTAAACAAACAGAAGCCACCAAAATGAACACTACTTCAGCAGAGCTCTTGACTCTTGGATCAAACGAAAGGGGGCACAGAGAACCAAAAGCAACATCACTCAACTCTTCACTTTGCTTTGCATTGATCCATGTGTCCTTGAGATCTTTAAGCGCATTCGAATCAGTCAAAGTTGTGCTCGCAGTGCCAGCAATTCCGCATGTGGAGAGAAGAACCTGAAATAAATCTGGAAGAGGCCCTACTTAAGCAAACATGCTAAAAGAGAGAACTATGGCTAGAATATATTTATGCTACTATGGGCTGTACTACTTGTCCTTTTAACTATATAGTAAGCTATCGGCTTTCTGCTTCAGATCAGTGATCCATCAGTTTTTCTCTCTTCATATCAGAGATACATCAGGTTAAGGGCCCCCCATAACACCCTGCACTAGAAATATAGCAGTTGTTATATTTGAGTGATATTCTTTTTCCGGTTGCCTAATATTTTGCATCAATGAAACATACATGATTGCTAGGTAGATATAAGTTGTTCTTTTACAGGAGAGTTCGTTGTTACGACAGACGCTGAAGACTAATAACATGTCCCTATTATCAACCCATCTTCTCGAAAAGCTGAGCTGTAGTTTATCTGGTTTAACATTCCGAAGAGTCTTGCATTATCCATAGTAGCATTCTGTCGCAATCCATCAACTTTTAGCTATAATACTCGCTCACCAGCGCTCTGAATATTTCCTACTACCTCTGTTTTTAAATATATGTCATTCTAGCTTTCAAATTTTGTTCCTAGTGTATGTCATTCCACAAGTTTGTAGCAACTTTTGATTTTTTTCCCTTGCATATCCCCTCGTTCATTACTCTTAAGGTCATTTACCACTATAGACTAGAATTACCGCATCAACAATAAGTAAGCTAACGAAGAAATGTAATATGGTTTTTTATAGAGTAAATTGTACCACGGGTACATCAACTTGCCAGGTGGGTGCAACTAGGTACAAGAACTCTAGGAGTGCTAGTTCGCAGCACTAATCTTGTTTTAATGGTGCATTCCAGTACAAAACTCTCCACCTGGGCAATCCTAACACACGTGGACATGACAGCCCCAGCGTGGAAGCAGTCTCATGAGTTGATTTTCATTTTGCTGCCCCTATTCTATCTATTGTCTTCTCTGGAGCCCCACCTGGGCGATCTTGTTTGAAATTTTTGTATTTCTGGCCCTGTAGTTCGGTTGAATTTCAAAACTAGCCTTTGTTCACCGTATTTTACAAATATGGCCTCTGTACAGTGGAGTACCGCGGGCCCTGGGCGCGGCAGCTGCCCGCCTCGGCTCGCGCGCCCGCGTGTTGCATGCACCGAGCGGCGTTTAGCTCCCCCTCGACTCGCGCGCCAACTTTTGCACCGAAAGCAAAAAATTGCTGCATGCGTTTTTGTTTTTTTTGTCTCTTTAAATCACGTCGAAGTCACATCGTTTCACATCAGGTCATTCGCTGTCTGTTTTGCGCTGCGTATATAAACAAATGTGCACGATTGAATCGTCATAAGCCGCAACGTGCGTTCTGACGTTCTAATTAGATTAGGTAATGACGTATTTAAATTTTTTCTTATTACAGTTTTTAGCGTTAAGTACGTACTTAGATTTCGCTAACTATTAGTTGATTTGCAGTAATGACACATATTCTACCACCCCTACTTGAGGAGGCATGGGACACCCAGCATCGCTGTCACGCTTGGATCGGTGGCAATGGACCGCCAACTCTAGTGACACGGGGACCGGCGAGACTCGCCGTTGGACGGCGAGACGCGTTCGAGGCTTCGCCAATCTAGATCGATTGCGTTCGCCGCATCTTGAACATGGGGCGTAACCTCCCGATTGATGCCCGCCTTCTTTCCGCCCCGTTGATCGTTGGCGGCGGAGATCCACACGCCCACTTCCGTGAGGGGAGATGACCGTGACAACGCAAGACGCCGCCTTCATTACCGCCGCCGCATGCAGGCCGTGCGATTGTTCCCCCTCCGAGGTCGGTGGACTGGAAGGAGCGTCTGAATCATCGCTTCAGGCATCCTATCCCCGAGAGGTCTAAGGGCGTTCCGCACGCTTGGCTGCGACTATTCATGCATTGCCCAAATGACGCAACGGAGGAGGTGGTTCGATGCCACCTAATTGCATATTTGTTGTTTATTTTCGGGTGGGTCATGTTCCATAGCACGCAGGGGGACATGGTGTACCCGAGTTATATTCACCTTGCGGAGTCCATCGTGGACACCGACGATGAGGACGTGCCGAGTACTGCTTGGGGTTTAGCCGCATCGCGGCGCTACGCATCGCGGCTCGCGGCGACGCCAGCGTCGCATGGGAACAGAGCTCGTGCTGTCGGGTTGCCACACGCTATTACAGCTGTGGTCGTGGGAGCACTTCGTGGTCGGACGGCCGTACTTCCGCCTCCCAATCCACCCTTACCCGCGCACACAACATTTCTATGGTTGGACGGATGACGAGGATCCCGTGGAAGGCCCAACCATGGGATCCCGATGGACTGTGGGAGCACTGGGGTGGGCTAGGGACAGAGCGCGTCACATATACCCCGAGTTCCACAACGAATTCGAGGTCCTGCACGAGGACGACATAATATGGGCTCCTTGGACGGATGCCTTCGTGCAAGGCACGACGCCTGACGGGTTGAGCTTGCTATGCCACCAGGATGCGGGGTACTGGAGGACAACTTGTCATCTGGTCTTCTCCTACATGGTTGAGGCCTACAACCCACAACGGGTGATGAGGCAGTTCGAGCTGCAACAGGAGATCCCTCCTGCTCTAGGGCGACCGCTTGCGAGGCATAGTCACTTGTAAGTACATTGCATTGCTTAATAATATTGTAGGTCATTTAGTCATATGTTATGTTGGTACCATAATTTGTTGTGTTTGTTCCACTGGCAGTGCATTTAAGAAGGGCCGCAAGAGCGATGACTGGCTTCAGACGCAGCAGCCGTGGATAGATGCATGGCAAACGGCCACTGATTTCATTTTGCAGGAGGCATGACCTTACGATGAAGGAACTTACGACACGTACTTGGAGTGGTACGTACGGCACACGCGAACGAGATTGACAGGCGCCCCCCCGGCCCGACATGCAGATCCTAGCCACGCCGAACGCTTGGACTTGGGGGTGGACCTGCACCGCAAAGACGCCGTGATTTATCGATGACGTTCAGCACGTAGTAGATTAACCACCCTCCGCAATAGGGTTAAGTAACCAAATTTTGTTTGTTCGGTAACCATGCAGGTGGACCGTTTGCAGAGCGTTGTGGAGCGCGACCACCGGGAACTCGAGCGGGGCACGAACAACACAGTTGAACACCTTTTTTCGGTGATGAATACGCTTGTTGAAGATGTTAAGCAGGTCATTCGTAACATGAGCTATGGAAGGCTCACCGATGTCGACTTGAGACATCGGAGGGAGCATCATCGCGTACCCTCGCCCCCTCCATCTTCCCGTCCGAGCGAGTCGACCCAGCGGCGCAGCAGCATGGGCGGCGGATCGTCTGCGCAGTTGCCACGTAGGGACTCTACGCTGATGCGGTCGTCATCACGGAGGGACCCTACGCTGATGCGGTCGTCGTCACGGAGGGACCCTACGCTGACGCTGTCGTCGTCGCAGATGGACCCTACGCTGATCCCGTCCTTGTCGCGGAGGAACCATACGCTGATGCCGTCGTCGTCACCGCGGCGGGAAGACGACATTCCAGAGAGCACGGACGTGCAACCCGGAACCACCGAGGTTATCCCAGATTCTCCCTCCCAACCCTACACCGTCGGCCAATTTCCAATGGACGATACGGCGCCATGGTATCAGTCCGTCTACACACCGCACCAGCCGCAGATTCACCCGCAAGGTGAACCGCACTCGAGCGCTTCCCGCCTCGTCTCGCAAGCTCAGCCGAGTTGGTGCCCCTCCACGGATCCTACTACGGATCCTACTGCTTGGATCACCGACTTGTTGTCAACGCCAGTCCCGCAGGTGATGCCCCCCGTGTACGACGATACGGCTGATGAGGAGCCCCGCTATGACCTGTGGCATAACCCACGGTCACCTGATAGGCTGACGTTCCCACAGGGGCAGATTCGTCAGAGACCTACGGCGGCAACATGGCGCGGAAGGCCAGTACAGGGTCCTATGCCCGACAGTAGTGAGGAGCAGCGTGAGGAGTAGTAACATTAGAAGTCTATTATATGTTGTAACTTGTACTCCAGTTACTGATTTGTAATCCAAGGAGTGTGTGGTAGTTGTAATGTAATTGCACGCGTTTAGTTCATTCTCTATCTAAGTAGAACAATTTTATTCTCATTCATGAAGGATCGCAACGCATGGATAAAGAGTGGGCAGTACAAACCCAAGTAGAACTGACGTTCTACTTCGCAAAAACAACATATAATAGAAGAAAGACCGCAAAACTAACTATGTTTACTAATTTGTGAAGCATCTTTTCAACTCTTGCCATCCTCTCATCCAGTTTGTTAAGTCTGTTTTCTTCATTTGGGGTTTGGTTGATCGGATGCTCGAGGCACTGCACGAAATGCATCAACACCACGGGAGTGTTCTTATAAGGTAGCAATTTGCATTGCAATATCTCGAACCACTCGGACAGCTTCATCAGCCCACTGCCAAAACCGACATGTTGTGTTCTACAAAATAATTGCAGCACGAAATGAAGGTAAGAAAACCTGGTATGTACAACTTAATTCGTGCCAATTTTGCCCAACTTACCGTAAGATTTGAACACTTCATGAACACTCGGGACGGGTTGGTTGGCGTATGAGAGGTAAACACATTTGTCGGATGCCTGCAACGAGGGAAAACTAGGTGCTGCCATAGTGATTGTAATTCTCTGCTCACTCGAAAGTTAGATGAGGCCGAAGACATCTTGTTTTACGCTGGAAGAAATGAGAAGAGTAAGAGAAGAGTGAGGTGAATCGCAGTGAAAGCATCCATATATAGCGTTCGGACCACACTATGTGGAAAGCAGGGCATGACAACTCTTTGGAAAGTAGGACGTGATAACTCTCTGCAAAGTAGGACGTGACAACTCTCTGCAAAGCAGGACGCGACTACTTTCTGGAAGCCGGACGTGACCAAAACGAGGTAGATAACAACTTGTTACAACATACAAAGTAGTACAGGTTACAACGCAAATCACTACAACACTCACATCGCCACAACCAACATGACTCAATACACCAGATAGCTTACAGATACTCAGTGGCGCCGGAGGAAGAAGGTCTATTCGGGCAGTCCCCAAATGAGTGCCCATGAGTCTTGCATAGCCTACACCTTATTGGTCTTGGCCGATCTCCACGTTGGCTCGCGTCCATGTAGTTGCGGATGCGCCTTGACTGACGCCTCCCATGGCCTGGATGTCGCAATGCTTCATTCGGTGACCACTTAACTGCTCCCCGCCATATGTCCCTGTAGTGGCCTTCGACGCTGTAGGAGTTGAACTCCCCGTTCCAAGTATCATACAGGTGTCCTATGTCATAGTACTCCGACATATACATGCTACAAGATTGGTGAAATACAAAGCACATGCAAAGATATACGTGCGAGCAAAGCTTGTGCAGAGTTGAGGCTTGTTGCGGTGCAACCGCCACATCGCCTATGGTGCAAACATGCTTCCTGGCCACCTCTCATGTGGCCACGAACGCATTTGTCCCGCAGCGACCTCGAACTTCCTCCTCACGCCATCCATTGTGATAGCTACATGGGATCGGGCCTCGTAATCTTCTTGTCCATGTAGGCAAGGGTAACCTCGAGCATCGCTTCCCTTCGTCCAAATACTTCTTGGCCATCGCTGTTCGATTGACGGCAACCGATCGCGCGGTTCCATGTCTCCTCGACAACGATGTGATGGGCGGGCATGAACCCTTTCAACACACCGCTGTAGACCTCGGACATGTTGGTTGTCATGATGCCGCATCGAGCACCATAGGTGTCGTGAAGAAGGGACCATTTCTCAAAGTCCGGGCATGCAAGCGTATCCACTCGCGAACTCGCTGCGGTGCGCTCGCCGTAACCTCCACTAACACGCCGGTTTCGACCTCGAGCTCGCCACACGACATCGAACTTGCGCTTCGTTCTCGCAAGCGAGCTTCTTGAACTTCTTCATAAGGTCTTTGCTCCGGAAGCGCGTGTGGAAGTTGGCGGCTAGATGCCGCATGCACCAACGTGTGCGCATGTCGTTCCATTGGTACAGCGGGCTTGTACCGTGTTGCATGGTGAGCAGCGTAGACAGCAACCCAGCATGACGATCCGTTATGACGCACACATTCGGTCGGTCCCTTACAACATGTTGCTTTATGTTGACTAGGAACCACAGCCAACTGTCAGAGCTCTCATTCTCTACAATGGCAAAGGCAACTGGGAGCAACTGGTCGTTGCCATCAGCGGCAATAGCGGTGAGAATGGGCATTTTTTTTGAAATAATATATATATATATTTTTACAAAACTAGGTAGTCGTCTCCAAAAATTGCAAAATAGGTCCTGCCGCCGCTTCATCGGCGACAAGCTCCTATCGCCATTGAATCGGCGATGAACCCCGAATCATGCAGCGAGTTCACATCGCGCTTCAACTCGCGATATGAATCTAGGAATTTTTAAATATAGTAAATAAACTCAAAAAATTACGAAATTGTTTGTGGAGCTTCCTAATACAATGTTCTTGATTGTGTAATGTTTTCATAATTTCATACCTTCTCAATTTGTCTCAAAAATTCATTTAAGTATACCATTTGTAGGAATTTTTACATATACCAAATGAGGTCCAAAACTTCTGAAATTGTTTTTGAATTCTCCTTACATAGTTTAATTGTTTGTGTAGTTTTTACAGAATTTTATATGATATAGAATTGTCTCCAAAATTAACGGTTTACACAATCAAGTACACTGCATAAAAAACATAAATTAAAAATATTTTGACAATTTTACATCATATAAAATTCTGTAAAAACTACACAAATAATTACACTATTTAGTAAGCGTTCACAAAAAATTTCATAATTTTTGAACCTAATTTGGTATATGTAAAAATTCCAACAACTGGTATACTTAAATGAATTTTGGAGACAAATTCAGAATGGATAAAATTATGAAACAATTACACAAGTAAGAAAATTGTATCAGGAAGCTCCACAAAACATTTCGTAATTTGTGGAGTTTATTTACTATATTTAAAAATTCCTAAATTCCTATCGCTAGTTGAACTGGCGACAGGAACCTGCTCTTTTCCTCTCGCCAGTTCAACTGGCGATAGAATCCTGTCGCCAGATGAACTGGCGATAGGGACCTATTTTTGTAATTTTTTGAGGCGACTACCTAGTTTTGTAAAAAAAAAATTAAAAATATATTATTTTTTTAAAAAAATTCGTGAGAATGGTGCCCTTGTACTTCCCGCAAAGGAAAGTACCGTCCATAGTCAGGACGAGACGACAGTGGAAGAAGCCCTGGACTGCCAGGCCAAATGCCCAAAAGACTCGATCAAGGATTAGGGAATGTGGGATGTTCGACCGGTCAGGCCTATCCATCCTATTGACACATGTCCCCGGATTAGCATCCGCAATTTGCTTCAGGATTTTGGGGACTAGGTCGTACGCCTCCTTGTAGGTACCGTACAACCCTTCGAGGACCTTCCGCTTCGCCCGCCATACCTTACTGTACCTAACGGCATACCCTACTGTATTCGCTATGTTATCCATGAGGACCTTCGGCGAAACGATCAAATCGGCGACAACTACGTGGCTTATGATGCTCGCGATGTAGGCCGATGTTACATTTTCATGCATTTGCAATGGCTCTTGAAGCTCACATGTGTGATCTGTCACGACTGTAATGCGGAAGGCCGTTCCTGCCCCAGGGAATCTCTGCGCATGGACTTTGCGAGGGCAAGAGCTAAGCACGCACTTAACTACGTACGTGTCAGGATTAGACCTGTAGATAATGGAAGCCATATAATAGTTAGTGCGATTTACTGTACATAGTTCAAAGCTACAACAAAAAACGTTCGAACTCACCTGTAAACTCGGTAAGTCCGACTGGTCTTCACCACGAAACTCACGATAGCTTGCCTGGCGGTAGCCTTGTGTGGGAACTGTTGGCCCACAAGTAGGGTATCCGCATCGAAGGCCCACGAAGACTCGTGCTCTTGGACCAGAATAAGGGAAGAGGCCGCTTGGCAATCCAACCGACTCGGAACATAGTCCGTGTTGGTCGAAACAATGCCACCGACGATCCCACCCGCATCGTCGCCTTCGTCCTCGCTGGATTGCGAGTCAAAGTTTGCCTCATCTTCAGTGGCAGTGCCCTCGGACATGCCATCGATAATCTCGTGACAATCAACACGAGCACCGCGCCATTTATCGACACCTTCATTCGGTTCGAAACTACCAGAATCTCCATCTACTGGAGCATCCTGCCTAACGACATCTGGTGCTCTCAACACCTCTCCCATCGTCAACAAACCGAACATGGGTTCAAGAGCGTCGCTGGTTCCTTCAACGCCCCCCCAGAGGATTGAGCAGGATAAACAAAATGGACATACACTATGGGTCGTCGATATATCGGAGCGTGA
Source organism: Ampelocalamus luodianensis (assembly GCA_036346255.1). Classification (NCBI taxonomy): domain Eukaryota; kingdom Viridiplantae; phylum Streptophyta; class Magnoliopsida; order Poales; family Poaceae; genus Ampelocalamus; species Ampelocalamus luodianensis. Next base: position 9,744,088 of record CM070636.1, read on the forward strand.
GGATTGCTAACGATCTCCATGTACTGTGCCCACATGGCACTGCTGGTCACCTTCACTAGGCCCCACAACATCTGCCTGTGTGGTAGGACCATGTTGGAGGTGACCGCCTCTATTACTATCTTGTTCCTGGCGACGTGCCTATCGAACAACTGTCAAATGCAGCGTCGTAGCTCGAGCAAATCGACGTGTGCCAGGTTAGGAATGTTTAGCAAGACGCGCTGGCAGCTAGACAAATCCACTCCGTCTGGACCGACATGCATGTTACCGTGGAACACATACAGTGTCTCCATTTCTAACGAAAATAAGACAATATTTCAACAAAAACACAGCATAAAAACCGTATGCATGTTCCTGAAATAAACTTACCGTTACGATGACTTTCGCAAATGGTGCGAACAAGGGACAAAGGGACAGGGAGGCACCTCACAAAGAGCGGAATCATCGACCGAGTGTGTGGCCGCGCGTTTAAATAGCCGAGCACGGGAGACACAACGTGACAATGGGCCGTCTCTTCCGGTGGCGAGAGGGGCGGTCCCTACCGCGGTAGGCAGAGGGGGAAGGTCCTACCGCGGCTGGCAGAGGGGGCAGCTTTGCGCAGTGACAAGACCACACGAGGCAGTTTTGCGCAGTGACAAGACCACACGGGGCAACTTTGCGCAGTGATAAGACCACACGGGGCAGCTTTGCATAGGAACAAGACCACATAGGGCAGCTTTTGTGCGGTGAGAAGACCACATAGGATAGCTTTACGCAGTGATAAGACCAAACGAGACAGCTTTGCGCAGTGACAAGACCAAATGAGATGCAACGTGACAGCGGGCTAGGTCCCTTCCACGCTGGCGAGGGGCGAGTCCCTACCGCTGGCGGCGGAGGGGCTGCAAGCGATGACAAGACCACACATGGCAGCTTTGCGCAGTGACAAGACCACACGGGGTAGCTTTACGCGGTGACAAGACTACACGGGGCAGCTTTGCACAGTGACAAGACCACATAGGGTAGCTTTACGCAGTGATAAGACCAAACGAGACAGAACTCTGCCTGAAATTAACCACACCATGCCAACTATGGGGCTTATAAAACGGGGTTGAACCAAAACCAACACTACACAACACATTCCCAGCCATGGACTCTTCGGCAAGCTTCTACGCGAAGATGTTGCAGAAACGCAAGTGGCTTGCGCAGAAAAGAAAACATCTACAATACCCAGATCGAACAATGAAAGATACTCAAGTACCACCACGTTTTTCAATCCTGTAGTGTGTGTGTGGCGAACAGGCAGAGATCATTCAGTTCACACACCCAGACACCGCCGCTAGGGCTTACTACACGTGCGGGCAACACCTCGTAAGCGTTTCTTTCCCGCACGTCGATTTTCCTCAACGTTCAATTCCTAACATTTTAAACATCTTCCCCATGTAATGGCAGCCCGAGATGCGCTGCCACTTCTTCCAGTGGATCGACGGTCCGGAGATGTACGACAAGGCATTCATCCAGCAGAAGTACATGCTGAACTACTCGGTGCGGGCCGAGAACTTCGTGCGGTGGAAACCTTACATACCAGACCCTGTTGAGGAGGCTCCGAAGGAGCCCAATAGTCGGCCGGGCGTAGTCCATATCGACGATGTGAGTTACGAAGAATTTACATCCTTATTACGTTTTTCACTTTACGGTGTACCTACATCATACAATCGTAGGACATGGACGACTTTGACATACCAGCCGAGGTGGACAGTCCCGCGATAAGGGCAAGGGAAAGGCTCATGAGACTAAGCCCGCCCACCACAGCTTATCCGGTCGCCCAGGCGTATTCCGTATCCACGACGTGAGTTATGAAGAATTTACATCCTTCTTACGTTTTTCGCTATATGGTGCACTTATATCATGGAATCGCAGGACATGGACGACTTCGACATACCAATCCGAGGTCGACAATCCCGCGACAAGGGCAAGGGAAAGGCTCATCCGGTTGAGCCCATCCGCCACAGCATCTCCGGTCGCCCGGGCCTAATCCGTATCGACAACGTGAGTTATGAAGAATTAATATCCTTCTTAAGATTTTCACTATACAGTGCACTTACATCATGAAATCGCAGGACATGGACGACTTCGACATACCAGCCCGACGTGGACAGTCCCGCGACAAGGCGAAGGGGAAGGCCAGCCAGGAGTTCAACGCCGTGCTAGCAAGGAAGGGAAAATGGTCCCGGTCCACGCAGTAGGTCGGGTCATTACGTAGTAGTCCCCCGTCCTACCCCGCATGTTTCGTACTATCCCCTAAAGGTATGTACAGTTATATGGTCCGGATGCTTGTGTCGCAATGTACCGTAGTAGTAGCAGCGAGGATGACTAAAGCAATTTGCCGAACCATCATGCCATGTAACATGCTTCTGTCCGTGGACACTAATGTAGTTCTGGTTCCGTGTCTCCGCTAAGCCATCAAAGCAAGTCTATATTGCAAGTATGCCTCTTCTAGTGGAGTCCCAGAAAGAACCAACCGACATCGAATCCTCCATATTTTAGGGCATCTTCGTAATCACAACGAGCGTTCTCAACCCCTTCAATCATATTCTCTACAAGCTTCATAAACTACTTCACCGACTCCCTGCCTATATACGTTCAAACGACTTCATCGAGGAGAGACTCCAATAGTTTGGACAACAAGACAGTTTGCTTCGATGACATCCTCAAGGATACCTCGGCTGATATGATTATTATCAATCATCCTTTCTTTGAAGGAATAAAATTATACACAAATTACAGAGGCAAACACTATGACAGGAGGCTCCACAAAAAGTTTCGAACCTTGATTTCCGATAAAATAACACCCTAATTTACAAACCTCCGTACCCTTATTTTCGAGAAAACAAAACCCTAATTTACAAACCTCCGTACCCTTATTTCTTAATGAAAGTTTTTTTACAAATCTCAGTGCCGATATTTTTTATGAATCAAATATCATTAAATTTATTTATTTATTCAAATATCATTAAATAATATTTATTTTTTCCCTGTTTTCCTGATTTTTTTTTCCAAAATTTTGAAAACTGTCGGGTTGGGTAGGCGACTGCGCGCTGAGGTCGGGGGTGTGGTGCCGCGCCCGGCTCCCACTGTACTGCTCAGCATGTCTGAGGTCATATTTGTAAAATATGGTGAATGAGGGCTAGTTTTGAAATTCAACCGAGCTACAGGGCCAGAAATGCAAAAATTTCATCTTGTTTCCAGTCTCACAGAGCCTCGGGCGCGCGACCTAGGGCTAGCGTGCGGTGGCGGCAGCCTAGGCGGGCAAAATCGGCGTCGACGGCGGCAGCCTAATCGATCATCGGCAGCGGCCTAGGCGGGCATCGGCCGCGGATGCAGGCATGGAGCGCCACCTCCGTTAACCACAGCAACCAAGGTTGGCAGAGCACAAGTCTGCAAGAGCAAGAAAGCACCACCAAGGAAGAAGGTTGGAAACAAGAAGAATTAGAAGGGCAAGGACAGGGGAAGTTTCTTTTTGTGAAGCAATACAGTGGGAGTTTCCATTTGTGCATCGAAGACAGTTAGAGTTTCATTTTGTGCAGTAAGGACAGTTGGAGTTTCTTTTTCTGTAGATAAAGGTCATTGGCAAACTAGGGAATTGTTGCCGAAACCTCATGCTAAAGAGCATTCGGAAGGTTTACACCACACCTTCATTGGTAAAAATACTTGTATACATTTAGTGGTGAAAAGAGCTTGAAGAACACCTTCAGTCACGTTCTAAGACGTTTCAGGACCATGGCTGCTTGTTTGGTTGCCTTTACGCATTTCTGTTTCATTATGTATCTCTTAGGCCAAGTCATTGTGGCTTTTTTGTGCTCTATTATGATCTACTCTAATCTGATGAGGCAGGAGGTAATTCTGTCATGGCTAGCTGCTTCATTGATTGCATCTGTACATTGTTGTGTCGTTCTCGATTGATTTCGTCTCTGCAAGTAGTTATGTTGGATGTTGTGGTTGTAGATATAGAGAAGTTTTGTGAGTAGTAACTTTGTTCAATTCAAACCGAGGTATACTACTAGTCAAATACGTGTATTTCGCTACATGGTAGTCAAAAACAGCGGGAGTTCCCCTATGCAACAAATGCTCACACTCCACGAGAATAGCGAAACACTCAAGGGTTTGACTGCAACAATCAACTCCTGTTTTGGCGCCCAATGTTGCCGCCCAGACCGCTCCTTCCACCTTGGATGCTGACGTGTGCTAGGATTGCCTAGGTGGAGAGTTGTGTATAGGTCTGGTAATGGGCCAGAGTTTATCGGGCCAAAAGGGTTGGGCCTTTAAATGGGCTGATTTTGGGTTATATCAAATGGGTAGAAATAAAAAAAAGATAGGATTGGACTGACTTTAAATAGGATTGGGCTAGGACTTAGATGTACTGGTAATTTTGGGTCGTGCAAAGGGCCCAACCGTCTCTCGTAACCCCTGGACGGAATAGGGTTGGCGAAGGAAATCCTCGCTCATCGCCTCCTCGGTCGATCTCCCGGCTCCCCCTCCCCCCATCGCCTGCGCTGCCTCAAGTGGACGCCGGGTGAGCGGTGCCGCCGGAGGGGGCGGCGATGGCAAGGAGGCAACCACCAAGCGGCGCTATGTTCCAGTGAGCCTTCTTGGCGTTCTTGGTTTCTTTGGGATTTCGATTTTGGACACGAAGATGGGAGTAATGCGGGCTCTTCTTGGATTCCTTTAATTTCTTGGGTTTGATCGGGCGGTTCGTGATCTAGTTGGTTGATGGTTGGTTTGCTTGTCTGTGGATTCAGGCGGCGGTGACCAATCTGGACGACGACACGAAAGCGATCGATCGACCATCGCGACAAATACCGAGGAAAGCCGGTGTACCTCAGCATCAGCTGCAACCTCCCCCGGGTTACCTCACCCAACCTTTAGCCGCGATCCCGTCCTCTTCTTCCTCACCTCCAGGTGCCTTTCTCTCCTTTTGATTCACGGGCTTTTCTTGGATCATGAAATTTTCCCCAAAATTTTCAGTAATTGCTACGCTGTTTCTTGATTCAAGTTCTATCTACTGTGATCGTAAGATTTCTTTACCCAAAAAAGGTGCCTGGTTAAATCGGTAGTATTGAGATAGTGTAAATTGGTACTCCTTTTAAATCATCTGATGAATTAAGTCTGTTAATATTGCATTGCAATTTGATGCTGTTTGAAGTCATATGATGAATTAAGTTTGTTGCAATTTGATTTTGATTCGTATGATTTGAATATTTATCTGTACAGATAGCCTGGTAATTGCTACGCCTTTCATATGCTGCATTTTCATATTTAGGATAATGTTGTTGGGTGTCACTATATCCAAAGCTAGTTGTTAAATGTTGATGTAGGGCTACACTAGTTTGATTTTAGCATATTCAGAATTCTGTGAACTAAAATGTTTTCTATGTCTGCATATCATATGTCCAATGTGTTCTCGGTTCTTGTTCTTTAACTTGGTAACATTGCCGTTATAGTCTCAATTATTTGCTGCTTGATCCCATGCACGCATGTCCTGAACTTGGTATTGTTCTTTGTCACAGATTAGGGAGCATCGTCGTGCTGTTTTCGATAGTAGCATTGAACAAAGTACTGCTGCTTGTCATGAACTTGATTGCTGCATGTCCTGAACTTGATTGCCGAAGAATCTAGTGCCCGAGCAAGTATATCAACAATTGTCATGTTAATTGAGGCATTATTCAAGGTTTGTTCTTTCCCTGAATCTTTTTTAAAATATATTTATTTTTGTATATCTATTGTTTGTTCTGTTGCTTCTTTATGATTGCCTATTAGGATGGTGCAATGCCTAATGAATAATGATGTTTTTTTTGTTAAATCTGGGTCAACCCAAATCTTTGAAGTTTTGAGAACCCTTTATTATTCTCTGTGTTGAATTTATTTCATAAGTCTTATCCATTGGATTATTGGTAGCATTCTAGTTGTGTATGTAGAAGACTAAAAAAACTAAGTGACACAACTGAATATACATGGCCAAAGTGTGTTAGCTGATGTTGTACTTTTGACAATGATATGTGGTCGCCATCTGTAACTCATGTTCATTTCATTTGCAATAGGTGTTCATTTCATTTGTTTGGCATTAGGTAATTTATTTATAATGGAGAGGACTGCCTCCATGTCAGAGAATTTCAGTGGATAGTCGTGACCTTCTCTCGGGTGACCCGCCAAGTCGCATGTCAAAGAAAAGGGCTAAAGTCTAGGAATACGTTGAGTTAGAAACTATAGATGGGAAAGAAAAGGCAGTGTGTAAGTACTGTATGATGAAATTATCTTGTGAACCTGGGCAAGGCACTAATCATCTGAATAGGCATATAGGACTTCATTGTCGTAATATTCCACATGAAGATAGGGAGAGATTTCTGGTGAGTTACAAGAGACAGGCCATGGATGGGGATCAGTCTCTCTGACCCTCAAGTGTGTCATGCACTAATTGCCAAGTTTTTCATTAGTTCGGAGATTGCATTTCGAAAAGCTGATGATCCTTATTGGAAGAAGCTACTAAACTACTTCCATCCATCTTTCATAGTAGTTGATAGGCAAACTATTTGTTCAGACTGTCTTGCACTATATGAAGAGGAGAAGAAACGGTTGATTGATAGTGTCAAAAAATTGGTCTCTCATGTCAATTTGACTGCAGATCTCTGGACATCAAACCAAAATCTAGGGTATCTTTGTATCACAGCGCACTATATTGACGAGGAATTCAAGCTTCATAAGGTAATCATAGCATTCAAGCAAACTTCCTTTCCACATACATCTTATGTTGTCCAGGATGCAATTACCTCTTGTTTGGTAGAGTGGGACTTAATCAGCAAGCTGTTTACATTAACATTCTAAACTGTTGTTATTCAAGCTTCAGACAATAGAGTGATGATCCCCACTTGTGGTTGTTGATGTTTCTGTATTTTCCAAGATGTCTCAACTCTCAAATGGGTTTATGCTTATTGCTATCATGCTATGTCAACATGTCTATACTAATATGGGCTCAATTATGTTAAATATTCTAAAAGCATTGCCATGCCTATACACAACTAGGCCGCCGAGCCGATCGGATCTTATTGCCCGCACCGCCTCGCAGCTACACGCCGTTGTCGCACCACCGTCACGCGTGCTCTCGAGCGCTGCCGCCGCCACTGGGTAGCACTAGGGAAACCCTAGTGCCCCAAACGGTGTTTGTGGCCAATGTGGGCTGGAAGCCCATTTATGTTTTGAAAATTTTGCGTGAAGGCTCTCCAAATTCTGAAAATTCTGTGGATATTTTTGCTAATAAGGCAATTTTACAGGAAAACCCCTGAAGTTTCAGTTAATTTTGGATTATTTTTGTGTCAGTATTAAAATTTGCAGTTCAGCCCCTGTAATTTATGGTAATTCCTAGAAATACTCAGTAAATGCTAAAAATTTACATTAAATCCTAAAAATTGCATTTCTAAGGTATATGAGCTTCCATCAATTTGTGAAAACTTAGACCTAGTACACCTTGGAAGCATCATATTTTTATGGTTCATTTTTTCCTGCTATTGTGTGTTTTGGGAAATTAAGTCATGGCTTTAATAATTCTGAAAATTGCTTCCAGACCTTAAAATTATCAAAAAAATCCCAAAAATCCAGGGAAATTCTGAGAAATTCTACTTAATAAATAAAATTAATCTTTACTATTTTCACTTATTTCATGCATTTAAGCTGTTTTACCAGCTATATACATACAGAAAAATGCATAAATTGTGTGGGACTTGTTTGGCGTCGCTAAGTGGATATTTGTTTGTCCTGGATGACAGCAATGATATGCCCATATTATGCTCTACAGAGACCTATAACTATCTCCTAGTTATCCCTTAACTTTGTAAAGATGTCGCTTTCAGCACGAGTCGCATTAGTAGTATAGATTCAGCTCCTATCGAGCTTGGCCCTGCTCATGAATAGTATATCGTATATTTTGCTTTAGGCTGAAACCTTATACATTAGATTATTACTTCCCAGATGCCATAAATAAAATATTGGTTTGGGTTGTTCTATTAAAACCTTATCTCCTACTGAACAGTTGATTAAATCTGCTTAATAGAACACATTGCCAGTAGCATATTTTACCTATAGTAAAATAATTAATATGGCATGAAATAAATTTGTAAACAACATGCTTAAAAATTGAAAATACTTTGCCATGCCTTGCTAACAAATATTGGACTTGTGCTCTTGATATCTAATGAGCATCAATTCACTAACTTGTAGTGCTCAAATACCCAGATAGTAAAAGGAAACTATTTTTCTCAATTGCACCAGAACAAGCCTAGTCATATGTTGATCTCTGATGGACCATTTTGGCTAGAAAACACCATATTCCTCAAATAAATACAAAATAACTTAAGCCCCAAGACTTGGAGTCGATGTAACACTATCCTCCACCAAACTGATTTCTAATTGAAGAACTTTGTAAGCAGAATGTTACAGAGTATGTGTTGGTTTCGTGCCAATAAAATTGTACTACTGTTGAAGTATGATTGCAAATCTTTGATAAAACTCTGAGTTGATTTCAAGTAAATGCCTAATGTACATGCTATCACTCATGATTTTTATAGTTGGCATGAAAAGGGGGAGGATATTAGGCTTGTGTGGGATATTAGAACCTAAGAGGCATAGAAAAATATTCAAAACAAGAGTCATGGTAGGTACAGTGGCATATCCTAGGTTAAAACCAGAAGCAAATTAGCCTGAAGCAGTAAATTAATCTAGTTTATTTTGGGAGATGATTAAAGTAAATTGCATGGTTATTATCCTTATCCAGTCGTTAAGGAAAATGGCTTTTACGCCATTGTCGATACCTATGCTGTTGGCAACCACAATAATTGCTGTCCACAAAGGGCAATTGATTTGTGTCTTCAGCGATATGTTAACCGCCATTAAGCGGGAATGCACACGACAAATCGATGGCCGCTTAACGCAGTCTTATGTTCAGCTACGCACCGAAGCGTGCCATACTCATCGAATATGACACATATATAAATTAGTAAGTGCAGTCTACAACTGCATCACCACTGAAACCATATCACTTGCTTGAAGCAAATATAGCTCCCAAAAGAAAGATGATCTATTGAACTTTATTGATCCTGAATGATCTAAATTTGGACATGATGATTCTGGTATTAGAAATTAAAATCAAGTATATAATTTATCACCCTTAACTAAATCTAGTGTTCCTATTGAACAATAAATATTCCCGTCGAATAGTTATACTATTTGGGTGATTCAACTAGATTTGAAGTCCAGAAGAAAATCCAGTATTTCCATGCATATTAATTATGGTCAAATATTTATGTTCCTGAAGAGCATCCTGTAGTTTTATGCTGTTAGAACATACTGCTTATGACCATAAGGAAATATGTTTAATGATCCTAATTATTTAAAATATGGTATAAGTAATTGGATCAAAACTTTGTCACATAATATAAAAGGCTGGTCTATAGAATAAGTCTGCCAACTCTTGGACCCCCGTATGGGACCTTCGTCGTAGATTAATGACCAACCAGAAGTTGTAATATCCTATAGAATATTAGGATCATACATTTTTCTTGCCACTGCACTGATAAAAGTCTAGCTCATTGCATATAATCATCAAACCCCTTATTAAAATAAGTGCGTGTTGGAGGAATTAAATATTTTTCACATGTTATCACCACTGTAGCGTACACCTTTGGCCCACCACCAATTGTTGAAGATCATATGTTGGATCTGAAATTCAATTAATCATGTGCTCATGATAGGGGAATCTTGTGTATGCTAGGCATTAGGGGGAGAGAAATGCCTAAAAGTTCGAATGCTATCATATTTTCTACAAGGACAAGATCTTTAGTACAAAGATACACACACTAGTCAAGCTAAACTTAAGGTTTAGTTTATACTCCTGTGCGCTAGAAGCGGGGAGCCTGCCAGATACTTTCCAATTATGGAGGAGTTAACACAGTGTTTACTTACAGCAAATACATTGCTAAGAGTGGAATATCCCAGGTTGAATAGTATATCCACATCTGCGAAATTGACTTATTGGTTCTTGATCTAAAATCTGTGGGCACGCCTGCGATCTAAGATCTAATAACACTAGTTAAAATAATTATTAATCACTCCTTTAACTCTCTTGAAGAGAACTCATATTGAAGGTGAAATACCTCATGAAGAGGTTTATCATGAAGATGAAAGCCCCAGCAACTTGATGTGCACATGTTACAATGCTAGGAATACGGAACAATCAAGAATCTTTTGTTTGAAAAATGACAAAGATCTGGTTAACACTAAGATACCCTCAATTAAGAGGATATGGGAGAAAAGTTGTCGACAATCACTTTGCCTCTACAATTGCTAAAGTTTATCTTATGAGAACACGGATCCGGAACCAAAATCCATGGCTGAGCACTTGAAGCGTTCATATCGGGTCACATAATGAAAGCATATGAGGCAGAACCAAAATTACTAAATAAAAGTCTTGGAACCAGGTAGTTCAGACTTGATGGGTCATTATGAAAATAATGAAGTGGTGAACGATATGGTTCAAAGTTCCCTGTAGAGACCGTTAGTCTCCTATTATGAATGATATAATGTTCCGTTGTAGAATAATTCTGGCAAATAGCATGAATAAAGTATGCAGTCAATGGGTTCCGAAAAATCCTTGATGAGATCCTCGAAGGACTAAAATACTACTAGTAAGAAAGGAAACAAAATCATAATATATATGAAACTCAAACCCAATAGTCTCTTATCTGTAATAAGAGCATCTCCTAGAAGAGAAGACATCTCTCTGAAGGAAAATTATCTTACCAGTTGATCTTTTAATCACACCAATGATCATATGATCCCTAGAAATGGACAAAGATCCATCAAGACTCGATAGAATGAAATGAGGAACCTAAAGACCAGAAGTGCGCCACACAAGCTCTTATAAAGTGTATATTCCGCTAAAAGTTAGTGGAATGTTGGTTTCCTCTAATACTATGAAGGTACGACATACATTAGTGATATTGACAATTAATTCCCTAAACACTAAAACTGGTTATATTTTACTCTAGAGTGGTACAACCATACCTTGTAGTTCTAAAAAACAGACTATTAGTTGTAACTTTAACCACCCAGAGAAAGTTACAAAATATTAAGGCCCTGAAAGGTTTTGATAAATCGTATTCGGAAGGCATACGACTTTGCAACTAGTATTACCCTATATCCTCTGCAAGGATAATCTACTTGTGTTGCACAATTGAATACTGGTATTTGCTAAGTTAAGCATGTTACTCCTAAATAGTATTTATCCCAAAATCTCTATATAAGTAATAGGATATTTGTATGTAAGACTCTACATTATGGTAAACCAGTTGATTTGATCACAATACTTGCCTATATTCATTTTTCGAAAAAATGCTTGAAAAGCATTAGAGCAACAAGACTTCAATAGAAGTTGTCATCAGGGGTAGTATATACTAAACACTGGTCATCATACTTGAGATTTGAATATCTTAGTTAAGCCTAGAAGGTGTTGATACGACGATTACTGATTAAGTTCACCTTGAAGGTTTTACCACTTAACAGTTTAGATCTAGTTGGTCGACAATGCAAAGATCATGAAGACCATGCATAGATCCTAATGATCGTTACTATATCATGAAGATATGCTGACTATCTGTCATATCTCTATAGTGCAAAGTCCCAGAATAGATTTATATTACTTTGTGGTAATGCAACCATCTCTTGGTTGTCACCTAAGTAGACCTTGATATGTACTTCTACCAATCACTCAGAGATTATAGCACTATATAAAGCCTCACCTGAATATGTTTGGCTCAGATGTGTAATTAACCACATCTAGAAGTATTGTGGCATTAATACCATAAATATCCTATCAATTATCTATGAAGATAATGCTGCTTGTATTACACAAATGCAAACGGGTTATATCAAGAATAACATCACGAAACATATTGCCCCTAAATAGTTTTTATCCTCATGGAATCCAGAAGAATAGTGAGGTAAATACCCTGCAAACAAAGCCTTGTGAAAATCCAATTGATTTATTCAGTAAGTCTCTGCCCGCATCCAGTTTCCAAAAATGCATTCATGGAATTACAATGAGACAGTTTAAAGAGTTGCAAAGTTTAGAAGGAGTAAATCCCTAAATCATGAACCTTATCAAATCCTGAGAATTTATCCAAAATCTTGAATATTGACCCCGAAGATTAAACATTGTACTCTTTTTCTTGGTGAGTTTTTTTGAAGTTTTCTCACATGAAGGTTTTTAGTGAGGCAACAAGTGTAATACAACTTACGAATGTAATGTACTCTTTTCTCCATTCCTTTTTCCCAATGGATTTTTTGAAGGAGTTTTTGATGGGACATTTGCATATCGTTGTCTATTGCCCAAGGGGGAGTGTTACGAAACCTCGTTATAGGCAAAAGACTAAATCGCCCCTAGAGGGCTTTCACCCTATGGGCTATATATAAGAGGACCCCCATGTACAACAGAGATACAGATGAATAAAGATACTGGCTCTCCTCAATACAGTTGTGTTCATTGTCTCTCTTGGTGTTCATGTGATTGCTCATGTATAGATTGATCTACGAGCCAGCAACGTGACGACTACCGCTATTTCTCAAAAAAAAAAGATTAGTGCTGCGAAAGAGCACTCCTAGAGTTCTGCTACCTAGTTGTACCCACCATGCAAGTTGTTGTACTCGTTGTGCAATTTCTTTTTTATATAGATTTGTTTCTAAATAAACTATTTTTAAATCGTATTACAAACATAACACATGTTTTATTTTTCTTACATAAATAACCGTTAGTCGCTAGCCCACCGGGGGATAAGGCCCAATCGCATGGTGGGCCACCGACTAGCTGGCGTGGGAGGCCTAGTCGCGTGACGGAACCACGACCGAGACTTTGGTTTGCCGCGTGTTTCAATACCGAGTTGGTGGCACGACTGAGGCCCGTGCTAGGCACAGTCGCCGATCTAAAACGCAACTAAGCATAGTCGCGTTCCCAACCACTGACAAAAGGTTATTTTTAAAAGAAATAATTTAAATAAACTTAGCTTTCGTTTTACAAAATTAAATGTTTGAATAGTTGGTTGTGAATAATTGTTAGTGGTAAAAAGCTAGAGTTTGCGAACTACAATTGTTTGTAAATAAATCTTGTGTTGATCATTTTACGTGGATGAACCCCTTTTAAGTTTTTATAGAAAAAACTCAAAAAAATGGTGAAATATTTTGTAAGCTTCGGTTCGAGCGAGACGAGAATGGAGCAATGAAGATGAGATTGCAAGCCTAGCATAACATTTGACCATGGAGATCTGAATTACATGGCGCGTAGGGTCTGATTTGGTGCATATGTTTGTCTGGCTATTCCTATGGTACAAATGGCTATAAAGTATTTCTCGGACATGTTATCGTCTAGAATAATCTTCGGTGTAGTAGGGGCATCAGTGACATAAGAGACCATTTGCGCCTTTCCATTGTCTTCCCCACTCCTGATTGTGGGAGGTATTCAACGGGTAAATACCACGGGGTTAAGCTGCGTAGTTCAGCATGTATTTCTGCTGAATGAATACCTTATCGTACTTCTCTGGGCCATTGATCCATCTAGAAACGCTCAAACGAATGCGGCTAGAATAGTAGAAGGCAACCGGCCAACAGGGACGTCGGCTCACTGAAGGATCTAGACCGCCATTGTATGTTAATAGAGTATTTTAGTAATTAATGACAAATCTACGTATGAGACTAACACTCTTATTGATATACCTTGTTGTGTCTCAGTTTGGATATAAAAGCAAAAATCCAAACAGGTATGTATCCATTAATGACAAATCTACGTATGAGACTAACAATCTTATTGATATACCTTGTTGTGTCTCAGCTTGGATATAAAAGCAAAAATCCAAACAGGTATGTATCCATTAATGAGAAATATATTTGTGAGATTAACAATTCTATTGATTATCTATTGCTTAGTCTCGTTTGGATATAAAGATGAAAATCAAAGAGGTATGCATTCAACTTCATATTCTTATATTGTTGCTTTCCTCGGCTCCAAAATATAGGTTAAACTCCACCAAAAAGTTAACTTGGTTATGTGCATATGTTTCCATTACACATTTGTGTATGCACACATTTAGGGGGAGTTCACTCTATATTTTATGGTTTCATTAGTATTGATCCATATTCCCCTTCCACATATATTTGAGATTCTTACTTTGAAACATATCCTTGAATATATTTAACTTGTGTAGTTAATATATTCATATGAGTATATGAGACTTGTGTAGCTCATATATGCTCATACATCCTTGAATATATCTAACTTGTGTAGTTAATATATTCATATGAGTATATACAACTTGTGTAGTTGTATACACTCATATTTAGTATATATAACTTGTATAGTTCATATATACTCCAAGCATATACAACTTGTGTAGTTCGTATATACCCATGGTATATATAACTTGTATAGTTCATATATACTTATACGTGAGTATATATATAATTTGTGTAGTTGATATATACTCATGTTTATCTCCATTCAATTACTTTCTATTGAAGTGGTTATCATCAATTACCAAAGAGGGAAAGATTGTGGTATCTTGTCCCAACCATTATGAGTTAATGGTATAATGTGGTAATTAATGATAATCATATTGTGGAACTAACGTTTCTCCTTGAGTTGGATGAATATGTTGAGTTCTATGTGGTTGAAGACTTTGGATGACATCATGTGTTGATTGTCATCAAGTCAAGGATCGGGATAAAGGAAATCATCATGTGTTGATGATGTTCAAGACAAGATCCCGAAGTGACGAAGATCATCGTGTGTTGATGAGGTTAAAGAAAAGGAGATGATCGTGTGTTAATCATCAAGTCAAGTGAAGACCCATCATGTGTTGATGGAGGTCAGGTGAAGACTCATCATGTGTTGATGGAGGTCAAGTGAAGACTCATCATGTGTTGATGAAGGTCAAGTGAAAAATGCATCATGTGTTGATGCATATCAAGTCAAGAACCCGGACTTGAAGCAAAGATGTACGTCATCAAGCTTGAAGTGGTTGCGCAAGGCAAAGGTATGGCTAGCTAGGACTAAGGATGTGTTCCTAGTCTTTTACCGGTCTCGGTGTTTGGTTGGGAGACCGGATTGCTAGTATAGGTTGCCGTACTATTAAGAGTGGTCTTGACTAGTAACTTGAGTTAGTCATGTGTTGATAGCTCGTTGTGTTTGCTCTAGCTCAACTTAACATGTTGCCAATATTTGCAAATGTGTTTTGCAAATAGTTGTGGCTCATGGATAATCCTTGTAGCATGTGACTTGAGTTTGTAAATGGTTTAAGTCCATGTACCTTATTTCTTGTGACGTTGATTCTAAAAGTTGGCAAATGTGTTTTGCAACTTGTTGAGAATCTCGCTTTTATCGTTGTTTGCATAGCACGTCAATTTGGCAAATGTGTTTTGCAAATTGAGCTAAAGCAATGTGCTTTTGTGGTTTGATTCTAAAGGTTGGCAAATGTGTTTTGTAACTTGTTGAGAATCTCACTCACATGCCTTGTTTGCATTTCATATCTTTTGCAAATGTGTTTTGCAAGTTTGAATTGAAAAAGAAATGCAAAAATCTGTTTTTGTTTCTGGACCGGACTAACCGGTGTTGTATGATCGGACTGACCGGCCTCCCGGACCAAAGGCGCAGTCAGCTTTTTCTAGAGAGGTATGTTTTCTGGATTTTGGTTGGCCGGACTGACCGACGGTGTAAGGCCGGACTGATCGGACTTGCGGGTCAAGCCTACGGTCAGCTTTTTCCAGAGAAGTGTTTTTAGGTTTCGCCAAGCGATCGATCGCGGTGTGTCGACGGCGATCGGCCGGGCGGCGATCGGACCGCCATTGGTTGGCGGTTAGACCGGAGGCCCTCCAACGGCTAGTTTTCTGACCGTTGGAGGGTGTGGTCCGACCGCCGAGTGCTGCTGATGCGACCGGCCTGCGATTTTTCAGCAAACTTGCTCCCAACGGCTAGTTTTTGTGTGTGGGCTATAAATACCCACCTTGGCCGTGTGAGGGGACGTTGTTGCTGCCATTTCCCATTCCATTGAGCTAAGAGCAATCCCTCTACTTCCATTTGTGCATGTGTTGCACTTAGTGAGGTTTGAGAGGCAAATCCTATTGCATGTGTTGCATTAGGTGGTGGATTTAGTATCCACGAGAGTTTTGACACTTGATTGGTTCAAGTGAAAGTTGGAGACTTGTTACTCTTAGTGTTTGCCGACACCAAGACGGCGTGGAGGCGTCGTGCGTCGGTGATCTTCTCAAGTGAAGCTTGTGAGAAGACCCGGGCGTTTGTGAGTGGCTTGGTGCTCGCCATCTCCGGAGTGGAGTAAGAGCAACCCTAGTGGAGCGAGGTGTTGATACCTCGGAGGAAGGCTTAATTCGTAGAGCCGGCCCAATTGGTTTGGGTTTCCCTCAACGTAGACTAGGGGAGACCGACAAGTCTCCAAACACCACGGTAAAACATCGACGTGTCTTTGTGGTGTGATCTTAGTGTCTTACTATTGCATTTACATTCATTGTGTATGAATGCTTGCTTTACATTGTGCAATTTATATACCTTGTATTAAATTGCTTATTCATTGTGTATGATTGCAATAGTATCATTTACATTGCTTAAATTGAATTGCTTACAAGTCCATGCTTGATTGATTATTATCATTAGACTTGTATTGTTGGTGCACTTAGTTGAACCTAGTTGATTTAGATCTTATTTGTGCAAAACCGTATTTGTATTAGCTTCCGCATTAGAAATCGGTTTTAGCGCATAAAAATTTTAAAAATGCCTATTCACCCCCTTCTAGTCGGCCTCCTCGATCTTACACTTACTCCTGAAGCAAACATTGCCGGGGGTAGGGTCTCCTCCTCCCCTCCCTTCCCCTCCCTTCTCCCTTCTTCTCCTCTCCTCCCCTCTCTTCTTCTCTATCGTCGGCGCTCTCTACCCCTTTCTTCTCCAGTCGGCGCTTCCTCTCCTCCTCCCTTTGTCTGTCTGTCACACGAGTTGGACAGATATTGGCTCTCAATCACGACAGTGTGGTGCAACTAAGGTCACACGCCTACCAATCGCACGAGGGAAGCGCGACTGGCGTCTGGCGCCTGCTAGTCGCATTTCCCTTGCGCGATTGGGCAATGTGACTCAACGTCATTCGCTCGTCGCTCAACTAAGTGTTGACATACCTCAAATCGCTGGCCCACTGCGCAATTGGGCCTAGTTGCTTGGTGGGCCAGACTAAGGGATGTTTTATAGGGAAAAACGTGAGTTATTTTTATGAAATGATTAGAAATAGTTTATTTAGAAGAAAAAATCTATATATATATATATAATCTTTATTGTAGTGCAAAATCTTAGAACGACATCTACCGTGGAACGGAGAGAGGAATAAATAACGGCTAAAGGTAGCAACTAGCAAGCAGCCAGGCCATATGTGATCTACGCGTGACATATACAGAGGGGTGGAGGAGAACTTTTTATTAATTAATCTTTTTAAAATTTTATTTTAAAGTTAACCCTCCGTGAACTTTATTTCTAATTCTGACCCCTTTAATCACGCCACCACTCGTGATGTGATAAAATAACATTGTCACGTTATAAGATAAGTCCGCTAATTAAAAACACTTTTTTTGTCACGCCACTGGTGGTGGCGTGACTAAACAACACTGTCATGCCACTAGTAGTGGCGTGACAAGAGATTGCCAAGATACAGGCTGGCGTGACAGTGTTGTTTATCAAAATGGTCAGAATTGAAAATAAAGTTTACGGAGAGGTTAACTTTAAAATAAATTTTAAAAAGAGTTAATTAATAAAGAGGTAGCTCAGTATGTAGGTGAAGGAGCTAGCGAGTACTAATGTCGAGAATATCCATAGTTCACGTACTAAGCTACCTAGCATTTCTAAGCTCTTCCATGGTATTTCGTAGTGACAACCGACAGTTATTCAAGCCCAACTGAGTTTGAAGTGTTAACAAAACTAGTATATCCGTTAAGATTGTCCTACAAAAAATCCTTCAGATTTTAATTTAAACTGGAGATGGAACGCCTATTAAATAGTAGTATTTCAGATACTCACATTCTTCTAAATTGTCATCTTTCTCATCTCTTTTGCAGAATAACCATAATTTGAATAAATCTACTCAGTGACCAAAAGGGAAAAAAGAGTTGCAACATGCCGCGATTAAGCAAGATTCGAGGTACTGGTTTAGAGAAGAAATTGTAGCAAAACTCAATTATGATAAAATCATGAACTTGTATTATCGGCTTGGTAGTTGTAGAGATAAATATATAATAAATAAATTCTCCTCTATTCTTTTTAGTTTCTCGTCCTTGAATAAGCATATAGTTAACATTTTAAAATTTCAAACACTAATTTATACACAAGTGTTTAGATTTGTACATGAAAGTGATGTTAATAGACTTGTCATCAAAAGTACTTTGACATCATTATATTTTTAGTAATTTATAACAATGGTTAAACACGTATTTTGAGATTGTGTCGATGTCCAAACCAAAAAATAAAAAAGAACGTACGAGTCATCTTCTTTCCTTTTTGTATATGTCCGAGTTAGGTAGTTTGCTTGGCCCTCTTATACCTAATTCCTGGCTCGGGTTTGCATCTACATTTCCAATCTAGCTAACTTTCGGATCATGCATGTACAGGTGCGAAGCAGACGGGTTTGCTCACCTAAGTGCGCACGCCATAGCTGCAAGCTGATCGAGGCTTGTCGCAACTACTTATAACAATTGATCCTATGTTTACCCTTTTGGAAAAAGCAGTGCTATGCTTTTGCGAAACTTCCTGGTACCCGCTAGCTGGTGTACAGATCTGAATGCACAACTTTCGTCAAGGTGTTTGCTTAGCTCATATGTGAATCTATTCCATTTAGGTCACTAACCTTTGGAAAATCCCTATAAGGTACATGATTCGCAGGCTCGCTAGGACCTACTTTTGAAAAATAAGAGAATGGTGTTATGTAAGATTTGGATGGTTCAAATTTAGACCGGTTGCCTGTTGAAATTAATACAGGCAAGACCCATGTTTAATCCTAATCAATTCCTGGAAAATCCCAAAGGCCCATGTGCACGTGTTAAAACTATTTAGTCCCGTATAGAGAGTTGAATGGGAGTTACACCACTTTAAAAGGTGGAACGTGGTAGCCCCCTTGTGGAATTGGAGAGAGCCAATACAAACGCGCGCTCGCTCGCTCGCCCGCCTCGTCGTGCCGTGCTTGTGCGCGTGTACGCAGGCGTGTCGGGTGCGTGCGCGTTTTTCTTTATCTATTCAAAAATCGAAACATACCGACTGCAGATTAATGCCGATGAACGATTCGATTACCAATGAGTAATGGTGACCGTTTCTAGTCTCTTTGTTTTTGCCATTAAGTAGAACATGCTCTGTTTCAGAAATCGATAGCAGTAATGGTTGCGGTTACTAGTGACCGGTAATGGCTGCGATTACGATGGGTAATGACGACCGCTTTCTAGTCTCGGGTTTTTGCCTTTATATGGAACGAGCACTTGTTCTTACGGGCGATGAACACTCTCCACGAAAGACAATAGTATACCACTGCTTTTGTTGTCGTCTCGCGATCTCCATCCCGCGGGCGCGTGTGCGGTCGCACCGGAGAGCGAGCCTCGGAACCATCGTCATCGAAGGCTTGCACGCGGCGGCGAATAAGGTTTTTGGGAGCGTTCGCGCGATCGCTCGCTTCTTCTTCTTCATTCGTTTCTGCGCTACGTCTACATCAATCGCACGATTACTACCACTACGCCATGACAAGCGACAAGACTCCTCTGCTGCTCTTCGGATGCGAACTCCTCCTACCGCTACTCCTTCTCTGCATCCGGTATGTCTATCTTACACATATTAGTTGGTTAGTTTTCTTATCTCATGTTAACTTGAACAACGAGATAGGTATACTAGTTTATGTCCTACGGATCTTAGTATGGCTATAGTGTTCTTGTTCATTTACTTTGTGAAAATGACTAGAGTAATTCTCATAATTTATCTACTATATTTCTGGATTAAAGTAATTCGAAAAATGCTCATATTTTTAACAATCCAAAAACCTTATTATAGGCATTTTTCGTCAACTGGTTTACGGTGCGAATTACAAGAGGTGGCGCACCAAGATGGTGCTTTCGCTAACTGCCATGAACGTTTTTCATGTGGCAAGTGGCAAGCCTGAAGGAACACTTATTCCTGAACAGGAGCAAGCGTTCGAGGCTGCTGATAACCTTTTTAAAGGTATCATGATAAGCGTTCTTGATGAGAAGTTAGTTGATGCATACATGGTGATCAAAACTGGGAAAGAGATGTGGGATGCACTTGAGGCCAAGTTTGGGGTTTCGGATGCAGGCAGTGAATTGTATCTCATGGAGTAATATCATGACTATAGAATGGTTGACAGTCGTTCTGTAGTTGAGCAGGCTCATGAGATACAATCCATGGCCAAAGAACTAGAGCACTTCAAATGTGTGTTACCGGACAAGTTTGTCGCGGGAGGCATTATTGCCAAGCTTCCTCCTTCTTGGAGGAATTTTGCTACTTCCTTGGAACACAAGAGACAAGAGTTTTCTGTTGAAAATCTCATTGGGTCTCTTGATGTTGAAGAGAAGGCGAGGGCAAAAGATACACACATTAGAGGTAATAAGGGACATTCTAGTGCCAATGTGGTACAGAAAAAGAATGGTCAAGCTAAGAATGGCCAAGCTCAAAAGTTCAAAGGCAAGAACAAGATCGCACAAACAACTAGCTTCAAGAAGAAGTAGAAGAACACAAAAGATAGCCATTGCTTTGTGTGTGGCGAACCTGGTCATTGGGCCAAGGATTGCAGTCAACGCAAGGGTGGGAAGAATCAGCAAGGGCAGAATTTTAAATCTGCTAGTGTTGTTGTTGGTACTACTGAGACGGGAACATCAGGGTATGGTAATTTACCTACTGTTCTTTCCGTATGTCAATCTACCGATTGGTGGATAGATACTGGTGCTAATATACATGTGTGTGCTGATATTTCATTGTTCTCTTCTTACGAGTCACTCGGGATTCACCGTTCTAATGGGAGCGGGTCACATGCCACTGTTCATGGTGTTGGCACGGTCGATCCAAGTTTACTTCGGGAAGATTGTGCAATCAAGAATGTGCATCATGTGCCATCTATCAATAAGAATCTCGTGAGCGGATCTCTTACGTGTAGAGATGGCTTTAGATCGGTATTTGAGTCCAATAAATTTGTAATGTCCAAGTGTGGACAATTTGTTGGTAAAGGCTATGTGTGCGGAGGCTTGTTCGCCTATCTCTTTCAGTTTGTGTAATAATGTTGTGAACCATGTTTTTAGTGGTAATGAGACTACAATTTGGCATTCACGACTTTGTCACATAAATTTTGGTTGCATGACGGGTTAGCGGTTTAGAGTTAATCCAAAATTCATCCTTGTCAAAGGTTCTAAGTGTCAAGTTTGTGTTCAATCAAAGCGACCTCGTAAGCCTCATAAGGCCGGAGGTAGAAACTTGGCACCATTAGAACTCATACATTCAGATCTGTGTGAGATGAATGGTGTGTTGACAAAGGTGGTAATAGATATTTCATGACTTTGATTGATGACTCCACTAGGTTCATTATGTGTATCTTTTGAAAACTAAAGATGAAGCTCTTCACTACTTTAAAATCTATAAAGCAGAAGCTGAAAACCAACTTGAAAAGAAAATCAAAAGGGTTAGGTCTGATCGTGGCGGCGAGTACCTTTCTAATGAGTTTAATTTATTCTGTGAGGAACATGGTATAATCCATGAGAGGACGCCTCCCTATTCACCCCAGTCAAACGGGGTTGCTAAAAGAAAGAACCGCACTCTAACTGATTTGGTTAACGCCATGTTGAACACGTGGTCTTTCCAAAGCATGGTGGGGGGAGGCTATATTGACTTCATGTCAGGTCCTAAACAGGGTTTCCACAAAGAATAAAGAGATAACCCCATATGAACAATGGGAGAAGAAAAGACTATCACTTTCATACTTGCGCACTTGGGGTTGTTTGGCGAAAGTCAATGTGCCAATTTCCAAAAAGCGTAAGCTTGGACCAAAAATCGTGGATTGCGTTTTTCTAGGCTATGCACATCATAGCGTTGGATATAGATTTCTAGTGGTGAAATCTGGAGTACCTGACGTGCATATCGGTACAATTATGGAGTCCAGAGATGCTACATTCTTTGAGGATATTTTTCCGATGAAAGATATGCCTATTTCAACAAGTCAGGAGCTTGATACAACTCCTGAACCTGCCATTTCAATGGAATATTTTGAGCAAACTCCTGAGCAAATTCCTGAGAAGGAAGACAATGAAATTCTGAGGAAGAGTAAAAGACAAAGGACTGCAAAGTCTTTTGGTCCTGATTTCATTGTGTACCTTGTGGATGATACTCCAAGTACCATTTCTGAAGCATATGCTTCTCCAGATACTGAATACTGGAAGGAAGCAGTCCGTAGTGAAATGGATTCCATTATCTCTAATGGAACTTGGGAGATCAGCGAAGGCCCTTATGGTTGTAAACCCAGTAGGATGTAAGTGGGTGTTCAAAAGAAGCTTAGGCCTGATGGTACTATCGAGAAGTACAAGGCATGACTTGTGGCCAAGGGTTATACTCAAAAGGAAGGCGAAGATTTCTTTGATACTTACTCACTTGTGGCTAGATTGACCACTATTCGAGTACTACTATCTCTGGCTGCCTCACACGGTATTCTCGTTCATCAGATGGACGTTAAGACGGCTTTCCTAAATGGAGAGTTGGACGAGGAAATTTACATGGAACAACCAGATGGATTTGTAGTAGATGGTCAAGAAGGAAAGGTGTGCAAGTTGTTGAAATCTTTGCATGGTCTTAAACAAGCACCTAAGCAGTGGCATGAAAAGTTCGACAGAACTTTAACATCTGCAGGCTTTGTTGTGAATGAAGCTGACAGATGTGTGTATTATCGCCATAGTGGGGGCGAGGGAGTCATTCTATGTTTGTATGTTGATGACATACTGATCTTTGGGACCAACCTTAATGTAATTATGGAAGTTAATGATTTCTTGTCTCAGAATTTTGAGATGAAAGATCTGGGAGTAGCAGATGTTATCTTGAACATCAAGCTGTTGAGAGGTGATGATGGTGGGATTACATTGTTGCAATCTCATTATGTGGAAAAGGTTTTTAGTCGTTTTGGTTATAGCGACTGCAAATCCTCTCCAACACCTTATGATCCTAGCATGTTGCTTAGGAAGAATCGGAGAATAGCCAGAGACCAATTGAGATATTCTCAGATAATTGGTTCACTCATGTATTTAGCTAGCGGTACTAGGCCTAACATCTCGTTTGCTGTAAGCAAACTAAGCCGTTTTGTTTCTAATCCGGGAGATGATCATTGGCATGCTCTTGAGAGGATAATGCGCTATTTAAAAGGTACTATGAGTTATGGCATTCACTATCTGGTACCCAGTGCTATCGGAGGTTATAGCGATTCAAATTGGATATCGATCTTGATGAGATTAAGGCCACAAGTGGATATGTCTTCACACTTGGAGGTGGCGCTGTTTCATGGAAGTCTTGCAAGCGAGACCATCTTAACGAGGTCAACAATGGAGCGTAACTCACAAAGATTAGATATTGCCATCTGTTGAAGCCGAATGGCCGTGAGCTCTTGATGGATTTGCGGTGGTTGAAAAACCGGTGCGGCTATTCGATGAATCGTGACAATCGGTGTGATCGTCAAAGTGAACGATTCTAAGATAATATGAAGGCATCAAGACATGTGAAGAGAAGATGAAATTTGTCGAAAAATAAGAAACTCCGAGTAATAGCTTTGGATTATATCCAAGCAGCTAAGAATCTGGCAGATCCCTTCACAAAAGGTTTATCACGAAATGTGATAGACAATGCATCGAGGGAGATGGGTTTTAGACCCACGTGAGTTACACCATAGTGGTAACCCATTCTATATGATCGGAGATCCCGTGAAGTAGGATTGGCGAAACAAGCTATTGGTTAGCGGGAGGAGAGTACCTTTATAGACCCACTCCATTGGAGATGCAATTCTCTCCTAAATCTGTATGGCACGTTGATTATTATCTTAATATGTTCGTGGCTTGTTTAATCAAAGATCTTTGTCCTCTGAGAGCGTCTTGAAAGAACACACCTATATGAGCCCGATCGCTAGTCACGCCTATGAGATAGGGTAATCTCTAGAAGCTCATGAATAGACCAGAGTATGACTCATATGCTTCAACCAGCGGGGATGCACGGCAACTGGTATCGATTAAGGACTTAAGTAAAACTTATCCACACAAATCATCAATTCAAGGCTCGGTCCATTGTGCGATTGTGGATAAGTGTAACTTCTATTCTAGGTGGATGTTCAACCTTAACGGTCTCCATCAAAACACTGGTATATCAAAATAATACTGTGGATCAAGGCATTTGACATGTGCCCTTGGGATCTGGTGGGGGATTGTTGGAATTAATACGGGCTGGGCCCATGTTTAATCCTAATCAATTCCTGGAAAATCCCAAAGGCCCATGTGCATGTGCTAAAACTATTTAGTCCCATATGGAGAGTTGAATGGGAGTTACACCACTTTAAAAGGTGGAACATGGTAGCCCCCTTGTGGAATTGGTGAGAGCCAATACACGCGCGCGCTCGCTCGCTCACCTCGCCACGCCACGCCTCGCCTCGCCTCGCCGAGCCGTGCCGTGCGTGCGTCGCGTCGCGTCTTGCGTGCGTGTCTTGCACGTCTGTGCGTGTTGGGTGCGTGCGTGTTTTTCTTTATCTATTCGAAAATCGAAACGCACTGACTCGCAGTTAGTGGCATTAACAAACGACTGGCAGTAACGGTTCAGTTACCAATGAGTAATGGTGACCGTTTCTAGTCTCTTTGTTTTTGCCATTGAGTAGAACATGCTCTGTTTCAGAAATCGGTAGCGATAATGGCTGCGTTACTAGTATTGGTAATGGTTGCGGTTACTAGTGACTGGGTAATGGCTGCGGTTACTAGTGACTGAGTAATGGTTTCGGTTACTAGTGACTGGGTAATGGCTGCAGTTACCAGTGGGTAATGACGACCGTTTCTAGTCTCTCGGGTTTTGCCTTTATATGGAGCAGCACTTGTTCTTCTAGTGATGAACACTCTCCACGAAGACAATAGTATACCATCGCTTTTGTTCTTTGTCTCGGCGATCTCCATCCCGGCGGCGCGTGTCTGATCGCACCGAGAGCGAGCATCCGGAACCATCGTTATCGAAGGCTTGCACGGCGACGGCGAATAAGGTTTTTGGGAGCGTTCGCGGCGCCGCTTCTTCTTCTTCATTCGTTTATCCGCTCGTCTACATCAATCGCACAACTACTACCACTACGCCATGACAAGCGACAAGACTCCTGCTGCTGCTCATCGGATGCGGAACTCCTACTACTTGCTACTCCTTCTCGCATCCGGTATGTCTATCTTACACATATTAGTTGGTTAGTTTTCTTATCATTGTTAACTTGAACACCGAGATAGGTATACTAGTTTATGTCCTTCTGGATCTTAGTATGGCTATAGTGTTCTTGTTCATTTACTTTGTGAAAATGACTAGAGTAATTCTCATAATTTATCTACTATATTTTTGAATTAAAGTAATTCGAAAAATACTCATATTTTTAACATTGCCTGTATATGTGCTATTGAAGGTGAGAGAAAACAAGAGCAGTTATTTTATGATGGGGTAATTCAGGTTGTACTTTGAAATATGGTGGTCTTGAACAGTTGATGTAAAACGTTTAAATATGATCTAGCAGTCTCGAATTTTAGCTCCCATTCTCTATTTCTCACTTCAATTAAATTGGTTTCTACTTGATACGTTCCTTGTAGGCAGGATTCCATTAGTCGAATCCGGGACAAATCCTACGACCCATCGGGAAGCCGGTAACAACCCAGTTTCACGGTAGATTACAGTAATGTTTTTCTCTCTTTTCATTTCTTTGTATTATATAATTTTCGACTTTTCGCTAAACTTAAAACACGTTAGTTCTCAAATTCTTTTGAAATAACAATCTAAAAATAACCCCTTCAGGTTGCACAAATTTAGAAGCACAAATCATGGGTTGATCCCATCTACGGATCTACCTACCTTTTCGAGTGCTTCAAATTTTGTACAACTCCTATTGAAGGGCATAAAGGCATCTGCAATAGTTATAGATGATCTTATCTCTAACATATGTTAGAGATAACATCTCCAATAGATAGTCTCTAGCGCACTCTCCAACATTTATATTTTATAATTTTCCTTTCAAACGGATCTACATATCAACTAGAGTAGATTAATGTATCATGTCTCTTCAAGAAGAAACGACATGTGCTCTCTTTCCTCTATATAGGATTTTGTTGACGTAACATAACTAAGAGACGACAATAAATACACTATTAAAGATGCTCTAAGGGATGAAGCATAGAAGCACTACTCAAATAATAACCAAAACCGTTCGCCAAAACCGTTCGTCATTACAGATCCGACCCACTCGGATTTCCAGTAACCGGCTGAGATTTGGAGCCGTGCTTTTTATTGGTCCTTTAGATTCCAAAGACGAGGTTGTGAGATGTGGAAAGTTCCCATCAGATTCTACGTTCCTCGCACCACTCGGATTTCCAGTAACCGGCTGTGATTTGGAGGCGCCGTGCTTTTTGATTGGTCCTTTAGATTCCAAAGACGAGTTTGTGACTTGTGAGATGTGAAAAGTTCCCATCAGATTCTACGTTTCTCGCATAGCAATCCGGAATCGTCGTTGGTCCACTGATTCCACAATGGCGTCTCCATCTGCACGCAGTAAGACAAAGGAATCAAAAGCTATGCATCTGGTGAACACGTATTTCTGCGCTGGACTCTCAGCTTCTTCTTTATAGCTTTTTCTACGGTACACTCAATTCAATGTGGGTTATCTATTCTTTTTATCTAATGGTTCAGATTAGTTATGATTTAGTTATAATACATCTGTTAGTATGAGTAGTAGAATTCCCAGTGGAATTGTAATTGCCTATGTGGGGATCACATGGCACAAGAGCAATATTTTCAACCCTAGTTGGAAAAGCTCATAATACCATCAAGAAAATATTATAAATACAAAGAAAAGTCTATTATGCATTTAACAAATCAATGATCATATTTAATTTATACTACCATCGTATACTACTAGTGTAATGTACCATAAAATTTCTCCTCCTTTAACTTGTAGGTTTAGCCCCACTACTGTTTATTCTAACCAAAATATTTGCATCTTGGATAAGAACATATTAGACCTTGCTTTAGAATCACATCAATATTCTAAAGGGGAAATCGGTTCAGTAACATCACTTCCGTTCGTATTTAGAGAAATGACAATGCTTTGGCAACACATTACAAAATGACACCATGAACAACCGGAAATCTTGCAAATAACACCTCCATCACATTTTCCGTCCGTCTTTAACAGAAAAGATAATACAATTTTAATGCCCGTTTTACCCCTCTTCTCTCCTCGTCCCTTTTCCCACTCCAGCTCGACAGCGTATGACACATGGGGACCACTTGTTATTGAGAGATAGAGAAGAGAGGGAGAACAAAGGGAAAATGAGCACTAGGGGCGGCTCGGTTCGGCATCGGCAGCGAAGTGGGGAGGCAGGGTGATGGGTAAAATAGAACGATAGGGTTCCAGGGAGGCCGCGTCGTGGGCGAAGCGGCATGGTGGCATCGTTGGCGGCGGCGGCAGCTCAAGCGCTCGGGCGGACGGCGACGACGACGCTCCAATGGCTTCCTCGGGAGTGGTGCAAGCACAGGCATGGCGTCGATGAAGGGGTCACGCCGGGTTACTCAGGGAGGCCAAGGGTGGTCCGATGCGACAGGATGACGGTGGCTGGCAGCGGGGAGGAAGAGGCAGCGGCGGGTTGGCCGAATGGAGATGGGGAAATGGTGAAGGAAGCTTAGGAACGCATGGTGATGCGCAAGAATTAGCAAGGGCCTCACCGGAGGGGGAGAAGGTGTCGGGACGGGTGGCACGGTTGAGAAGATTGAACTGCACGAGCGCCGTGTAGAGCGTGGCATGGCGGGCGAGGGAGGCCAGTACGGCGTGTGAGGGGAGCGCAGAGAGGAAGGAGGCGGCGACGGAGGGGCAGACGAGGGCGTCACAGGCGGTGGCAAAGCAGGTGAGGAGGGCTTGGTGGTTGTGGAGGCCGAGGCAGACGATGCGAGAGTGGAGCTGGGCAAGGCAGCGTGTGGTACGGCAGCGGCGAGGAGCATGGTGACCGGAGGGGATGGCTACTAGAACCAAAGTTTTCAGGAGGAACACAACATGGGCGGCGGGGACGATTGTGGGGCGCAAACGAATAGGCGGTGCGGCGCTGGCGTTCAGCAGAGGCAGAGGAAGAAGAAGAAAGAAAGAAGATGGGCCGGTGGATCGGGGAAAGAAAGAAAATGGCTCGGCCCAAAGCAACAGTGAAAATGGATCCACCACCGACACCATTTTCGGGAGGGCATACATGTCTTTTTACCTCTCTAACATCTCCTAACGGTTGCCGACTAACAGCAATATCATTTTCAAGATTTCGGAGTTTTCGTGATGCTATTTTGCACTGCATCACCAAAGCGATAACATTCCTTAAATACGAATGAAAGCGATACTGCTGAACCAATTTTCCTATTCTAAAAGGTTAACAAGTGCCTTGAAAGTAAGCAAGGTTATCTCAATTATTCCCTCGCAAAAATTAAAGGTTACCTCTACTATTCCTGGTGGTAATCCATGCAAAATGCATTGTTTTGCTTAGGATGTTGAAATGTCGTAGTCTTAATTGTTGGACTGCTGATATAAGTTTGTCTTGTGTGATACAGTGGTTTTAACTGTTACGAGTTTATCTTATACGACACCGCTAAACTATCACACAGTGATCTTAACTGTTACAAATTTGTCTTGCACGACACCGCTGAACTATCACACAATTTCTATGGGCTTAATAGCTTGCATAGCTAAAAGAATCTGATGTCAATCTCTATTTCCTTCAATTTTTTCATACGAAGCCCCGGAGTCTATTGATCAGGAACAGATAACATACATAGAGTGCTATTTTTTCCAGAGCCAACTGTTACGTGGATCTGAACATCGCAGCGACAGACACTAGTAGACGTGCTGTTTCATCATAAGAATTAATGATACAACAGCTCCTTGGCAATGATAACCATGTCCGTACACTACCTACTATTGTGGGTAATGGTGACCCGCCTGCCCTTAATTAATTAGCACCTAATAAGGGTGCGATGAGACGTGCCATTTTTATTTTCATTAGTCAGTGCAACATTTTGGGTCCATATACGTGTCTAAAGATTCCGACCTCCTACTCTCGAGCACAAAACAAAAATTATATCAACGAGCCGGCACCTTTTTAAGGTCTGTTTAGAACGGAGGTTTTGGTAAAAAAAAAATTCTCACATAATTTTTTTTTGCGTTCCATACGGACTTTGGACTGTCACAAGGACCTATTTGGTTTGTTACTACGTGAATCAAACTAAATTTTGATAACACCAATGAAAATTGGTTATCGTTTGATTTGTTATTAATATTTGATAATGCCAATAAAACCAAGGAAATCCAATGCCATGCGTGGGCAATTCGATGGTAAGGAAATCGTTCACCAAAATTTTTGTAGCACCAAATTTTGGCTTGACCGCAACCTGAACTGTCGTAAAATTAGCGGTTTTAGAAAATATTCAGAATTAATTCTAGCATAATTAACAATAATTAAAACATAATTCCAGCAGCATTTAAATGACGGAAATATCATATAAGCATACAATATCCTCATGTCAATTAATCAAGATAAAATGCTCAAAAGATAGAACTTGATAACAAAAGAAATCAGCATAATGCTCATATTTAATTTGATTGTTTAGTGCTTTCAGATGTCGGGCTACTCAAGATAAAATCTTGGCTTCCTCGCCACTTTTGCCAAGAATTTTTACTAATTAGATATGACGAGATAAATCAGATATTGAACCAAAAATGAATGCCTTACTGCTATATCAAGAACATGTAAGAATAATATCACTAATCACAACTGAACTAATTACTTTTGACCAACAAAAGTAGCAATGATACCTCAATGCTAACTATAATCACAATTGAACAAAAACATGTAACATCCCAAGTTTTGGCTTGCGTTTCAAATGTAAGAAAATGAGTAGAAATTAAAACTTTTTCTTACATCTTGCAATTCTTGTATGTTCTAAAGAATTCTTGCAAAAGAATTATGGGATTACAAGTCACCAGTCACTCTGATCGAAAACCTTGTCTTCCAAAAACATTCTTGTCAAACCTTTTGATCATCTCCGGGAAATATTTTTTCCTAAGTTCTTGGGATGGTATGTGACCCCTCTGAAAAATTTCACAATTTTTAGAAATTGTTTGAACAGAAATTGTTTGAACATTTTAAGAGGCCGTCAAACCACTTTGACCCTTGGTCAAAACCCTAGCTCAGCACCTTGGGAAATTTCTGGGAAAAATGCTCAGCATAAAAACCTCTAGAAATTTTGTACAAGGTCCATCTCAAGATTAGCAAGCTACTGTAAAATTCCATAAAATTTTGGAGTTAGTTTGCTATCTCAAACACTCCCTTAAAGTTTCAGCTCAAAAATCAAACCCTAGTCAATGTTCTGTTGGACTCGAGACCGACACCTTGCTCGGGTGGAGCCCAACCAAGTTAGAGCCACCCCGAGCACTCCCGTGCATGTAATCAACCTCAGCCGCTGGATCTCGCCCTGCCACTGCGATCTTGGAACTCTCAGACCTCCCGCTCGCACGACCACCCCATGTCCGTTTTGCAAAGACAACCCTCCCCGGGCATCCTCCAAGAACTCCTCTGGAAACCCTTGGAGACCTCCCCGAAAGTCCTCCAAAAGACCTCCTCCAGATCTCCCGCAGGACCTCCCGAAGACCTCCTCAAAGCACGTTGGCACTTTTGCAAAGACCACCCCGCTGGTCTTTCGCAAAACAACCCTCCTTGACCTCCCCTCGGACCACCCTTTTTCACCTTTGCAAAGACCACCCTAGCTCATCCTCTAGACCTCCCCGAACACCTTTGTTGCACCTTGGTGATCGTGGGCCGACCATCCTTAGATCTGTGGCTCAGACCTCCTGGTGCGCTAAGACCTCCGATCACTTCTTTTATTCTGGGCCCTTCGATTCAAATCCAACATCCGAAGACCTCTTAACCCGAGTTCTAGTCCACCCGAACGCTTTGCTCCTTGACCAGTTTCTTTTGGGCCTCTCACTGACTGGTGGGACCCCCGGGACTGGTCATCCTCGTTTTTCCCACGCATGCGTGTGTGTCAGAACTAGCGCAGTTTTGAGCAGTGCCTTGTCATTTCTTGCTCTTGTCAACGGCTAGCTCTGCAAACCTTTAATGCATGTCAGCACCTTTTTCCAAAGTCCTCTTTCCACCTGCCCTGTCATTTCATGTACTTCCATGGCAGGGACTTTTGACTCGAGTGCACCGTGGAGCTCAACCTTGCCCCACTCCTTTGCTCTCTCGGCTTAAATGAAACACTAAGCTCTTCCTTGGCTCCTCTTAGACACCTTTGTGCCCACCTGAGCTCCTTCTCTCTGTGTTCTTGTGCTCAGAACACCCGAAGACCTCCTAGCCACCATTGTCGGGCCTTGGAGCTCCTCGAAGCCTTCAGGGCTCCAGTGGTTCACTTGGGATTCTTGTCCTGTCAACTAGTTTATTTGAATCACCTTGGGAATTTCCCTAACTTACCTTGTTGGCCTCCTCAGGGATTGTCAAAGTGGGAACTTGTCTTTGAGGCCGGATCTGCCTTCTTCCTCATCTCCGGCAAGCCTTTTGGTCGCTGGAGCTCCTCCGACGGGTTCCTTGATTTCACCGTCCTCAGGTTAGTACCCAAGTGTTTGAGCTTCTGCCCTGATTAGACCTCGTTAGTTTTCTTTTGTCGTTTTAGCCCTAGTGTTTGGCACCTTTAGGTTCTCTTCGCTATTTAGAGCGCATCCGTGCCGTTGGTTCTCGCCGGCGTGGACTACTTCGCGGCGGTGAACTCAAACTCGAACTCGAGCTTTTGTCGTACCATACCGGACCATCCACGTAGCTCGATGTTTAGCCTTTAATGCTGTCGGGATTGTTGCTCGTGTCGTTCCGTAGATCGCGGGCTTATTTTGTCGTGCGGTAAAGCCCCCTCGGCAACGTGCCCGGACCTCCTAGGTTAGGTCTTAGCCGTTAAAGTCCTCATGATTCAATCTTGACCGTAGGGTCTTGTCAGTTAAAACCTAGCTGCCAGGACCTCCCTCAGGTTAGATCCTAGCCATCGAGAACCTCCTCGGGTTAATCTTCACCGTTAGGATCACCTCCGTGCAAAGTGACCACCCCGCGGTCATGTTCTTTGTGTAAAAAGTCACCTTCAAGACCTCTCTGTGGTAAATCTTAGCCGTAGGACCACCTCCCGCACTTCCGCTAGAACCTCCCTCCTCAGGACCTCCCCTTAGTATAATCTCAGCCGTTAGATCACCTCCAAGTCAAATCTGTACCGTAGGGGGTGTTCCGTGTAAATTCTTAGTGCCAGGACCTCCCTAGAGCTGATCCTAACCGTCTAGGACCACCCCGGTTTAATCCTAGCCATTTAGACCTTTCCCCGTGCGCAAAAGACCTCCCTTGATCATTTTGCCAAAACCACCTCCTGGACCTCCACCAAGGTCCTCTTTGCAAAAAGACCTCCCCTTGGTCATTTTGCAAAGACCACCCTAGACCACCCTCGGGGTCCTCTTGGTAAAAAGCCACCCCTGGTCTTTTTCAGAGAAAACCCCGCTCCAGACCTCTTAGGCTCTATCCTAGCCGTTCACGACCTCCCCGGATTTAGATCGGCGTTAGATCTCCTTTGTAAAATCCTTAGTCTCGGGACCTCCTCGCGTCGATCCGACCGTTCAGACCTCCCTAGGCCTAACGAGCCGTCCGATCTCCTCCCGGTGAAACCCTTTCGCATAGGACCTCCCGAGTAGATCTTGGCCATCCAAGACCTCCTCGTGTAAATCCCAGCCGATCAAGACCTCCCTCTGGAGATCTTGACCGTCTAGGACCTCATCCTTTAGATCCGTAGCTTTGGGACCTCCTCCTCTGGTCTAAACCGTTAGATTTAGATCTAACGGGCTAGACCTCCTTCCTTGGATTTAAAGCCTTAGGACCTCCCCTAGTGCTCGAGACCGGATCTTGATCCGCGGTCCACGACCTGTTAAGCGCGAGGACCTCCTCTCGTGTCTTGTTGTGCATGCACTGGTCGTGGCCGTTGGATCCAATCTCAACGGTCCAGATCTCCCCAGCGCGGGAAGAGGTCTTCTGTGCGTTGTGCTTCGAGGTCTGTGGCCGTGCGATGAAGGATCGACGGCCCACGACCTCTCCTTTTTCCTTCAGTTCTTTTGGACCTCCCGAGAGCTCAAACTTTCTAAGTCCTTTAATTTTTTCAAATTTCCAAAATGCATAACTTTGTCATTTTAGCTCCTTTTTGAATGATTCCAATTGCTTTAGCTCGGTTATAGAATGAACTTTAATCTGAGAATGAATTTAGGCACTGTTATGTAGCAGGAAATGACTTTAACTGCATGAACTTGTTTAATATGAAATGGGTGTTTAGAAATTATCTCAAATTTGTAAAATACATAACTTTTTCTCTGTAAATCCAAACTGAGCAAACTCAACTTGGTAAAATTTGTCTGTAGGCATGCTTTAATGTGAACTAGGCCTTGTCTTTATGCATGTTCCTGAAAAATGATTTATGCTAGTTTTAGAACTTAGAAAAATCATAACTAATTCTTTATAACTCCAAATGAAGTAAACTCAACTTTGCTGTTCTTAGGATGACCTTAGCTACCTTCCATAAAAATTTCAGACCTTAGATCATTCTAGAAAATTTCGCCATGAACAGTACCAGTAATTAATTTAATTGAATTAATAGGCTGAGAGAACTTAGTTTAGTCATAACTTTTTCATACCTAATCCAAATGACTTGACTCTTGTTCCTAAAATTGTCTAAAATTATGATCTTGCTACTGTATAAATTTCATAGGTTTTGGAGAACTTTTGCTGTTGAGTTTGGTTTGGTGTTTCTTGTTCTTATTTGGTTATCGCCTTTTCGCGTTAGGTTCCGAAGGGATTATTGATTACGTGAGTGAATCCTCTGCAGCAAGAAAGTGATCTACAACAAGGCAAGCAGTTTGATCATGTTAATCCAAGTATTTTAAGTATTTATGTTGATTACAACTTCTATGTATGCATTGCTACTTTGTGTTAAACTATTGTCGTTAGTTGGCCTAGTAGATGCATTTCCTTAGCAAATGATTATCCTCTACTACCATGAGCCTAGGCATTGCTGTGATTTAGAGTTCGTGGATGAGCTCTTGTCACTTAGTAGTTTGCGAATTAATTGCTTAGCCATGCTTAGCCAGGTAGAAATGGGCGGTTATCGACTTGTCGATAACCTTGATCACATAAACTTATTATGATTATGATTTCCACCTTGTGCCATGTCTACTTATGAAAACTAAAACTAAAAACAAAAGGATTTAGACTTGGGCACAATGGTAAGATGGTGTGATTTTCGGTGTGACCGAATGGTGCCCGAGTCAATTAAGGACCGAACATCTTGTGAGTACCGTTATCCGAGCAATTTGTGCGTGCTAACCACACTAGAGGGTATGGGACCTCTCTTGACTTAGTACTTTGGAGTGTATTGGCTTGGGTCGCAGGAGTCGCGGGAGGGATGGTGTTGGGAGCATTGTAGAGTCCGAAGGCTTCCCCGTAACGGTGGTTGTCTTTCGGTGGCAATGTAAGCGTATGGGTTTCTATCCATACGAGCGCTCGTGGTTAATACACAATATTGGAAAACGTCTCGTAGGACTTAGCCGTGCTTGCATACCTTCGAAGTGTGCTTTGTGGCTTAAAGCGATGCAAGTGTGGGTACATTGGTACACCCCTGCAGGGTTAAAACTATTCGAATAGCCTCGTCCTAGGTTATGGACACGCTTGGGTAAGCTTTTCAAGAGTTAGACTACAACATTTTAATTAAAACTTGATGGGTGGTACGAATCTAGGATTCGTGCTATGTGTGGTGGCTATTGGGTTAGTCACCAATAGGTGGTTACTCTTGTACTTATTGTATCTCGTGTTATTTCATTCAATAAAAACTGATTGCAAACTTGTTTTTGAAATGTACTACATTATTGCAAATAAAGTTGGCTTGGTGCAAAATGAGACATACAACCTCCACTGAAATAAGCTTGCATGTAGCATATTGATAGGTCCGCTATTCCACACGTCGCCTTGCAGTACATTTTGTACTCATTTGCTTTGCTTATTTGTTGCAGAGGAAGAAGTTGATCCCAAGGGATCGACCTTGGTGAGAATTGCTGCGGTATGGACGACTAGCTTGGCGGCCCGGTCGGTTGCCTTGTGGGTTATGGCTAACTGGTTGGATTTTGTTTATAGCCATCTTATGGCACTTTTGCTTCCGCTGTTAACGTTACTTTGATGTTGTTTGGCCGGTCGGCCTTCTTGTGTAATAACTGAATTATATATGTCTTTTGTTAGGATTAATGTTATGTGATGTATGGAATTGATGCATGATTTTGTAACGGGGTGTGTATACTGTATTTCTGGGAAGTATACATGTCTCGGGGCTTGGTTTATTTGATTTGGGATGCTAGAGTCAAGGGAAGACTAAGC
This sequence comes from Ampelocalamus luodianensis, assembly GCA_036346255.1. Classification (NCBI taxonomy): domain Eukaryota; kingdom Viridiplantae; phylum Streptophyta; class Magnoliopsida; order Poales; family Poaceae; genus Ampelocalamus; species Ampelocalamus luodianensis. The sequence goes on from CM070636.1 coordinate 9,779,896, forward strand.
ATTACAAGCCAAATAAATCGGGGTCCTCACAAAACAACACTTATTGTTTTCGGCCAACAGAGGAACAAAAGACTACAGTGCACAATAAGTAATTAGCCTAGTCAAATTTGGTCCACAAGAAGCAACCAAACCTCAAGAAAATAATTGATCATTGATAACAGTGTGCAACAACAAGCTCAAAACTGATTTATCACCAACATTGTCAATCTAATTTCATAAGTGACAATAATCCTCATCGAGCAATAACCGAGCCAACAATCATTACTTGCAAAGTCTCCCAGTACTAGACAAACTACAGAATGTAATTTAACTAGTACAACACACAATATTCAGTAATGTGAAAATTGAAATCAACTCACGATGCGGATGGCAATCAAAGACACCGAGTAGAACCGGGCAAGACACGTGAATTGCACTGTCTCAGAAAACCAATTGCCCCGTTGTGCCGCGGTGAGAGGACGTGGTCGTCAAAGATACAATGATGTTCTTTAAAATTTGGAACACACCAAACGTGAAGTTGAGGTATAGGGAATTATGCCGCACAAGAATCACCAACAAGGTGCTCCGGCCGAAAGCACCAAGGAGCACCAAACCGAATGCCTACTTCCTCTCAAGGTCAAGCCAAATCAACTGGTTCTCACCTCCAATCGGCCAAAACCTAACCCTCATTGTAGCTCAACCTAGAAGAGGTAGCAAGAGGGAAACCGAGATGCGCAGGAGGAAGGGAAAACCAGCCCTCACCGCCTTGGATTGCAAGACCTCAAGAATCAAACCAAATCGGTAAGAGGAACCAAGAGAGGAGGGAAAGTTCTCACAGTTTTTCAGATGTGGGAGAAGAAGAGAGGAGGAGCCCCTTAAACTGAAGGGGAAGGGGAGGAGGTCACACCCGGCGCCGCGAACGGCCAGCGATGATTCCGCCAGCACCCGCCTCTGCTGCCTCTCGGGATGGGGAGAGCCCCATCCGAAAGTGCTCTAGCCAGTTGAGACTAGTTCTCAACCTTATCACCTCCCTTACCCCAATGACAGGTGGGCTCCACCATTCTTTTGTTTTCCCATTTCTTTTTCTTTTCTCAAATGAGAAATTACCAAAAAGACCTCACAAAAACAACAGTCCTCACCAATTTATCAATTTGATAAAAGATACTCAAAATCTTAATTAATATACAACTATTTGACGATGGATACTGTGGGGACCCCGGAATATTGGAAATGTACCTAATTAAAATTATACTGTAGCATAATTCTTAATTAAGGAACAGTGCTGCCCCTTTATTAAAGATCATGCTAGAAGTATAAATTTAACAAGTAACAAACCCAATATTCAGGATTCCCGAATATATGTCTTACAATGGTTCCCAGGATCAGTGACCATTGCACATATATCCTTAAACAACATTGCATCATACACATACAAGTCATACATTTACATAATTAAACATAAGTTTATAATTCGGTTTAATACTACAATATCAAGTGACTCAGGGTCACTAACAAAGTCTGACAACAGAAGCAAAAGATTAAACGGCAAAAGCCACCAATGGCCCCATCACCCGCAGGCTATTGCGTGGAGATTAGAAATAGCTTCACTCGTTAGCGTCACCCTGATCGACGCTAACGGGTACCTCATACAAATAACCATCCTCACCTGCAACAAGAGGTTATAGCACCTTGAGTACGGAAGGTACTCAGCAAGACTTACACAAACTAATAAAAGAAACTGTATGAAAGAACCTATACAATGGAATAGAATTTGTACATGCATAAAGTTAACAACAGGTAGGCATAAAGGTTCGATTTTGCATAAAGCAATACATCCTAACCTACAATTGCTAGGTTTTGATAAAGCAATTTAATAAATCCAACTTTGAGTAAAACAGTAAGTAAAGGAAATGTAAAATAAATAAGATAAAGGCATGAATTCCCTCATGCTGAATCAAAACCCAAACAGTAGTTGAAAATGAAATTCTATACAGATGACATCAACTCAAGTTATCGTCCATGACCGTGGACACAGCTATTCGAATAGTTTAATACCCTGCAGGGGTGTACATCTTTACCCACACGACTTAGTCAGCCCGTTGCCTTCGGATGCCTCCGAATGATGACACACTTCCTTTGGTATGCCGACCGGGGAAACTAAGATTTGGTATTTTTCAACAAGTTGACACTATTGAGTTGGATAACCCATGTGTGAACTAATCCCGTTTAAACAACGACTGATAGCATCTGCTTAACCGGGGCACACATGTTGCGCCGGGAACGCCGACCCAATCAAAAGAAATACAGGTTGTGTTCGCTACACATACTAGATCGCAATCGGGACCCTTAAGGTACGTACATGTGATAGAACGCATATACGCCCTCACCCTCCTAAGAACATCTGATACTGATATAGGCACTCACATGGCATAAGACACAGCCCGAAGACCTAAGCATCTATGCCATATAAGATCAATACACATGTCCTTACTCTCCTGTTTCCAACTCAATAGCATTAACCCTTTACTTAACTAAACATTCCATACACCGCAGATGGAAGTAATGGGGACTTGAATTGAATAGTCGAGTTCACTCCTTAATTGGTCCGCACAAGTCCACCACATTTCCCAATCTTGTGCACGAAGGCACCACCACTAGCACCCTCTTGTCCAGATCAATTGAAATTTAAATTCAGTTCGATTTAAATAAACCGACAAAGAGTTAAAATGACCAAATTCATTTGTTGCTCCCATGTTTGACAAGATAGTCTTGCCAAACACTAACGTTCTATGGATCGCATGGCTAAGCAAATTTATGAAATTAAATATCGTAGTATACAAAGACTACTCTAAGTTTGAGTGTATGGTTAGATTTAAGGTAAGCCACAATGTTAGGTCATAACTAACTACTAATGTATCACAATTGCATTTTAGAAATTAGCATGCAAATGCTTATCACCGTATTTTGAAGATCTATAGTATAAAACTTTGGGATCAACATGATGCAGAGAGGATGCTTGCCTTGGTAATAATATACCTCTTGTTCAGTTTTTGTTGACCAACAAAAGATTTAACCACTTGTAAGAACCAATCTAGAAAGTCAAATAAAATCCAATAAATAGCAGGAAAATGGCAGAGAACAAAATATAGAAAGAGAATGCATGATCAATACTTGAATGCATAATTATCAACATGCTCAATCTACATCTAGCTCAAATAAGGATAATAACCCTTATTTAATACCTAATGATACTAATTACTCAGATTAGGGTTTAACTTAAAGCTGCAGCTTTAGATTTTGAAATCTGAAAAACAGGACAGATTTACAAAAGAAGAGCTGCTCGACAGATTTACAAAAGAAGAGCTGTTGCTATCTTAGACTATGAGAGAAAGATATTTTTGATTTAGCTACAGCTAAATAAGTAAAACTAAAAGGTTAATGTATCACTTAATATCAGTTAATACTAATTATCAAAATTGAGGTTTAATCTGGACCTATAGTTTCAGATTTTGGAAAACTGAAAATGGGACATATTACAAAAGAATGGTGGTTTGAGCTATACATGCACAAATAAAATTCTTTGCTTCAGCTGAGAGTATCCCTAACTAATAGAGGGACCTAACTTATCATTTAATCACTAAGTGACAAGAATTAGAAGATGGGGCTATGCTGTGCATTTTGTCGGTTTGACCGACAAACAGCAAAAGCAGAGAGCAGATTTTGGTTGTTTTGGGAATACACTAAGCAAAAGATTCTTACTGGAGTTACGGCGGATATGCAGAAAGGATGGAACTTTAATTTAACCCATATTAGCATTAACCAACAGAGATTAATACAATGGATTGGGTTACAGCCATGGTAGTTAGGATCGCGATCCTACTCTTAGAGTCTTACGATTCTACGAACCCACGACAGCCTGTCGATCCGAGTCTCACTGTCGATCCGATCCTACTCAAGGTAGTTAGGATCGCGATCCTACTCTTAGAGTCTTACGGTTCTACGAACCCACGACAGCTTATCGATCCTACTCGTAGAGACTTAGGATAATTTTTTTTAGAGGTCAGGCTTTGCTGATATTTTGTTTTAGAGCAAAATTTGTTGATATTAATTTCTGAAAATGAAACTATAAATAAACAAGGAGCGTGCAAAATATTATATCAGTATGGTAATGTTGTTCTCCTGTAGTTCAGAACTATATCACCCATCATGTCAGAACCATTATGCTTTTCTCAGTGTGATAAGAAGTGTTTTGCCCATTTTTGGTAATAAGTAAGTGGTAAACCTTATAAGAATCATACAAACTTATAGTATAGATGGTAAATATGTGTATTTTTACAAATCCGTAGAATCTCCGATTCTACGATTCGATACTACGATTCGATCCTACCGGAGGCAAATCGATCCGACTCGGGATCTCGACTCTGACTACCTTGGTTACAGCTCTTGTCGGTTTTGCCCGGCAACAACACAAAGAAAGGGTTTAGCTGAGACCTAAATAGGATGATAAGTTAACAGGAGAAACCCTAGAACTTGAAAACGATATGAAAGACCGAAAAGTTATAAAAAGTAACATTTCGGTTATAACAAGAATGGAACATCACATGCACAAATGATTGGATCATGTGAGCTACTGAGGTCCTTAGGGTACTTAGGATGACAAGGATTAAGGTCTAAGCTTACCAGTTGGAGTAGGAGAAGATGAAGTGGGGTTTTCGGTCGAAAACAGAGAAATTGTAAAGTTCTCTTCTCTTGTCTGGCCAAAACGAAAACAAGGGAATACTTAAGCTCTATAGACCACAATACAAGTTCTTTGTAGGAAAGAATGGAGTCTAACTCACCGGAGCAAGATTTTACCGAAGTGGTGCTCTAACAGACTGAAGTCGACAGAGAGCACACCTTCGTTCGACCTACAAAAGATGCCCAAAACTCATGTTACTGAGTGAATTAGGCATAATTATAGATGAACAAGGAGTGCAATCAAGGAAGCTTCACTGAGAAAGAAGAAAGAATGTGAGGAGAGCTTTCGGTCAACAATGGTGGATAAGCTCAAACTAGGCTTTATATAGGGTTTGAATCACTGGAGCAAGTGAGAAGTGTCTAGAATTGATGCGGTGGCAACAGGGTACCAGGTGTCAAGGAAAGAGTGGCCAAAATCGCAGCGGAACACCGCCTCTCCGGCAATGAAGTCGGCGGCGATGCATAGTTGCGAGGAAGAAGATAAGCGCCTCACTGATGTGCGGGCCCCGCTGTCAGCCGCAGCAAGCACACGCACGTGAAAGCTCAAAAGAACGTCGACCGTCCGATTAGAAATGGGCGGTCGCGATCAAGATAGATGTTTAAAAGATCTAACCGGTACCTTTTCATATGGGCCGTGCGATCTTAAACGAACGGTGAAGATTTAATGGAGCCTTAGGGAAGCCCGAAGGTTACATTCAAAGAGGAGCGTTGGATTTGAATCCAACGATCGACCCTAAAAGATACACGCCACTTTAAATGGAAAGACGTGGCACCGTTAGATTTGTTTTCAACGGTCAGGATAGATGGGAGGTTCGGCGGCCCGAATGAGTACCGTAAGATTTAAATCCAACTGTTGTAATTTAATGCGCGCCTTTAAGTTCAAAAAGAAAAAGGTGACACAGTTGGATTTAAGATCAACGGTGAAGATTGAAGAGAGGTTCGGGCGACCCAAACGGCCTAATTGATGCGTCCGTCCGATCAAGATCCAAAGGTGGAGGTTGAGTGGTGCGCCGCAACCCGAACGCCCACAAGATCCGGTTTGTTGATCGAGGATCCAATGGCTCGCGCTCATCTCGCCTTTTACCATTTAAAAATGGCTTTACCCGAAAACGACGTACCACAAGATCTAGATCCAACGGTCTTGATTGCGTGGTTCATTGAGATGGCCCGAACGGCACAATCACTCTCGATCGCCCAATTTAGATCCAAGGGCTCAGATCCAAGGTGATGTTCCGGTGACCCGAACGACACAATGAATCTGGCACGTTGGTTTGGAAATCAACGGCCACAATTGAAGATACGGTTAGGATCTTGGATCAAGGTCGGATGTGGTTGGATCAAGATCCAATGGCGGAAATCGCACAGAGTACGTGGATGTCCCACGCGGCTTTGCGAATCTCGGCCGTCCATCAAGAAATCGACGGCTCACTTTCGCTGGAGGTTTGGGCACGTGCCCGAACGTGTTGGGTGTGGCTCGGTTGCACAGTTTAGACCCAAAGCACTTAGACTCGGTCGCTACAGTGCAAATGGTTGAGTTTAGACCGGAAGAGTTGACTAACTCATTTTAAAGTTCCCAAAAGTTTGACTGGGGGTTTAAAAATAGTAGATAAATTTGTAAAATTATGAAATTTTACAAGGATGCTACTGGGATGATATATTCCCCAAATAAAATTTGAAAACCACTGGTTCACTTTTTAAAATACATAAATAATTTAACTATTCCGAATAGGTTTATTTAAAGTCAAATATTGTTCTCCAAGTCAAAATAATTTCTAAGAATTCAACAAAAAATATTTTTGGCCAAGATAATTGATCCAGGCTTTAATAAAAATACTTTCCAGTCATAATACAAGCACTGACTTGTATTTCCTTTGAAACTTCAAATATGTTTTGGATTTTGGTTAGAAAAAAGGAAGGTTTTAATTTGTAACATAATGCCCAATTTGTAAATATGAACAGTGATGCTATGAACAACATTTCATTACTTTTATGAACAGTACCTAATTACTGTTCATAAAGCATTTTCTTACTATTCATAAAACTGAGGTTGTTACAGATATCTTGCGGGTTTGAACTCAAAGCCTAGCAACAAGGACTACGACTTTGCACAGACAAAAGAGGACTTCGCCTTGATCCAATGCCTTGGTGTGAGAGTTACTGGGTAGCTTGCCCTTCTCCCTCTTGGGTTGAGACGTTACGGTCATGTCCCCGTATCTAGCTCATCAATACTTAAGAAAGTATACACTTATCTTTCTTTGATCATAACCTCACGATCATACTCAAGTAGGTGAATTCTATAAGAAATCCTGTAGGACGATTCTCGATGTTATATAGGTATCGAATTCATTAAGAGCTATTGGTCAACCTCCCATACAGAAAGAGCACTGCAGCTAATGGGACTCTTAGATGCACTCTCTAATCCCCACACAGTTTGTTGTCCTAGAGCTTAGTTCACGGGATCTCCAATCTATTAAGATAGGTCACCATCAATGTGGGCATTTTACACGGGTATGAGCCCCATTTCCTTTGACGCTGCAAAGATGGTCTTCTACGTCAATCATTTGGTGAAATGATTTACCAAGTTCCTTTCAAGCTGGATGCATTCTACAGAAAATAACACCTGTCTCTCTAGCATGCTTTATCGACTTAAGTCGTCTCTTTATATGTTTTGAGGATTTCATATCATCTTTCCTACTCTTCGCCTTAACCAGAACGGTTTAGTTATCGTAGTAGGTTAATATAGCTGGAATTAGCTTTTCCAGTAAAGGTAGGTCAGAAAGGAGTTCTGTAATCCATTCTGCCTCCACGGTCACTGAGTCTAGTGCTATCAACTCAGCCTCCATGGTGGACCATATAAGGATAGTCTGTTTAGAAGATTTCTAGAAAACAGCTCACCTGCTAGAGTGAAGATATAGCCACTTGTTGCCTTTATATCATCCAAACAACATTTATTTTGCCAAAATTTAGTTTTACTTAAGTTTTGGTTATACCAAATTTTGGATTGGTTCGTTAGGGCCAAAAAACCAAACGGGCTATGCCTTGTTGGAAATTTTCCTTTGATCAATGCTCTGTTTACTATTACTCCTGCGCTAGACTTTCTTGCACCGTGCCTTCGCTCCTGACTTGACTCTGCCTGGACGTGACCCGCACGAAGAAACGATTCGCTCGATTCCCTCGAAGCAGCCTCTGCTATCTGTCTTCCTCCTATGGAAAACAACACACGTATTCGCTTTGGAACTCACGTCCAGCAAGTAGCAACGAAAGACACGAAACAAGCTTTTGGTGCTGCATGTACTGCATGCAAAACTTTTCAGATTTTTCTATTGCTTTTCTACTTTTCAACTCTTGCTGTTCTCTTACATGGCACTAGACCCATCATTTTATATCCTACGCATACACACATAATTTGGAGACGGAAACCAACACAACCTCGATTCGGATTCCATCTCAGAAACAGAAACGAAAAAAACCTTCCTAAACAAGATTAAATCCAACATGCCTTGTCTAGTGGATGGTGATATAACGGCCATCGATGAATATTTGATCCCGTCACAGTGGATGGTGATATAAAAAGGGGAGATTTCTCAAGATCCCAACTTGTCTAGTTTAGTCCAAGTAGATTCCAAGGGAAGGGAGAGCTCTCTCCATGAGCTAATCATTGCCATTAGTTTAATCCCACCCGTGAGGTGTACCCCTCATTCGCTGCCCTCACTTGTGAGGTACAAAGCCACTTGCTTAATACTAGTACAGTCCAACCTCTCCCCTTTCTCTGCCTCTCCATTTCTTCAGGTCTCTCTGCTCTTCCATCTGTCATATCTCAACCCTCAGCCTGTGACCTGTGCATAGGTTATCGGCTAATGGCCGCGCGGCGTCGTGGTGGTCGTCGTCGACGGCAGTGCCGGAGACTGTTTTGGAAGGACACTGATGCAGAAGGGGAGGTAGGCTCAAGAGGAGCAAGATGATGATAATCACCTGATGGATTTGCTAGAGTGGTAGGCAAGTCTGATGCTTGGCTGTTCTCTTCATACTTGAAAGGGAGTATCCTTTTGTTCCCTCTCTCTCTCTCTGCTTAAATGTCTTGTGGTTCAGATCAATTTGTTTCGGTTAGTTGATTGTGTCCTGTCTTATGCCCGGAGCTGTGTTGTGTCGCATGGTCGCGTGTGTGCAAATAATGTGCGTGTGTGTGTGTTGTGTGGACGATGTAAAGAAAGGAAGAGAGAAATGAAGTGTGTTGTGTGAGCAAAGAAAATGCAGAGATTGGTGATTGATTTTCACATTTTGAACTTTGATTGAGATGTTCATGACGCAATCAGTTTTCATACTCTTGCTATGAGTTCAGTTTGTTGTTGAACGATTGGCATGTTGATCGAAGAGTCTGTTGAGTCTTTCATATCTGTCAACAAATTTGCTTTGCAATTTCTAGTGGTCTCGAGCAGATTAATATGTTATATCAGGGAGGAAGGGGGTGCAGGGAGGAGCTGTTGAAGTGTCCGTCTAAAACAACGAGTTGGATGGTTAGTTTGGTGACGGTTGAGGGTTTTATTATTATTATTATTTTGAGGCGGGTAAATTTTGAAGGGATTATTTCGTTCTGCCACTGCGGTTTTCAGTATTTCCAGTTTTCCAACACATTTCGTGTTATTGGTCACAAAAATGTATTCTGATATATCATATGTACCTTAATTTTTCAAATTATAATTACTTGAAGTGCCCAGGTCCCAGTCCCCCTTTCTTCTCCCCCTCTGCACTGCTAAGTAAACCCACGCTTATTTGGCAAAGACCCTTCAATCACAATTTGGGAACCCTTAATCAAGTCAAAGAGTTCTCTTTTCTGTTTACAATTATGGACAAGTATAGAATTATCCAGAACTATAACTTAGCACAATTTCGTGTAGTTCCTTAAGCAAATAGTAATAGCCATATGGAATCTACCCAGCCGCACTTTGCACCAAGACATTCAATTCGAATATGGAAATACAAATATAATGCGAAATTTGAATGGATATGGAGCATTACAAATATTCTAAAACAGGAACAGTCCAACACAGGTTACTTACCAGGTTAATTTACCTATCTTTTATTTGTTGAGCGTAAGCTTAATTTATCTATCTAGGAGTGTACTACAGTACTATTGTATTATTTTGGAGCAGAGGGGCGCAGTGCCCATTGCCCATGCCCCACCACAGGGGCAAAAGAAACCAAAGCACCTCTAGGTGGCTCTATCTACAAATGTTTAAATCTTGATGTTTCAACTTTTATATATATGCATGTGCGCTTTCAATAAAAATTTTGTGAGGTCGTGAATTTATCCCGACCTCAATCTTTCTAGGCATGTGATAGGGGCACAATCGCATCTTTCTCCGGCTGAAATGAAGAGAGAAAAATGGGATGACATATGGTGTCCCTGGACATTAGCCATCCAAACCGTTCCAACCGCGCTATGGTCGACCGAATCTGACCACATCACGCTGCCTTATACCCCAAAGCCTAGCCGAAATCCCCCATTCCCCCTAATCGTGTTTGGGCCAACTAGAAATGGGTCCGATAGGAAGGGAAAAATGGATTTTTCACTAACCTTCTCTCTCTTCTTTCAACCGAAAATGATATTATATTGGCCAGAGTGTGTTTCCGCAAAGAGCCATAAAAGTGCAGTGTCTTTCAGCAAAGGCATGAAAAACTAGTAGCCCTAGAGTAAATGCCACAAAACTTGTGCATCCAATTTCGCCAATTTTAAAGGACTATATAATCCAATAGAAACTTAACTCGTAAGTTAATGACAAAATTGGCTACATAATACTCAAATTTGGTGTCATTTGCTATAGGACACTAAAATTTTGCGTATTTGCCGAAACACACTATTAGATCGTGGTTCTTCGTTGTAGGATACTAAAAGCATCTAGGCTCCTAAAACTATTTTTGGTAATTAATGTCAACAATATTTTGTGGGACTAACATATGTGCTAAGATATTTAAACGTTTAGTCCCAGTGTGAGAATGATGACATGGATATGGCAATGCAAAGATGATAAAAGATTGATATAGCTCAAGGCAAAGGTATCGTGTAGCCTAAGGATCCTTTTATAGTTTTTACCGGTCTCAGTGTTTGGAGAAAAACCGGATTTATAGGTTAGACGTCGTACTATTAAGAGAGATCAAGGCTAGTAGCTTGAAAATCTATTTATGTGTCATTTTGATCAACTAGAAGTCATGCATTGCATTTAATTTGCTTTTGGAAAACTGTTCAGCAAAATCGGTATGACCGCAAGTGATAAGCGGTATTACCACAAGTCAGTAGTACAGAAATCTACATGGCAGTATGTATTTTCCAGAGAGCTTGATTTTGAAAGTTTTTCTTGAAATCCCAAAATCGGTATGACCGCATTCGATGAGCGGTTACCGCAAGTCGGTAGTACCAAAATCTACATGACGGTATGTATTTTATAGAGAATATGTTTTTGGGAATTTTTCTTGAAATTAAAAAAACGGTACGACCACAATATAACAATGGTATTACCACAGGTCGGTAATACCGAAATATAGTTGGTAGTATGTATTTTACAGAGAGTATGTTTTTGGGAGTTTGATCTTCCTTGAGAATCAGTATGACCGCATTTCTTGAGCGGTATTACCGCAAGTCGGTAGTACCGGTTTTAACATGGCGGTACGTTATTTCTAGAGAAGGTGTTTTTATGAGATTTCTAAGTCTCTGGAAATCGGTAGTACCGATCTAACCGAGCAGTATTACCGCGGTGCGGTAATACCGATTTATAGTTGGCGGTAGTACTGTACCTTTTTTTGTAACGTCTAGTTCAGAGCATTAAATGCTACTATTCCGACCGTTGATCGTGTCGAGCGGTAATACCGGGTTTGAACGGCGGTATTACCGCAAATCCTGAAATTTTCAGGAGATTGGTTCAAACGGCTAGTTTGGTTGGTGGGGGCTATAAATACACCCCTACCAGCACCAAACCAATAACTTTTGAGCATATTCACTCTTATTGAATACATTTGAGCTCTTAGACACTCTCTACTACTCATTTGCTTTGAATTCCCATTTTGAGGTAGTTGAGAGTATTCAAGTGCATTGCATCATTAGTTGATCTTATTGGCACTTTGGCACTTGAATTTTCTCAAGCAAACACTTAGTTTATTACTCTTGGTGCTTGCCGGTACCTAGACGGCTTTGGAGGAAGTTTGCGTGGTGAGCTCTTCAAAGAAGATTGTGAAAAGTTTGCGTGGTGAGCTCTTCAAAGAAGATTGTGAAGAGTCTCAACAACAGATTGTGAAGTGGTGTTGTGCCCACCACCTCCGGAGAGGAGAAAGAGCAACTCTAGTGATCGATGGTTAAAGCTTAATTTGTGGAGCTGGTCCAATTTGTTTGGACTTTCCTCAACGTGGATTAGTGAAGACCGGCAAATCTTCGATACTATGGGAAAAACATCATTGTCTCCATTGTGGTTTATTCTTTGTCTCTACTATTTTCACATTTACATTTCTAGTAATTTATTTGTGTAAATTTGCTTAGTTAGAATTGTATCTAGTATTGACATGAGCGTATAATTGTCTTAAAAAGCATAGTAATTCTTTCTGTCGTAGTGAGAAGACTAGACAGTAAGAAGTGGAGACCCCTCGTACAGATGAGACGAGGGGGCTAAACAGTGGTTCGGCTTTTTATTGATCTCTCCCCCAAGTTACAAAGTAGAGAGCTATTTATAGCTTCCCAACATGATACATGGAAATACATACATACCCCTACAAAAGTACATTAGCCTTAGGGGTAGCAGGGTCTTTTCCGTGCCCTACGCGTAGCCTCTGGTGCACGATGCACCCTTGTGGACATGGTCTATCTTTAGGGGGTGCGCCTGGTCTATCGCCCTTGTGGACCCCGTATTCACTGACGGTCCTTTGCCGACTTCCCTGCGAGGCACCTTCGGTCTCGCCGAGGGGTCTTCGGGATCCCTCCGAGGGGGCTTCGGGATGCCTCCGGGGGGTCTTCGGGATGCCTCCGAGGGGGTCTTTGGGATGCCCCTGAGGGGCCCTCGGGGCCTTCTCCGAGTATATCTTTGGAAGGCCCCTTCGGTGCAACCGTGCTTCGCCGGGTCGTGGGGCCGATGGGGCGTCTCTACGACAAGCCCCTCGTGGTCGAGGTATGCTTCGCCATGGCTGAAATCGCGCCGTTCTCCTGTAAGGTCCAGGCACATCGTCCCCTCTATCGTGGCGAAGTGGTGTTGGTTGCAAAGGGTCCTTCTTCCCTTCGGCGGTGTTACCTGCAGGGAGGGTTGGGGTTCCTGGGGCGTCGTGCGCTTTAATAACATTGGCACGCGCTGTGTGGATGGCGGCTGGCGCTGACACGCGCCGAAATGGCGCTTGGGGCATTGTGCGCCGTTATTAGTGCGTCATAATGGCATTGTTACCCGTACCGGCGCCTCGTTTACTGCTAACGACGGCGCTTGGGGCGCCGTGCGCCGTTACTAATGACGCGTGTGGCGCCCGTTGAGCTCCCTGGATGGCTATAAGTAGCCACCACCCCCCCTTTTGTGGGGCTTATGCTGCTGCCTTACACCGTTTTTCAAACGTTTGCGCGGCTTGCTGCGTTGTAGTTTTCGCGAGATGACGAAGCGAGGCAAGGATGCTGCGGTAGAAACGTCTTATACGAGTGACCTAGGGAGGTCGACGGTGACGGAGGCATTGCTCCGGACGCTCGTGGAAGAGGGCAAGCTGGAGAGCGTGAGGAAGGTTCGAGTTCCCGGAACGGAGACGGTGCCGCTGCCCCGGGCCGACGAGGCGGTAGTTTTCGTTGCTTTTCTTGACGCCGGGTTGCGAATCCCGTGTGTGAACCTGGTGAGAGATGTTCTGCAGCTGTATGGTGTAGAACTGGCACAACTTACCCCCAACTCGATTGTAAAGTTGGGGGTCTTCGAGTGGATGCTTCGAGCTGCTAGGGCAGCCGGTGAGGCTCGTCTCTTCGCGTTCTTGCATGACGCACACACCACCAAGAAGAACAAACGACGGTGAGACGATGAACTTTGGCGTCACAACTTCCACCAGGTCGCACGCCAAATGTACCTACCGCCCGCGCGGGAATGTGGGAGACGGCCTGGACGCGAAGATGGTTCTACCACACTGCGGGATGGCTCGCTGCGAGGTGGCTCGACATGCCCTATCGCCACCGACATCAAGCTAACACGAGGAGAGGCCCATCTGTGCCTCCTTCTGGATGTGACGAGGCGATTCTCCACACGAGATTTGGTGGAGGAGTTTTGCGCCTTCGGTCTTTGGCGCTGGCACGGGATCGAAGTTGAGCGGCACCACTGCTCTGGGCACCCCACCCTTCCGTGAGGGGCACGGGTATAACTTTTGGTTGGGCTTCGCTCGGATTTTGGGTGGTGGCTGACGTTTCGTGGTTGATGTTTTGTTTGCTGCAGCCGTGTCGATTGCCGAGATGAGCCGTGCGGCGGAGGTGCTTCTCGGCCCATATACGGGCGAGGAGCATGCGAGGCGGTGTCTGGTTGTGCGAGAGGGTCGGTTGAACCGGGCGTATCCTTCCTCGGTTCGACTTGCTGAACGGCCGGACTCGGAGGCCAAGAAGAAGAAGCGTGCCCGGCCGGTGGAGGTTGAGGGGGCCGGGCCAGTTTTTGTGGCCCCTCTACGTGTTGCTGCGCCCCACGACGTTGCTGCTGATCCGCTCGGCCGAGGATCGCAAAGATGCTCAAGAGGCCGTGGTGGACCCCTCGCCGGTCGGAGCTCGGTTCGCCTCGCCGATCCCTCCGCCCTCACGACGTGTCGAGTGCGGAGGAGTCCGGCCAGGTGGCCGAGCGAACCGCCGCAGTGCGGCGCGCGGTTGGCTCGCTTAGTGTTATCGGGCTGACATCGACGAGTCGTGCGGGCGAGCACGCCGCCGAATGTCTACGGGGCCGGATGTCGCGGACGAGGTGCCACCTACCCCTCGGGTGCCGCACGGTGAGTTGTTACTCCAACGAGTTGTTTTGGCGATTTTTCTTGATGCTGATGTTTTTAAAGGCTTCGTTATTGCAGCGGATGATGTCATGCCGGAGGGCGGGGCTGGCGGGGAAGGTTCTGGCCCTGTTGTGTCCGAGGGAGGGCGGTCGGGGGGTGGCCGGTCAGGTGAGCGTGGCGCTGCTCACCCTTCGGGCACGGTTGACGTGGGTTCCATGTGCCGTGCTGATTTTCGCGTTAGCGAGGGAGCATCGTAGGTTTGCAGGGCTGTGGCGGATTTTGCTTCGCCGCCACTGCTTCGCGAGCTCTTTGCGCGGATGACTTTGCCCGACATGCTTCGAGGCATCGAGGCGAACGTCGTAAAGGTATGTTTTTTTTTGCACGCCGCTAAGCCGCTCTGTTTGCGCAGAACCTCATGCTAGCGAGGGCCCTAAACGGTGACATCGCGTCAGGCTTCGCCGAGATCCAAAAGCAGGTCGAGGATGGGCACGGTCGGGTCGAGGTGCTTACCGGTGAGCGGGACGCTTTGGTCCTTCGCGTGCAAGCCTTGGAGGAGCAAGTAAAGGGTCTGCGGGGCGAGAAGGCGGCGCTGGAAGAGGAGGTTCGCACCGAGCGCGAGCTGTCAGGCTCCGTTGGACTTGCTGCTTGGCGAGCCATGGAGGCCGTCGAGGGTGCCGTGCTGACGCTTGGTGCCATCCCCCCAGCGAGGTGCCATCGGCTCGCGGAGATGGACATCACCTTCCAGCGTCTTGAGCGTGCTGGCGAAGTGTTTGTCCCAGCCGCTCGTGCGTATGGTGACCATTGTGCGAAGGCTGCTTGGTCCGCGACACTCGCCTCCCTCGACAAGGCCGGCTGCGCCCATATCGATGGCCTTGCGGCTTAACATCGCGCGTGGCGACCGAGGAAATCGCGACCGTGAGGAACCGCACGAGGAAGGCCGGAGGGTCCTGCCTTCGAATCCACGGTCCTTGCACGGTCATGACGACGCAATGAGTCCTTGCGGGTGGCCCGACGCAGGCGGGAGAAGGAAGGGCCTCGCGCGCTTCGCGAAGATGCACATAGTCGACAAGCGGGGTCCACCCCACACGATAAGGTGTGACCCCCCGCCTTTTAGGTTCTAGTTAGCGTAGTGCCTTCGCAGTGTTTTTTTTTTGTTTTGGCCGCTCCACTTTTGCTTTGCCGTAGGGAGCGTTTTGTACGAGGGAAACCTCTTTTTGTGTAAGACCCTCGTTTTAAATGAAATATTTGGACAATGGCGTGATTTTTTTGTTTGGAACTGCGCTCGTATGCTCGTAGGCGAAGGGTTCTTTGGTCAGCGAGCGGACGGACGGTCCCCTCCATCCGAGGCTCGAAGTATTAAGAGGGGCGCCGGTCGCCGAGGCACCAAGAATGAGCGGGGCGTGTTGTCCATTTGGCCTTTGCGATTGTGCTATCGGGAGCCGTTTATCATGGCGCCGGTGGCGCTGCTGAAACTAGCGAACCCTCTTGGTTCCATGCGGGAGTTCCATCGTGCCCGTAAGAGGAAGGCGGCCGAGGCGCGCGCAGAGATTCGGGCATTCTGGAGGCGCCGCGAGGCAACGACTGCCGGTGCTGGTGCTGATCCCCTCGCGTCGTGTGCCGAGTTAGCTCCTCCGCCTGCTGTTTTTTCGAGTGACAGCTCTTCGGAGTCCTTGGATGAGCTTGAAGCAACGCAAAGGGAATTAGCGAGGCTGCTGGCGGCGTCGGACGAGGAGCTGCTTGAGTGGACTACGTACAGGGAGGAGTGGGACTTTGTCCCGTAAGTGTACTGATATTGTAATAATTTTGTTTTTATTTTTTTTCAGCGGGACTTTGTTGTGTGTGGTTGAGATATGCTAAATAAAGATCGAGTATAACTTATCCCTACAGCGTGTAGTAAAATGATGGCGGGGGGCGGGGGTGTACCGCGAGGGGGGTGTGGATTGCGCTTTGTGGATCGTCCCCCTACCTTCTTTTAATAGGGCTTCGGGGAGCCCTATACACATGTATTTTTTGCGAGGTGGGGGCGAAGCCGCGCTCGTCCCCCTACCTTCTTTTAATAGGGCTTCGGGGAGCCCTATACGTATGTATTTTTTGCGAGGTGGGGGCCAAGCCGCGCTCGTCCCCCTACCTTCTTTTAATAGGGCTTCGGGGAGCCCTATACGTATGTATTTTTTGCGAGGTGGGAGCGAAGCCGCGCTCGTCCCCCTACCTTCTTTTAATAGGGCTTCGGGGAGCCCTATACGCATGTATTTTTTGCGAGGTGGGGGCGAAGCCGCGCTCGTCCCCCTACCTTCTTTTAATAGGGCTTCGGGGAGCCCTATACGTATGTATTTTTTGTGAGGTGGGGGCGAAGCCGCGCTCGTCCCCCTACCTTCCTTTAATAGGGCTTCGGGGAGACCTATACGTATGTATTTTTTGCGAGGTGGGGGCGAAGCCGCGCTCGTCCCCCTGCCTTCTTTTAATAGGGCTTCGCCTGTCTTGTTTTATAGGACCGGTCCTGTAGGAACCTCGTGTGCACCAGGGCCGAAAGGCATGCGCGGTGTCTTATTTTTTTATACACCCGGTCCTCTGGGGACCTCGGTGTGCACCAGGGCCGAAGGCCATCCGCGGTGTCTTATTTTTTATACACCTGGTCCTCTGGGGACATCGGTGTGCACCGAGGTCGAAGGCCATACGCGGTGTCTTATTTTTTATACACCTGGTCCTTTGGGGACATTGGTGTGCACCGGGGCCGAAGGCCATGCGCGGTGTCTTATTTTTTTTATACACCTGGTCCTCTGGGGACATCGGTGTGCACCGGGGCCGAAGGTCATGCGCGGTGTCTTATTTTTTATACACCTGGTCCTCTGGGGACATCGGTGTGCACTGGGGCCGAAGGCCATGCGCGGTGTCTTATTTTTTATACACCTGGTCCTCTGGGGGCCTCGGTGTGCACCACTGCGATTTTTTTATATTGCATTGGCACAAAATGCGCAAAAGATATTTACACATGATCTTACAAAAACCCCCCCTTCGATTCTTTTATGGGGTTGGTTTTTTGTCCGATCGCAGCCGGGATTTTTACAATGTTGTGCTCAGGGGTAGAACTTTTGGAGACTATTGGCGTTCCATGTGTGGTCGAGCTGCTGTCCTTCGAGTGTAGCTATGTGGTAGGATCCTGCCCTTGTGCTTTGTGTGATAATGTAGGGTCCTTCCCATGTAGACTGCAGCTTGCCGACTGTCGTTGGGTTCGCCACCCGCTTCAGGACCATGTCTCCTGGTGCGAGGGGGCGAGCCCGAACTTTCTTGTTGTATGCCCTCGCGACGCTCACTGTACCTTGCCATGTTTGATATGGCTCGCACGCGTGTGTTCTTCGACCGATCTAGGAAACTTCGCGCCTTCCTGATTGTCGGCTTGGCTTGCTCGGAGGGACTTGGTGGTGAGTTCACAGGGTCATTTCTTCGCCGCCAAGACGAGCTTGAACGGGAAAACCGGCCGTTCTAGTTGGCGAAGCACGGCGCCCACATGGCTTTTTGTAGCTCTTCGGCCATAGACCTTTGGCGCACTCCACCAGCGCTTGTTGAGACCGCCGATATGTTGCCGCTGTCTTTTCGATCGCTCCGCTTGACTCGGTGTCCGACGGATGCGAAGCATATGGTGACCCCAATCCCGCAGAAACGACTGGGTCGCGGAGTCGAACCGCTCGCCGTTGTCGCGACTAAATCGTGAGGTACTCCATACCGCAGATGATGTTCTTCCGCACGGCGCCGGGTCGCTGCTCGTCTTTATTTTTGGTATCGCTCGCCTTCTATCCACCTTGAGAAGTATTCGATGGCTACGAAGGCAAAGCGCAGTTGCCTTTGCCGGGAAGGGGCCGATGATGTCGAGGCCCCATCTTGCGAAGGGCCATACAGCGTAAGGGTCAGAGCGGGTGGGGCGCCGGGTTGTTGTCGACCCATTGGCACCCTTGGCGATCTTTGACGAAGTGTTGTGCGTCGCGCATGCTGGCAATGAGAAGCCTTGTCGAAAGCTTTGGCGACGATGCTTCATGAGGCTCGTGTGTTCGCAGCCCCCTCGTGTATTTCTTTGAGGAGGTGCCGCCTTCCTCCCGTGAAATGCATCGCAGAGCGGTGCAAACGCCTCTTTGTATAGGTCGCCGCTGACGCAGGTGGTAATTCTGGCCTCAGATTTGAGGCGCTTTGCTTCTATTGTCATCCGGTTCGCCGCTTGTCAGGTAAGCGACGATGATGGTGCGCCAATCTGTGGTGTCGATGTGTGACACGTGGCATGCTTTTCCTGGTGATACCTGGCGGTTTCAAGACTGCCGCTTTATGGCACCTAGCGCCCGGCGAGCCCCTAGTACTCGGGCGAGCCCTTAGTGCTCCGGGTGGAGCCCCTGGTGCTCCGATTGAGGCAGCATTCGCCTCTTCCGAGGCGGAAGGTTTGTTGAGTATCTCATAGAAGACTTCCGGTGGTGGGTAGTCGTTGGAACTGGCCATCTTTGCGAGTCGGTCTTACCGCTTCATTTGCGCTTCGGGTATCGTCAGAGCAGGATACCGAGGAACCCTTTGGCGATGGCTCGCATCGCCGCGAGGTACCGAGCCATTTCGGTCCCTTGTTTCAATGTCTTGTCGGCGTCCCACCATGAGGCGCGAGTCACTTTTCACGACCACCGCTGGCTCCTAGTTGCTTCGCCGGCGGAGCCCTAGGAGGAGAGCCTCGTATTCGAGGTGTTGTTTGTTGTGGCGGTTGAGTCACGCGCATGTGACACGCCCGCCATCCGTGCGATGAGGATGGCGGTCGCTTCCTACCCCGTGGCGCACGTGAGCCGCCGCAGTCAGCATCCATGGTGTGTCGACGGCGATGGTCGGTTGCTCCGCTTGGGGGTCTATTCGCCACGGTCGCCAATGATTGGGATTTGATTGTGGTGCGCGGCAAATGTGATGTCGGCGGCGCGAGCCCGCGCCCATTTGCCGACACGCCGAGGCATCTTTGTTCCGCAACATCGAGCTAAGGGGCACGGCGCAGGTATTGTGATTGCATGTGCGAGGAAATAATGGCGAGCTTGCGCGAGGCCATCGTAAGGGCGTATGCTAGCTTTTCCACTCGTGTATCTTATCTTCGCCTTGAGTGCCGAGACGAGTAGACGGTCGCTGTCCGCCTTCTTCTTGGACGAGGACCGCACGACCGCGAAGTGGATGCGCGAGATATAACAGAGCCGTGCACCCGCCTCGGGCAGTGAGGCTAGGTAGCCGGGCAAGGTATTCCTGAGTTCTTGGAATACGTGTTGGCACTCCGCCCATCGAACGTTCCGCGCCTCGAGGCTCTTGAAGAATGGCGGGTCCGCTCGCCGAGCGACAGAATCGGCCGAGAATCGCGAGGCGCCTGTGAGCTTTTGTACTTCACGCGCCACGGGTGGTTGCATTTCTTGTATGGCTCGATTTTCTCCGGTTTGCTTCGATTCCTCTATTGGAGACGAGGAATCCTAACGACTTTTCCCGCCTCGACACCGAAGGCACATTTCTCGATTGAGCTTGATTCCTCCGCCGAAGGTCAGCGAAAGTTTCTTGTAGATCCTCTGGTGGAATTTGCGAGCTTGCTTTTACCACAATATCATCGACGATGCCTCGACGCTCTCGCCGAGCTGTTCGCGAGGACCTTGTGATAAGGCGCAGAATGTTGCTCCTGCGTTCTTCACCGAAGGGCATGCGTGTGCAGAGATGTGCCGATGGGGGTGATGAAGGCGTTTTGCTTCATCTTCTTTGGCCATGAAGATCCGTGGTATCCGCATATGCGCTGAGGAAGCTCATAAGCTCGCACTTCGCAGGTGGCGCCGACTAATTGGTCGATGCGCGGTAAGGGAAAGTCGTCCTTAGGGCACGCCTTGTTGAGGTCGGTGAAGTCGACGCACATGCGCCACTGGCCCGTGCTTTTTTGGACGAGGACGGGGTTGGCGAGCCATTCGAGTGTTTGATTTCGCGAATCACACCCGCCGGAGGAGGTTGGCTATCTCCTTTTTCGCTTCATGCTCGGCGCCATGCGCCGAGCCGCTTCTTTGGTGTTGCGTTTGGTCGGATGGCCAGCCGGTGCTCGATTGTATTTCTGGCCACACCCGGGATGTCTTTGGGGCTCCACGCGAAGATATCGGCGTTGTCGCGTAGCACCCAGAGGATGCCACTGTGTTCTTCCTTCGTGAGTTCTGCTCCGAGGGCCACCATTTTCTCCGGGGCATCGTCCCGGAGGGGAACCCTTCGAAGCTGTCCTTCCGGCTTTGCCTTCGGGGCCCATTTGCCGACCGGAACCCTGCTTTGTGGCCCCGCCGTTGTCTCGACTGCGTGGACACGTAGAGCATGCGGGCTCGGCTCCATTTCGGTCCGGCGAGCGAGATGTTGGTTGGCTCGTATTGTAATGACGCCTTCATGCGCGGGGATCTTCAGGCATAAGTAGTTGTGATGTGCTATGGCGCCGAAGGTGTTGAGGGTGGCTCTTCCGAGGATGGCGTTGTACTGATATGGCATCTCGACAACGCCGGGTTATTGTTTCGCGCGGGCTTCCGGCGCCGCCGAACGTGGACGGGTAGGGCACCGCCCAAAGCCGTGGACGGCCTTCCGCCGGCTCCACCAGGGATGTCCAATGTGATAAGCGATCTCCGGGATCACCATTTTGTCGGGCTTCTACGAAGAGGAGGTCTGCCGCCCCGCCATCCACGAGGACCCGCTTTACTTCGCACCGCGATGCCGGGCGAGATAACGAGGTCCTAATGGGGAAGTGTATACCCCACGCGTCTTCGCCCGAATGTTGCGGGCACCTCGGGACAGCGAGGTGGCGGGGAGGTGGGCGGGCCGTGGCCACATGGTGGATTTGCCGCACGAGGCGCGGTGTTGTCTCTTCGATGCTATGCCTGGCCGAGGACCCGCCCGCGATCATGTTGATGATCCTCCGGCCGCCCGCCGTGGTCGCCTTCTATGCGCGTGGCGGTGCGGGCCGGGCAGATTCCCGCTTCTTTCGATCCGTGCTCGACTGCATGTTGATCGCGATGCATGTATTCGCTCATTGCCGCAATGGTGTGACACTCGCCGTTGTATGCGACCTTTCGCCGTGGAGGTCGCAGTGATGACGGAGCCGTTGCCGCGCGCGCTCGCGCGCCCCGGTGACGCCACGTGCGCGCCGCCGCCCCCGCCGCCGCGTTTGCTCGGCCGCTTCTTCTTCCCGCCGGGGTTCTTCGCCTCAGGTGATAGACGCTTACCTTTTTGCCGATAGTTAATGCGCGCTTGCCGGTAGCCGGCGGTGGTGCGCCCTCCTTGACCGCCTCGCTCGCGGGTGAGCCGCTCGTGTGGCACCGCTTTCTCCGGTGTTGTCCTCTCCGCCCGGGCATACTCTTCTATTTTGTCAAAGAGTTCGGCGACCGTGCGTGCTGGCTTGCGTGCCAATTTCTCCGACAGGGGGCCCTTCTGCAAACCGCAGGTTGCGGCGTTTATAATGGTAGTCTCGTTGACGCCTTTGACCTGGCATTTTACTTCTGCAAACTTCCTGAAGAAGCTTCGGAGTGACTCGCCCGGGGCCTGCTTGACCGCGAACAAGTGTCCTGCGTTTTTAGGCTCGGTGTAGCTTCCTTGGAAATTGTTGCGTATGTGGTCGCGCAATCGTTCCCAAAGCGAGATGGAGCGGGAGGGGTGGTGAAGAACCATGTTAGGCAACGCCCGAGGGCGAGCGTGATGCTTTTCACCTTGTTGTTTTATCTCCTCCCGCCGCTTCGATTGCCGTTTCAGACACGCCGTAGGAATTCGAGGTCCGTGGCACCCTTCGGCGGGTGTGACCTCCGCATTTTGAAGTTCCTCGCCGGCCGCTTCAAGTCCTTCGCTCAACGGTGAGTTCGGATCTCCCGAGCCGCAGTTCAGATTTGGTTCCTCCAGGTGGTTTGGGCTCCTACTTCGGGTGTTAGGCGCCACGCCGCGGCTGGGTGCTCGCGAGGGTGCTCTCCGCCGCCGTCGGAGGTTGAGCATCTCTCACCGGAGGTCCGCCACTTCCGCTGGAGTGCCTCGTATGACTCTCGGGTGATGCCCGCCGCTGCTGGCAAGGATGTGCCGGTGGGGCATCGCCTCTATGATGCCCCATGGGTGGAGTTGTTGGCTTCTTCTTCGCGCGTCGGGCGGCGGCAGCGGCAGATGCGAGCCGACCCCGCTTGCTTTAGGGGTGTTTGGTGTCGCGGCGCCGCCGCCGCCTGGCTATGAGACTTTGGGTGCCGCTTCTGGGGCCATGAGCTTTTTCAGGTGACTTTCTTGCCGAACCCCACGGACGGGCGCCAACCGTCAGAGGAGAAGACTAGACAAGAAGAAGTGGAGACCCCTGCATGCATGAGACGAGGGGCTAAACAAAGGGTTCGGCTTTTTATTGATCTCTCCCCCAAGTTACAAAGTAGAGAGCTATTTATAGCTTCCCAACATGATACATGGAAATACATACATACCCCTAAAAAAGTACATTAGCCTTAGGGGTAGCAGGGTCTTTTCCGTGCCCTACGCGTAGCCTCTGGTGCACGATGCACCCTTGTGGACATGGTCTATCTTTAGGGGGTGCGCCTGGTCTACCGCCCTTGTGGATCCCGTATTCACTGACGGTCCTTTGCCGACTTCCCTGCAAGGCACCTTCGGTCTCGCCGAGGGGTCTTCGGGATGCCTCCGTGGGGTCTTCGGGATGCCTCCGAGGGGGTCTTTGGGATGCCCCTGAGGGGCCCTCGGGGCCTTCTCCGAGTATATCTTTGGAAGGCCCCTTCGGTGCAACCGTGCTTCGCCGGGTCGTGGGGCCGATGGGGCGTCCCTATGACACTTTCATTGTATTTGTGCTAGAAAGCCTTGTTAAGACAATCAAGATTAAAATTGTTAATTAATTGATTTTTTTTTTAAAAAAAAACTCTTGTTCACCCCTCTCTAGTCGGTTATTCTTGATCCTACAGATATTGAGGCAATTTAAAATATCATTTCCCACTGAGAGAGGAGACAAGGTTAGAGAATTCTCACTTTTGCCAGATTGGGTCCAATTGTCATATGCATAATAGAACCTCCTCTCATTCAAAATAGAGGAGCGAAGGGAAGCAGCCATGGGAGGGCTCGGATGAGCTTGACACCGGCAAGGGAGGTCATGGAGGCAAATAGCAAGTGGCAAAATAAAATATGGCAATGCCGGTGGTCCCAAGGGTGGTGATGGGTGGTGTCGGCGTGGCCAAAGTAGCATAGTCATGCACCCACGACGGTGCTCGGCAACCAGAGCTAGGGCGAGAGAGGGCAGCTGCATCAGAAAGGAGTAGGGGCAAGAATAAGGCAAGCATGGGTTTTAGTGGGGTAAGAGGAACACACCATAGCAACTGTGTCGACCCGAGAAAATTAATTCTGAATTCTATGTGTTTATCATGCTAGTCCCGTGCTAGTCCTATAATCAATAGCTATAGCACACACATATTATATTGTTGCATCATATCCATACATACTTAAATAAAACAGCATATCACAATATAATTAAACAACTGAAATTAAGTCATACATGACCTAACGATAAAGAGACATGAAACAAGCAAGTATGCCTTAACACAACCACATGCAACTGACTCATTTAAACCTTAGAACTCGGCATCATCATCACCAAAACTCGAAGCATAAAAGTGTCCGATCGACAAGTCATCATGCACATCTTTTGAATTTGTTAAAGAAACAATTGTTATTACAAAGTTGTACTCCGCGAGATTTTATAGCAAAGATTATATAGTATGCAAGGCTATGACAAGAGAGGTGTTTATCCTACTAAGTTTTCCCAAATTTTCATAAAGCAAGATTTCATTTGCAATAATGAGTAATATAATGCAATCGGAAGTTGCAAGAGCATTTGACATTGATATACAACAAATAATAATAAAGTATAAATAGCATAGTTAAACAAGTGGTTTGCTGCCATAACAACAAAACAACGGCAAAATCCCTTTGCCGAACAAGCTACGCATGGATTCCCTATCCATACATCACCCAAACCACTTTGCAAAACATAAAACTACTTATTGTAGCATATAACCAAGTGATGTGCATAATTAGGGACACAACTATTCGAATAGGTTTACACTCTGCAGAGTTTGTACAACTTTACCTACTGATGTAAACATCCCACCATGTCATCCATGTCACACTATACCGAAGGTACCTGATTTGAGAGTTCGTGACAAGGCTTTTACATTATCGGTCCTAAAAACAAACCATGCTATGACACCTTAGGATAGGTAGATCTCTTCAAAATCCTAAGAGCTCATACTTTGTGTTGGAAATCTTTGTGGTACTCGCAAAGCCCCTACCAACATAGGGATTCTCCACCATGCCCACACTAACCCAATTTCAACCTACAATCTGCCACCTGCAGTTTGATTGCTAGAACACAACAACTTATTTTGCTAGGGCCTCCCATAAGGCACGTTGGGTCTATGGCACAATAGATCGATCCTTAGCGACCTAGGTGAGACAACCACAAACCACAGTCTTGTGCACCTGCACCGGTCTCATCATACACTCGTCCAAATCTAAAACAAGTTTTGAGTTTTCAATTGATAGAAAAAAATAACAGAGGTGCCGCATCTATGCACATATAGAAGTGCTTCCCATAATTGAATAATTTATCAAGATTTTCCAACCTAGTAAGACTAATATCGTTAAGCATGGTTAAGCATCAACTAATTCGTACCAACTAGAATTCCACAATAATTATACCAACGGTGGATAGAATTACTAAGGTGATAATAGCGAGGATATCAATTTATCAAAGTAGGGTCAGTGCAACAATTGGGTATAACTACCAACCTTACCAACATAGCGATTTTTACCGAAATTACACGCATGTATAATAGTTTTGAACACAACATACATAACAGTGAAAATATGTGATCAATATGGTCAAAGAGGATGCTTTCCTTGCTCGTTTTACACTTATTCCTACTCTGGATCAACTTCGGAGATTTCCAAAACGTCGACATCTAATCGGTAAAAGCCAAGTAACACAAATAAGAGCCAAATAAATTCTAGAAGAGATAAAATCCAAATTGTTTTCTGTATTATAAAAACTACAAGCAAGTTTAACTCAATTTGGAGTTTATGCGCAAAAGTTATTAGCAATTTAATTTGGTTCGGCTGGAAAATCAAGAAAAGAAAAGAGAAAACATTGTGATATTAGTGTTTCAGATTTTTGAAATTAATTTATATTTTTCTTTATAAAGGAAATTACTGATTTATTGAGTCATTAGACTGACATGTGGTGTCAGGTCTATGGTGAACCGAGTTCACATACACGCCTACAGGCAGTATGACCCACAAGTTAATGACTCATATTTTAATTATTCATTAAATTAAGATTTTGATTAATTAATCAGCCAGTCCCACTTGTAAGTGACTCATTAACTTAACTAATCATTATAATGCTAAATTAATCTTATGACACGGCTAATCGCCCAACAACCGGGACCCACCGGTTAGTGGCACCGGAACAGAGGAGGCATATGCGCCATGGCCGAGTTGGTTTGGTGAGCTCACCGACAGCGAGACAGCGACAGTGCAAGTCCAGTAACTAACAAAATGAAATGGCAGAATCACAGTGACTAAGGGGGGTAGCGGCGGTCAGAATGGTGCACTGGAGCGGTGTTGCAGTGGTGGGAGGCGGCGAGGTGACCTTGGTCGTGTGATGAACTCTGCACGAGAGTGAAGGATAGCAGCAACTGGGTGCAGAGCGAGATAGAGGGAGCTAATGCAACACACGCGGTACTGGCACGGGTTCCTAGGGTCACTTGAATAGTGACCACAACGAGGATTAGCAGCGGCGCTGGACACTGCTACGGCAACAACTAAGGAAATGACCCACTCGAGGCAAAACAAGAAGTGTTTGAGCCTCAGCAATTCACCACGATCACAACAGTAGGGTTGGATAAGACGGAGAAGGATCGGGGTGGTCGAATGGTGGTGAACAGGGATGACAACGACGAGCTTTATGACAGTGGTGCTCCACAAGAGAGGAGTTGCAAAAGGGCAAGCCATGAGAAAGAGAGGAGTGGGGGCAAAGCTAGAAATGACCATGATGAGACTCATAGCTCACCGGAGATGGGGCTGCTCAAGGGCAATGGTGGTGGCCGGAGGCAAAGGGGACGAACCGGTGCCAACACTACGCTGCACCAAACTAGAAATAGGCTGAGGGATCTTTCTCAACAGAGGAAAAGGTGCAATATGATGCAAAATAAGATAGACAGGGCACACCAGAATAGGGAAACATGACGGCTAAGAACATGCGAGCACACCAGAGGGGAAGAAGATGATGCGATCCCAACTTCTGACGGCTTGAACTGCAAGAATGGGCACAGGGAAGGCATCAGTGAAGCTCTAGGCAAGAAGTGATGCACACGTCGATGGTGGAAGCTCAGCACAAAAGACAATGGAATGGTGGTATGCTCGTTGGCACCGAAGAGGAAAGTGCAGTTCCCAACGAACCACAAGACTAGGAGTTCTGGTTCTTGGTTGAGGAACTAGAAATGGTGAGCTATAGGAGATAGCATGGTTGGTTCGGTGGAGATGGAAAGGAGATGAGCGGGACAAGAGCGCGGTAGAGCTTGAGGCCGTGCCCGTCCATCTGAGCGAGACAAAAGGGAGTAATGGTGGTCTAAAGAGATAGGACAGGACTGGTGCAAAGTAGGGGTGAAAACGGGATGAATATTTCCTGCTCGATTTGGAGCCAGACTCGGGAAGGGATTTCATTATCCAGTCATATTCGGGACGGGATCCAGATAGTTGAATCCGGATTTGGGATAGAATACAAAGCAGGCAATATTCGACAAATTTGGGACGGAACCGGATATCAGGAGTTTTACACGGTAGATATCCAACAACTAGCCTCTGCTCTGAATCAAGAATCAAACAATCTAGTACAAAAGGATGTGATGCTTCAATATTTGACCTTCTCAGGGTGGAGGTAGACCTTGTCCCAGAAGAGCAGCACGACACCAGCGTCGTCCATCGCTCGTGCAAGCCCCTCTGCCTCGCCGTTCATGTGTGTCGTGCTAGCCTCCACACAGGCATCAAGGAGCTCCCCTTAGCCGACCACCTCACCCCGCCCATCCCGCAGACGTTGCTTGAGCACCTTGACCCCCACGAACCACACCAAGTTCCACGCCTTCACTGCCGTTACCTCCACCCGCCCCTCGGCCAGTCGGGGCGGTGGCGGCAAGAAGAGGCAGAGGTGTCAAGAGTGCACGCCACGGTGGTGGCTGTTGGAGATGGAGACCACGAGCGGAGGAGGAGACGGGAGGCGACTGTGTGCCACATGGGCATGGCGGTGTTGGTTCAAGGCCGACATAAGGAGGATAGGAATCGCTTACTAATTATGGGCCACCTATTACTATCGACCATCAACCATACCTTTTTTCTACTCTAGATGTGAACCTTGGTGGATGAAGTCGTATACCCACAACTCTACTACCACACCAAGATGTGATTGGATTTCACCTTTTCTTTTCACGCATGTGCTACTGCTGCCCATACGTAATCTTGTGATCTTCTCTTTGTAATCCACAACCATTGCTGCCTCTTCGCTCTCCAGCAGTCACCCTATGTGGTATGGTCACTTTGGTTGATAACTTGGTATTTATGGTTATGTACTCCTGTGGTGGTTTGGTCGAACATATATTACTCTATGTATGCGCGCACTATTCGTGTATTTTTATCCGTTTCTAACCCGAATCCAGCATGCATCCGTCCCATGCCCGTATCTCAAATAACCCAAATTGTATCTGTATCCAGCTCTAAACCCGAAAAAAATGAGTTAGGATATGGGAAGAGCAATATCCACCCGTATCCAACCTGTTTTCACCCCTAGCGTAGAGCCAGCAATTATGCGAGGATGGTGATCCTCGGTCAGAATGGGAGGATTTTGTCAGGGCAACGTGGAGAGGCTCTCCGCGCAAGTGTGTGTGCAAGCGAGGTAGTGAACGGGCGGGCGCGAGGTGGAAAACAACTGCTGGCGTGCGGGCCCCATGGGTCATCGGCTGCGGTGGGGATGGTGCGCGGGCCGTTGCTGGGACAAAATAATATCGGGCCAGACCGAGGGGAACGAAGTTGGCCGGGAAGGAAATCTTGATTTTTATTATTTTTCGATTTAAATAACTTGAGAAATCAAGTTACATTTTTTGAAATTTGTAAACCTACTCCAAACATTATGAAAATTATTGGAGAGGTTCTTTGCATCATTTAGTATTTAGCAAAATTATTTCCAGGATTTTACCAACTTTTAAAATTTCTCAAAAATTCTTTTGTTGATGTCTTTATTATTAAAATATTTAAATAAAATGCCAAAAATGCAGAGAAATGGTCATAAATGCAAAATTTAATATTTTAAACATAAATAACAGACAATATTTTTTTTGGACTGTTACAAGCCGATGGAATTGGGGAAACTCCAAGTCGAGCTTGCGACGTCGACCCACAAAGGTAATGGCGGCTCGATAGTGGCAGCAACCTGGAGCAAAAGGGAGCTCCAATCAAAGGTTGGGAAAGATGGAGGGAGGTGCATGGACTCTCCAGGAGAATAGAATCAAAGGGGAGCTCACCGGGTGGTGGATAGCGGCGGTGGGGGTTGTTTTCGACCGAGAATGAGGAAGTAGGCAGCATGACGAGTAGTGGAACACATCGTGATGACTCGAGTAGTTTTTGGAGAAGCTCACTAGATTAAATGGAAATGACGATCCGGGATGGCACGACTTCATGGGCTTAGCTTGCTGCTACTGCTGTGGGTGCGCCACTGAGATTCTCTGGCCACGCCGCCACCACTCATTGACTCCCCTTCCTCCCCATATCCTGTTTCTATGGACGCTCGATGGTCATTGTTCACCGCCAGTGAGATCCACCAAGGACCGTGCGCTCATGTATGTGGGGATAGTGCGGCCCATGTGGAGTTGTATGGTGGTGTTAGTCCCACATTGCTTGTCTAACGTGAGTTGTAGTAGTATATAATGCATGTTGGGTCAAAACTCAGCATCTCTAGGTTCATCCTTTTACACGAAGCGAGGACAAAAGAGTAAGTATGGTGCAATGTGAATGCAGGTCCACCCCACAGTGGGCTGATCATTGAGTGGATTTTGGGCCAGGGTGTTACATCTATGTTGGTTTAATCGCACCCGGATTTGTCAAGGGTACCAGAAATCATTTTTTAAAAAAATTCTTTCTTTGATTCAGCTGGAAATGATATTTCGATGGCCTTATTGCCCTACAACAAAGAGACACGATTTAGCAACGTGTTTCAAAAAAGACGCAAAAAATTGGTGTCGTGGAGCAAATGCCACAAAATTCGGTTACATGTAGTCAATTTTGCCTACATACAAACATTTCCTTAATTATATAAATTAAGGATAAGCTATCACTTTATATATCACAAAAGGGTCTTGAAATCTTTGAAACAATTAATGAACCTTGTTTTTTAGCGAGAAGATACCCAACACTGTTCATGCTTGGGACCTAATAGGGACGGCACTACGGCGAGCTAGCAGTACCATTCATCCTGTTGTACTCCAACAATACCATTCATCCTGTTGTACTCCAACAATGTGATTGATACTCTCTTAGGAATTTTTTTAAAAAATAATATTATTTTAAAAGATAATTGCAAAAATAAATAGCAACAATTACAAAAAAATGGGTCCCTGTCGCCATTTCAACTGGCGACATAGACTTATTGCCAGTTGAACTAGCGATAGGGACCCTGTTGGCCCCCTGTCGCCTGCCTAGCTCCCTATCGCCAGTTGAACTGGCGACATCTCCCTATCGCCAATTGAACTGGCGACAGGTAGCTAGACCATATAAAAACCCCTTGAAACCCTAAAATTCAACACAAGACTCATTTTTATTTTAAAAAAAAAAAAGAGAAGAAGGGAAGAGAAAGGAGTAGAGGGGAGGAGAGAAGCTAGCGAAACGTTGTCTATCTGATTGCCACCTTTCAGATAATTTTTTTAATTGAATGGATTACATAGTTTTAGATATACGGTTACGTAGTTCAGTATGTTTTACATAATACTTTTCGGTGGGTAGTCTAGTTTTTGATATGTGGTTAATCGTGAAAATGTTCTTTATGGTGCAGTGCGTCAAATATGTCTGATGTCGCTAATTTCAAAATTTACTACGGTCAGGGGACTATTATGGATGGTACTAAGGGGATTGATTTGTGTTATTTCCCATCAGTGACCGTGCTCCTACCAAGACCAGAGCAGCATACATGGGGCACTGTGATGCGGTGGTTGTTCCACACATTCCAAGTGGGCCGTGATATGTACGATCTGAGATTGAGTTGCCTTGTTCTTCGGGCAGCACAGCCCACATATTGGGAGTTAGTGCAGCTGAAGGGAACAAATTCATGGTAGTCATATGTACGCATGACGAGGGAGGGAGGAAGGGTGGAAATTGGTCTTTCTGGCCCAAGCATATGCTAAGCCCACTCCTCCATCCGCGGCCGAACAAGAAGGGGGTGCTGACACCGAAGAAGAAGTCGGGGGCTCCAGCCACAGCGCGGCACACACAATGGGTGAAGCTCTAAGAGTTGATGATGCTGCCGATAAAGACCCTACGGAAGTAGCACCTTCGGTTAAGCAAGCTAGTGGTCTTATTGACGAGGATGAGGAGGTCGAAGCCATAGTGCAAAGGATGGATCTTGAAGACCGGGACTACATGGTATTGTCAGAAGATGAAGGTTCCGACGACGAGGATGATGTGGACCAGCAGACGGTTCCATTCGAGTGGAACACATACCAGTTCGACAACCTCATCGTCAACGAAGGCTCCCGTGTGCCGTAGGAGTACGAGCAGAGTGAGGTCAGGCAAGGAGCTATGTACAAATGCAAGGAGGCTGTGCAGGAGGCAGTCAAATTCTGGGCCTTGTCGGTGCGGCGCACATTTATAGTTGTCAAGTCTACCCTAAGATGCTACGACGTGAAGTGCGATATAGAGGGATGCCCTTGGTGAGTGCACGCATTTCAGCCCTACTGGAAGTGCTCTATAGTGGTCCCTCACACATGCGTCATTTCTGAGTCAGTGTAGTCCCACTAGAACTTGTCATCAGGCTTCATCGGTAACCTCATGTACGGTGAGATCGTAGATAATCTAGATTTTGAGTCACGATCCATCATTCGGGCGATTGAGGTAAGGTTCTAGTACACAATCAGTTATGCCAAGGCTTGGAGGGCAAAACAGAAGGCATTGGAATCAAGGTTCGACACGTT
The DNA here is from genome assembly GCA_036346255.1 of Ampelocalamus luodianensis. Lineage (NCBI taxonomy): Eukaryota > Viridiplantae > Streptophyta > Magnoliopsida > Poales > Poaceae > Ampelocalamus > Ampelocalamus luodianensis. The sequence goes on from CM070636.1 coordinate 9,811,821, forward strand.
TGAGGATTCCTACCACAACCTCCCTGGGTAACTCCAAGTCATACAAGACAGGAATCCCGGCACTCATATCGACATTCAAGATGCCACGCATCCCGGCAGCGAGCATTCTTCGCCTTTAGTCCATGCATCAATGCATTCCGGCACTACCGTCCAATCTTGTGCATGAATGGCACATTCCTGACTGGGAAGTACAAGGGCCAGATACTGACTACAATAGCGACAGACGGGAACAATCAAGTTCTTCTCGTGGCATTCGCTTTCATTGAAAGCGAGAACACGAATAGCTAGTTGTGGTTTCTGAAGAATGTGAGGATTTCTATTGTGCAAGGTCGTCCCAACGTATGCCTCATACATGATCGGCATGCAGGCTTGCTGCGTGCAATAACTTAGCTGCAACAAGGAGAGAATGTACCACTTTCATGGCTGATTTGCATAGCAGGTGGTGCATGAGGCACTTGGGTGCAAATTTCTACAAGCAGTTCCGCAATAAGGACTTGATGAACCTGTTCAAGCGGATGTGCAATCAGAACTAGCAGTGGAAGTTCGAAGCACTTTGGAAGATTCTGAATGAACGGACCCAGACGCACAGAAGGGAGGCAGCGAGAAGGCTCGCCCCAAGCGTTGACCAAGCCCCCGAAGCATTGCCACAGCTACCCACAGATGCTCCCATATTGACGAGGAAGACGGGGACGCAGGTGAAATGCTTCTCAGACTGGATTGAGCACGAGCCTAAGGAGAAGTGGTCGTTGCTACATAACAGGAGTGGTGCTCGATATGGTTTCATGACAACCAATCTAGCCGAAGTGTACAACTGGGTCATGCGTGGCGTAAGGTGCCTCCCTTTGGTTGGTATTGTGGAGGCAATTCTTCGCGGTACCACAAATTACTTTGTTGACAAATGCAACAATGCGTCGCTCACCATGGCAAATGACAGAGTGCTCTACTCCGCCATGATCACCAAGTAGATGGAGGAGGAGATCAAGAAGGGTGAGATGCACCGAGCATGCACAATGGGCACAAGGGAGCTTCGCTTTGAGATAATGTGCAGAGATAAAGGACGCCGAAGGACGAACCGCGAGAGGATCACCCACGAGTGCACGTTACGCCACAGTAGTTACGTATGCACTTACAATAAGCCCCTTCTTCTGCATAGGCCCTGCTCCTATGCCATGGCCGCATGTTCGATGGTGACGCAGCATCTTGGCCAGTACCTCTCTGACTATTTCAATAAGGAGGCGGTGATGCAAACATAGAGTGCAGAGATGTATGGTTACGCTGTGGTTGGCCATTTCACTGGCCATCCTACCTGGATCCTCGAGACGAAAGAGACATCGGCACTCCGGACGTCATCGTAGGGACCTCATCCGGTCACCCGACTCGAGGCAGTTCACATGCGGGACGTTGAGGTCGTGGCCACGGGAAAGCATGGACAGTTGCAATATGTTATTGCCAATGTTCTAAATTATCATTTTGATTTGAAAAAAATAAGTGCTATGACGTTTTGCTAAATGTTATGTAATATCAGTGTGATTTGTCGTCGTTTTGATAAACACTAAGTGTTATGACGTTTTGCTGAATGTTTTGTAATATCAATGTGATTTGTCGTAGTTTTGATAGTACTGGCAAATTCACAATTTTTTTCTTACATAATATGCAGTGCATGTACATGAGCAATGTTATACAAGAGGTTATTTCTCCACCATGTATGAATTTCCGGACGCATCGCAATATCACTTACCCTCCTACGTACTTACGGATCAAAAAATGTTATTGCGATTTAAACAGATTTCGTACCGTTGAAAATCTACGAAAATCACAAATAGACCAACCAGTTTAGGGTTTCAGCTAAATGTTGCCAGTTCAGGGAGCTGGGCCGGTGATAGAGGGCCAACATGGTCCCTGTCGCCAGTTCAACTAGCGATAGGTCCCTGTCACCAGTTGAACTGGCGACAGGGACCCATTTTTGTTTATTTTCATAATTATCTTTTAAAATAATATTATTTTTTAAAAAAATCCTACTCTCTTAGTATATAAGGCCTTTTTGGTTTCTGACCCAGGTAGTCACACCAAAATATTGGTAATGTCAAAACCTCGGTAATACCAAAATCTGGGCAAAAAAAATAGTGTTTGGATCGTAGCTATACCAATTCACGGGCAATACTAAAATTGGTGTGTTTGGATTGCAGTCATACTAAAATTTGCCAAAATTGTTAGTATGACATGTGGGTCCCGCATGACATCTATTTTTTTGCACCAAAATATGTCAGCATAGGTCTTTTTTGTTGATTAAATGATAAGGAACACAACGGTTCGAACGGATCACAAATCGGATACTCGGTTTAGAAAATATAATCATTTCAAACTAGTTAATCAAATTATTCTTGCAATTAATGCTAACAGCCACGATCAACCATCTTCCGCCACCTGTCGGAGTCAGCAGATTCTAGCTGAACCAAAATTTGGCGAACGTTTCGGCCGCCCACGCGAAGCCTGGAAAATGGCAAGAAAAATGTAGACATGACCAAAATTTTGAGATCAATGCCAAATATTGGAACGGAATCAAACGATAACCAAATTTCAGGGCAATGCTAAAATATTGGTTTGGCTCGTTTTGGCCCGGAACCAAACAGACTCGTAGTATACTTTTCCCTTGCCTGACCCTGACATCGTTGGTGTGGGAAGCAATGCCTCTTTGTTCACATGACGATAAAAAGAGTGCCACGGGAAGAAAATCCTCCCCGACCTTATCATTTTTAGATCTATATTAGATCATTTTAATCTTATGACATATAGTGAAATAAATTAATTATTTCTTTGCATGTCCACATATTATAATTTAAAAAGAATCCAAGTAAAAGTGTTAATGTAGGAGCTGTCGTGCGATTTATTTCCGCCACAGACCAGTCCTTTTCCCGGGCATATGTACGCGCGTCTTGTGCTGTGGATCGGAACGGATATACACGCATGTCGTATGTTGGATGTGGCAGCAACTAAAGCTACGAGAGAACCAAGAGTCTGGTTTGGATGACTAGTAGAGGTGGTTGTAGCTCTATCTCACTAGAGTTTAAACCTCAGATTTGATCCTACGTGTTTCATTTAGGAGGATTTTCGTTAAGTGAGAGGCGATGTGCCCGTCGCAAACGAGGCGTTGATGGTAACTTCATCATTTCTTCTTTAAACTCTGCTCATCCAGTTTTCTGTAAACATCGTGCGTGTGGTGGTGTACGTGTGTGAACGTCTATGTGTTATACTGGGTGATTCAAAAAAAAAAAAACTAAAGCTACTAAACAAAAAGAAGCTGCCATAGGATCCCGCAGGCGTGCAGCTGCTCTGCTGCTGCTAGCCGGTGTTGGATCCGACAAAGGCGACAACTTTACGGCCGAGATAAGAGAGAGGAGAGCCCGGCCGAAGATACTGTCTGATCAGCACTACTCTTGCCTTACGTCAGTACATCGTACCAGCAGTCACTGCGATATATATTCTCGCGGACGGCGACCGGCGCATATGTTCCCAACCATCCACCGCCGCACACTGGTTGTGGAGGAGGGGAGCTCCACGCCTCCACGTGGGGCATGACGCCCCCAGAACCGAGTTAGCCTGCCTCCCCTTCCCTTGGCGCTCTGTTATATACTGTTCAACCTCTGCTTCGTTTTCCCTAACGCTAGCTAGCTACCACAAGCTCGATCTCCATGCATGGGTTTTCTCTTGCTTTCGCAGCGTCAGGAGGCTCCGAAGTCAGAAACATAGACAGATAATATATCTTCTAACCTGCAGCTGGCTTCAATCACTGAATCATCATAAGGTGATCGCTAGCTAGCTCGATCCATCAACCTGCAGTTAGTGCTCTCTTCGATATCGCACGTAAAAATGACGTGTATATAGGTTCTCAGCCAGGGTAATCCCTCTCCATAAGTGCATGCATGGGCATGCCATGCATAGCGCTCATGGAGGTGTTTGCTAGCTTGTGTATTTGGTTAATTTTGCCCGGCTAACGATAACTAGATGCGTAGCCTTGCATGAAGAGCAAGGCTAATGAGAGTTCACTAACTCTGTGCATACGAATTTGAGAGAGATATATATACTTGGATAAAGATATTAGTACGACAGTTTTTAGTATTTATATGTCATTAGCGATTGACTAATATTTGAAGATATATACCTAATTAAATGGAATGTCTGCATGCGATGTGTAGCTAGCTTGCTCTTTTGTCTTGCTAATTGCAATTAGCACTGTTGAATTATATGTTTGCTTTTATTAATTATGTTGCATTACATGCTTCATGTGTGATCATCGTCTTGCTGTTAAATCTAAAGCATAGTTGATTGATTCCTAGTTAATTATCGAATGCTTTATTAATCTTAAGGAGTAGCATGCATGTCTGAAGATAGCTATATATAGTTAATTATAATTAAGCACATGTCTCTTAGCATGCAATAAACTTTTGTTTTCTCTAAATTAGGTTACAATGGACCAAGAGCTGTGGCCTTATGGCCAAGAGTTTTGGTCATCGACAACAACTCTTCGTACTTGTCAATCATGGAAGAACAACTTCTGAAGTGCAGCTACAAGGGTAATTAAACAATTTTACTAGACTCGCAGAAACAAAGGCTTGTGATCATACATGCATGGAAATACACACGCCGACATGGACAGAAGATGTACCTGTTGAGCTTTCTGTGTTATGTCATGAGTATCCACTACCGGACTCAAGGCACTTTGCCGAGTGCCTCAGGCACTAGGCAAAGGCTCCTTTGCACTCGGCAAAGGCTTTGCCGAGTGCGACACTCGGCAAAGAGCACTCGAAAAAAAATTTATCGGCAAAGCAGCCTTTGCCGAGTGTATTTTGTCGGGCACTCGGCAAGGCTTTACCGAAAATTGACTCAAGACTCGGCATAGAAAAGGACCGATTCTGGCGCCGCCCCGTTGACGGCCGCTTTGCCGAGTGCCAACCCGGCGGCACTCGGCAAATATTTTTTACTTTTTTTTTTTGAAAATGTCTTTGCCGAGAGTCGGAATGATGGCACTCGGCAACGTTTTAACAAAAAAAATTTGAAAATTCTTTGCCGAGCGCCGCAGGGCCTGGCACTCGGCAAAGTTTTAATTTTTTGTGGCTTTGCCGAGTGCCATGGTCATGGCACTCGGCAAAGTTGGAAAACTGGGGTTCGGTGCCCAGATTCCAGCTTTGCCGAGTGCCATGACCATGGCACTCGGCAAAGTGACCCAAAACTGTATTTTTTATTTATTTTTTACATTCCATCACGACAAACAAATCCATCCAAACATATATCAGATCCATCACATATATATCACATCTATCACATATATATCTCATACATCACATATTTATCACATCCATCACATATATAACAATAAGTGCTCAAGTCCATCCAAACAAATCCACAAGTTCATCACAATGACAAGTGCATCATAAGTATATCACAAGTCCATCACCAAGTGAACAACAAATGAAAATACAACTACCATTCATCTCGAAGGTGGCCATCGCGATCGTGGTGAAGGAAAAGCTCCATCATTCTGAGGCGCATGAGGTGGATTATTCGAACCCGCCGATTGAGGCTGCACAAAGGAGAAGAGATTGCATGTGAGACAAGATTACATTAGATACCTAATCTAGGAAGGTAGAGGTCATACAAGCAAAGCACAAGCGAAAGCAAATAACTTTCATACTCACAGGAGTAGTCGCACGGCAGGACGCGTGAGGCGAGGTTGAGCCAACGGCACCGGTGCACAAATAAGCCCGTATGTTGCCCAAGACCTTGTAGGAACTCCGTAATGTCCGCCACCTGCGTCCGGGCCTACCGCTCGCCCGCTCGGCCTCCACCGGGCCGACATCCTCTCGCCTCGGCCTCCAGCCCGGCGTTGCCTCATTTCTTGTTCCACCGGCCTGCAATATTTCACCCAATGTTTCAAGAATGCAAAGCTAATAAAGGTGTGTAAAGATCAATGTACGACGAGTAAAACAGAATAACCTCGAAAAGCGTCGACCGGTCGCGGCAATGGTCGCCGTGGGCGTATGGCGGGCTCGCCGTGCTCGTGCTCGGATCCGGGAGAGAGATGGAGTAGAGGCCGTGTCGATGAGGCCGCCGCCAAGCCGTAACCGCCATGCTTCTTGCCTTGTCCCACCCTCATGACAATCTCTCCATCAAAGTCCTGGTGCTCGGATCATGGTCCGCCCATGGACCGACCTTGCCGCCGACGTGTACTCACCGATGCGGTGTGGACGCCGGGTTCGTGTACGCCTCGGGCGGGTCCTCCAGTTGAAGGAGACGTCGGACGTCGCCTTGCCCTTGTGGGCCATACACCATGCCTGGAAGTCCGAGCAAGGATGGCCACTATGTGACGCCGACTGCGAGAAAGACAACAAGATAATTAGAAATCGGGCAGAATTGAGCGTCACAATAGATAAATGAATTCGTGTACCCATGCTTGTTTGTATGCGGAGAGGCTGCGTTGCCTTGATGGTGTGGCTGGACCTTGCATCATCAAACGACGGTCCCGGCATCACGTGCATCCGGAGATACTCCTCCGTGAACCACTTGTCCACGATCATCGCCCAGCACTCGGGATACGATTGGCACCACCAAGGAATCATCTACATGTCATCAAGTATTTGACATATAAGAAGATCAAATTAAACGTACTTAATCTCAAAACGAATCAATATTAATGTTCTTCATCTACCTCAAGGTACTGGTCCCGGGTCAGCGTCATGTTTCTTGCGTCTTTCTTGGTGACCTTCTCTCCAAGTTTCGACCGTGGTAGGTTACGATGGTTCGGATGCGCACTCGTGATGCATGTCGGTGATGAGTTTTTACGTGCTTTGGTAGCCACCGGTCCGCCGGCCTCAAATCCTCATCGCATCTCAAATAAGTCTCGCATACAAACGCGATGTATCCATTCATTATTTCAAGAAAAGTCCAATGAATGCAATGTATTGAGCAATGTTGTGCGAGGAGACTTACCCAAAACTCCGCCTTCACCCGTGCCGCTTGTTGGGGTACTCGCATCGGGGCGGCGGCGTAGTGGTCAAACGAGTAGGCCGGCTCCGTCTTCCCGGCGTACGTGACAATGCCGGGGTAGTGTTGCCTGCACAGAAGACCCAGGATGCCATTGGCGGAGCATGCGCCACCACCTGACACAACCACCCAGTTCCTGCACAAGTGATTAAGAAAAATTATTAGTTTCTCTTTTTTTTTCAATATATCATATGAAGTAGTGGTGACAACATCTAAAGTTACTTACTTTTGCCCTTCGGGGCGAATCACTGCGCGTCGGTGAGGATGCGGAACCTGAGGGAGGCTCGCGGGACCTCGCAAGTAGACACCCGAAGAGGCAGAGGAGGAAGCGGAACCCGTGCCTACCGCCTCGTCGTCGCCCTCGCCCGCCCCTCCTCCTCGCCCGCTCCCGAACCAGCCTCGTCCAACTCGCCCACGGGCGCCACCTCCTCCTCCATCACCTCCTCACGCGGCGTGGGAGGAGACGGCCCCCTCCTGCGGCCGGCGGTCCTCTTCCTCCTCCTCCTGTCCGACCCCTCCGCCTCCTCCTCCGCAGTGCGTGGTCTGCAGTAAGCGAGGACACGTTACGACGGTTCCCGCCATCTTTGTTCACTCACCTGCAATTAAAAAGAATAAGCAAGACGTAATTAGAAATAGATGCAAAATGAACATAACATAATTACAAAAAACATAGTAATACATGTATTAGAAATAGATGCAAAATGAACAAAACATAATTACAAAAACATAGTATTACATGTATTAGAAATAATCTTCATGATTGGGATTAGCTGGATCATAGGTCTCGTCATCACTATCAACATTGTCCAAATCATCAACACTATCCGAAGGAGGAATGTTGTCTTCATTGTCATTGCCTAAACGTAATCGCTCAAGCATTTGTAAGTCCTTCACATTTCGCACCTCATCTCCAAATGTCCTCGTCATCAACCCTATCATTGTCTACTTCCATTCCTATCGCTTGGTTAAGTCTATCTCAAACCTCCTTATAGCCCTCTTCTTGAAAGAACTCTCCATCATATGTGTTTGGGTTGAAGTTGTAATCTTCATCGCTTGGGACAGTAGTTTACCGTGTGGCGATACCTTGTGCACAATAGCCCAACCCTTAAGATGCTCTTTGTCTTGGCACGCGTATGGCGTATAATAAACCCGACGGCTGTTGAGCCACAATGTAGACATCTTTTCTGGATAGACGGAATCTGTCGAATCTCGACTAGCCCAAGATTAGGGTTCGCCTCGTTACTCCAGGATGAAACAAGCATCATTTGAATATGACAGGATTAAGAGGTTTGGAACCATAAAATGGAAGTTCGTAGATTTCTTCAATTCTTCCATAATAGTCGAGGCCATCAGTCCCGGGCGTAAAAACTCCGCTGTTTGTGGTTTTCGATTGGGCGACTCGCTCGTAGCTTGCGTGTGAAAACGATATCCATTCACGCCATAACCGGTAAATGACTTGACCCTAACGACACGGCCGCTTGCAACTTTGTCTCAACTCGTCACTTATAGACGCATCGGTTTGGGCCTGCAAGCTCAAGCAGATAGATCGTTATATTATTCGAACGTCACGATCAACTTGGAATGTCGAACTAAGTACGAGCTAAATTGGGCAAGACCTTCTTTTGAACCAAGAAATGAAATCGGGCTCCTCGTCCCGCACTCGTGAAAGAAGGGTATCGCTTTCTGCGGGTAGGATCCCTTGATTCATGCCGGATTGACGAAGAAATTCCTGTACTAACGAGAAACAAGGGGTTGGGCGAAGAAACAAGGAGTGACGGCGTATTGAAACAAGTTCGTTGAGAACTTACCCAATGAACGGCTGCACCTCGACAAGGTTGGTCAACACATATAGCATGATACTGCGCCACTCTTCATTTTTCAATTGCTTAGTGGTCGATGCACTTGCGCTTCCGAGTTGCCCTTGGAAAAGGCCGAGGTTCGATTCATTTTCGCCACATTGTAACGAGGGGGTGGATTATGAACGCTAGGAAGGTTCTCAATATAGTATTTCTCTGTGAAGTTTGACACCTCCTCCAGAATGTATGCCTCTGCAATGGAAGCCTCAATTTTGGCTTTATTTCTACATTTTTGCGAAGAGTCTTCGACATCTCTCGATTGGATAGCACCAACGGCTCGCACGGCCCCCATACGTGCCTCATACGGAGGTGCACAATCAAATCTTTGCATCGCCAAGAAAAAGCCGGTGGAAAGATCTTCTCCAACTTACGAGCAACACGGGTGCCACTTTTTCCAAGTCATCAATGACGGTCCGAGATAGCTCCTTGGCACAAAGTCATGGAAGAAATAGCTCAACTCTGCAAAGACTTACTGACATGCTTAGGGACATAGCCTCGAACCATCGCGGAAGAAGCCGCTCAATCCATATGTGGTAGTCATGACTCTTCATCCCGTTGATTCGCGAGTGCCTAAGTTCACTCCCTCTTGATTCGCGCATACCCATCGGGAACATTAGCGTCTGGATCCATTCAAGTACTTCCTCCTTTGGTCCTTTTTCAAGACGAATCGCCTTAGGCCTTCTCCATGTCTTGCCGCGACTAGGAGGTCGCATCTCTTGATTTGGTCTATCGCATAACGTTGTCGTCCACTCTAGCCTTAGGGTTGTCCTTAGACTTTTCGTGTCCATGAGTGTTGCCCAAAGTGCCTCGACGACATTCTTTTCATTGTGCATTACATCAATGTTATGTGGCAGAAGAAGGTCATCGAAATAGGGGAGCCTCGTCAAGCCCGACTTATGAGTCCACATATGTTGCTCACCATATCCCACAAAACCACCTTCTTGATTGGGCACGAGAGCATCTATGTGAGCATGAACCTCGGCACTACCATAATCCGCGGTGCAGGGTCTGTCACTACGACACCTTTCGTAAAGTTCTTGATGTCTTGTCTGAATGGATGGTCAAGAGGGAGGAATTGACGATGTCTGTCGAACGATGAGTACTTGCCACCCTTGTGCAACCAATGGAACCTCTCACCTTCCTTACATACTGGGCATGGGAACTTCCCGTGAACACACCAGGCGCAGAATAACCCATACGCCGGGAAGTCATGCAGGGAGTAGTGGTACCAAACGTGCATTTTGAAGCTTGTCTTTGTAGCTCGGTCGTATGTCCATACCCCTTCGTCCCAAGCACGGACCAATTCATCAAACACGGGCTCCATGAACACACCCATATTACTCCCCGGGTGTCCAGGAATTATCAACGACAAGAATATGTTATGTCGTTGAAAGGAGACGCCGGGGGGGAGATTGAGGGGGATAACGAACACGGGCCAACATGTGTATGGGGCAGCCATCAGTCCATAAGGATTGAACCCATCTGTTGCCAGCGCGACACGTACATTGCGAGCCTCATCTGCTTTCTCACGATGTTTGTCATCAAAGCGGGTCCATGCTTCACCATCGGATGGATGTACCATCTTGTCAGGATTGTACCGTTTGCCATTTTTGTGCCATGTCATCTGTTTCGCGGATTCCTCGGTCATGTATAGCCGTTGGATCCTCGGTAGGAACGGAAGGTACCGTAGGATTTTCACGGGGATCATAAGCTGCCTCTTCTGGCCATCACCAGAGTCTACCTCCAGGTACCTGGAGGATTTACACTTTGGACAATACTTTGCATCCTTGTGTTCTTTCCTAAATAGGACGCACCCCTTCGAACAAGCATGTATCTGCTCATACGGCATCTTAAGTGCACGAAGGAGTTTCTGTGACTCGTACATGCTCTTTGGCGTAATGTGGCCCTCGAGGCGGGTGCCAATCACGGTCAACATCTTATCGAAGCCTTCTCGACTCAGGTTTAACTCGGACTTCAACCCCATTAAGCGTCCAATGGCATCCACTTGAGACACCGTTGACCGATCGTGAAGGGGTTTCTGTGCCGAGTCCATCATGTCGTAGAACGCCTGCGCGGCGCCTCCATCTCCTCCTTCTCGTCCCTCATCGAATCGCCCTGGTGAAAGTCATCTAACATGTCCGCTACCCGGCATCGAGATCATAAGCCTCGACGCGTGGTCTCACCACCTCCTCTCTCATACGATGGACTTCACCATGGTGGACCCACGGGTGTAGTCCGGCGTAAATCCATTCTTCAAAAGATCTTTACCCATGTCCACCTTGTTTACCCTTCTCCTGTTTCCACATTTGCTGCAGGGACACAAAACTAGACAATGTCCTTTAGCACCTTGCCAAATGCACGTTCAAGAAAGCATCGGTCTTGTTCATCCATTCGTGGTGTAATCACTCGACTTCTCCTACTGTACATCCAATGACGGTCATCCATCCTCTAACATATGTATCGTGAGTAATGTAACCATCAATTGCATCTACGTGATCTACGACCATGATACGAAAAGAGGGTTATACCTAGGGTGGCGGTGGGGTCAAAGCTAAGCGGGCCGTGGCGGGTCGGTGCAGTGGCGAGGCGACGCTGTGCAGGGAGACCGGCACGGCGCCGGGAACTCCGACTCGGCTCCGACGGGCTCTTCTCTGCAAAATGGAACAAAATACTGTCATTTTAAAAAAAATCGGCAGAACCTCCCCTGCACGGTGAGGTTTCCAAAACCTGCAAAAAACAACGGCACGATGGCCGACAACCACATATACAACCACAACCACAACTACACCGTAATCGGCATTAATTATCCATCGATTATTCTTGCACATATAATGACTAGCCTACACACACACACACAAATATATATGAATTATTATGGACGGAAATTTAGAAAAAATAATAATTGGATCTAAAAAAGATTAGAAGAAAACCAGTTCATATCACAAGTCCTTTCAAAGTTTATACTTTCTTTGATCTGATGTTGCGTGCATCCTGCATGACGTGGACCTTTGATGGCATTGTGCTGTCTCAATCTCTCGTTTTCAATGCACAATAAACTTATGCCAATTAGGAGAAGCAATTACTTTGAAGGCAACCTTTATCAATATTTATACGGTATCGTGCACAAATGCAAGTGCATATGAATGCATACTTTAGTATCCATACACAGAAACAGACAAGAATAAAATACACGACATATATAGTTTTATGTGGAGCAATATATAACGTTAGTGTGCATACAGCATGCTAAATTGCTACGCATGATTGATATATATATTAAGCCAGGTCATCAAATTGGAAACGACTACAACTCAAAAGTTTTATCAAAACAAGGAATTTTAAACGCATATTAACCTATAACATGAGTTCGTCAAGGCGCCTAGTGACGGATCAATACCTATCTCTCTTCCTCGACTCGTCCAAATCTGAATCTTTTGAAAGTTCACTCTTTTGCTAGCCGTTTGATGTAATGTGAGCACGCATGCAACTATCGTGCACATGTGTACGAACATGCATGTTTGTATCCGTAAGATGCAAACGTGCAATATTAATTGTACCGAAGCCTCTCGGATGGGTGTAGCGGATGCCGTTCTCGCCCTCGATGGTGGGGATGAACTCGTCGATGAGGGGTGGAGTTTGCGGGTGTCGGCCTCGCCTTCCCTCCAGTGCTCCAGCAGCTCTGGTCCGTCGGGTGAACCACGCCGGCCTCCTCCTCCTCCTCCTCTAGCGGCGGCGCGCGCGCGCCGCGTGACGGCGCGGCGGCGCGGGCGGGGCGGGGGCGGGCGGCGGCGACGGCGTGGCGGCGCGGCGCGGCGAGGTAAGCGGGCGGCGCGCGCGGCGCGCGGCGGCGCGCGCGCGGCGCGCAGGGGCGGCGGCGGCAGGGGCGCGGCAAGCGGGCAGCGGCGGCGCGGCAAGCGGGCGCGGCGCGGCAGCGGCGAGGTTTAGTGCATGTTGAACACGTCGATGCTCAAACAGACATCTCCACTGGGATCCCACCGGAGATGTCCTGGTTTGAAAGCATCGACGTGACAACGCATGGAACCTTCTCAAATTTTTATCACAGCCTCCACATATGATATCATGACATCTCCACAAGTTTCATAATTTTGGACTTTGTTTGCTTTTTATAGAGTTTAAAACACTTCGCGCAAGTTCACGGTCATGTTTCACAACAAGATGTTCAAAATTTCAAAAGCGTTCTGATACTACCACACTACACTCAATAACATGACTATCATTTTTGAATCATTAAATTCCATTATTCGATGCACGTGCAGTTCAAATTTGCATTTTCAAATAATTATAGTAAATGAAATAAATTAACTAAGTATAACAAAAGCCACAAAATGTACCAAATCCTAACATAGAGTACCCGGCAATGCAGTAGTAGGGATGCAAAAACAATTTGGAGGCCAAAATAAAAAAAAATATGTTTGCCGAGTGCGGGCACGACACTCGCAGAAGGGGTCTTTGCCGAGTGTCACACTGACGACACTCGGCAAAGATTTATTTTGCCGAGTGCCAAACGGCCGGCGCCGCAAAATTTAACGTCGAGCGGAGGACCGTTACCTCGTGCCGCTTTGCCGAGTGCCCTCCTTTGCCGAGTGCCCGCACTCGCAAAGGTTGCATGTACCGAGTGTTATACGCTGTCGAAGTGCATGGCACTCGCAAAGCTGGATTTGCCGAGTGGTGTTCTTTGCCGAGTGTCGCACTCGGCAAAATATCTCTTTACCGAGTGCCCGCTATTTGTCACTCGGCAAATCTTTTTGCACTCGGCAAATCAGCTGTGTCCGGTAGTGATCTACTACGTAGATATACATCAGTTCTTCAAGTTAATGCCATGTGTACTGTATTTTTATGTTTATACAAAATTTCCAAGTTGTATATTTATAACATCAATAAGCTGACTATGGTGCTTGTACGTCTTGATGCATATCACATAGGTGTACACACTGTACGTGTACTATCAATTATATTGTCCTCCTAGAAATTACACAAAAAGTATCAAAAAAAAGGAAAAGAGAAAGCTATGGGTCATGAATCTTCATATTTTTGCTGTTTTATTTTATTTTCAAAATGGTTTTTTCCCTTTTATTTGGATTTTTGGTTAGACGAATTAAAGTGAATTTCTAGCAAGAGTCCAAGATTAAATCCAGTCTTTCCTATATGAATCAAACTTGTAACCCTCAAATTAATAACAAGAAATTCTGTCAACTCTCAAATTAAAATCACAAAATTTGTCAACCCTCAAATAACCTCCTTTTTATCAACTAAGATAAACTTGAAACGTTAGGTACTCTTCTTCCCTTTAAAAAAAACCTTAGATTTCCATGTTAAATTTGCAAAGGAGGAGCGGTACTTCATTTCCCCTACCTCCTTCCACATAATGTTTAAACTATTTCTATGCACTGTCACTCAGTACATTATAACAGATTATTATTGTTTCCCTCTGATTTTTATTAACTTATCTTTACCAAACTTTTGATCTACGTATCTTGTACCAATATCTTTTTTTGCACCATTGGAATATTTAACAAGTACAATAATATACTATAGTTTATTTTATTTTGATGGCACATAAACTGTGTGTATATTATTCTACTCGCTAAAATGAATATGGTATTGTTTTAGCAACAGTACATGAAATATAGTCAAAGGTGAGCTTGTCTAGCTCCATGCTTGGAAATTTCAACAAAAATATACGAGTTTTAAAGTATGAATAAAACATTAGAATATCTAGTAAATAAATGTCCCCACTTAAAAAAGAGGTTAAAAATATTTTTTATACTTTTTGGTTTGTCGAACTGGACTTAATTAGACTCCTGGAGGGTCGAAGAGTATGTACGGGGAAGAACAAAAAAAAAAATTCTCTCACTCTACAATTACTTTCAGGACCAATTTGGGGATATAAAGTTGGGGCGGGGGACATCAACTTCTTGTGTAGGCATATAGTACAAACAATATGTCCATGCACACGGACACATGGATACACATGAAGCAGAGGTCACCAAATCAAACCCTAGAAAATTCGTAGATAACCATAACTCTCCATGCAACTTGAGCTAGAGCTAGACAACTTGAAAGTCTGGTTAGGCGTTAGACTACTCACCAATTGGCTATTACGGGAGACTTATATATACCTATAGCTAATGTACATCCTCTTTAATTTTCTCGTTGTGCCACTCCCGAACTCTATAAACCTAGAAATTAGTAAGTATCCGGCCTTGTCGCTAGCTATAATCGAGTTGTTGGTACGTACATTATTATAAGTAGGACCAAAACATTCGAAGCAAGTCATATTTAGGGCATTCACAGCTGAGGACAAATAAAACCCTAGGAATTGATATGGGACATGCATGCATGGTATGCGGCACAGCATATGAGTAATTAATTGACACTAGCTAGGAGTAAATTACGGATGTAATAAGCACTGCATGTACCACGTACGGACATGTACAACTTTTGTGAGTGTTGGGAGTTGGAACGTGTGCGTTGCTAGTCCTATAATTTTGTTGAGTTTAAATGTTTAATAGTAAATACTAATGAAAGTTATACATGCATGTTAACCAACCAGTAATGGCTTCAAGTGGATATACGAGTACAGTGATGAAGTATATCACCAACGGGGCTTCTGATTTCCTCATAAAACCAGTGAGAATCGAAGAACTGAAGAATATCTGGCAGCACGTCTTCACGAAGCAAATCGGGGAGCACAAGAAGAACAATGCTACGTGTGGAAGCCGTGAACACTTCTATCCACCACCAACCATAGCTGCTTCGTCTCCAGGTGCTGCGAGAACAACCGGAATCGTCGAGGATGCAGCAATACTGGAGAGGGAGGTACGAGAGATCAATGGAACGATCACGGATATACAAGATCTCAAGAAGTCTAGGCTGAGCTGGACTCTGCAATTGCACCGTCAGTTCATTGCAGCAGTGAACTTCCTGGGAGCAGACAGTGAGTGATCGATCTCGACGTACTATAACTTCTTTGAAGTTTCATTCAAATATATATTTTCTTCAAAAAAAATCCATTGTATATTAACAGTGTGATGACATGTATCTATATGTATGATATAATTTGACTCATTTGTTTAACTGTTGTTTCGCTATGTATTTCTTTGTTTTAATAAGTACTACTTCATTTACAGAGGCAGTTCCAAAGAAAATATTGGAGGTGATGAAGGTTAAACATTTGACAAGAGAGCAAGTTTCAAGTCATCTGCAGGTAATTGAGCTAAATTCCAGTATAAAAAATAGCAGATAAGTACCATTTCCTATATATGCTTGTAAGCCTAACATATACTTCACACTAACTTGCTAGAAATCCTGTCTAGTTATGCATGCATTCATGAATCATGATGCATTATCTATCATTCATGCTTTCACACTGAAAAGTTAGAAATTAATCTTGTTGTCTAAGTGTTTTGCATGTTAATTGAATTTGCATGTCAGTTGCATGGTAGAGTTAGTGGAGCTAGTGACCTGCTATTTAGTTAACAGAGTAATTAGCTAGTACATGCAGTGGAGCTAATGGACTACTTGAATGTGTTAGTGAGGATGTTACATGTCATATTGTAACTATAAAAAGCATTGTAACTAGTTTGTTTCAACACAAGAAAAGCAATAGAGGAGAGAAAAACATAAAACGATGTAGTGCAGCACCAAATTTTTTATGTGTTGTGTTCTTCGTCTTCTACTCCGGTGAACTGAAAAAACAAGTGAAAGAGTGTGTGTCCATCGTGTTCTCTGCGTGTTCTCTTAGGCTCGATCCCAACAATTGGTATCAGAGCTTAGGTTGTGATTGCCCAAGATCATGACGCGGGACAAGTCGCTGGGAAGCAGCATTACCCATGACGGTGTGACGTCAAGGGCGCCGGCGCGGGAGGGAGTTGTGATCCTCCAATACCCTATGCTCACGGAGAACAATTACGGGGTGTGGGTGGTGAAGATAAAGATCATTATGCGTGTGCAAGGAGTGTGGGCGGTAGTGGAGGGCGAAGAATTGATCGATGAGAAAAAAGACCAGATGGCTCTCGCCGTCATAATCCAAGCCATGCCAGAGGCCGTGTGATGGCCATATCTAAGAAGACCGTGTCAAGAAGGCGTGCGTTCAAACTCTCAAGAGGCAGTTTGAGTGTATCTACATGGAGGACTCAAAGACAATCATTGAGTTCACCTTGAAGCTCACCACCATGGTCAACGAAATACGTGCTCTCAGTACCAAGGTGGAGGAGAGCACCGTCGTGGAGAAGCTCCTATGCTCTATCCCCGACAGATTCGTACACATTGTCCGCACCATTGAGCAAATGGAGCGATGTATCGGCGATGTCGGTGTCGGAGGCCATCGGACACATGAGGGCGTACGAGGAGAGCTTAAAGGGGCGGCGATGCAACAAGGAAGAAGGAGAGCACCTGCTGCTCACGCGCGCCGAGTGGGAGGCCAAAGACGCCGAAGAGAAGATGAGCGGCGAGGGCTCCGACAGAGGCACCACGAAGAATGGCGAGCACGGCGATGGCCGTGGCTGTGGCCAAGACGGCGACAAGAATAAGCACCACGGCAAGTTCGACAAGTCAAAGATCCAGTGCTTCAATTATCAGGAGTTCGGCCATTTCGCGAATGAGTGTGATGAGGCAAAGAAAGAACAGGCGTATCTCGCCAACGCCCAAGAGGACGACGAGATGGCTCTCCTAATGGTTGTGGCATGCGAGCATGCCATGGACATTGTCATGCTAAAGGAGGAGAAGAGCATAAGGGCACTGGACGATTTGTCCATTACACTCTCTGATGTGCCCATGGAGACAAAGTAGGTCAATCTTTGGCCCTCCAAGGCACAGGCCAAACTGGAGACCACCAAAGCCTAGGCCAAGTGGCTGCGTGGGGGAATTGGCCACTGCCGAGGCAAGGCTGTGCGCCGTGTTCGACGAGAATGACCGATGCAGGCTGGATGTTGAGAAGTCATCGCCCGTGTGTGTCGACAAGGACAAAGAATGCATGTTACTCCTCGAGTGCATAGGCGCGTCAGAGGAGGAGGTGAAACTGGCACATCAGGAAAACACGACAAGGGCATCGAGGAGACACTAGGGATCGCTAATGCTCGGCTTAACGACATCATCGTCGAGAAGGACAGTGCACTGCAGAGTCTTCGACAGGAGTACAGCTCAAGCAAGATGCTCACAGTGCTTAATGAACCAGTGGAAGTGACGCTGGGTGTGGCAACATTGGCAGTGACGTCAACTGTGATGACACCGGTAGAGAAGCGCAAGGAGCATGGGAATTTCAAGATTATGTTGGGAGCCAGGGAGATGAGTCCCGTTTGGTACCTCGACACAGGCGCATCCAATCACATGACTAGGTGTCGTGAGATGTTCTCCGACCTAGACATGTCGATTCGGGGGTCAGTGAGATTTGGCGATGGATCTCACGTGAAAATCAGGGGTCGTGGCATGGTGTCATTCAAGTGCCAAACTGGTGAGCACAAAGTCTTAGCTGATGTTTATTACATACCTAAGTTAAGGAGTAATATAATCAGTTTAGAGCGCCTTGATGAGCATGGCTACAAAACGGTGTTGGAAGAAGGCATTCTGAGCATTTATGATCAAAAGAGAAAGTTGCTAGATATGGCAAATAAGTTATGGAATCGACCGTACTTGCTTCAACTAGGCTGCACCCAACCATGTTTTGTCCTAGCAAAATATGGTGTGAAGGAAGACGAGCTGTGGAGCAAGGTGAAGAGCATGCAGAGTCAGCTGGAGGTTGATGCAGTTGCACTGCGCTCCAGAATGCAGCTGTTTCAGAATGCAACTACACACATAAGTGGTGATGTGTTCACTTTGTTGTATGAGACTACTCCTACTGCAGTTGTTGCATGTGGAGATTGGCCTGACCCAAGGCCCATGACCCAGCCGCCACCGACGGTGGTGACGAGTCTAGTGGTGCCGTAGGTGGCTGTAGTACTGACGCCGCGAACTCCAGCACCATATGCGAAGAGCCTCATGTCTGTAGATGAGCCAACGAGCATAGAAGAAGCAACAAGATTAAGGGGGTGATTGTTAGAAATTAATCTTGTTGTCTAAGTGTTTTGCATGTTAATTGAATTTGCATATCAGCTGCATGGTAGAGTTAGTGGAGCTAGTGGCCTGCTAATTAGTTAATAGAGTAATTAGCTAATGCATGTAGTAGACGTAGTGGACTACTTGAATGTGTTAGTGAGGAGGTTACATATCATATTGTAGCTATAAAAAATATTGTAACCAGTTTATTTCAACATAAGAAAAGCAATAGAGAGAAAAACAGAAAACGTTGTAGTGTAGCACCAAAATTCTTTATGTGTTGTGTTCTTCGTCTTCTACTCCGGTGAACTAAAAAAAACAAGTGAAAGAGTGCGTGTCCACTGTGTTCTCTGCGTGTTCTCTTGGGCTCGATCCCAACATGAAATACAGCTTTGATTATTAGTTTGATCTCATTTTTTTTAAATTTATGGGTAAACAACAATTAAGACTTCCCCCAAAAATACACATTTACTGGCAATCAAATGGAGAGGCATGTAGTTAGACAAAGCTTATGCACTATACTCGATTTGTCAGCAATTTCATGCGGTTCCAAAATTATGTTGGATATATATACCTTCTACTCCTGGGTGTAGTTACTCACACCTCTAATATACCACCTAAACGATTTGACATACTCTTTTATCACTTTGGGTATGCTCATATACTAATTATAAGATACTCCAATGTGAAATAAAAAAAAAACTTAAGTCATTTGGATCCCTGAATTGAGGCTGGATTTGTGGAATTGGAATCACAATTCCAATTCCAAGCCTGTTTGGATACTTTTAGAATTAAAACTTGGAATTTTACCCCATTTCCATGGAATTAATTGTAAGCTGAAGTTAGGCCACCTCAATTCAAACCACAAGACCTCTGATTTAGTTGGAATCGAAGCCCATTTGACTTTCATCCCCATCCAGCACCTAAGGGTTTCCATGGCCACCGCTGGCGGCAAGTGTTGGATGGCCGTCGCAGCCATCCGCAGGACGACCACCACCCGTCTCTCTCTCTCTCCCCCCCCCTTCCCCTCCCCCACTCTCTCTTGGGCAGCTATGGCTAGATCCATGGCCATTGTGCGCTGATGAGCTCCTACTCGCCGCGGGTTGCCTCCATAGGACTTCCGCCATCAAAGATCTACCTCCTGCCACTTCTTCCTCTTTGCTAGTGCCGCTCTCTTCCTTGTTGGTGGCGGTTGTGGCAGCACTAGCTAGGCGGCGGCGACTCCTTCATCCTCCTTCCCATCTCCGTCTGTCAGCGTCCTCAACTCCAACGACCACCTCCTCAACTCCTTGCATAGCCGACATCTTTGCAGTTGTTGCACAATTCCTAAGAGTGGCAACAAAACAACATTTTGATTTGAATTTCATTTAATTCCCATTTACAAATTCATAAGTCATCCAAATACTTGAATTGGAATCATAAACCAAAGCCATTTCAACATGAAATTGAATTGGATATTAAATTCTATTGACCCAATTCAATTCGGAGAACCAAAAGAACCCTAAGAGAATCTAGACTCGCATGTTTTCTTTTAAACACACAAGGATGTTTTCCAGCTTTATTGAAAGCAACAAGTCATGAGAGAACAAGGTAGGGGAGTAGATCCATGCATGATAAGTTTAGATAGAAGAGATTAAATATTAGATAGGGTACAATCCAGCAAAGCTAATATTAATTACAACCAACTAAACCCAACCACTCTCCCAGAAACTACTGATCTAACCAATCCCACATCTAGTCCCATAAGTACAGCAAAGAGACTTTATTTTTTGACGATCGAGTTAATACTCCATTCTATTTGCCGCTTCTCCTCCTTCAGCAAAAGGCGTTGTTTCTATAGATAACCAATTAGTTTGAAAAGAACATCACTAGGTTGATTAGGTATCTTTTTTGCTATTGCAGTATCATTTATAACCCTCCATCAAGTCCATAAAACCGCCCCCAAACCAAATATCAACATTGATTTAGAGAGAGATCCTCCTTTCTTCAGCCAATTCGAGATAAAGATTGTCAAAGATGAAGAGACCGAATCCCAACACATTGTCTCCTTGAGGCTTGGCCAACTGAACTGAGCAACTTTGCATCCAAAGAAAATGTGATTCAGAAAACTGGTCTGCTGACTGTAGATTTCAAGTGCGCTTGCCCCCTCTAGATTTCAATTGGTCTGCTAGCTTTAATTTATTCAGAAAACTCTTCCGTAGGAAAACCTTTAAATATACATCAACCTGTCACTAGTAACACCCCCAAAAGTGAGAAACATGTATAAGGATCTTGTAGTAAATCTTCCATGTTTCTCTAGTCCCCAGATAATCGAGTCTTCCTCCTCTTCTTGTAGACTCACCGGTTGTAGCAATTTCAACAGAGCATTCCAAGCATTGTTTTCCTCTGTCTAAAAGCTTCTTCTGAAATCTATAACCCAATCAACCTCATCAAAACAATCTTCTATTGTGGCTTCAAGATCACTACAAATTCTGAAGAGCTCAGGAAACTGAACACTAAGCGGGGCTTTTAAGAGCCAGACATCCTTCGAGAACCTAGGTGATTTTCCATTTTTACCTTACTAACAACCCCCTATTTGAAAAAAATGTTTGATCTTGTGTAAGTTCTTCCATAATTGGGAACCTCCATCAGAAGAAGCAGACAAAAAAATCCCCATTAAGCATATATTTACTGTAAAGCTGTTTACACCATACTGAGTCATCTCTGTCGACAATCTTCCAAATCCATTTTGTCATAGGAAGTCATTCATAATCTGAGTATTGATAACTCCAAACCCTCCATAATTTTTTGTTATGAAGAACAGTAGGAAAGACTCCTACTGTGTGTGTGGGTGTATAAACAAGAGCAAACAAATAGCCGAAAAGAGAAGAGAAAAGGAAAGGAAAAAAAAACTTAAGCTACTAAGTTACTAAGCCATGATAAGATGGCTGGTTCAAGGTTTTTGTTTGCCCTATGGATAACCATGGAAAAGACACTGGTGAAGGTGTTGCGCCAATCATCAAAACAAGGGTTGAGATGGTGGAAGATTATGTTATTTCTTGTTATCCAAATAGCCCAAGCAGTCAGCACTATGATCTCCATGAAGAAGGGTCTCTGAATCTTGAGTCTGAGGTGATGGATTGCGTGATAAGTCGAACTAAGTTGCGAACGCTGGGGACAAACAAAGCTCTAGTAGGCCTGAACAAAAGGGCAGGACCAGAAGAGATGTTGGAGGGTTTCCTCCACTCCTTGATCGCATAAGGTGTAGGTATAATCTTCCAGGTGACAAGATGTAAAATGTTTCTAGTGTTCAGTCTGTCTCTGAGAAGAAGCCAGAAGAAGACTTTGTGGCGTTTTTGACATGAGCTAGCCCAAAGCCAGCTCAAGAAATGGGGAATCTGAGACGCGCCCATGAGCTGTTGGTATGCTTTGACTGACGAGAAGTGGGGCGAATTCCAAATGTAATGCCAAGAGTCTTCATCAGGTGCTAAAACGAGATCATGAACCATCTGTTGCACTTGTTGGAACCGAGTGAACGCTTGTGTAGACAGCGACATGTGGAACAAAGCTGAGAGATGCCCTACTTGCTTTACCGAGAAGATCGAAGATAGGTCTATTTTGGCAAACGAGAACCATTCTGGAAGTTGTTGATAGAGCAAACCCTCTTTCCAGAGGTCTTTCCAAAAGAAGGTGGATTTCCATTACCCACCTTGCAAGCTGCCAGGCCCTTGTAAAGAGTGATCATTTTGAGCAGGTCTTTCCACCAAAAGGATCCAACTTGAGAGCTATCCGAAAGATGAGAGTTTGAGTAGTATGCTTCCCAAACTAACCTAACCTAAGGAAGGTTAGCATGGTTGAAGAACTTGTGTAGGTTTTTTAACAGGAGAGCCTGGTTCTGAGTTGCTAGGTTTAAAACTCTGAGTCCACCTTGTTTTTTCAGCTTGTAGGCTTTTTCCCATGCTACCAGAGATTTGCCTCAGCAGTCCAAGGTTGAGCTTCTCCACAGAAAGTTCCTTCGACATTTGTCAATCTATCGCAAGGTTCCACTAGGGATCTTTAGCAAGCACATGTAGAAGGTTGGTAATTAAGAGAAGACAGCATTCACCAAAGTTAGTGTTCCCCCAATAGATAGGAAATTTGTATAGCTCTCCAACCTTCTTTTCACCTGCTGGGTGAGTGGGAAGTAATCAACAATTTTTTGTTTTGAAATTCCCAGGGTAGGCCCAAATAAGTGAATGGGAGAGATCCTTGTTGGCACCCGAGAGTACAGGATAGTATCTCCATTTTGGCCTCATAGACATTTATTGGAATCGAAAAATTTATGGAAGTTGACCCTCAAATCAGTCAAGTCCGCAAAGGTGTTAAGGATCCCTTTAAGGTAAAAAAAAAGTTGTTTAGCACAAGCTTGCATAATTATCAAGGTGTCATCAGCATATTGCACCACTGGGAAGTCTGGAGAAGCACTGAAAGAAACCAGAGGTAGAAGAAGTCCCTGTCCCATTGCTCTATTTAGGATTGACTAAAGGAGATCGGCGACCAGACAAAAAGGAGTGGAGAGAGAGGATCTCCTTGTCTTACCTTTCCGCAGTGAAAGGATTTGCCGGGCGCCCCGTTAAGGAGGACGGATGAAGTTGCTATTCTTAGAATTTTGCAAATTCATTCGATCCATTTTAGGATGGCGAGGACCATGTTGTGCTCAATTTTGTCAAAAGCCTTTTCAAAGTCTAATTTCAAAATGATGATTTCCTTCTTCGATTGGTAGCAGAGGTGCAAAAACTCAAAATCCCAAGGGAAGCAGTCCTGTATTGTGTGAGATTTCATGAATCCATACTGGTTGTCATGCACAAGGTCCAGGATAATAGGCTAGAGTATGTTTGCCAATAATTTTGTCAGAATCTTGAGGAAGGTGTTAAGAAGGGAGATAGGCCTGAAGTTGTTAACCAAGAGAGGTTGGTCCTTCTTTGGAATTAGAGTGATGAAGGATGAGTTAATGGTCTGGAGGTTTAGCTCATTTCTGAAGAAAGCGTGGAAGAGCTCATAAAAATCATGCTTGATGATTGACCAACATTTTTTGGAAAAACTCTCCATTAAAGCCGTCGGTTCGGGTGATTTATCCATCGGGAGATGCTTGATAATCTCATCAATCTCCTGTTCGAAAAGGTTACTCCAACCAAACCAGATTTGGAGTGGAAAGTAAATCCAACAAGTTAAAGTGCATATCTGGTGATTCCAAGAATCCTAACCTTTCTGTGAAAACTTCCCAGAGTAAGGAAGCTTTGTCTTGATGATCTTGGAGCTCACATCCTCTATCATAATGTACAACCATGATAGTGTTTGTACGCAACCGGATAGATGCTCTGGCATGAAAAAACTTAGTGTTTTCATCTACTAGTTTGACTCATTTGATTGCTCCTCTCTACTTCCAGTAGGTTTGCTGATGCTTGAGGAGTAGATTAAGATGGTCCTTTAATATTTCTCTGGCATTCCATTCTTGTAGAGTTAAGTCTCTGTAATTTTCTATCGTGTCAAGGAACAGAATAACCTCATTGACGTTGGAAATGGCCGAACAAAGGTTGGAATTCTATTTTGACCAGATCCTAAGGGCTCATCTTAGGAATTTGAATTTCAAATTGACGATCAGCCAAAGTCCTTCTCATGGACCTTTTGTTGCCAGATTTGCTTCACTAAGGCCGCGAAGCCATTCATCTCCACCCAGTGATTCTCGAATCTGAAGATCTTAGGCCTTGGGATTGAGGTGCTTACTGCAATTACACAAGGCGCATGACCAGGGGAAAGACCAGTGTGTTTGGAAAGTTGATAGTCCAATTATTCGAAGTGAAGAACTAGTTGAGCTTTTCTAATAGAGGCTCTTCTTGCATATTACTCTAGGTGAAAGATCTACCCTTCAGGGGCAGCTCCACTAAACCCAGGGTACTAATGACCTCATTAAAGAGGAACATTTCATTGACACTGCCTCCCGGCCTGTTTCTGTCTGAAGGTGCTCTGATGAGGTTGAAGTCTCCTACTATTAACCAATCCTTGTCATGAGGCATTTGTATTTTTGAAAACCACTCTAAGAACCTTCCTTTATCTTCCACCCTTGGGGGAATGTAAAGATTTGTGAGAATGCATGTATCGCCTGAGTGGACTGAGATGAGTTCTATGGAAATCGAGAACTCGTTACTGAAAATAAGATGGCCGAAGAACATGGATTCCATCCATGCCACTAGCAATCCACCCAAGGCTCCTGAGGAGGGAAGGAATTCAAATTTATTGAACCGCCCAGGGCAGAAGTTGGCCAAGTAGGTTAAGTCTAAATTTTCTCTCTTTGTTTCCTGACAGCACAGAACATTGCACTTGCTTTCCTCTATTTTGTTGCAGATAGCCCGCCACTTTTTGTTAGAGTTTAGGCCTCTAACATTCTAGGAAAGGATCTTCCATTGTCTAATTATGAGAACCAGAGGGGAAAGGGTCTGGCTAGTGTATCATAGATACACTGAGAGGAGCCAGTGAGGGAAGCAGATCCAGCTTTGAGGGGTGGCTTCCCGAGGACAGGTAGGTAGCACACCAAAAAATTGACAAAAGGTAGCCGATAACATAATAGCCATTGAGAATTTGACCCAAGCAAAAGAGCGAACATCGAGTGTGTCATACAAGCTATCCATGCTGGCATTCTCGGACCAACCAGAACTAGAACTAAAAGGAAAAGCAAGGAAAAGCTGCTGCAGAAGAAGCAGGCCCAAAAAGTTCTGCAGCCCACGCGGCCCGATCTGTCAATTCTTATTGTTCTTCCCAAATTCTGATTTCTTATCATCATTCTTGGACTTCCTGATGTGTTCCTTTGAAAGTTTGTCTTCGGTGGCTTCCCCACGAGGCACATTGTAGTACTCTACACATAAGTTCCTTATGATTTTGGTTGAGAGAAATGAGGAATTGGGTCACAAGACCAGCAGTGTTTGTCATCACAAGTCTTGTGCTTGAACCCACCTTTTGGGTCTCGAATCTTGTGCTTCTACGAACTTCTGTTTCAACTAGGAGTGTCTCTTTGTCTATTTCCTTGTAACTCGCTGGTCGGGGGTAGAGGCCAAGCTGATATCTGGTCTGGCTTTGCCTTGAAAAGCTAGGGTGCAGGGGTGCACGGAGTCATCATCTGGCATCAGAGGCGAGGCTTGGTCCTTTCTTGTGATTGGAGTTCCTTTGACTGCGCCTGACAATTGAGGAGGCAAAGGCGAATCTGGTCGGGCGATGTCCTCTGAGATTGGAGCTTGGTCTGTATCAGAGTGGGTTGGGCAACTAGTCGGGATGACAAAGGACCTATTCCTGCCTTGCTGCTCTTCAGAGTGAGAGATGAAAGTCCACATTCTGAGTTTAGGATTTCTTTTGCTAAATCGAAATTCTGCGGGGATAAAAGCATTGTGGTGAAGAAATCAGCCCACTACTCTGGGACTTGGATCACTGGTTGGTTGGGCATGCCATTGTGGGAGGCAAAGAAGCTGGCCCAAGATTGAGAGCCAGAGTCAGAGAGTAGCCCAGGAAGATAATTTGGATTCTTGTTTTCCCGCTCAACATGTATGCCAACGTGGGGGACCAGCACCATCCCAAGCTACATCTCCAGGTCCAGCTGCCCTGGCTGGGCTACAGGGATGTTGTCAACCACTTGAAGAACTTCCCTGGCCCCGTCGTCAGCCAAGGCCAGTTGGTTGAGGTCTAGGATGTGATCCGGGGGAGGAGCTGAAGGGGTAGCAATTCCTGCTTTTCACCATTGACTGATAGAGATGACGAAGCAAAAGACAGAGCTTGTAGCGAGTGGGAGAGACTACTCTGCGAGGGTTGGGGAAGATCCTGTGCTTCAGCACCTGGCAGCCCTATGATGCCTACTAGTTCAGGGGCTAGCGCATCCCATTGGGGTTGTCGAGAGGTAGGATCGGCTCTTGAGGCGGCATTATCGGCCAAGCATCCCAATTTCCATTCGCTTGGTGCTGGTGAGGTTGCTGTTGATTGTTATCCGGATTGGGATTGGGATCCCTCCTGCTGGGTCTTCCTCTGCTAGGTCAGGTAGCTGCTAAAGCCAATTTTGGGGAGGGAGGGTGCCATTTCAACCTTGCCCTTTCATAATATGGAGGTGATTCTCTCTGAGTTCCCAATAGAGGTTCGGGTCTGCAAATCTGAGACATCCAACCTTGCCCTTCGAGGTGGCCTACGTTAAATTCAATTATGTTCATGCTAGAGAAGCCATGATAAGTGCCAACCCGCATCAGTTTGATGATGTTCAGATTTCCCTCCAGAAGCACAATGAAGCCCTCAACTAGAAGGGGTTATCCTTTAACAAAGAATGTTGGCTCATGCTTATTGGTTTTCCTCTAGATTTCTGGAGTATGTCTGTAACACCCCAACTCAACATAGAGCCTAGAATGCTACCAAACTACTCTACTGAATCAATTAATTTCAACATTTTAATAAACAATCAACCAAACATTCATGAATGAATGACACAATGCTAATAATCAAGAACTAGCACAATCTACCATTATTCAATAATAAGAATATCATCTATCAATTGAATATAAATCAATCATGACGTCTTCTCTTTATCAAATTATTCTAAGATAATCCAACACTTGCTACACTAAGGCAGCCAATATTCAAATAGATACAACTAAAGCATCAATGATCAACAAAACTACGAGGATGATAGAATAATCCAATCAATCATTTTAATCCATCAAATAGAATTAAATGAACTCAAATAACGGGGTTTAAGAGCATATATAAGATCCATGAACACAAATAGAACATCCACCACGAAGGGTGGTCACAGTCTGAATCTAAAGTAATTATCAAGAATATGAACTGTAGATAATTGGACTAGTTTATTCGTTGTTGTTTGTGTATATGTGACGTGCATCATATCTACCCCTTCCCATGCATGTCGCTGCCTCGAGAAGTACCTAGAAAGCACAACACACAGCAAGAGTGAGTCCACAACCCAACAAAGTGCAATAGCAATAAATAACATAACATCATAATCAACCGATGAGGATGCTCAATTCTCATTGCGCATAACTGTATTGAACCACAAATCCATCTTTTATGCAAGAATGCAAGGTACATGTCATGAATGCTCCTCCTTCAACTTCTTTGCAATTACCGGTAATGCCGAGTAGTGTATCCGTCAATATATACTCAAAGTCTGTGCCCTTTAGGCACAGGGACCTCATGCCACACTCCACAAGTGTGGGGATCCAAGCTCTTCCAATGCATGACGGGGATCTATGCCCGTCTAATGCATGATGGGGACTTCAAAGGAAAAATCCTTGGCTACCATGTAGACCAAGATACAGAAATGTATATCATGATGCAAATTGAAATCATAATATCAACTCATCATGAAAAGGTAATTCTTAGCAACATTATCAAACATAAATCCTCATAATTATACCATGCCAATCAACGAGTATGAAATACATCAATTCATTATTACTACTTGCACTTGCCTCAACCGTGAGACGGAAGACAAATGGCAAAACGCTCTAGCACCAGGGTTCACCACCACCAGGTAACCATGAATGATACTAAACATCAATCAAACACGCATAACAAGGCATTACTCGCAGCGCTCTACATCGTCTTCCCATAACCCAAGATTAAACACTTGATCTACTCCAGCTAGTTAACATGCTAACAGAAGGCTATACTGGATAGCAGTATTAAAAACTTCATAACTTTCGCTCTAAAACTCAAAAGGTGTGATATCATACTCTCTGGAAAGATAACGAAATCATCTACAATAACCTAGTTGGCGAGAATCTCTAATTTGGCCAATTTCTGAGTCTAATCATCAGATGAAAATCTAAAGTTATAATCTGACAGACAGAAAGGACAGCCGCACAAGAAATGCTATAACTTTTAATTAGCTAAACCAAATATTGATTTCTCTATCAATTTGAAAAGCTAAGAATATGAACTTCAAAAGTCTAGTTGTACCGATCCTCAAATTATGCCCTTAACAAATTTTAGCCAACAGCTCAAAACTATCGTGAGGATCTGACATACGTTCTAGGCAATAACATTGAAACGTACATAACTTTTGTTCTACAGATCCAAAAAGGGTGTTCTTTATCAATCCTGAAAGCTAATAGGATTACCTACAAAAATCATTTTGGACAACATCCCTGAATCGTCCTTTAACACAATCTTAATTAATAAACAAGACGATTGTTGATTCTCGTCAGAATTTCTAGACAGCAGCAGTAAAATCAACGTAACTTTTAAACCACAACTCCGATTTGGGTGATCTTTGAACCTATTGAAAGCTAAGAACGATCCCCACAAATCTCTAGGATACGAAATCCTTCAATTCGAATTCTATCTATGCCAAAACTTACACACAAGAAATGGACAGAATTTTGAATCTAATCACAGCAGGATAAACGACTCTAATTACGACATTGATCCATAGGGAAAGATTGAATTAAACCAAAAGGACTCGAGATTACCCTTGAAGACCCTCAAGATCACGCTGAACAAACCCCATATAGAAACCCTTCTTCCTCTCCCTTCTCCTCTTTTCTTCCTTCCCTTCCTTCCTCTTCCTTATGGCCAGCCAATCTGCAGGGGAAACACCGGAGATGGCAGCGGATGCAATAAAAAGTTTTGGAAGGTTGCTGGTTTGGGAGAAAGACCTCACTAATCTCTCCCGCATCATCATCAAAGCTAGAGTAATTGATTTAGACCAAGTCCCGAAAAGCATTCGAATAACAGATGGAGAGGGCTTCCTTTCTGAGTCCTGGACACCCCCGTGAAATCATCTCTCAGTTTCTCTGGGGTGGTGGACCTCCGGATGAAGATGACCCACCGGAGGATGGGGGTGCCCCCCAAACCCTCCATAATCCTTTGGTCTGCAAATAGATTCACAGTTTACCATATGATATTTAAATTTATCACTCCCTCCCTGCCAAAAGAATCTAGACCTGATGATATCCAATTCCTTATGTTGACCAGTAGTCAATCTATAGAAGCCCATAATATAGCTCGGTACATTACTCAAACATGAGTTTAACAAGATTAGTCTCCCTCCGAAAGATAGAAACTTGCTCCTCCATGGATCCATTCTCTTCCTCATCTTACTATTGATAACTTGCATCTCCTCCGTTGTAAGTTTATGATCACTAATTGGGATTGGGATGCCCAAGTAGACCACTGACAAACTTTCTAGCTGACAATTCAACATGTTGGCAATTCTACGCTTTTCATGATCATCTCCTCCAAACACACACACTGCAATCTTGTGATCATTTATCTTTATCCCGACATTACCTCAAAACAGTACAAAATGAATTTCAAGATAATCACATACTCGTCCTTTTTCTCAATCATCAAAATTGTATCATTTGCATATTGCAGATGAGAAACACCTCCAGGTACAAGATGAGTAACCGCCCCTTTCAAAGTGCCACTTTCCTTGGCATGTTGTATCATAGTCGGGAAAGCATCAACTACTAAATTGAATAACAAAGGTGAAATTGGATCCCCTTGTCTCGAACCTTTGAAACTTCTAAAATAATCCCCTTGGGTGTCAATTATGTTGATACTTAACTTACCACCCCCCACAAGCATGGTGAGTTAAAACTCTTCCTATGAAGCTCCTCCTTGAGAAACTCCAATTCACTTTATCATAGGCCTTTCCAAAGTCCAACTTCAAGATAATCCCCTCATGATTCCTTCTCTTCAATTCATGAATAATTTCATGTATCATCACAACACCCTCCAATATATTCCCGCCTTTGATGAATGTTGTTTGAGAAGGGTCAATAATGTTGTCTACAACTGGTATCATCCTTTGTGTTAGAGACTTTGTAATAATCTTTAAACTAACATTTATCAAAGCAATAGGTCTATATTGTTTTATGGTAACAACATCCTTTATCTTGGGTATCAATGAGATTATACCATAATTCAAACGCTTTACATCAAGGTGTCCTTTATGAAAATCTTCCAATAATTGCATCAAACCCCATTTGACAACACCCAAAAAAAATTAAAAGAGAACTGGGAACCCATCCGGTCCAAGTGTTGTATTTGATTTCATTGACTTCACCGCCACTTCAATCTCTGGCAAAGGAAAAGGTCTAGTCAGCAATTCATTTTCTGCATCATTAACTTGTTCTTCACAAGACCAGAAATCCTCCTTTAGTCGGATACTTCCTCTAGCTTCAAAACCAAAAAGGGATCTGTAGTAACCATAAATATGATCCTTCAATTGAGTTTGGTCAGTTGTGTTCCCTTTGCCTGTTTCCAACATTTCAATTCTGCATTTCCTCCTCCCATTTGTTATAGCATGGAAAAAACTAGTATTAGTATCACCCTCCAAAACGCACTGTTCTCCACACCTCTGTTGCCAATATAACTCTTCTGCTCTATATATCTTCAGCATTTCCTCCTCCAATCTGTAGTGATAAGCCTGCTTCATTAGCAACTTTGTCCGGATCTCTAATTTCAACTAGCAACTTCAGTTTTTTCCTCCTAGTGTCACTCCAAAGGTTAGCCCCCCAGCCTCTTAAGTATTGTCTCATCAACTTTATACACCACTACCATCTGTGTATTGATTGCCATTACCAAAAGAGATGAAGAATTCCCCCTATTGTTGGGTTACTTTTTCTTTGAAACTCTCCCGGTGCAGCCAATGTTCAATAACATATAGAAATGACTACTTTTTTTCTTACTCTCCCCTATGTTCAATAAGATTGGCACATGGTTTGATCCTAATCTTGTTAAAAAAAAAGTTACTAAACAGAGAGGGAAATGTTGTTCCCATAGAGGATCCACTAAAACTTTAACTTTAAACGACACCTCCTGTCTATTTGTCCAGGTGAACTTGTTACCTGATTTCCTAGTCTCCTGAAGATTGTTATTAGTAATGAAATCGTTGAAGAGTTGCACCAATGTCTAGTTAATGTTAGATGTCTTTTATCTGCAGCACATCTTATCATATTGAAATCCCCTCCAAGTACGTACTATAGGATACACTACTCTCTGACATTTATTTTGTAGCTCCTCCAAAAACTCTCCTGACAATTCATGTTAAGGCCATAAATAACCATCACTTCCCATTTGAAACCATCTTTCCGCTGTCTGATGACTATACTAACAAAGTATTCTACTTAATCAATAGTACCCACATCCATAGTGTCAGTTCACGTGTCTTTTCTGTTTTTATTCTCTATTTAAAACATTAAAAAAGAAATAAATTACATGCAAGATATGGATGGTAGGACCTCCTACTATCACGCTGCAATCCCTCTAATTATGCTAATCAAATAAGCTTAACAACTCAAATCATATCAGCTAACAGACCAAATCGAAACTAATTAGCTGACAACGTATCTCACACCTATGCAAAATGCATGCATGGCAAACATGGAAACAAAAACAAAGCAACAAGATTAGTTCCAACAATCACCCCCCTAATCTTGTTATCATTATTTGAGTACTTTCTCTCCAAACTTCATAGTAGTGCCGGTTCGTCATACACCACAACGAAATGCACCTCTTCCTTCTTCCGCTTGCGACACTTGTTGGCAAAATGCTCTCGGATGTCACAATTGTAGCATTGATCTTCTTCTTGTTGAACTTATGCTCACTAGTATCGGAGTCGTTGCTATCCTCCTCGTCGCCATGGCCACCGCCACGGTCACGATTCTTCTTTGCGCCAATGCCTAACCCTTCTCCATTCTTCTTCACTTTCGTGACGGTCTCCCATTGCGTACATGTGAGCAACAGATGCTCACTCGACTTCGGATCACTGAAACTAATTCGGACGCGCTCGTCGTAGGCTTTGTACCACCCGACAAAGTCTTCGACGGTGAGGATCTTCAAGTCCACGCACTGCTCGATAGAGGTGATGAGCTGCATGTAGCACGCCGGGGCCACATGAAGAAACCTGCAAACAACGGCAATCTCTACCGTGTCGCCCAATGTGTGGATCCCGGTGACCACCAACGCCACCCGACCGGCAAAATCTTCAATGGTCTCCCCTTCCTCCATCTTCAGCCCCTCGAAGTCCTTCTTGAGGGTCTACAGGTTGGCCTCGCGCACATGCTCGTGCTCCATGTGCACCATCTTGATTGCCTCCCATGCTAACTTAGCCATGTCTTTCCTGGCGAGGGAAGACATGATATGCTCTGGCACAGCCTGGTAGATAGCGTACAGGGCCATCCGATCCTTGCGGTACTCCGCGGCGCCGAGCTCCACGGCCTCCCACACGTCCTACGCCTGCAGAGCGGCACGCACCTTTATTGTCCAAATCATGTAGTTCGTGCGGGTGAGCTGTGGGTACGACATTGTCACCACACTCTCTATCTTCACCCCCTGCGACGCGAACGGATCACCTCGCAGCAGGTCTCACATAGCGGACGGAGACACACTCCTTCCTTCCTTCCTTCGGCATCCTCTCCGACTTACGGAAATCACGAAGGCTCGATACAAATGTTGGAATCAAGCAGAAGATGCAACACACGAACACAAGGAAAATAGAACACACAGCTAGATGTGACGCACAACTACTCCCCTGCGTCTTTTTTGTTTTTCTTATCTATTTAAAACACTAAAAAAAGAAGTAAATTACATACATGATATGGATGGTAGGACCTCCTACCATCACGCCACAATCCCTCCAATTACGCTAATCAAATCAGCTTAACAAAACAAATCGTATCAGCTAACAGACCAAAGTGAAACTAATTAGCTGACAACGTATCTCACACCTATGCAAAATGCATGCTTGGCAAACATGAAAACAAAAAACGAAGCAACAAGATTAGTTCCAACATTCTTCCTCCACCTCATCTCACCTCTCCTTCTCCCCCATCTCTTCCGCTCCACCCTGCTTCCCTTCCAGGCGGCACCAGGCACCTCCCGCCCGGCTCACTTCCCCGTGCCTCCTCCTTCCCAACCCCGCGTCGTCGTCGCTGCGGCCGCCTACGGTGGCGACGTGCTCAGGCCCGTCGACACGCAGACGCTCCTCATCGCCGGCGTCGTGGTCACGGCGGTCTCCCTCTCCCTCGTCCTCGGCCTCAAGGTCGCCGCGCACTGTCTGTTTTAGCTATCGCAGGTTTTAAGTTACTATTACATATTGTGTACAAGTACATGCACACAGGTTTTATTTTCGAGAAGGGTGCGCACGTGGTTTGGTCTTAAAGCATCGCCAAATCCCGATAAACCAGAGTGATAGGTAATTTCCACAGTGTTTACTGTTTAGGCTACTAGCTAATTACATAGGTACTAATAATGTAAGTTATATTCATCATTTTGGATTTGGAATGACCTACACTTCTGTGATTTTTTTAAGAAGAAAACGCACAGATCCTAAAATATCTGCTATTTCTAACTATTTCTGACAGAAAGCCACTGGACTGCTCTACACTCATCCAATTTTCTTTTCGAAAGAGCATATAATCACTTAGCTTCATATATAAAATTCAGTTGCGCATGTAGACACAAAACCTAAAGTTTGAACTGACGCAGAAATACAGGATGCACATGAGAAAACAGACTCCAACAATGCGCAAAGGTGGTGCGACTTCGTCGTCAAGCCATGCCAATGAATCAAACATTCCCAAAACCCAAAACCGATCTTCAAGATCGATGTATTTTGATCAAGATGGATGCATGGAGATCACGGACTACTCTTTGCCCAAAGATGGCATCTCAAGTGGTTCAGAATGTATGCTTGGAGAACAAAACAACTCGCAGGACGATTTCAATGACTTCGCATGGGATTCAGACAAACAGGCATCTGAATCATATTTCTGGAATTTCGAGGCAGAGTAATTTTATCACGAACTGCATGCCATGAACCGTCGGTAATGTGGCCTAGTGTGTAATGCGCTGAACAAGAGTGTCTCTATCTACTCTTGCTACGTGGACTTTTCTCTTCCCAGAAGAATGTACTGCCTACTTGTATCTTAATTTCATGTTAGCGAAATAAGACGTCGACGATGCTTCTCTGCTCCCCTAAAAGAAAAGCAGAAATACTAAAGCAAACAAGAACTTGAAATATCTATGGGACAATAAGTTGCCACAACTACTATAGAATCTGTGAAATTTCTTTCGAGAAGTATAGAAACATTACCAGAACTAGAATCAAGGAAGTACGTGCTGCATAATGCATGAAAAAAATATTCACTTCCAGTAATTTGATAACAAATATACTATATTACTGAAACAATGTTAAAAAAAGTCTCCATGTTCAGACTGAAAATATTATTAAAACGATGTAAAAAATAAGCCTTCCACGTTCATCAAATATAAGAGCTCTCTTCTATGATGCAAGAACCTCTTTATAGGTGCTTAGATGATTGCATTATCTATTAATTAAAGGTAGGTGCATGCATAAGCTAGCACATGCTGTTTAGCATTGGTGCCTCCTCAAGCAGCTATGCTAAAAATTAGCACCTTATTTGTCCTACGTGGCCAGGAAAAAAATGGTTTTATTTTGTCAAGCAGCTCTTCAATCATCTACATTCATGGAGAAAGCCTAATTAGGATAAAAATTCTCATGCTAATTGGAGAAAAAATTGAAAAAAAATACATTGCTTATTTTGGATAGTTCTAATTTTAATGGCGCATATTAATCAAATATAAACTAGAGTTGTTACAGTTGTATAAGAAATACAACTATATATCCAATCATAAACATTAGAGCTATATAGCAAATACACCTTTAGTTTGAAATAAAAATAAATTTATTGTATTATATCTAGTCACACTCAACTGCATGTGGGAAATAGAATTAGTTGAAATAGTGCTAAGCTAGTGCCTTTATCAACATAGCCTCGATCCTCTTTTTTTTTCTCTTTCCTTTTTGAAGAAGTTTTTCTCTTCAACACACAACTTTCTCAAAGCATGTAGCCTGCCCAACAACACATACACGCATAATGTGCAGTAGCACTAGTAACCTCGTGAAATGAAGGAAAGATAGTATTCATGCATGAGCATGATCTATATATCTCCGAGAACAAACTTTTAATACCTGCATACACACTCACGCATATTGCATATATAGTGGAATATTGCTCATCTGTGTCTATATGTATAATATATATGTACACTCCACATACGCCAAGTGATCATACAAAAAGGGCGACTCGGTCACAAACAAAACCATCAGAACCTTATTTGTTCTTTCTTTCTCTTTTTTTTTCCGATTAGCATCGTCCTTGGTGCAATCTAGCATGCAACCAGGGGCGAATCCAAGACAAAAACTGAGTAGGGGTATATATTCAAGCAAGTAAGTTACGCAGTTAAAAGTCTAAATAACATCATTTGTCAATGTATTGGTTTTAGACCGAAAGAACGCAACGGTGAGTGTTATACCATTGGTGACCAAAATTGAGTGTAGGCCTAGGCCCCCACTCAGCCTATATGGATCTGCCCCTGCATGCAACGGTAAATGCAAATGTGCGATTAATTATGCGCGCAACAGCTAGTTGAAACTTGAAACATATGTTCGATCGAGATCGATTAACCGTTGGATATGTTATTCATGCGAGGAGCCAGAAGTTCTTGTGGGTCTTGGTGTTGAGCAGGTAGCCCGCGTTCTGGCCCTTCTTCTGCACGCTCACGCACAGGCACTTGCTGTGCTCGATCAAGAACTCCGCCGTGCTGTCATGCCCTCGGCCCGACCCGCTCGCGTTCCTTAACCTAAGCAAAATTAAACAAGCGTGTCGTATTAATTTGTGCCAAGAGGTCATGCATGCGCGCGCGCGTGAGGACGGCATTGGTTGCGATGTTTGATTACCCGAGGAAGGAGGAGACGCGGCGCTGGCCGATGACGAGGAGCTCGACGCCGCGGCGCTGGGACTCGGCGAGGATGGTCTGCGCCTTGGCCTCGCGGCCCTCGGTGGCCGGCTCGACGCGCTCCGCGTGCACCCGCGCGCGCGGGTGCCGCGCCTTGCACGCGGCGCGCATCGCCTCGATGAACTCCCCGTCCCCGGCGCCCGAGCCGCCCCCGCCGCCGAGGAACACCGCGAGCGGGGAGCCGGCGCTGCCGCCGGAGCCGGAGCGCGAGGGCCCGGCGCCCCCCGCGGCGCCGTTCGGGGGCATGTTCACGTGGAGGAGCAGGATGTCGTCGCCCTCGAGGACGGCGTGGGAGAGGGCCCACTCCATGGCCGCCGTCGACTCGCGGCCGGGGTCGGCGATGATCATCACGAGACGCTGCTTGGGCGTCGAGGACCCGGCGGCCCCGCCGCGGCCCCGTCCGAGGTCGATCAACGCCATGCCGCCGGCCGACGTCGCCGCATGCATGCAGCCTCGCCGGCCTGCAGGCTTAATGGGGGAAAGTGAGGATGATTGATGCGTTTGCCAAGTTTGGGAGGGATGAAGAAGAGGAATGGAAGGGGGAGAGAGGTGCACGCGTGCATGCAGAACGGTTTCTTGAAGCGGCTTTGCGGGTAACACGCGCGGGGTTTGGTTGGGATACAGCTCGGCGACTATACTCCGGACTCCGGAGGGTTATTGCCTTATTGCTAAATTGCGTTGGGTTTTCGATATAAGAGGCCGTTGATTACGGTAACATTTTAAAATTGGAGCTCATTTTCA
Organism: Ampelocalamus luodianensis; assembly: GCA_036346255.1. NCBI lineage: Eukaryota > Viridiplantae > Streptophyta > Magnoliopsida > Poales > Poaceae > Ampelocalamus > Ampelocalamus luodianensis. The sequence continues at coordinate 9,849,344 of CM070636.1, forward strand.
AATGTTAGAAAATATGAACTTTTAAACTTTTTGACGCATTTTATCGACATTCGCTTTTCTGAATTTTTATACCAGACCTTTTGTCTAATTGAGAAATTTAAGAATCAAATTTTGGAAATACAAACCTAATTGAGAATTAAAATAAATAGAAACAAAAGATGATAATTAAAAATACAAACTTGGTGTATTTGTACTGTTAATAAAATGGAAAAATATTTAAAGCATGTTTTGAAATTTTCCTCAAATCAAATAATACAAATGCATACAAACAAAAGCTTAAAAGAATTTTTGAGAAAAATAAAGAACAAATAAAATTCTATAAAAATTACACAATTAACTAAACTATGTCAGGAGCCTTCCTAAAAAATTCATAATTTTTAGATCTCAATATCTATATTTAAAAATCCCCTAAAAACCTCAGCCTTTTTCACAAATCGTGGAATTAACTTCATTCCCCTTCTCTCACTGACCATCTGGCCCCACTCATCAGTGTTCTTCTTCCACATTTCTCTGCCCTGTGCGCGCCAGCTAGCGACTGTGTTAGCGCAGCTCGCCTCGCCCTTGGCTTTGGATCGTGCCTGTGGTTTCGCGTCACGCGCAGGGCCACGCGCACATGCCCTGCGCCGCGCCCATTCCTTGCTCCTGGTCATGCCTATCCTACTCGTGCCCATGCCTTGCCGCCTCCCCTAGTCATCTCTACTAGCAAGCGCCGCCAATTTCTCATGAATTCTCATGGGCTCCCTTCCCCTTTTGCCCTTACAACCTGAGCACCGAGTAAGGCTGCTTGTCCTCTTCCTTTCCCTTTCCATTCCTCCCTTCCCCAAGCTCAAATAGATCTCGGAGTCAAATGTCGCGCACCAGCCATGGCCGTCGCCGCTCGCCAAACCTCTCGGTCGCACCAGAGGGCTACAACCTACTTCTTTTTGTCCTTCTAGACCTCCTCGGGATCCTCACGCCTTCTTCCTCGCATCCAGCAACGTTCGGTTCACGGTTGTTGCCTCCACTCGCCGTTCCAGCCAACCTGGTGAACCCTTTCCCGAATTAACCATGTCATGACATGTTCCAGCACCCCATGACCACTTCCCCTCAGTTGATTTGGTCCCTCGTCCATAGGAGCACGACGCCACCTTCGTCTTCCCCAAATCCGGCCAAACCGCCTTCGTCGCCGCCATTTCTTCTCGGGTGAGCTTCGTGTCAATTACTCTCGCCCAGAGCATCTCCACACCATCCTCTAGCTTCTCCCACCATTCACTCTCGCTCCCTCTGTCCATAGCACCGTCGTCGCGGTGACCTCACCGTGCTGTTGGTGATATGCCTTAGAGGCAATCATAGAGATGATTATATCACGTCTATATTTATGAGTCATTGAATAAATATTATTTTGTTCCTTGAATGAATCATCAGTTATAAAGATCAACGAGTATGTGACTTGTTGGTGAAGCTCTTTAGTTTATATGATGTCGTTCTAAATATATCTCTGGTCGAATGTCACTAGTCGAAACACTAGTAATTTATCGACCAGCACTTGTATTGATTGATGATCATGTTTCGCCGGTCATGGATATAGGGATATCGAATCGACAATGTGAATACATGTTAGAGAACATGGTGTTGGATAGACCCACCTTGAGACACTGTTGAGATTGTTATAGTTCTATGTGTCATTAGTTGGTCTCAAGCAATGATGATGTATAATCCTTAGACCTGAGATCAGCATGATTCCCTACATGTGTAATAGCATTTTTAGGGGTTGTCAAACGCTACTCGTAACTGGGTAGTTATAAAGGTAGCTTTCGGATATGCTATGAAACATACGGAGGGATGTGACTGGTCGGATATGGGATTTGCCCCTCCTAACATAACAGGAGAGATATCTCTGAGCCCCTTGAAGTGGTCGGATAAAGAAAGTGCATAGTCATACCACTGGTGGTCGAAGAGTTCGACCACATAAGGTCATCAGATACTCGATCAAGAAAGTATTGAACAGTCCATGGATGATAAATATCTCACTTGGAGTTCAAACCAGATGTCGACTTCCACGGTGTCCGCCTCAAGTGGGGCGGTCGGATGAGGTCCCCGTAACGCCGTTCGGACTGCCGATCTCTCCTTCGTCCTGTGATTATTGATTTGCCTTTACCTCGTGCTATCATAAACATCATTCAATCCATCTCGCAAAATATGCCTAACTTTGAAACTAGCCACCGCTGCGTACAATCCCGAGACAAGAGGAAGGGGCGATAGGCCGCCATGACTAATTAGCTTCGTTTCAATCAACTTTTTTTCAAATCCAAAAAGACGTATATGTATCATAGGTGTTTTTCCGATTTGTTGATTCGTGTATGTTGTCATCAATCGAGACAACAACACATATGGTACCTCTAAATCCAAATAGTTTTTTATTTCGTTCATAAGGGGACTATTTGTGTTATTGTATCGGTGAACTCACATTTCAAATTGCGTCGTCGATCACACATTCTCTACTTCAAATTTTATTATCTTTTCCAATTTCACATTCCAAACTTCGTAGACACTTAAAAATACTACCAAAAAACCTAATAAAATCCACTAAAATTTTAATTTGAATTCTCTACATATAAATTAAAATATAAATTAGGCTCCTATTGCCGTTTAGAATAGCAGGTCGTGCTGTTATAGTCATTTTTCGACTATTTGTTATTGTAATTTTTTATTAAAATAATATTATTTTAAAAAAATTGAATTATTTGAACACTATTGTGTTCTTTCTAAGACTCCTGAGAGCAATGAGAGAGATGGAGGATGAGAGGGGAAAGGTAGACGGCGAATCGGAGAAATCAAAGGCATCCAGCCGGCCGGAGCTTCGTCGGCGTCCAATTGAGAGGTTCGCCGGAGACTAGGTGAGGATGTTGTTGCTTGCACAGTATTCGAGTCCCCATTCTCGTTTCCTTTTGGATTTGTTATCTGAGAGATAGAGGGAGAGGTGTGGAGCTCTCATATGCGTGAGGCCGACATCGATGGAGCCGCGCCTACACTTGTCGCCGTCTCTCACCTTCCGGGCGGAGAAGGATCTTGAATTCTTGATCCGGTAGCGCATGTGCTGGTCCTGCGCCACTGCGAAGATGTGGATACCAGTCCCAAGCTGTTCGATTTTTGAGTTGCCTTTTTTGTGCTGAAGGGTGTTGGGCTGGAGTCCCTCTACATGGAGAAGAAGTCCAAAATCAGCCCATAAGCTTGGAAACTTGTGAACCGTTGATTGCTCTATTGATCAACGGTTGAGATGTCTCCTCCTTGGTGAGGGGAAGAAAAACCCTAGCTCTTTCCTTGAGCTGTTGCTGGAAGGAGGGGCTTTGTGAGAGAGAAGCATATGCACACAACAAACAAGAGACAAGAGGGAAAAGAAGAAGAAAAGCTCTATTCCATCTCGGGTGATCCTATGCAGTCTTCATCAAGAGATCGATCGGAGCATAAAACTTCATCCGATCTGGCTCAAACTTGGTTCGTATGTTCTTGACTTGATGCTCTTCGATTTGTATGGTTGGATTGCTGATTGGTTGAGAGGAGCACTTGATTTGAGAGGGGTTTTGTCAGTTCGGGTAGCAGCAGATTCAGCACTAAGTAGATTTGGTAGAAGTTTAGTTTGAGTGGTGAAACCTTGTCCAATTTAGCTGAAATTTGGACAGTATGTTAGGGACTCGTGGATCTACATTCCTGCCAAGTTTTAGGCAGTTTGGAGCTTTGGTTTGTGACATATGAGCTGATAACCGAAGGGTACTGAAACTGTGTCTTCTCTGCTTGGCTGTTAGTGTACCTCTTGTTAGTTGTGTATGGTTGTTGATGATGATACCAAGATTATATCTTGATGATGTTGTTGCTTCTGTGATGTACCTCTAGATGTTCTAGAGAAGACTCCTTGTACCCATTGTTGATTAAAGTGGAAGATTTGGGAGTGGGCTGTGCAAGCCCCGTGGTTTTTACTCCTCACATTGAGGAGGTTTTCCACGTAAATCATTGTGTCACTTTGTGCATGTTCTTGTTGTTAATTCCGTTGCTTATTTGTTGGTTGAAGCTATCCTCATTGGTTCACTACAAGTAGAGGTGCCGAACTTTTATTAATTGCAATGTTTAGCCCCAACAAGTGGTATCAGAGCTCGTGTTTGCTTTGATGATTGTCTTGCCCCAACAAGTGGTATCAGAGGTGAATACCAGCAGGATGATATCTCTGAATGGTACGAATTACCAAGCTTGGAAGGGTAAGATGGATGATTTGCTCTATATGAAAGAGTACTACAAGCCAGTATTTGCCACCGAGAAGTCGGATGCAAAACTGATGATGAATGAAATGTACTTCACCGTCAAGCTTGTATGTTCATTCGACAGTGGGTCAATAACAATGTGTTGAACCATATCAGTGATGAGACACATGCACGCACCTTATGGCAGAAATTGGAAGAATTGTGTACTAGGAAAGAAGATGCCATAAGATGTTCTTGATCAAACAATTGATGCATTTGAGGTACCAAGATGACACTTCTGTGGCTGATCATGTGAATGCATTTCAAGGCATTATAAATCAGCTATCTTCCATGGGCATCTCATTTGATGATGAGGTCAGGGCTTTGCTACTACTTGGTTCTTTGCCGGATACTTGGGAAACCCTCAAAGTCACTTTGTGCAATTCAGCTCCAAATGGTACTGTCTCTTGGAACCTTGTGAAGACCAAAGTGATAAATGAAGAGTCAAGAAAACTTGCTGAAAGGGAGAGTTCCTCCTCACAACCCGAGGTGTTGTTCACCGAGTCAAGGGTGAGAAGCAAGATCCGAGGTCCGAGGAATTCAGTTGAAAGTAGAAGCAAGTCAAGAGGAAAATTTTTAGATGTTGAGTGCTATCACTGCCATGAAAAAGGACACATTAGAAAGTTCTGCCGGAAGCTCAAGCGGGAAAACAAGAAGAAAAAGAAGAAGGCACAGAAACAAGACAGTGACAGTGATGTTGGTCGCATTACTTCAGCGGTTGAGGATATGATGGTAGTCATTGCTGAAAATGATGTTAGCAAGATTGGTTCCACTGTTGAAGAAAGGATCACTGTTGTTTCTGATGATGCAACCATCAACCTTGTGAGTGATGATGGCATGACTTGGATACCTGATAGTGGTGCTACCATATATGCTACATCTCATAAAAGGCTCTTCACAAATTATGTTGATGGTGATTTTGGTATTGTGAAGATGGGAAATAATGATCGTGCTCAAATCATTGGAAAGGGAGATGTGCATTTGGAGACAGCTAATGGTACACTACTACTTCTCAAGTTTGTGAGACATGTTGAAGACTTGCGGCTCAACATAATTTCAGTGGGATTGCTTGATAATGAGAAGTATTCCAGCAGATTTGAAAATGAACAGTACAAGCTCACCAAGGGCAGTATGGTATTTGCAAGAGGTAAAATGGTTTCTCTCCTATATCATGTTCATGCCAAACTCTCTTGTGTTTCTGTCAATAGATTAAGACAAGATGATCCTTGTGTTCTATGGCACAAGAGGCTTGGGCACATGGGTGAGAAGGGCATGGCTGTGCTAGTGAAGAAGAATCTCCTGTCAGGGATTTCAAGTGTGCAATTGAAGAGTTGTACATATTGTCTAGTGGGGAAGCAGCACCGGGTTGCTTTCAAAAATTAGCCTCCTCACAAAAAGCCAGAGTTACTGGATTTGGTGCATTCCGATGTGTGCAAGATGTCGGTAATGTCAATTGGTGGTGCTAAGTACTTTGTCACTTTCATTGATGATTCTTCCAGAAAAGTTTGGGTTTATCCCTTGAAGTCCAAAAATCAAGTGCTGAGTACATTCAAGCAATTCCAAGCTTCAGTTGAGAGAGAAACTGAGAAGAAGATAAAGTGCATTCGTACTGATAATGGAGGAGAATACATTGGATCATTTGATGCATATTGCAAGGAGCAAGGAATTAGGCATCAATTTACTCCTCCTAAGACACCACAACTAAATGATGTTGCTGAGAGGATGAATAGGATATTGGTGGAGAGAGTTCGATGCTTGTTGTCACATGCAAGGCTACCAAAGTCTTATTGGGATGAGGTTTTGATGACTGCAGTTTATCTTGTTAATCTCTCACCATATTATCCTTTGTAGGGAGATGTTCCTAACAGGGTGTGGTACAACAAGAATGTCTCCTATGATCATCTAAAAGTGTTTGGGTGCAAGGCATTTGTTCATATTCCTCAAGATGAAAGGTCCAAACTTGATGCAAAGACACGACAATGCATACTCCTTGGTTATGGTTTGAATGAGTTTGGCTACAAACTGTTTGATCCTATAGCAAAGAAAGTTGTCAGAAGCCGTGATATTGTGTTTGTTGAAGACCAAACAATTGAGGGTATTGTGAAGGCAAAGGTGCAAGTTCCTCAACAACAAGACATGGTTGATTTAGACCCAATACCTGCAGCTCCAGCTCCACAACAAGCTGAAGGCGATATTGCAGATGATGCACAAGATGATGTGCATAGTACATGTTGTGAGAATGCTCCCCAACAGCATGAGTTTGATGCTGAATTTGATGATCATGATCAACAACCACCAATACCAGAAGTTCCACTTAGACGATCCACTAGAGCTTGCAGACCTTCTAGTAGGTATTCCTCAGACGATTATGTGGTGTTATTGTCTGATGATTTAGAACTTGAGTGCTTTGTAGAAGCAATTGAAGATGAGCACAAGAAAGAGTGGATGAAAGCTATGCAAGAGGAGATGGATTCCTTGCATAAGAATCATACATATGAGCTGGTGAAGTTGCCAAAGGGCAAGAAGGTATTGAAGAACAAGTGGGTCTACAGAATCAAGCAAGAAGAGCACACGTCACATCCAAGATATAAGACGAGGCTAGTTGTGAAAGGATTTGGCCAAAGGAAAGGAATTAAATTTGATGAGATCTTCTCTCCGGTAGTGAAGATGACATCCATTCGGATGGTTCTTGGCATTGCAGCTAGTCACAACTTAGAGGTTGAGCAAATGGATGTGAAGACAACATTTCTTCATAGAGACTTGAAGGAAGAGATATACATGGAGTAGCCTGAAGGGTTTGTTAGAAAGGGCAAAGAAGACTATGTGTGCAAGCTAAAGAAAAGTCTTTATGGCCTGAAACAAGCACCAGGACAATGGTACATGAAGTTTGAATATGTTATGGGGGAACAAGGCTACAATAGGTATAGTACAGACCATTATGTGTTCTTTCAGAGATTCTCAGGTGATGATTTTATCATCTTATTGCTCTATGTTGATGATATCTTGATTGTTGGCAAGAATATCTCTAGGATTGCAAAGCTGAAGAAAGAGTTGAGAAAGTTCTTTGCTATGAAGGACTTGGGGCCAGCAAAGCAAATTCATGGTATGAGAATTGAGAGGGATAGAAATTCCAACAAGTTGTACCTGTCACAAGAGAAGTACATTGAGAATGTACTTAAGAAGTTTTGGTTGGACAATGCAAAAGCCATGAGTTGTCCACTTGCAGCTCATTTCAAGTTGAGCACCAAGCAATGTCCTTCTACTGATGAGATGAAGAAGGAAATGCAGAATGTTCCATATGCCTCGGCAGTTGGAAGCTTGATGTATGCTATGGTGTGTACAAGGCCGGACATTGCTCATGCAATTAGTACATTGAGCAGATTTATATCAAATCCTAAAAAGCCGCATTGGGAAGCCGTGAAATGGGTTATGAGATATCTCTGGGGCAGCACAAAGATGAAGCTTTGCTTTGGAAAAAGAGAGCCCGTGTTAGTTGCATACACGGATGCAAATATGGCCGGAGACGTTGATAGCAGAAAATCTACTTCAGGGTACCTGATTACATATTCAGGGGGAGCTGTGTCATCAAAAAGTAAGTTGCAGAAATATGTGGCATTGTCTACAACTGAAGCTGGATTCATTGCAGCGACAGAGGCGAGCAAGGAGCTATTATGGCTGAAAAGGTTTGTTAGTGAGCTTGGTTTTGATCAAGATAAGTATGTGTTGTTTTGTGATAACCAAAGTTCCATCCACTTGAGTACGAATTCAAGTTTCCACTCAAGGTCAAAGTATACTGATGTTTGTTACCATTGGATCTGAGATGTGTTGAATTCTAAGCAAATGCAGCTTGAGAAAGTCCACACTGATGACAATGGTGCTGATATGTTGACTAAGGTAGTGACGAGGGAGAAGCTCAAGGCATGCCATCAGTTTGCTGGCATGGTTCAAGCAAGGTGGTAAGACCCTCCATGATGTCGGGAGAGGGAGTTTGTTTGGCTGGAGTCCCTCCACATGGAGAAGAAGCCCAAAATCAGCCCATAAGCTTGGAAGCTTGTGAACCGTTGATTGCTCTATTGATCAACGGTTGAGATGCCTCCTCTTTGGTGAGGGGAAGAAAAACCCTAGCTCTTTCCTTGAGCTGCTGCTGGAAGGAGGGGCTTCGTGAGAGAGAAGCATATGCACACAACAAACAAGAGACAAGAGAAAAAAGAAGAAGAGAAGCTCTATTTCATCTCGGGTGATCCTATACAGTCTTCATCAAGACGTCGATCGGAGCATCAAACCTCATCCGATCTGGCTTAAACTTGGTCAGTATGTTCTTGACTTGATGCTCTTCGATTTGTATGGTTGGATTGCTGATTGGTTGAGAGGAGCACCTGATTTGAGAGGGTTTTTGTCAGTTCGGGTAGTAGCAGATTCAGCACTGAGCAGATTTGGTAGAAGTTCAGTTTGAGTAGTGAAACCTTGTCCGATGTAGCTGAAATTTGGACAGTATGTTAGGGACTCGTGGATCTACATTCCTGCCAAGTTTATGCAGTTTGGATATATAGTTTGTGAGATATGAGCTGATAACCGAAGGGGACAGAAACTATGTCTTCTTTGCTTGGCTGTTAGTGTACCTCTTGTTAGTTGTGTATGGTTGTTGATGATAATACTAAGATTATATCTTATGATGTTGTTGCTTCTGTGATGTACCTCTAGATGTTCTAGAGAAGACTCCTTGTACCCATTGTTGATTATAGTGGAAGATTTGAGAGTGGGCTGTGCAAGCCCCGTGGTTTTTACTCCTCACATTGAGAAGGTTTTTCACATAAATCGCTGTATCACTTTGTGCATGTTCTTGTTGTTAATTCCGTTGCTTATTTGTTGGCTGAAGCTATTCTTATTGGTTCACTACAAGTAGAGGTGCTGAACTTTTGTTAATTGCAATGTTTAGCCCCAACAAAGAGAGCTAATTTGTTTCTTGGATTTGTGCGTGCGTGCGTGTGTGTGTGTGAGATTTGTTTCTTGGATTTGTGCGTGCGTGCGTGCGTGTGAGTGGGATTTTGAGGCAGGGTGAAGGAGCAGGTCGTGCTGTTATAGTCATTGAGATGTAGATTATTTTTTTTATTTGGGGGCACAATACAGTTTACTAGTTTTGTCTCTGCTATTTTTAGAGCTAAATGAGCTGCGAGCTGCAATCTTGAGAGCCTATTTTCGTTCCCATTTAATAGTTGGCTCTGCCATGAATAGATTCCATCTTGAATGAAGCTTACAATTCGTTTTGAGTACATAGATGCTAGTATGTAGAGGCAAATATACAGGCTTTTGTTGTGTGTAAAATCTGAACGCATCCTTGGCCAAGCAGCTCATGAGATCATGTCTAATTCGGTGGCCTGTGCTCTGGCACACTTGTATGATAGAAGCCATGTTGTCTGAAGAATGTCCTGGAATGGCATGATAAAGCTGCACAAGTATTAGCATTTTTTGTTTTTAATCAATGCACTTGCACATCTTCTCTTATGGTCATTGGGCCTGAATACATCCTTTTCCTGGGATTAGACAAAGGAAGTTCATCTGTCGGTAAATAATGCCTGTCATCTGATACTTTTGGATACCACAATAAAGCTGCCAAATGGCCATTGAGTACAGTTAGCTTAGCCCCAAAGGCTTCCATATGTTGATATGCTTGCAACTAACAGTCGTATCAATACACCATCATTTGTGAGTCATTTTTAACTTGCAATGCAAGACTCGCTGTTTTATAAGCAGTTTTTTGTGCAATGCCTTTTTTAGTCTCTGGTTCTGTTGCATAAAGTTGATAATTGAACATGCTGACTTTTTTGCTATCTAGATCATGTGCTTATCTCATTAAACCTGGAACAAAATTTAGCATTTCTGCATCCCCATTTTCTGGACACCTTGTTTTTATTTGAAGTTCAAACATTTCTATCGTCAGCAATTAAGTTCATGCTGGAATTCATTTTTGTTTGGAAAAGTGGAGAGGTCATTGGCTGTTGCGTTTTCATTTGTTTAATCCAGTTTACAAGCATCCACATTTTTATCAGAATCAGTTTTGCGTGGGATGCAGTCCATCCAATTGTGTGTATCATCAAAACAATTTTTAACAACTCAGCAACTTACATATGAAAGTATTCTAGTAGGTATGCTTAAAGTTCTGTTTACGTATAACTCTGAAACCACTCTTTTTTTTTGTGCATTTGTTTATTGAATCATATATGCTACACTAACTTTAGATTTAATTTTTCGTTGTCTGACGAAGTAAGCCTATGAATAAGCATGGTTTTGTTTGGTTCAATAAGTACTTTTGGATGATAAGCGTAGATTTGTTTTCCTTAGATGCATAATTTTGTTGAGTTCAATAAGCGTAGTTTTGTTTGGTTCAATAAGCCCTATTGGTTTTGTTTCCATAGAAGTAGTGTAATCGTTTTGGAAACATAGTTTTGGTTAAATAAATCATACTGGTTTTGTTTTCTTTGATGCATAGTTTTTTCAGTAAACCCTACTGATTTTGTTTCCTTAGAAGTGTAAAGCAGCAAAGGTGCTCCAATGAAAGTTGATTTTGTGTGATTTCAAAAGTATTGTTGTTCAGTTTAGCCGTAAAATAGCTTTGTTGCACTTGCAACCTAAAGCTCAACTACAGCTTTGTTTGGTTAGAGAACTCTAGCGTGATTTGTTTGCTTAGAGAAACATAATATAGAAATGTTGTCCAGAATTTGGTCTACTGGTAGCTATAGTTTTGTTGGGTTTCCTAATCCAAACCAGTTTTGTAGATATCCCACCTCTCGCTCGATGACACCTGGCCGGGGCTCTTGCCGCTGTCCTGGCGCCCCGGTCGCTTGACGAGGACGTGCCGCGCGGGCCCTTATCTTGTTTTGTTTGGTTCTCTTACTGAGTTTCAGGCAACTAGTGTTTTATACCCTTAGAAATTTCTCGAGTGACTTGTATGCTCCAATAGTTTTTTTAATGAATTTTTTTGTGCAATCTTTCTTGTCACATTCTCTGTAATCTTTTAGCTTCTGCATAAACCGTTGGTATAAGCTGCTTTAGTTAGCCAATCTACCATTTTCATCTGCAGCTTGGCCAGGTAAAAGCTATGTCCCCAAAAATAGATTGGTGACCTTGCTTGACTACTGTCATCCAAATCATGTGTGTGACTTGCATAGGATTCATTTTTGTCAAAATTGTCTAAGCCCTATAGGATTAATTGACCTTATCTCTAAACTTGTTTTGGTTTTGTAGGAAAGTCCAAGCAGATTCAAGGTTCATGAACTTGAGCTTTATTCAAGCAGATCAAGTTCATGGAAATTCATAGCCGGTGTCTTTCATGATTGCTAAAGGAATATATTTCTAGATTGTTATGTATATATTTGTATTTTGTGCTTCTAGTTTTTCATCTGGTTTAATCAGATTCAAAGTTGTAGCAATTAATTTGATTTTTTTTTTGTTTGCTTTACTAGATTCGAATTCCTTTATCAGCTCAAGTTTGATTCTAAAGCTTTGGTAGCTATGTAACTTATGTTTTTAGTGCAGATGGGCAAGGAACACAGTTACGTCGTTCGGCCCGTTGTGTGGACTTTTTGGTCTATCGGGTCCTTTCTACGAGAACCAATTTAGCCTTGGGCCCATTTTTTGAAAAATAGGAGTGGGTATATTTTTACTGAAATCGAACGGTTTGTTGTGCTAGGTGTTCGGTTCAGTGGTAAATTAAATTATGCCTTGTTCGGTGTTCGGCTTTTTGTTCGGTTGTTACCTCTTAGAAACTAGCCGAAAAACCTCGCCAGGTCTCCAAGTCTTCACTCTCAAGCTTAGCCCCGAAAAACCTCGTCAAGTCCCCTAGTCTCCACTCCCAAGCTTAGCCCAACCCACCCAAGGCCCATCCCTAGTCACCTCTCCCCACTCCCCATCCCATATACGCCTCTATTTGGCTTCACCCTATCCCTTCGAGCTCACAAGCGGGCGAGCGACCAAGAGACAGGTGAGAGGAATCAGGAAACCCTAACCCATCCCCATCCCCTTCCCCTCTACTACTAACCCTAGCCGATGGAGAGGCAGCTGGCATGGCAAGCTGGCGATGGGGTGAGGCTAGTGGCGAGGGTGTGAAGTGGGAAGCAAGGGGAAGAGGCGAGCGATGGCAACGTGCTGAAGTGGCGCTAGAATCGATGACAAGCGCCATCAATGTCCACTACATGTCTATATAATTTAATGATCTCAACTTCTCAAATTATACAAATTCATGTGACCAATTAAACATACAAACTATAATTTCATGGGCCAGCGAGTTAGGCTGCATACGTCAATAGCAGAACATGTACATCTCCAATTATTTATTCCTCAATTCTTCAGTTTCAAATCCCAAATTTCCAATTCAACATTTTTCCTTAATTATTTTGTAATTTCTCTCAATTCTTTGTGGTATTATTTCTAGTACGAAAAATTGTACTTTTTTTTGCTATTGTAAACCTTTTTTTTTCATTAAATAATATTTTATTACCTCTGAACACTCATCCGATGGATCCTAAATCCGCCATTGCTGCATGTAGTTAGCTAGGTAGCTCACTAGCTAGCTCTGCTCAGTCCAACAATCTGGCGTCCATCTCGATGACGGTGCTGAGGTTGAGCGGGCTGACGTAGTCGAGCGACCCGGTCATGAACTGGCTGACGATGAAGCGGTTGGCGCGCTCGGTGGGGTGGTACGCGTCCCAGAACACGTACCTGTCGCGGTCCGCGCACAGGTTCGACGCTGTCGTGCACAGCCCCAGCCCGTTGTGCGGCCCCTGCCCGCAGCACGCCTCCTTCGCCGTCTTAAAACCTGCGTACGTACACGCGCGCCACATCATTGGAATTCCATCAATTCCTCGTGCGCGCACGCACGACTGCATGCGACGAGCTGAGAGCCTGAGTCGTACCGAAGGCGGCGGGGTTGCTGATGAAGTCGAAGTGGACGCGGAAGGAGTTGGCGGCGATGTACGTGCCGGCGCCGAACCGGCCGTTGAGCTCGCCCAGGACCCACGCCAGCTGCGGGTTGAAGAGCTCCGCGGCGCGCATCAGCTCCACGTCGCACTCGCCGTTGCGGCTGCGCAGCGCCAGCTCGGCGGGCGCGCACCCGAGGGGCCCCGTGCCCGTCACCAGCACGCGCCGCGCCCCCATCTCGTACAGCCTCTGCCGATCAACAACGTACATGCATGACGAGCGTATCAATTACCAAGTACTTTACCTTTCAAGCACAGAATTAAAATGGCTAGCGCTCGTGCAAGAAGTGCGCGCGCGCATGCGTGCGTACCACGAGGATTTTCTTGTACTCGGAGATGAGGTAGCGGACGTAGTCGGGCAGCGTGAACTGGCGGGAGCGCAGCGAGAAGGGGATGAGGTAGTAGTTGTTCACGAAGTCGTTGCCGCCGAGGGTGATGAGCACGAGCGCCCTGTTCACGATCTGCCGCGCCTGGCTCGCGCCCACTAGCGCGCCCAGCTTCCCCTGGTACTCCCTGAAATGCTGGAGCTGCCTGCTGATCCTCACGATGTTCACCTGCGCTCAAATCGACCGAAGACACGTGTGTGCGCGCGTGTAAATTTACGTGCACACCACAGGTGATCTAATCAAATTAGAGAGCTAGCGAAACTGTTATGTTCTCACGTACAAATTGGATGCCGGTGTCATTGAGGATTCCGACGCCGGCCGACGCGAAGTTTGCGCCGACGAGCAGCTTCGCACCGTGAAGCTCGGGGCTCAGGTACGGCAGCGTGGGCTCGGCGCCAAGGTGCTCACCTGACGCGACGACACAGAGCACAAAACATGCATGTTATTAGTGTGTGAGCTGCAAGCCTACACCAACGTACTTCAGATGTAGCAAAGTACTGCAAATTAATTAAGCAAGGTGTCTCGTGCAGGAATGCAGCGCACGACGTACTGATGATGTCCGGGATGTTGAGGCCGTTGGAGAACCGGCCGGTGGGCCGGTGCGTCGGGTAGTCGATCCCGTACGGCGGCGAGTCGGCGCGCGCACTGGTCAGCAGATAGTTGTTGTTACCGTTGTCGACCAGCGAGTCGCCGAAGACGAAGAAGGCGCGCGCGCACTCCGAGGGCGACGCGAGGAGGCCTAGAGCTAGGACCATTGGCAAGAGACATGTCAAGCTTAGACGGCAGGAGGAGGCACTCATCGTGATAGTGAGGCAGCTGGTGGTTCTTGCACCGATGATGTGTTAGTGGGTGAAGTGTTCATTCATGCGCATGAACGATCGACTCCAGGCTCGAGAGACTTTATATAGGCTCCTGCGACAGATGGGCATGCCCAACAAAATGGTCGCGTCGCGTGGAATTAATCAGGCCACAATCTTAGATGTGCACCGCATGAGAATTTGCCTGTCCAGCCTTCTGACCTTCAAAGCTAGCTGCTGCTTTCTGCCCATCTTTCCCTGTCAGTCTATGTAACAGCCCAATTTTGACTCTAATTTTAAAAAATACATGAATTTCAAAAAAAAACTTTGGTTTGATTTCAAATTTTCCAAAAAAATTGCCTTGAAATTTAAAATTTTAAAACAATTTCCTTGCCTCAAAATTCAGATTTGCAAAAACCTAAAATTTATTTGTGTGCAAACCCAACATAATTAAAGCCCTGGTTGTTGCAAAACCATTTCAAAGTTTGAATTCAAATTCAAGTTCAAAACATATTTTAATTTACAAATAAAAAGTCAAACCTCTCCTTCCCTCTCTTCCCCTTGGGCCGAAACCTAGCCACCGGCATGACCTCTTCTCTCTTTCCCTCTTTCTCCCTCTTCCTGGCCCAACTCGTAGAAGTCGGCTTATTCATTCCCTTCTTCTCTCTCGCCCGACCAGCAACCTAGCCGGCCCAACTCGAAGCTGAGCCAGCCCGCTAGCAACTGCATCCCCAGTCCCCCTTCCCTCTCTTACTTTCATTGCCAAGTGGAGCCCGGCCCCGCCTGTTAGGCCAAAGAGAGCGAGAGAGAGAGAGAGAGAGAGAGATGCCATGTTTCTCTTCCTCAACACCATCTCTCTCTCATTCTCTCACCCATACACACGTGCACCGCTCGGCACAGGGGTGACATGGTGCCATCAACACCTCCCTATCATGCCCCCGCTCCTCGAGCCTCTCGTCCTCACTCATAGAGTCACAACTAGGGTTGTTCGTTCAGTACTTTCGGTAAATATTGTTCGATAAATATGATACTGTTAGTTCGGTAAATACGTTATTTTTAAAATATGGTACAGTATCGGTAAATACCATATTTACCAAAGTTGACACGAATTGAGAACGATACAATGAGTCCGCAACTTGCAGTCACAAATTTTTACACTTGACAACAATCGGGCAATACATATGTGTTTTGACAAGAATATGCGTAAAACTAGCCAATGTTACCCTTCCATGCAAAGCCTCCTCAGCGTGCAGCGTGCACAACATGTGGTGGTTTCATCACTTCTCCAACTCACCACGGTCACGAACCCACCAACCCAACCCAAGTAAAGCAACCCCACACCACAAAACACAAACAAACAAGGGAAAATTATGTCAGTAACATCGCGTTAGAGCGTAATTAGAGGAATAACACTCCGTTCGTCTCGGGCTAAAAAATAACATCGCGAACATCGAAAAATTAAATAAATGACATCCTAGTTTTTTCCAAAAAAAAAATAAATATAGAAATTAAGCTCAAAAAAATATCAATTTTTTGTGGAGTCTTCCGACATAGTTTAATTGCTTGTGTATTTTTTTTAAAACTTTATACATTCTGATTTTGTCTCTAAAATTCATTTAAGTATACTGTTTGTAGGGATTTCCTAATATAGGAAATGAGGTCCAAACATTATGAATCTTTTTTCCAGGCTCCTTACATAGTGGACTTGATTGTGTATTTTTTTATAGAATTTTATAAAATTAAGAAATGTAATTTCATAATATCCACTGTGTGAGGAGTCTAATATTTCATAATGTAAGGACATTATGAAATTATATTAATTAATTTTATAAAAATTCTAGAAAAATTACACAATCAAGTCCACTATGTAAGGAGTCTGGAAAAAAATTCATAATGTTTGAACCTCATTTTCTATATTAGAAAATTCATACAAATAGTATACTTAAATGAATTTTAGAGACAAAATCAGAACGTATAAAGTTTTGAAAAACAAATACACAAGCAATTAAATTGTGTCGGGAGACTCCACAAAAAAAAATTGATAATTTTTTTTAGCTCAGTTTCTATATTTAAAATGTTTTGGAAAAAGCCATGGTGTCATTTATTTAATTTTTCGATGTTCGCGATGTTATTTTCCAGCTCGAGACGGACGGAGTGTCATTCCTCTAATTACGCTCTAACGCGATGTTACTGACCTAATTTCCCCAACAAACAACTTGCCTTTCCTGCGACCAACACTACTCTACCCAACCCACCAAATCACGAAGTCGGTCCGATCCAAATCACCATAGATTTCTTCAAGTCCATCCTCGCCGAGCCCAACCGCGATCTGGCGTCGCCATCGTCAGAGCTGGAACCCGCCGGATCCACCACGTCCCCACCCACTGCTCCTACTAACAGCGGCATCGGCGGGTAGGGTTTCGGCGGGCTGCTCAATACGCTCACCTCCCAGTCTGAGACCGTGCTTGAGTCCTATTGCATGGTCGAGGGCATCCATATTTGGCACCAGCGAGCTCGAGAAAAGTGGATCTGACTACAGTAGGCTTGGGGACGGCTAGATCCACTGCATCATCTACTTGTCGATGCTGCCTAGCCGCCTCATCCACTCACTGACGGCGCGGGCCCTCCGCTCGCCGGATCTGCGGGAGAGAGCAAGGGACATAGAGAAAGAGTCTCGGGGTTGGGTGGGTGGGTGTGACCGTGTGGTGTGGGTGCCTAGTAGCTAGCACCTAGCAGTAGCAGGGTCGGGTGGCTGGGTGTGGCCATGTGGGTGCCTAGTAGATAGAACCTAGCCGGCTAGCCATATGCATGACTCGGTTTTTTCGGTATTTTGGTTTTCAGCCAGTTTTTTGAACAAATCGACCCCTGAAAAACTAGAATTTTGGCTACCATACCAAATATCAGTCAAACCGAGTTGATCGGTAGGGTTCAATTTTTTCGGTATGGTTTGTTTGGTTGACCTCATCACATCGCCTCCAGGAGCACGCGCCGCGCCGCACCCTCAAGAACTCACGTGCAAGTTGCCGCGACCTCGCAAGAAAACTCAGGACTCCACTGCCTTTTAAGTTGTGTCGAGCGCGTCATTTTCTCCACCCTATCCTTCTTTTCATCTCCCACCTTCTCGTCCTCTTAATCACTGGGAACGCTGTTGCACAGGCTGTCATCACCAAGCCCGACAGTGTGCCGCCGAGCTCTGTCATGACGTTCCCGTCACCCCGATGAGCTTCTCCAAGAATCTTTCACGTCACATTGTGTTCTACCCATTCTAGCTCTTCTCCATGATAATTTCTTCACTCCCGTCGTAGCCAAGCAAGAATGCCATATTCTTTTCTATCCCAGGTGGCGACGACAGCTTGCCCACCCTGGCCAACTGTCGTCGTTCCTGATCTCCCCATCTGGCGATTCCATACACATATTATCTGCATCACTTCGTGTTCCAAGCCGTCATCCTTACTTCCCCTCATCTAATTCCAGTCTGTCGCCTTGGAGCCACTGAATCAAAGCTCCTTCTTCTTTGGCTCCGTCATGCCACGATCACTCTCCGCTGCAGCTGATCTCCTCTTCCTCTACATTCCCCGGTAAGCCATCGCGTACCCAAGGGCCCATTTTAATGCTAAACTTGGTAGGCTAGTCATTTTGGCACAAAGTCGACCGTAGCCATGCCACCGCCGTGGGTTACCGTGGAGAGACCAACACATAACATGAGCTCAAGCACCATCGGCACCAATAGGATAGCCTGGTCGTGTGGATGCTCAAGCCCCATCTTATTTTGAAGATGCGCTAGAGTTTTGTAGTCGCCACAATGCTTTTCCCGCCGCGTTGTCGCCGCCGTTAGAGTCGCCTTGGTCCTCGCATACCATTTTGCTAGTCGTGGGTAGACCCCCTGTCATGAGTTTTGAGGGCGGTACGGGTGCTATTTTTACCCATTCGTTCGCAGGAGTTGACTATTTTTGCTATTTCACCTTAAAACATTGTTATTTAAGCCGAAAACTCTAGAAACATGTTGAAATCTTTAAATACTTGTTAATAGTGGTAGTTTAGACGAGTTAGTTGAAAGTTGAAGCACGCTACCTGAACTGAACCTGCACTTCCCATCAAAAAAAGAAAAAAAAAACTGAACCTGCTCTTCGAAAGGAAAACTGGTCAAAAACTTTCACCAAATCTAAATGGAATTGATTGCGCCTTCAAGGATCTATCTGCCAAGATCACAATAGAACCTAGTAACCTACCTGAAAGTTATGATTGGGTAAAAGAAATCTACCAATGGGAGTGCAGATTCTCAAGCATTATAAACCAGCTACCTCGGGCTTCATTTAGTACTCTGTCCTTGGTGGGACACTATTTGGTATGTTGGTATCATCAGATTCCAAAACGCCAACTGATAAGTTCATGCTGAAACAACAAACAGTCAATCTATAGGCCCTGCTATCCTCACCAACCGTGAATAAGACAAGACCTCTGTGAGCATTCGTCACTCCTGGAGCTTTCTTTTTTTCTGATTGCAGAGTAAATACAGTTATGTAGACTATCGGTTGTGAGTTGTGGACTTGTGGCTACTGCACTCTTGTGCTTTGAAATCTCATTCGTTCAATGGTTTGCACCTCAAAAGTGGAGGAAAATGCACCAAACCGACGCGTCTTTTCCCTAGTTTTGTGCGCGCCACCTACACTTTCAATTCTAGCATTCACAAACGTGAAATTTAAAATTGAAAGAACCATGCACCCGAGCCTCTGAAAAGCAAAGAACCAACCGATGAATTCCCATGTTCCGACGTTTTTTTTTATTTGTTGGCCCATTCTTTCAACCAAACATATTGTTTCATACTTACTTTCTTACGACGAATCTCTGCCGTCCACAGAGAACAATGCGTGAATAATGTTCAGCACAATGAAGCGATACCATAGCAAACACTGTAGAAACAAAATATATTCACCGTAACGAAAGAGTTGTAGTTTCCTTACTATTCCCTTTGGTACTGTAGCACATAATCTAGACCGTTCATTTTAGCTCGTACGGTGGAGACAATGCCCTAATGTTAGTCACTGTAGATCCTCTGCAATTTTTTCTTCAATGCAGAGGATCTGTTTCCCATCTTAACAGGTTGATGGCCAGTTTGTTGACGGAGATGAATTGGGATCCTCTATATTGAAAGAGTCAATGCAGAGGATCTACATTATTAGGTCATCAGGAGCGATATCTACTGTTCGATTTTAATGCAAAACTTGATAGGCTAGTCATTTCGACGCAAAGTCAACCGTAGCCGTGCCGCAGCGTTGGATCCCGTGGCGCCGACATGGGTTACCGTGGAGAGACCAACACATAACATGAGCTCAAGCACCGTCGGCACCAATAGGATAGCCTGGTCGTGTGGATGCTCAAGTCCCATCTTATTTTGAAGATGCGCTAGAGTTTTGTAGTCACCACAATGCATCTCCCGCCGCGTTGTCGCCACCGTTAGAGTCGCCTTGGTCCTCGCATCCTATTTTTGCTAGTTATGGGTAGGCCCCCTGCCGTGAGTTTTGAGCGTGGCACGAGTGCTATTTTTACCCATTCGTTCATAGGGGAGGGCTATTTTTGCTATTTCGTTTCAGGGCATGTACAACAGTTTATCTTCTAGAGTTGTCTTTAAAGGTTCCAACTCATCTACAGACAACTTTAGAGACAACATCTCTAATAATTTATTTATAAAATTATTTATTTTCAATATAACTTCTCTCCTTACACACTCACCATTTGCGATAGTTTGTGTACCCAGATTGTATTTTATATAAGATATGACACATTCTCTCTCTTCCAACTAGAATTTTGAGCGACAAGGTAGGTAAGAGGCCGTTGAGTTGGCTACTATTGAAGATGCCCTCAAAACAGTGTTATTTAAGCCGAAAACTCTAAAACCATGTTGAAATCTTTAAATACTTGTCAACAGTGGCAGTTTAGACGAGTTAGTTGAAAGTTGGAGCACGCTACCTAAACTGAACCTGCTCTTCCCATCAAAAGGAAAAAGAAAAAGAAAAACTGAACCTGCTCTTCGAAAGGAAAACTGGCCAAAAACTTTCACCAAATCTAAGTGGAATTGATTGCAACTTCAAGGATCTATCTGCCAAGATCACAACAGAACCTAGTAACCTACCTGAAGGTTATGATTGGGTAAAAGAAATCTACCAATGGGAGTGCAGATTCTCAAGCATTATAAACCAGCTACCTCAGGGGCTTCATTTAGTACTCTGTCCTTGGTGGGTCACTATTTGGTATGTTGGTATCATCAGATTCCAAAACGCCAACCGGAAAGTCCATGCTGAAACAACAAATAGTCAATCTATAGGCCCCTGCTATCCTCATCAACCGTGAATAAGACAAGACCTCTATGAGCATTCGTCACTCCTGGAGCTTTCTTTTTTCTGATTGCAGAGTAAATACAGTTATGTAGACTATCGGTTGTGAGTTGTGGCTACTGCACGCTTGTGCTTTGAAATCTCATTCGTTCAATGGTTTGCACCTCAAAAGTGGAGGAAAATGCACCAAACCGACGCGTCTTTTCCCTAGTTTTGTGCGCGCCACCTACACTTTCAATTCCAGCATTCACAAACGTGAAATTTAAAATTGAAAGAACCATGCACCCGAGCCTCTGAAAAGCAAAGAACCAACCGATGAATTCCCATGTTCCGACGTTTTTTTTTTTTATTTGTTGGCCCATTCTTTCAACCAAACATATTGTTCCATACTTTCTTATGACGATTCTATGCACAAGCTGCAGAGAACCATGCATGAACAGTATTTTGAGGCTAGGTGAACAGCACAATGCATCAAAGCACTGTAGAAACAGTATATATTTACTATACTGAAAGCATACTGTTCTCTTTCATACTATGGCACATAATCTAGACCGTTCATTTTAGATCATACAATAGAGACAATGCCTTAATGCTAGTCAGTGTAAATCCTCTGCAATTTTCTCTTCAACACAGAGGATCTGTTTCCCATCTTAACATGTTGATGGCCAGTTTGTTGACGGAAACAATTCGGGATCCTCTACATTCATTTAAGGAGTCAATGCAGACGGTAGACATAACACTAACGCAAATGCTACGGATATCTCTAACAATCTAGCATTATAGCGAGCCATGTTCAATTAATGTAGCAAGCACTGTTCGGTACTACTAAACCAGCACTGTTGTAGCACTCATCCGAAGCACTGAATTAGACATAACTCTAACGCAAATTAGTACTGTGGCACCTCTTTGGAACAGCATCACCCTTTAGAGCATCTACAATAGTTTGTTTCTTAACTTGTTACTAAGAGGAGAGAGAGTATTCAATCTAATAAAAAGAAGCTACTCTTCCAATAGATTGTTACTTGAGCTTGTATCTAACTTTAATTACTATAAGTATGCATGATGATTCTTGATATCAACAACATGCGTTTTTAAGTAACAACCAAGTCTCCAATAGCTATTTTGTTATTTCTTGTGTCTTGGTATCAACAACTTAATTGTTTCTTCATCTAGAAACAACTTCACTCTCTCTCCTCACCCTCTCTCCTCCACATCACCTAAATACTGATGTGGCTACTATTTAGTAACAGCTGACGTGTATTGTTGTAGATGCTCTTACCCGGTAGCCAGTTGGTTACCATTCATCAGTACATACAGTGCCTTTGCATCCACCCGATCAGGCTCAGCTCACCCGATTTTTCACGCCATTCAATGGCAGATTGGCATCCACGCATGTGCGCAGGGCCAGGATGGCGAGTAAAACCAGACGGCAATTACGCGCGAGCGCCCACTGACCACTTTATTTGCCCGCCTTATTGCATGCCTGCCCTGGAGCCACCCGGCTCCCCCGTTTCTGACTCCGCGACGGTCGCGCGGAGCGGCGTCGCCGACAGCGACGTTCTAGCTGCATAGACTACTCAGGTACAGGGTCAGCAAGGCAGGCAGGCGCAGTAACACCAGCACCACACTACTGCCACTTTGCTATTGATGTCTGAGCACTTAATGCTGCGTGATTGGCGCGATTGCGAGCGAGCGCGGAGTTGAGGAGATTGCGAGGCCGGGCGCAATTTGTTCGCTGCGGCTGTGTAACAACCCAAGTTTTGACCCCTTTTTTTTAAAAAAAAATAGTTTAAAGTAATTAATTCAAAGATTTAGATTTTAATTGGAGTTCTTGCTTAATTAAATGCTAAATCAAATCCAAATCCGAATCTCAATTCATACTTCAAATCAAATTTCCTTCTGTCTCACGATTCAATCTGAAACCCTAATTCAAAATTCCGAATTCCATCCTCAAATCAAATTCCATCATCAAACGCAATTCAATTCAAATCTGAAACCCAAACCTGAATTCAAATTCTCCAATTTGAATTTCCCGTCAAGTCCCCCTGGGCCAAAACACATCTTTCCCTCTCTTTCTTTCTTGGGCGGAAACCTACTTTCCCTCTCTTTTTCCCTGGGCCGAAGCCCACACCTCGGCCCACCTGGCCCACCCTTCTCATCTCCTCTCCCTTACTCTTCTCCCACCTGAGCTTGCGCCAAGCTGTGCCCCGCTTGTGTCACTCGCGCCGTGCTTCGTGCCGCACCAGATCGCACCTGCGCCAAACTGCCATCGTACCCCCACGTCGTCACGCAGTAGTCATCAGAGACAGAGAAAAGACATGCGGTTATTCCAGAGAACAATTGCGTGTATTAACTGTTGTGTGTATTGAACACAAGGCATAAGACTTCCTGATCGACTAGGCCCACAAATAAGCAAACCTTATCAATTACAAGGTTACCGAAGCCAACCTGGTCGTAGAAAGGTTTACGACTATGTCATGGTTGTAGAAAGACTTACGACCACACAATTAGGTTTCTCCCTTATAAATATTAAGGGGTATACTTAAGACCAGTATAACAATATATTCATCTATAAATAAGAATTACAAACAAATAGTAAATTGAGGATTATTATATCCTCGTCAAGTTTCAAAGGGAAAAACCTTTTCATCAAATATTACATCTCGAGATATATAGATTTGTCCCGTGAGCGATTTAGACACTTATAGCCTTTGTGCAAGGAGCTATAACCCAAGAACACACACTGTTGAGATCTGAATTCAACTTTTCGCGCATTGTAAGGGCATAAGTTAGGCCAACATGTGCAACCGAAAACTCTCAACTGAGTGTAATCAGGTTGTGTCTTGAGAAGACGATGAAGAGAAGTGGTGTTTTGAATGACAGGACTTGGGAGACGGTTGATGAGATAGCAGGCGGTCAAAAATGCTTCATCCCAAAACCTTACTGGAAGAGAGGCTTGAGCTAGCATTTCAAAACCAGTTTCAACGATGTGTAATCCGATTGGATATGATCGAGCGGTCATTGAGGTGACAAATGAATCATAGTATGTGCCAAGTCCTGTAAGCAGGTATGACACAATTTCCTCCTCTTGAAGAGTGTGACCGATGGATGCCATCCTATCAGCGAGAATTTTTACCTTTTGGAAGTAGTCTAACGCTATCATGGCCTTCTTCACATTGGCAAGTTGAATACGCACTTGCATGGTTCTTGCTCTTGTGCGCGACACAAACATAGTCTCTAGCGTCATCCAAACTTGCACTGTAGAGGTGTGGAACAGCACATGGGAGAGAATCTCCTCTGTCAATGATGAGAGCAAGGCACTTAGCACCAATTGATCTTACTGAAACCACACTGGATACTCCGGATTTGGCACTTGGGCCGTGCCGTCTTCTGTCATCTGGGTGATGATCAACGCTAGAGGTCTGCTAAACCCATCCACATAACCGAGGAGGTTTTTGCTCCGAAGGTATGGGATGAATTGAGTCTTCCACAGTAGGTAATTGTCACGATTTAGCTTGATCGTGGCAAAGTGGCTGAATGATGAGGTGGTGATGGGAGCAGAGGTGGAAGAGGATGAATTCATGTTGTGGCTATAGGAAGGAAGATGCAGAACTTGTCATCTTGGTTTATATCGTATGCTCTAATACCATGTAAAACAGAGTTATTTGGCGTAAGCTACCTCTTGGGTTAGCCTTTGTATTTATAGTGTTAAGTTACAAGCGGATCAATCCAATCGGGTTACAACAACCGCTGAACAATCTCAACCGAAAACTGATTTGATATGCTACAGTTAACTGACAGTTACAACTTATTCAGAGATCTTTAGAGATGAGGTTGCACGCTATTTTAACATGATGAATCTATGATGTGTGCATGTTATTCTCCTTTTTTCCCTTATAGAGAAGCATCACTTCTTGTAAATTGAGTTAGCACAATTTGCTACAGAGAAACATCTCCAGTCATGTTAAACCCAAAGCACGCACGTGCACCATGAGCGAAAACAAAGTTGCTTTTGCCGTAAAAGAGAGCGTGAGGGAAGGAACGAGGAGACAATTATGGCAAGAAAAAGTCTATTGTACCCTTGAACTATTGTGGTGCGTCTACTCTACCTCCTAAATACAAGACCGTCTAAACAAACTCTCGAACTATGCAAAATCATCTAAATAACCCTCTATAGAGGTTTCGAAGGTGGTTTTGCCACCATGACGACTAACGTGGCTGTGACGTAGTGACAACTTTAGTTTAAAAATTATTTTAAGTAGTGGGACCCATAAGCAAGTCACACACAGAGAGAGACACATCTTCATCTTCTACCTCCTTTCGCACCAAAGAAAGAAAACAGAGCAGCAGAGGGGGCAGTAACGCTGGTGAGCAAGCAAAGTGAATGAGTCCCTAGGAATAGCGAAAAGGGTTTGAGGGGAGGTCAGCGAGCTCACCGGACTTGATGCCTATGGCGACGGCAGCTTCAGGAGTGCTGGCAACAAGCGAGCAGCATGGAGGAGGAAGGCAACCATGGTAGGGGGTGCTCGGGTACACGACGGCTCAAACGGAGTACATGGGAGTTAGAACATGCCGTTGTGATTCTCCAGCGGCAGGGAAATGAGGAGGAGATCACCGGAGTGGCAACAACGATGTGATGAAGACCTCAGCCGGCGATAGAGAGGAAGGCGTGTTTTGGCTCAGCTGCATGAGGGGTGGGAAAATAAACCGGGGAGGGGGGGGTTGAGTTGTTGGCTATCGAGAACACAATCTAACACGGCTAGAGCGACTGGATTCTAACCAAGGAGAGAGATTGGGTGTTCGTGCTCGTCGAAGCACCCAAATTGCTCACCTCCTGCCTAATTTCTCATCGTGGATGCCACTCAGATCCTCAAATCTAGTGGTGCAACGGACGGTGAGACTAGTGTTGGAAGGGTGAGAGGCAATAGTCAAATAGGATGGTGGCAGTTTGGGTGGAGGAGGTGACTGTTGCCACTGGGCTAACCAACGGTGCACTAGGGATGGAGGGGTGACCTATGGAGAGAGAGAGAGATTGAGGAAGAAGAATGGGTAGATGCTAACACGTGGGCTTCACTATGTAATAAAATTTTATAACTTTGATTTTCTAAGTCAACGACACCTCAGCTGCCATGTCATCCGCCATGGTGGCAAAACTGCCTCCGAAACCACCTCGAAGGGTTATTTAGACGGTTTTGCATAGTTCAGGGGACTATCATGATTTGTATTAAAGAGTTCAATTGAATTAGAGAGGGAATTAAATGAATTAAAATTAAGAATTTCAAAAATTTGAGAGTGGCTTGGACCTTAGGCCTTCAGCCCACGGCGACTCGGCCCAAGAGGGGGGCCAGCCATAAGAGGGGCTAGGGGGTGGCAGCCTAACCCTAGTCATCACCTCCACATCCCTGCCATACCTCCAGCCGCCGCGAATTCCTGCGAACCCCTGCCCTCTGCAGATGATTTTTCTTTTCTTTGCGCCATCGCCACCATGCACCAGCTAACTTTGCCGCCTCTAGCCTCTGTCACGCCCTTGCATGCATGCCGATGTGCTTTCTGTCTCCTCGCCGCCATGCATGCATATGCTTTTTGCCGCACTGCGTGTCTTGCTCTTGTGCTATCGCATGCAAGGATGCATCTTCCGAATCTGCAGAGAGAGAGAGAGAGAAAGAGTGATAATAAAAAGAAGGATGGCTTTGTTGTGTCTTAGTCTTTGGGATTTTATGTGCTGTCATGGAAGAAGGAAGGAAAGGTTTTTGCGCGGGATTCGTGATCGAGGTCATGTTCTTCAAGGTAACATATGATAATCTCTAGAATTCTCATAGATTAGCCGTTGTTCGATTTGTAGATCGATTTGCTTAAGGGAAGATTAATTCTCAGCATGCCTTAGTTCATCGAGGTTCGATGCAGAATCTTGCGGGAGCAATTCAAGGTGCTTAGGCTCGAATTCAGGGTTTTACGTTAGCTTTCCAGGAAGGTCTAGATCACTATATTTGTATTAGCGAGCGAAAAGTTACGGCCTCAGAAAGGTCATTGTCTAGATTTCTGGCATCATTGACACTGATCGTGTTGTTGGGCTATTTTCACCTAGTAATTGAAAGAATTAGAAATTAGTGATAACTTTAATAATCTAGAAAAATTTTGAGTAGTTTGAGAACTGGGATCTTATTGTTGGCTGTGCGGTTACGACACAGATTTGGGGGCAATTCTTTTCGCGGTTGGGTCTAAGTCGCTACGTCCCAATGGGTCAGGTAAACATTTCTGAGTTTTGGATAGCCAGTTGTGCCAAACTCCGAAGTCAGCAAAAGAAGAAGTTCCTTGATTCTTGCATCATTTTAGTGGCTTGGATGATTTGGAAAGAACGGAACCACAGGATTTTCAACCAAGATCCCACAAGTCTTGACACCTTGCTTCACCGGATTGCAGAGGAGTTCGTCAACTGGCGCTTATGGGACTCGTTGCTTGGAGGCGCTGCCATTTCGGAGTAATTGCTTCTGTTTTGGGAACCCCACATATGTGTTTTTCCTTCCTTTTTTCTTTGCAATCTTTCTCTTTGTTTTACCTCTGTTGTTTTCGTGCTTGTAATTGTTGTGTTCTCCACTTAATGAAATGACACGCAAAGTTTTTGCGTGTTCTAAAAAAAAAAGAACGGGTATCATTCATATATTTTTCAATTTTTAGAATTAAATATATAAAATTATGAAGCGGACTGCCCTAACATATTCTGGGACGATATTCGGGGAAGAAAACGATAGAATTAGTAGTTTGACATAACTAAGAAGTTGTAGGTTTTTTTCATGAGGATTTCATAAAGTATTTGATGTCAAGATTTGGAGTTCAGATGAATAAGTTAGAGTTGTTTTACTACTGGGACAGCAGGTAGTGCATCCGGTAGTTTTGGGTAATTGGGTCGGTTTGGCGAAGACGTGCGATGACGATTAGATTAAAGTGTTGGTGCTGTGATGATATGATTTTGGGATATATTTTGAATTGTTTGTCTAGGGAATATGGCCTCTAGTGCCCTATCGCCACCTCGCGATCCAGCTCAGGGGAGAAAGAGGTAAGTGCATGGTAGGCAGTGTTCGATAGTTGATCGATGTATTCTTTATCACTCATTACCATTATGTTGCTTATGCTTTTATCTTAATTAATTGCAAATAATGTGAATAGTCATGATGTTAATCATATTGATGAATTTAAGAATGTTGTATGATGGTATTATTAATGAACTTATGTTAAACTATGCATACATAAGCATCATTGCCTAAAGAGAAGGTGATCATGGTGATCACACATCTACCTTGTTAGTAGAGACTCCACAGGAGTGGAGGAGGTCCCCGATCCGTTGAGGACGGGCTTGATGAGAGGGTGAACATTGTTACAAGTGTTCACCCATGCTATATCGGTATACGCAAAGAAAAGTGAAAGTGGACGTATAGTGTAGAGACACCTTGCATTTAATGAAAAGAGAAATTAAAACTTGAGTATGAGAAGACAGATGAGTAAATAATAATGATGATGGTATTGTGTAGGGTTGAATCGAACATTGTTCATTGTTTATTATTGTGTTTGCTGAATCGTGGACTCACTTTTGCTCTTTTGTTGTTTTTGGGTGACTGTTGACGACGTTTCACTTCAGAGGGCTAGCGCACTTGGAACCATAACCTACACTCAATTACTTGATTCATTGGACATGAGAATTCATTACTATAGCTTAATGATTTATAATTAGGACATGATAGTATTGGTTAGTCATAAATGATAGGTTAGAGTTGATTACTCATTTAATAGACTTTATTCGTTTGGTTTGCATAAATCTTAGTTTATTATCTTGCTATGCTTCCTAGGAAATAATTATCTATAATTGTCATATTGTTATGCTTGTATTACTGTGACCTGTGGACGTATTTTATCAATTAGATGCTTGTTGTAATTTTTCATTATTTGATGTTAAAATTGATAGGAGTGTAGTTTAGTGACATTTCGGGCTCCGTGTTGGCCCAAGGTGTTACAGTTATTTAGACGGTTTTATAGTTCATAGGGTAGATTAGACACACCTCGATAGTTCAGGGGGTAAATTAGACTTATTCCTTATGGCAATAAGGAGTCGCACGGATGGGCTATTAGGCGACTGCCCGTTCCGCAGACAAGTCCAAAGAAAAAAAAGGAAAGAAAAGACATGGTAAGGCATGAGCAACTGACTACTTATGGTAGTCGTAAACTACTCCTTCCTTTTCGCTAGGTTTGGCCATAGTCTACCATGCGTATGGACAAAAGAAGCAATAATTTTAAGAAATAGATAATAAAAAATATCATACGTGCCTCTATTAAATAACATAACACAATCATTAAATCTCTTTCATAGCATAAAGTAGAGGTTTAGTGTGGAAAAGTTACAATAACTGCATGTATATTCTTTCAATTGACAAATATATTGAAATGGATACTCTCGAGGACCATGGATAAATATATTAAAACAGAGGGAGTAAGTAATTCAATCTTTAGTTTAGAAGGATGCCCTTGGCAGAATTGTCAATGATCAGAGGCAGAGCTGGGCAATGGCCTAAGGCCCAGTGGTTCGAGATCCAGCTCAAAATCACTTCTTGTTAGGCCTTGAAATTACAGTTTGAACTCGAAAATCACAGCTTGAAAGCGCTAGCTAGGCTGGCCCTAGGCCCAGCCAGCGGCTGGCTATGCCCTATCAACGATATAACTCATGTACACATCGTAATTTACATGTGAATTGACACTAGCCATATAAACGCTTGACATTCTTGCCACATTAACGCACAAACCTTCTTAGTGTTGAATGTTGTAGTGGTTCTTCGGTATGAGGCACGGTGCTACCGTGTAATCACAAAAGTTATGTAAACAGCTTAATGCTGCGAGGCAGATTGTAGGAGCTGTAAACGAAGGTGGCCACAAAGCCCTGGCTCTGATATGCTTCGTTTTATAAAACTGGAGGCCGGTGTGTAAACCCTTTGGCTCTAAAATAATAAGCGCTTGACATTCCTGAGCAACAAGAGGAGTCACAGGGAGAATCACGGATTCGACAGCAGGGTTCACCACCGAGGAGACGAAGGAAGAGGAAGAGCGGCAGCCGTGGGAGGAGACGTGGAAACAGGAAACCATAGCCTCGGTGCTAGGATTGATCGGACCGGCACTAGTGACAGGGATGACTGGGGGAACCACGGAGGGGGAAAGGAAGGCGGAGGCGTGAGGGTGAGCGAGGCGGCACGGGAGCGAGCACAGCAGGAGAATGACGATATTACACATGACCCAACCACATATACAAGGTAGATCTGTCATGTCTAGCCCAAAATCAAATTCCAGAAAGACGCATTCACATCTTGTGCCGCGCACGGAATTGCATGCTACTACTAGCAAGGTGTCAGAATCAAATTCTGATCTACAGTTTCAGCTCTCAACAACTTGCGGAACTAATTTTTATTCGTCCCACCATTGGTCCCGTTTGGAACCAAGAGATCCTACGTCCGTACAATCAAAATTGTCTGACAAATCACCTCATCAAGAAAAATACATCACCGATGAACTTGCACCGCAGAAATTCCTAATCCACATGTTTCAGATTGCTTTCATATACCGTGGGTGTGGTGATGTATTAGTAATCCATTCCACCCATGCCGCCCATTGCAGGTGCCTCTTTCTCTTCTTTAGGGATCTCTACAATGATGGATTCTGTGGTGGTCATCAGAGATGAAACGCTGCAAGAGAAGGACAAACAACTTGTCAACACCAAGATGTTAAATAATGGCACAGCAAAACAGTTTAGGACCCTAACAAAAAGAGGATGAGGTGTGGTTTAGATTCTTGAGCTTTAGGTCATTAAACTATATGGACGAGGCTGATAGTGGTTTAGAGTGCTGAACACCAATAGAACAAATAAGTTTTGCATTCAACAACCTTCATGTGGTCCGCTCATCATTACTGGGATCATGTCGATAGTGGATACAGTTAAGAACTTAACATGAGCGTAGGAAGGTCCTAGAGAGTTTTTCACCTTGCAGCATCCACCAAGGCAGTTCTGATCACTTTTAGTGGGTCAATGATACCAGCCTTCACCATATCCACATATTCGCCTAGATAGGAAGATGATTTAACATATCCATATTCAGCAACATGACTCAGAACAGTTGTTAAGATAATAGATGAGGAAGAGGTTGAAGAGATACTACCTTTAGCAGCATCATAACCAAGATCAGTATTTTCTTGCTCCAAAAGCTTGCCCACAACCACTGCCCCTTCTACACCTGCGTTGGAAGCAATGGTATGCACCGGTGTCTGCAAAATACTTAAAATCAACTTTGCACACAGGGAAAAGAAATCAGGAAGAGAGTAAATGGGATTTTCCTTTTTATTCTCCAAACCTTCAAAGCATTCTGAATGATTTGCACACCAATCTTTTGATCAAAGTTTGCAGTCTGCAATTTATCCAGCTCCTTTGATGCATAGAGAAGTGCAACACCACCACCTGCATATACCATTAAAGATCAAACTAGATTATCAGGCATAGTAAGGCAAAAGATATCAAATGGATAGCTAGTAATTAACACGAAAAAATATTTTAAAAAATTCTACAGACTTTACATGATACAGTACCTGGTACAATACCCTCTTCCACAGCAGCTTTGGTAGCATTCAGTGCATCTGTCACTCTATCTTTCTTCTCACCAACTTCGGCTTCACTGGCTCCTCCAATCTGTGAAAGGCCACAGTACACGTAGGTCAAAGCACACATCAGCAACTTCAGGCAGGCATATGAAACAGTTATAACAAGTAAAAAATGTTTCACCATAAAAAGAATGTCCGATTACAAATAGTTCATCTACATTTTGTGATCATATACGAGCATATTGGCAACACATAACATACTAACTTACATGGGAGCAACAGTATTTCATACAAAAAATGCTGGCCAACCATTTACTTATATGAAGACAAGGTAAATTTTCTTCTACTTTGAGGTAGGTCCCAGGAGAGCAAGATCAACTCTCAATGTTAGTGTGGTTCCAGTGGCATATTCTCTAATCAGATTTCACACACTTTTCCAAACAATATAATAGTGTCAAAAATGCTAGGCTGCTAGCATAGTAGCATGTGTCTGGCAGACAATACTAGCACTTTCTATTAATTTATTCAAATAGAACTGTGATCAGGAACCTCACCTTTAGAACAGCAACACCTCCAGAGAGCTTTGCCAAGCGCTCCTGTAGCTTTTCCTTATCATAATCCGAAGTGCTTTGCTCAATTGCAGATCTAATCTGCAACACAATATTCATATAAGGTACCATAACCAGAAAGTTTGAAGTAATTCACAAGTCACAACAAATTTAATTAATATTGCAGGAACCTGCTCTGCCCTCTCTTCGATGGACTTCTTGTCTCCAGCTCCATCAAGAATAACAGTGTCATCCTTAGATACAGTCACCTGCATAGGACATGGAATGCCATTGAATTATTGAAACAGTCTGATGAAACTTCGACTGTTCCACATACATAGGTTGTAATAAAAAAGCACAGTAGTACTCTTAAATCTCTATCCAAGGGCTAACACTTAGCATAGCACTACATTTAGAAGATTACACTTTACTCAAATCACTTGCAGAGATATAAAAGCCTACCAGTCTTCTAGTGATCATACCTTTTTGCATGAACCCAACATATGAGGCTCAAAGTTCTCAAGGTTCATTCCAAGCTCTTCAGTTATTACCTGAACCATAAAGATGCAGAGTTCAATGCAAACAATTTTAAATTTAAAGAAAAATGTGGAAAGCAAAGTAACTATAGAACTTACTTCTCCCCCAGTAAGGATAGCAAGGTCCTGTAAATTTGATTTCCTGTTCTCCCCAAAACCAGGAGCTTTAACAGCACAGACCTGAATACCGCACCCAATTAGGACAAAGAATTTACAAATTCCAATCACAAAAATGGACAGAATTTACTGACCTTAATGCCTGCACGAAGCTTGTTAATAATCAGAGTACCCAATGCTTCGCTTTCTACATCTTCTGCAACAATCAGCATAGGCTTTTGTTTCTGTTCAAGGCAAAATGTTAACCATTACAGCAGCAAAGAACACAATGACACAAATATTAGCCACAGTTTCACGACAGCAAACAAGTACCTTCAGAGCCAACTCTAACACTTTCACCACTGCATGAAGGTTTGAAACCTTCTTGTCATGTATCAAGATCAAGGGGTCTTCCAATTCCTGTGACACGAAAACACATATAACCGAGATAAGTCTTATGACAAACACGATCAAAATTATCTGCAAACAACAGAAGTAAATAAACAATACTTACACATTTCTGAGTCTTTGGGTTGGTAACGAAGTAAGGAGAGATGTAACCTCTGTCAAGTTTCATACCTTCCACAATTTCAAGCTCATTATCAAGGGTGTTACCGTCCTGTGAAATGTTAAAGTAAACAAGTTAAACCAGCATATTATAGGCATATGCCAATCAGAGCATTTTGAGAAAGGTACTGAAGACAGAGAAGAGAACCAGAACTATAACAATTAAATGACGCTTTCTGATAATCAGGAGCTAACATGTGGGTTACCTTTTAATGACAGTTTTTCGTAGAGCAGTATAATAATTAGTGTGGTAGTCCAGGTGGAACCAGGATGTGATCAAAACTTATGCATTTATTATTCAGAGGATATTCATGAGCAGAATATTGTGGTATAGCCAGAAAATCATGAGGATCAGTGGCACTGTGAATGGGTTTTCTGTGTAATAGTGCACATCTGGTACAAATTTGTGCTCAATTAATTATCAAAGACCAGCTGAGATTGTTAGAGCTCGTATAGTCATATGCTATGGACCAAAAAATATTGACATGTTTTTTCACATAAGTGGATGTAAAAGGTGGCCGGCAAAAGAGAGAAAAAGATAAAACAGCTATCTTTGACAAATATAAGCTCAGATAAACTTAGGTCAACATACCGCAATGGTGATTACACCCTCTTTGCCAACCTTCTCCATAGCCTTAGCAATAAGCTCACCAATTTCTCTTTCCCCATTTGCTGATATTGTACCCACCTTTATAAGATTAAGAAAGAATTTAGTACCAAAATAGGACACAGGAAACAAACGGGACAGTAAGAAGAGCTTTGCACTTAATCATTTCAAGTGTCACCTGTGCTATTTCCTCTGATGTGCTGATCATTCTAGCCATGCTCTTTAGGTTAGTCACAACAGCATCAACAGCCATTGAGATTCCACGCCTTAGGTCCATTGCATTCATTCCAGCAGCTACAGACTTGCACCCCTCAGTAAATATTGCTTTTGTCAAAACAGTAGCACATGTGGTACCTGAAATATTGGAACATCCATGCGACACAGTTAGATTAAAGCAACTATGTATAATTTATCAATTCAACCAGAAATTAGGCAAATCTCCTAGGCAGATGCAAATCTTAAGTCTAACACTCACAAGTCTTGATAATGCAATGAAGCTGCTTATGATACTAAATAAACAAATAATTATTCACAACAATAGACTGAGAAAAGAACAGCATACAATAACCTCAGACCTACCAAACAGAAAATATAGTAAGTGCAAAATCACACAAAAAAAACAGACATTGAACACCTTCAAAAATATAGATTGTTATGCCCAAACAAATATGCCCAGCAGGTACATATCAAATTGTGATCGCACTGAAGAAACTTCATCTCAATACTCTCTGAGTAGTTCTTCAACATAATATTATGAGATGCTTGGAAGTTTTTATAAATTAGAACACAAGCCTAGCAGGAATATTATACAGAAGATATTTAAGCTTGGCCGGGCAATAATCTAACAGCAGCACAGAAGAATGGCATACCATCTCCAGCAGTATCATTTGTTGCATTAGCAACCTGCTTTACAAGGCTTGCACCAACATTCTTGACCCTATCCCTGAATTCAATGCTCTTCGCAACAGTCACTCCATCCTTTGTGACTTTTGGTGCACCAAAGCTTTGCTCAATAACCACATTTCGCCCCTGTGGGGTGCATACATTAAATTCAAATGCAAAAGGAAATAACTACCGCACACAATATTACTATAAAAGAAGAGAACGAATAGAATCAGAAGTATGATAAATAGTGTGATGCAACAGTGAAAGAAAAACCACATATGTATTAGAAATTCTTAGTATTCTGTTGTTAAAAAAGAAATAAATAATCTGGCATATGACAGTTTCTATCAGAACAAACAACACAATCATCCAGTAATATATTAAAGTCGTATAGCTCCACTACAATAAGATTAGTCAGATATACCTTAGGACCCATTGTCACTTTGACTGCATCGGCCAACTCCTCAACACCCCTCAGCATCAAAGCCCGGGCCTCAACACCAAACCTGATGTCCTTGGCAGCATAGGTCCTGCTCCAGGCAAGCCTGCTTCCAACCTATACAGCATCACATACAAGGCAACTGAGTAAAGCAAGCACATTCAATTGAGGGTTACTTTATCATTTGGTGATCGCCATCATGTCACACAGTAACAGAAAAGAATGACAAATTTCTGAAAACTTAGATTTCTGCTCAATTGGAGAAAGGTTGCACTATCAAGCCATCCCTTCATTGAAAACATAGATGTCTTGCTAAACAGAGTACGCAAATGACAAAAAACGCCTACTTGCTACTTTACTAGCATTGCAAAATCGCCACACTAGTCACACACAAGAATAGATCTTTCACTAGCAAACAACAGATTCCAGCAGATTACCAAAGCAATAATATCATACTAATGGATCTCTACAATCAAAATGGACTACATTAAACTTCACACCCCAAATCCACCGGATCCTAAACCAATCCAAACTTGCATAGATCCAACACCACACGCATTACCAAATCGGCCAACGAACGCCACTGGATCTTAACTAAACCCCGAGCGCAAGCGCCCAAACTAATCGACCTACTCGTCCTACAGCTACCGCGCTACAACACGCAACAGCGACGACGCCCGTTCAGGCACGAATCCGCTCACCTGGTGAGCTCTGCTCCCGGCTTGCCTGCACGAACAAGCACATTCCACAAGTCAACAGCCACCCAAAAAAAACATGAGATTCAGATCGCAACGCAGCGCGGTGAGCACTCACCGAGCCTTGGAGGCGAGGCTGGCGGCCGCGCGGTACATGGCTAGGCGAAGCGAGGAGAAGGCGCCGGGGTCGAGGTGCTCCGATGCGAGGAGGCGAGCTTGGGTTGGGGAAGTTGAGTCGGAGACGAGGCTGCTTCTTTCTTGGGGAGGGGGAAAGGAAGGGGCGGAGGAGGTGGGAGATTTTAGAGGGGAGCGAACGGAGAGAAAGGGAGGACGCGAAGAGGCTCTAGAAGCATCCACTAGGGTTTAGGGTTTTACCGGTTGGTTGGTGCGCGTGCGCTGCGCGGCGCTGCGGTCGGTCGCTGCAGGCAGCAGCGCGGTACGGGACGGCGCGGCGGCGGACCGGCGGTGGTGGAAGTGGGGTGGGATTTTGTGCTTTGGCCCAATACTTGACAACGCAGGCTGCTCCGGCCCAGCGATGCGGTCATCGACTCATCATCGTAGCTGGCCTGTTTAGAACGGGGGATTTCAGAATTTGGGCCTATTATCAAGGACACGTAGATTCAGAGCCATATGTTATAGATATATAGGAGGTCATTATAAGACAGATGGATTTTAGGATTTAATCCCTATGTATTTACGATATGTGGATTCAGGGTTCACATATTATAGACATATAGAGGATAAATCCTGAAATACATCTATTTACTGTGGCAAATTCTGAATTATTCCGTTTAGAATAGAGGTTCTGTGGAAAATTTGAAAGAATTGAACTGTTTCTGGTAAAGTTTCGTGAAATTCTGACGTGCAAAGGCTATGTTTAGAAGCGGTAATTTCATAAAATTCCTACAGGAATTATATTGTTGTTCATGTGCAACTCCTGACTTCCAAGCAACAAACTCGTCTGGATAATGATTATCTTCCTCAAAAAGAAGAAGATAATTGAAGAACTAGATTTAGCTTGTTTCTCATAAGAAGGAACCATAATCATATCAGCAAAAATTGCAAAGTAAAAAATTGTGGATCGTACATTTATATTACTATAAATAGCAGAAAAGTTGGATTCGCACTCAGTTCTCCATTTTCTATGACATGCTTATTTTGGATATTTTTACATGTTGAAGAGGGAGTAGCTAATAAGCAAGAGGTTCCATTACAAATTTTAGAGCTATCTCAGCATGTGCCATGGAGCTACACCTATCCAATGGTTTCTTCCACATCAACTCATTGGGTTCAGGCAGTCGGATTTGGTACTATCAAATAGACACGATGGTGTTGACAACGTGACTACTTTAAACAGCGACAACAGAACAAAAGAAAGTAAGAAACAAATATAGCAGAATATTATATGGAAGTAAATATTAATTATAGCTATCATAGGATGTAGCTCTAGTAAATGCCTGTATAGCCCAATTATAAGACTCGGTATAATCTAGAATGAGAAAGAAAAATCAGTATCAAATATAGTCAGGTTCAAATAAAATGCCATAAAAACATCAAGTGTGCATAGACCTGTTCAAAGTTCAAACCCTATTTTAATTCTTTTTTTGAATAAATATTAACATTTAATTTATTTTAAGAATAAAAAATAGTTTTTATTATTTTTATTGTCATTGTCGGGCTTTTCCGGCCTTTCGGGCCAAAAATCAAGACCAGAGCTCGGGAAAATCAGGCTAGGCTGTCCATGAACAGGTCTAAGTGGTTGTGATGTTATGTTAGTTTCACTGGCTGGCATCAAATATTGTAATAGTAGAGGAACAATGTCATTCAAAAACCAGTGAACTAATAGGTAAAACACTCTGAAAGAACATTTGGTGTATTTGTTTCCGCAGAAGCTAAGTTCACAATAAGATCAAAACACTCAAACCTTCATGTCACTTTTTTTATCATGACACTTTTAATCTAGAACCTCTAATTATGTTTCAGTGACCCCTCGTTGGGTGGTTGCATTCAATAGCTCCATTAAAAAACAGTTTAAAAAACAACAGCTAGTTTGTACACAAATACCAAAACAGTGAAATACCACCTCACATAAACAAATAAATGCATCAAGAAGTTCTAGTGAACATGCGCGCTCAAAGCAAAAGAATCATCTATTCCAATGATGCTACCAGGACCACACCCACATGCACAAACTCAGAAATATAACCAAATCTAAACAGAGGTATAGGCATTAGGCAAATGTAATGTCAATATTTCAACATGTTATGTGTAATGTGAAATCATTATCTCATTAAGACACTAAGGAATAAAATGAACAAACACCATAGCAGAAAACTGGTGTAATAATAGCCAATTAGCCATACCTTCACCTCCATATTCCATGTTTTCAAATATTGCAAAAGCAATTTCAGGAATTCATAAGTAGCCTGAATAAAATGAACTGTTATTTAAAATAAAAAAACACCGGGGTTATATTTGTAAATTGTAAATACAGACCAAAACACTAATGCAATAAACCATGTTCATAAGGTTCTGCAGTTCATCATATCTTGTCTAAAGTGTTTATTGTCTGAAGCGTTCCTAAGTCCTAACCAATTTGTTTAATGGCTGCTTAACCAGCTGATGTCAGCAGGATTATATCACTAGGGATAACAGATAACACCATTGCTGGTGGTTTTAGTGTTATCTTCAGACTTCACTAAATTCGTTGTCGCAATTAGTCAAATATGTCATCAATACATAGACCATCTACTAGAAAAATCTAGAGCTGCAGTGAGCTGCACAACATGCAACCGCCACCCAAAGTGAATCCAATGCTAATGTCACACTGTCTAGCAGTTAAATAGACAGCCGCCACAGCCCTTGAGCACTAGTGCTGTAAAACTAACTGCCATCTGTAGTGTTATAATTTAGGGAACAGTCAAAGCAACAGCATTTAGAACTCGTATACTCATATTAACAGGCTGCATTAGCTGTTTAATGTGTTGTCCGTGTATAGGTCATACTACGACGAGGCTCACGCGCGCGATGCCGAGCCGACCCGGTCCCACGCCCACGAAAACAGCCGAAAGAGAACAGCCGACACATCGGACGGCCAGGAACCGCGAAACGGACTGTAGCGGCTGGCGTGGGCGTCGATTCACTCGGACAGCGCGTCTCGCGCACGAGAGACGGCGCTGGGCGCAGCGGATAGGACGGGCATTAAATGCTTGGGACGCGTCACGCCGAACGTCACAGCGCGCGACGGGAACGCGAAGCGAGATGTCGATTGCTGCGAGCCGCACACACGGAGATCGGACGGCCGTCCAGTGAAGTCGTCGACGAAATCGACGTGTAAACGGCGAGGGCGCGCGATCGTAGGCGCAAAACTCGATCGGACGGCTCGCCGAGAGAGGCGACGTGGCCGCGGCGAGAGATCTGTGATTCTAGCCGCTATAATATAAGGAGTATTATTTTGATAATTAGTTAGAATAGGGTTTATTTCTTTTTCTGAATAAACCCTATTCTAACTAATTAACGAAATAATTAGAGGACAAGGTGGTGGCCAGTGGGTGTCGGATCGCCAGCGCGCGCGCGCGCGCCACGTCGTCCGTGCCTCGTCACACGCCGTGCCGGTTTCGTGCCTGAACACGTCGTGCCGGCTTTAGGCCCTCCGAGCACGAACGTGTCATGCCAGCCCAAGCACGGCCCACGGCGGCGTGCCGTGCTGTGCCGCCCGTCGTGCCGGGAGCTAGGCCCAGCATGGCCCTAGGTGTCGTGCCATGCTGGCATGGCCCTAGCAATGCTCGGGTCGTGTTGTGCTTCCACCGTGCTGGCCCAGCCATGCCGTGGGCCGGCCCGCAAAAGTCCTAGCCTGTGCCCAAGTCTGGTGGCAAGTAGGGAGGGGCAATACAGTAGCAAGGAAGGAAGTGGACCTTGAGTGCCCACAGACAGTCATTGGCGGTGACCCCGCACCAGGCGTGGGACACCGCAGTGCATCGTGCCACGCTGTGCGCGTCCAGGAGCTCCATCACCCGCCTAATCACCTCCTCCCCCAGCACCTCCACTGGGCCTTTGTCGCTCCTCCTCTCCCCCTCCCCCTCCCTTCGCCTCCTCCTTCCCTCTTCCGCCTCTCCCACTCCTCCGCCTCCGCCTCCTCTCCACCATGCCACCAGCCGCCGCCGGGTCAGCCGCCAGGGGGGGAGGGAGTGAGTGGTTTACTAATGCAGTCATGGGAGGAGGACTGGTGGAGTGATCTACTCACCTCGGTGGGGCCGAGCCGAACTGTGGCGTCTATCACTTGCTCTTTTGGGAAGGTCGTTGGGAAGCGCCCCG
Organism: Ampelocalamus luodianensis; assembly: GCA_036346255.1. Lineage (NCBI taxonomy): Eukaryota > Viridiplantae > Streptophyta > Magnoliopsida > Poales > Poaceae > Ampelocalamus > Ampelocalamus luodianensis. The sequence continues at coordinate 9,889,415 of CM070636.1, forward strand.
TCCCGTCCGAGCTTCATTAAAAGGCGCCACGGATGGACGGACAGATAAGGGACAATTGTTATCTCTAAATGTCTAACCACACTAGAGATAAGTCAAGAGAAACTTCCATAATGTATTTGTCTATAAGTATGAACCCATAAATTTTACAAAATAATAATAATAGCTTTTATTGTACCGGACCTACGTGTTTGCGACCATTAATAATTGCAACTTCACCATTCTCCACTCCCTTCTCTTCTCCACTAACACCACATAGCTCCACCACTCGATTCCACCACCACCGCCACATAGCTCCACCGCAAAACCCTCTCCAGCACTCCCTTCCTCGCCGTTGTGGCAAGCTTCGCCTTCCTCTTCGTGCCGCAGTCGGCCTCCCCCTTCCTCTTCGATGCACCACGTCAACCCGCGTGCTTCGCCTCCGCTATCGTGGCAGGCCAGATCCGACGGCCATGGCTAGGATCCGGCCGGATCAAAGCCATTGATAGCATCGACAAGCTCAGATCCGATTGTGGTGGTTGTTGTCATCGAGTAAGAAATCGGCAAAGGCGAATCCACTCACCAACGCCAAATATGACCAAATCCTAGTCATCCCAAAGCCCATTAGGGCCATGGTGGCGATATTCCCAACAGCTAGACCCACAAACCGTGTGGGGAGTAGACAATCTTCGTACAATGGTGTCGAAGCCGTCTGTTCGTACCTTGGTTCGCACGCTACAACCGGCTGAAGATTGTCGACGACCTTCACTCTCTCCCCTCCAGGCAAGTACAAATCCAAGGTGGCATGCACTATAAACGACATTCGTGATACCATTAAAGACCGCAACGCCGCGATTTTGGTGGCCGTCGCTCGCACCACGGTTGCTTTTGCTTGCCACGGGGTATAGCAAGCAAGCAGCACAGGCTGTAGCTAGCACAATTAAGCACTACAGCTCGCTCACGCACAGCTCCGAGGTGAGCTGAGCTGAGCTCGGAGCGCAGCGCAGTGCACCACTGTGGCAGCTAGCGTGTGCAAGCACCCACGTGGGCGCTTGCATGCAGCGGCTTATCGATCTTTGTGCACGTGAACGCGTCCCGTGACGGGTTTTTTTAGAGCATGCATGCTTAACTCGGGAAGTCAGGATCGCTGCTGTGCTGGTGTCGCATGCATACATCATGCATAGGGGTGGAAACGAGCCGAGCCGGCTCGAGCGCCTCGCTCGCTTGGATGAATGCGATGCTCGGCCCGGCTCGTTTCAAACGAGCCAAGAGAGGCTCGACTGGGCTCGGAATGGAGCTCGAGCCGCTCGAGCGCCGCGAGCCCGAGCGGCACTGATTCGTTTCGCACTTCGGCAAAGATCGATTCATCCGCATGGCGAAGATCGATTCATCCATTCACAGATCTCCATCATCCATTCATAGATCTCCTCCATCATCCACTCAAGCATTCATCACAAATTCACAAGAATCAAGCAAATCGCTAGAAGCCTAAAACAAATGAACATTCAAGCTCCTTGATCTCCTCCATCCTGATCCTCCTGGTACCGGCGCCGGCGGCCTGGACGGCGGCACAGTGGAAGGGGCGGTGGTGGCGGGCTGGAGCCTGGAGGACGGCGACGCGGAGGAAGGGGCGGTGGACGGCGCCGCCTCGCCTGATGGCCTCCAGGCGCGGTGGCGGTGGGAATGGGAGGTGGAGGCGAGCACGGGGCGGGCGGTCGAAGCACGGGGCGGGGAAGCACGGGGAGGCGACGAGGTAGAGGAGGCGAGCCGGAGGCGGCGGGGAGGAGAGGCAAGGTGGAGGTGGCGAGCGGAGGTGACGAGGTGGACCGAGGCGCGGCGGGGGGGGGCGCGAGGTGGACTGGAGGTGGTGGGGAGGAGGGGAGGCCGTGAGGGGGAGGCGGCGGGGCGAGGAGGCGAGGGGGACTGGAGGTGGTGGGGCGAGGGGGAGGAGCTTAGGAGTCAGGAGGTGACGGGGAGGCCGTGAGGGGGAGGCGAGGCGGCGGGTGGAGAAGAAAGGGGATCGGGACTGGATGGAGCTGGAGAGTGGAGACATCGGCGCCTAGGGTTAGGAATTTAACTAGGCCTTTCTTGGGCCGAGCCAAATGAGCCGCTCGAGCGGCTCGCGAGCCAGCTCGGGCTCGGCTCGTTTGGTTTGCGAGCTGGAGAGGAGGCTCGGTTCGGTTCGAAAATTCACGAGCTCGAACCGAGCCGAGCCAAAACGAGTCTAAGCAGGCTCACGAGGTTCAAGCTATTTTTCCAACCCTAATCATGCATGTATCGACAGTCGGGTGGTTTTCACGCTGGATTTTTCATGCGAGTCCTCCCAAAGCTCCAATCCAGTTTCGCATGTGTGTATCTTGTCTTGTGTGTACGGTTCTGGTTTGGGTTTGCGCAGGCTCTAGTCCACACAAATTACGGATCTTGTGTGTACCGATCTGGTTTGGGTTTGCGCAGACTACTACTAAGATTTGTTGCTTTTGATTGAGATAGCTAGGGGTTAATTAAGTAATCCAAGAGAAAGAAACTCATTTTTCTTACTCCAGATTTTTCTTGTTCATTGTAACCACTAACCATGCTATATATTGCTACCAGCGTGTAGTGAGGGAGCCGAAAAGTTTCGTAAATTCTTGTGTAGTAATAGGGTATTCAACCATGGGGGAGCCAATGGCCCTTGCCTGCCTCCCCTCCTTCAGTCACTGCCGGTGTCAGTTTTACTGCCTGCATGCCTCGATCAAAACAGCCGTATTGGATCCGAATCGTCAGTTGTACTGCAGACAAATACAGCGGCAACAAATTCCTGAGCTGCTACAGTGTTCAGTGCATATGGGTGTGACTGTAGCTACAGTGGTGCCTATTATTATGGAGACAAAACCGGTAATGTAGTTATGATATTGCAGCAACCTAAACCTTTGATTTTTAATCGGACGGCCGAGAGTTACTCCTAATGGCATCGTTTCTAACGCATATGATCGATTTCCTCGTAAGACTGCTGGGTTGTCGGCCGGACATTCCCCACTTCCAAAGCATCTCTCTAGTTTTCTAGTACTACCTGCCCATGATGCCTGCACTTTGTTGTACACAACCGCAGCTAGGGTACTGGGTACGTACGACCCCTCGATCCAACGTCAGCAAGGCGACAACGATGGCCTTCTCACTGGCGATCGACGACGAGATCGACCTGCGTGCGTTCCCATCCGCCGGAATCCCGGGCGCGTCCAATGTCCCTGTCCCAAACACGTGCGCAAGGACCACTCACTTCTCTCTCTCTTTGGAAAACAACATTACATAAAATAGTTTAATTTTCATAGAAATCAAAGAAAATTCATGCGCTGTAAACAGAGTCTTACTTCGTGTGACGATGAGCGGTGTGAGGTTTACACGTGCGACCTGGCCTGACTTCTCCCTCGATCGGATCGCCGGGCAGCCTAGGGTTTTGCGCGGACCATGCAGCGGGTACGCTCTGCCTGTCGGGAGAGAGGATTTCTTCAACATGTAGCGGAGCCTGCCGTACGTAGAGCTGGGCCACGCCCTGAACGAACGCCATCCCGTTCTGGTCAGGTAGGGAAGAATACGTCGTCGAGCTAGCTTTGTGTCAGCACCCTGCACCCCGAAGTACTCACCGTTAGCTTTTCCCCGAGTACGTAGATGCTAAGCTTTACAAACAAACCCATTCCAAGATTTGAATACACGGATCCTTCTGCACACTACCCAACTGAAACACTTCTGGCAAGATACGATTGACTGGTGACGGCTCATCGACGGTACTCCCAAGAGTTTATATGGAAAGCTTTTTTTTTCTGCTCTCAAGAGAAGTTACTCTCTATTTTGTATCTCACATATCTCACAATGTAGGGAGTATTTTGCGCAACTAAGAGTATGTATGTGTAGTATATGAGTATATAAGACCATATAGGTAGTATTTACACATTTTCAGGGGTGATATGTACAATTTTTTAGACATACTCCTTTTTATGTGTGAATATGAAGGTATTTACAAAATATGCTAAAAAATATAGACTCTTACAAATTTTTCGTGTGATTCATATTGGAGTATCTTATAATTAGTATATGAGTATACCCAAAGTGATAATGGAGTATGTCAAGTTCTTTTAGGTGGTATATCAGATGTGGGAGTAACTACTCCCAGGAGTAGAAAATATTTTTCATATATATATATATATACACACATACGTGAGAAAAAAAATTTATGTCATACAAATGTTCAGAATTCCTAATATGTCATTGCAAAAATATCTCTCACACATGTCACTGCAAAGACTATGTCCATTTATACCATTCTTAACTAGTCAAGCCTAAAATAGCTGTGCAAATACTATTTTGCCCTTACTATCTTCTTCTGCCTTGATCTTTCCCTCTGCTCCGCATCCCTGACTTCACCCTCGCCGCCCTCTCTGCCGCACCCTCCCTCCGCGCTATGGACCTTTCCCGCTCCCGAGGATTCAGTGCCATCGGCCTCACCGCGCTCGTCGCCACATGCCTCAACCTCGATCGCAAGACACACCCATGGCGCCCGCAGATTAGGGCAACGTACTGCTACACCTGCCGCGCCAGCGCCAGCGCTGAGGAGGCAGCTATGCTACTCCTGCAGTCATGGCCGCGCCGAGCCTATGCACGATCACAAGCTGTCCCACTCCTACTCCTCCTCGCCGTTGATGTCCTTGTCATCCATGAGCTACCTGCCGCTATCCAACAAGTCATCGTGCGAGTGTCCCCATCCCAGAGTTCGATAAGCAGTCGTCCTTCTCCTCCACGTCTTCCTACGATAGCTTCTTCCAGCTCGAGGTGACTGCCAAGCCAGACCACGATTGCTCTTCTTTCTTGGAGTTTGTGCAGGCCACGCAGGCGTCGATGGTCCAGACGAGGATGGCGTAGGGACAACATGCTGGCGGCGGTGTTGCCAAAGGGTATGACCCGAAGAGGCTCCCGTCATTGATGTTCCACATGCGGGCGACGAGCCCTGCCGAGTGGAGAATCACCTCCAACAACTCGCTCTTCAGCATCCAGCTCGCCGAAATTTTTACTGTTTTGGCCCCGTAACATACTTTATTTTCAAAAGTAGCTCCGTTCGGAAGTAATTAACGGAAATAGCCCGTAAACAGTAGACGTGCCGCGCTAACGGCGCGGAGGCATACCCGCACCGGGGCGCAGGGACTGCGCCGACACGGGCGCGTTCATCGGCCCCGCCCCGCCAACCCTCGCGCGCCACCTCCACCCGCCCCGCCCGCCACCTCTCTCTCTCTCCTCTCACCTCTCACCTCTCTCTCCCGCATGTCGCATGGGGCATGCGCCACCCTTTTTTGCATGCCGCATGGGGGCCATGCGCCCACCCCACCCCGCCACTATTTGCATGCCGCATAGCCCCATGCGCCCACCCCACCCCTACTATTTGCATGCCGCATGGCCACCATGCGTTGTTAGGTTAGTTAACTATAATTAGTAGTTAGTTTAGTTAATTAGTACTGATAGATTTCAAAATTTTAAAATATATTAAATGATTTTAAAAATTATGAAATTTTTTTGTGTAGAATTCTACTACCATTTACTTATTTCTATAAATTTTTATAATTTTATTCGCTCAATTATGTTTTATTAATTTTTATAATTTTATTCGCTCAATTATGTTTTCGCTAATTAGTATGATCGTATCCTTAGTAACATTTATTGATTGATAAAAGATTTAAACCAGCCCTCAAGCACCAGTGTTGATTGTACAAAGCTTTGAACTGTGCCCTTCCTCTTTTCACACCGATTCACACCATGTGTTGATTGTTTGAGCCAGCCCTCCCTCCACCTCGCCATGTGTTGATTGTTTGAGCTGCACCTCCCTCCACCTCGCCATGTGTTGATTCTCCAAGACGGCAGCAGTGCCCTCCCCGCATTTGCACCGAAAGCAATGATGTCACTTCCTACATTTATGGCTTAATTTATGAGCGCGGGATAAAGATTCGCTATAAATTGAGAGAGCTTCATTTCATATGTCATCACCACTTGTTCATTTCAAAGAGCTCATGGAGAGTGCGTATGGGCAGAGCACACAAATTTCATATCGCAGTTGATCCCGGCAGAGCAGAGAAGGAGCAGAGCAGAGAAGTTGAAGTTCATTTCATTTCGACTATATTTTTAGCTAATTTTAGCAATGTGATTAGGTGTAATTAGATGAATTTTAGTTTGTTATTGCAAGAATATGAAGTTCTCACTAATGTTCTTTATCCATGTGTTGGTAGGCATGTGTCCACCTGAGCTACTAGACCAATTCTACGATGAGGACCACCGGCAAGTCGTGGCTCACCACGACGCGATGGCCCTCCGCCCCGACACTTCTGGCGGGAGGGACCGTGGGCGTTGGACGAGCGTTACACCCGATCCTCCGGAGACGGGCTTGTTGCCCTTTGCGAGGATGGTCTCCGTTGACCGCGGGTTCACCCTAGACGGCAGCTTGTCGTCCGCACTTGTTGACCGGTGGAGGCCCGAGACACACACCTTCCACTTTCGGGGGAGATGACAACACCCTACAGATGTGTCGGTGTTGATCGGTCTCCGATCCGGTGTGCCGCTTGTTCCGACTCCTGAGTGGGGACTGAAGGCCGTGCTTGAGCGGCGCTTTGGCCAATCTCTCCGAGGGTGCACGTGGTGTCCCCGGCATGGCCGAGGCGCTTTAGGAATTGCCCGCAGGTGCACCGACGAGGTCGTTAGGACGCACTCATTGCTTACCTTCTCCACTCTTTGGTTGGGTCATGTTTCCAACCACAAAGGGCGATATTATGAACCCCACTTCATCCAAATCGCCAATCTTTGGTTGACGCGGGCGGGCCGATGCCTCAAGATACCGGGATCACCGCCCTTGCGCCACATACAGGGGTTGTGTGACGCCGCGCGCGTAGCACCGCCCAACTCGCCATCCGCTACGTGCTCTCGCACCGTGGAGTTGGGAGCACTTCCTATTGGGCGACCGACCATCGAGAGCGCGCACCCGCACACTATAGACGGACCCGCCCACATGACCCCATAGACGCGCCGACCATAGGCTTACGGTGGATCGCCGCCCGCTTGCGCCGGGCCGCGCAAGACCGGCGAGGTGCTACTCGTTGTACCACAACGAAGTTCGAGTTGTTGCACGAGCGACATCATCCGTGTCCATGGCATCCTACTTTCTCGCCGATATAGCGCCGCACGGATATCCTCGCAATGCATCCAGACGTACCATCGTGGAAGACGACTGCCACCGGTATTCTCAAGATATGGTGGAGCCTTACGCCGCAGCAACGTAATGCGACGCTTGCGTGTACCGATCGTGCCCCCTGACCGCAGCCCTCGGATCGAGCCGCATACACGTGAGTCAAACTTAATTGGACTATTGTTTGCGGTCCTTACGCCTTATTTTCTAACATTAATCTCTTCGAAATGCAGCAAACAAGGTGGGGTGGGCGATTAGGGATCGCCATTGCAATGGCAGCAGCCGATTTCGCATGGATGAACGCGCCCATGTGGATGTCTGGGTGAGCAGCGCCCGTGACGACCGTGAGTCGCACGCGCGCGTATATGGAGTGGTACGTGCACGAACGCGCGCAAGATCGACCATTTTCCTCCGGAGCGCGCAGAGGAGGTGACACGGCCGACGCAAAGACCACGAGCCTCCGCCGCACGCACGATCGCCACAAAGGCTTCCCGACTTGGACGGCGGTGCGACACCTACCACCTCCGTTCAAGTTTCATTGAGTCGCACTTTCATTAATGAACATGTTACGATGTCATCAGCAGCTAGAGGGCGCCGCGCGCCCAGAGCGCATCGGACGACGCCTCAAGAAATTTCAGATAGAACCCCACCGTATAAAAGTTTTGAAGCACATCTCGGCGGAGATGAAGAAAATTGTAAAGAACTTGAGCCGCGGTCGCTCGAGGGACGACGCCATCAATCGGGGCCGTGCTCACCGGCCGGGCACCACGACCTAGGAGTCCGGCAGACGCCATAGCGTTCCGGTATGGAAGCATGCATCCAATCGGCGCCTCGCCGGCCATCTCGCACCGCACATCCGGGAGGTACGGGTTCTTAGTTTACGCCCGCAGTGTTTACTCAGACTAACATCGCTCCGCCTTGCGCCTTCGGGCCCCGTGGGGTGACGGCGCTTCACGCCGATCGATGATGAGGATACGGCCTCCCACTGCGTGCGAGGGAGCAAGACACAACACTAGGGGACGATCGCGGCGCCTGTGGTTTCTAGCGTGACCGCAGAGTTCCTCCGGTTCGGTGCCCCATCGACGCCGCAGCCGAGCTCCTCCGGTTCGGTGCCCCATCGCACGCCCTGTGCCGAGCTCCTCCGCGCAACCGAATTGATGCCTCCACCGTGGATGAATTCTCTGACTTCTCCCCAGCCGATCACGACGACATGTACGCCTACCGTGCTCTTCTCCGAGTCACCATCGTCCACCTCCACCTCAACGATCTCCATACCCTCCGAACCGACACGCGCTTCTCCGGACCGGTGGACGATTCGACGGGTCATGCTCGGCGCAAAACAACAAGACGCGCACGCGACGCAACCGCAGCAGGAGAGAGTAGTGGCTCGACGAGTGAGCCATATAGTATCGCGTGTTATGCGATTTTGTTTTACTATATTTGTACACATATTTTGGTTCCTACGTGTGTACTTGCCATCGTAAAATATAGGAAAATTTCAAACTTTTTGTGGAACTCCGTGATAGTTTTGTTTGCTTCTTTATTTTTGTAGTAATTTGAAATGATGATTGATAAGCATATCGATTTTCAAGCATATTAGATATTTGTCACGCCATTTGGTACGGCGTGACATTGCATAACTCGCTTTGAAGTTGGGATCATGTTGTTAATGCGAGTTGCGAATTAAAGTAGACTTTATAATAAAGCTTGGGCTTGCACGGCGCAAAGGGTTTGGTTACGCATAACAAACAACATCATGCACGATGCAACAAACCGACCGACTCCTACGATACATATGCGCCTTTTGGAATTGAAATAAATTCGACATTCGATGGGCGACTAGTACGGAATGGCCGGACCTATCGCGTGGAGCGGGCCATTTTCCTTCTTTGCCCGCCGTTGTTGGACTCCTCGCAGCCTCTTTGGCCTTGGCCGCAAGTTCCTCTTTTGTCGCGCCCGCCTCGCGAGCCTCGCGCTCTCGCGATTGCATGCCTCGAGATGAGCTGCCTCCGACGATACGCCGCTTAGCTCGCCGCTGCGCGCTCCTCCTCCCGGATCTCGTGTGATCTTTTGTCATTCCACTCGTAGAAGTCGAGTCCACCGGTCATGCGGGTGGATCTCCCGCCGATCCACTTGCGTAGTCACATAGTGCATCCGGGACTACGAGTAGATGGGAGAGGTTGTTAGTGCGCACTTTCAAAGAGGAAAGTTACGAAACATATCGTAACAGATCTTACCGCCGCCGATAACTTCTCGTGTCGAAACGACGATCGGATAGTCGAGGAGTAGTTTGTACAACCCCAAGAACGCATGCCTAGGCTTAGCGGATGCTTGGACTTGAAGAACTTGCACGGTCCTCGCACCACAGAGGGGCGCCTCCCCTCCGGTGGGTGCCGCGCGAACGCCGCTTGGAGGGTTCGGCCGGGTTGCTGCCACGCGGGCCTCTTTGGCCTTAGCCTCATTGTGAGAGCTGCGATCCCGGCGCGCCTCTCTTGCCGACCCGGCCGCAGAGCTCTTGCTTCATCTTCCATCTCCCAGCAGCCTCTTGCGGTGCGCACGATCTCGCCCCATTGCTTCGCCATCTTGTCCCATTGCTTCTTCCGCCTCTTGTCCATCTCGGCGTGGTCAAGGAAGTTGTGCCAGAGTGTTGGGTTTTGTTGTGTATTGTTCTCTCCTGTATCCTCCACCCCTTTTATAAGCAACCTAGTTGGAATGGAATGATTTTTATGCACGCCTTGTCTTGTCATGTCATGTCGATATGGAAAGTCGACAAGGTAGAGTGTTGTCACGTCCGCTTTGCGTAAAGTAGTCATGTCAACGCTTTGCGAGTCATGTCTTTTCGCACAAAAGTCGAGGAGGTAGAGTGTTATCATGTCGATCCAAAACCGCGGCATGGAGTGTTGTCACATCGTGCTTTGCGAGAGTAGTCATGTCCACATTTGGAGAGTCGTGCTTACCCTAACCGTAATGTTTCAAATAATTTTAATTAAGATGTCTGTTTCAAATGTATCATAACATTAGGTTCACGCTTGAAATGTAATAAAATGTGTACAATTTTAAACTTTTCTTAGATGTTAAGCAATCAAAAGCTACTACAATTGGATGAGAGTTAGAAAATCTCGTAAGGTGTTGTCCCAAAATGTAAATATGTTAGGTCTTCTCATTTTCATATGTTTGTCATGTTAGCTCCAAATTACATGATTCCAATTTTGTTTGCTTCCTTATAACTTGAAGTTAAATAGATAAATAATTGTTGGCCATGATGAACCCTACAAAACCAATTTAAAAATTAGTAAAGAAGTGAACTTAACATCTGCTTCTCAGAAATGTAGCAAACTTATAAAATGCATATCTTTTTCCTATAGATCATTTTTGTATGAATCCAGCTGGAGTAGCTTCCATTGTTAGTATACGCATATCTTTATACCGCCCACCGGGCGCGGGCGCGCTCGCGGACTCGACGGACTGTGGACCCGCCTCGCGCGACGCGGTAGGGACTCCCCGGACGACGCGCGAACGCGACGGACCTCTCGCGCGTAGGGACTCCCCCTCGGGCGACGCGTAGGGACTCGCCCCTCGAACGACGGGCGCGGTAGGGAGGGACTCGGGACTCGCCTCGCGAACGCGTAGGGACTCGCCGCCGGGCGACGCGGTAGGGATGGACTCGCCTCTAGCGAACGCGTAGGGACTCGCCTCGCGAACGCGTAGGGACTCGCCTCGCGAACGCGCAGAACGGACCTCTGCGGTAGGGACTCGCCTCCTCGCGACGCGGGGGACTCGCCTCCGACGGCGCGCGTAGGGAGGGACTCGACTGCGCCGCGAACGCGCGGGACTCGCCTCGGCGACGCGCGTAGGGATGGACCGCCTCTAGCGAACGCGGGGACTCGCCCCTACGCGAACGCGTAGGGACTCGCCTCGCGAACGCGGTGACGGACTTACGCGGTAGGGACTCGCCTCGGCGACGCGCGGTAGGGACTGCGCCTCGACGCGCGCGGTAGGGAGGACTGGGACTCGCACTCGCGAACGCGAGCGTAGGGACTCGCCCCGGCGGCGACGCGAGGGATGGACTCGCCTCTCTAGCGAACGCGTAGGGACTCGCCTCGCGAACGCGGGGAGGGACCGCCTCTAGCGAACGCGGGACTCGCTCGGAGGGACTCGCCCCCTCGCGAACGCGTAGGGACCCGCCCCTCGGCGAAGCGTGGTAGGGACCGCCTCTATGGTGCGCTATTTAAAGGCTCGATCGCACACTCGGCCGATCGCTCCTCTCAGAAAGTCTCCCTTCGAGGTGCCTCGCTCCCGAACTTACCATCTCGCCAAGTCGGCGAATCGTAAGTTAATTTGATCAACAATCGATACTTTAATGGTGTGTTTAGGCTTAAATATTGTTTTGTTTTCGCTGAAATGGAGACACTTTACGTGTTCCACGGAAACGCTCGTGCGGGTCCGCACGGAGTTGATTTGTCCACCGCGAGCGCTTCGCAACGCTCCCAACCCGCACACGCCGATTTGCTCGATCTACGATGGTGCATTCGCAAGAATCGCTCGATACGCACGCCGCTAGGAACAAGATAGTAATAGAGGCGGTCACGCCACCACGGTCCCACCACACGCCATATATGGTGGGGCCTTACTAAGGTGACTAGCGCGCATGTGGGCACAAGATATGCGCAGATCGTTACCAATCCTCACGCCCAATGTATGGACGACCCATGGTGTATGTACATTTTGTTTATCCTACTCAATCCGCAGGGGGCGCGGTTCGTGGAGGCGCGACGCTTTCTCCCCTCTTGGTTTGTTGACGACGAGTGAGCTCTCCAGAGCCCCGCATGTCGTTAGGGAGTATGCTCCACATCGTGGAGATTCGTAGTTTCAACCGAATGAGGGTGTGGACAAATGGGGACGCACGTGTTGATTTTCACGAGATTGTCGATGCCATATCCGAGGGCTCATCCGAGGCACCGCCACCAAGATGAGGCGAACTTTAACTCGCAATCCAAATGAGGAGGAAGCCGACGATGAGGAGGTATCGTCGGTGGCATTGTTTCGCCGACACCGACCACGCCCAAGTCCGCTGGATTGTCAAGCCGCCTCTTCCCTTGTTCTGCCCAAGAGCACGAGTCTCGTGGGCCTTCGATGCGACACCCTGCTTGTGGGGCAACATTTCCCACACAAGGCTGCCGCCAGGCAAGCTATCGTGACTTTCGCGGTGAAGACCTGTCGGACTTACCGAGTTTACAGGTGTGTTTGTACGTTATTTGTTGTACCTTTAACTATGTACAGTCAGTCGCACTAACTATTATCTGCCTTCCATTATCTTTCTGCAGGTCTAATCCTGACACTTACGTAGTTAAGTGCGTGGTTAGCTCTTGCCCTGGCAAAGTCCGTGCGCAGAGATTCCCTGGGGCGGGAACAGCCTTCCGCATCACAGTCCTGACAGATCACACATGTGAGCTTCAAGAGCCATTGCAAATGCATAAGAACGTAACCTCCGCGTACATCGCAAGCACCATAAGCCATGTAGTTGTCGCCGATTTGACCGTTTCGCCGAAGGTCCTCATGGCTAACGTAGCAAATACAATAGGCTATGGCGTTAGCTACATGAAGGTATGGCGCGGCGTAAGGTCCTCGAAGGGTTGTATGGTACCTACAAGGAGGCGCACGACCTAGTCCCAAGAATGCTCAAACAGACATGGGATGCTAATCCGGGACATGCGTCAATAGGGTAGACAGTTCCGACCCATCGAACAACCCACATTCGCTAATCCTTGATCGAGTCTTCGGGCATTTGGCCCGCAGCCCATGGCTTCTCCCACGCCGTCCCGCCCTAACTATGGACGGTACTTTCCTTTGCGGAAGTACAAGGGCACCATTCTCACCGCTATTGCGTCGATGCGAACGACCGCTGCTCCCAGCTGCCTTTTGCAATTGTGGAGAATGAGAACACCGACAGCTTGGTTGTGGTTCCTACTAAACATAAAGCAACATGTTGTAAGGGACCGACCGAATGTGTGCCTCATAACCGATCGTCATGCCGGTTGTTGTCCGCGCGCGCACAATGCGAACGGTACAAGCCCGCCGCACCAATGGAACGACATGCGCACACGTTGGTGCATGCGCATGTGGCCGCAAACTTCCACACGCCGCCAAGCAAAGACCTCATGAAGAAGTTCAAGAAGCTCGCCGCGCAACCGTAAGCGCAAGTTCGATGCCGTCAAGCGGGAGCTTGAGGTCGAAACCAAGCGCAACGGAAGGTTCCGCCACCGCACCGCAGCGAAGTTCGCCGAGTGGATAAGCGCATGCACCCGACTATGAGAAATGGTCCTTCTTCACGACACCCATGGTGCTCGATGACGGCATCATGACAACCAACATGTCCGAGGTCTACAACGGTGTGTTGAAAGGGGTTCGTGCGCGCCCATCACCGCTGTATCGAGGAGACATGGAATCGCACGGCCGGTTACTTCACAATCGGCAATGATGGCCAGCAAAGATTTGGACGAAGGGAAACAAGACGGAGGTTACCCTTGCCTACATGGACAGAAGATTACCAAGGCTCGATCCCATGTGGCTATCACAATGGATGGCGGAGGAGGAAGTTCGAGGTCCGCTCGGGACAAGCACGCTCGTGGCCACACGAGAGTGACCTAAGCATGTTTGCACCATAGGCGATGTGGCGCTTGCTCTCGCAACAAGCCTCAACTCCTCCACAAGCCTTGCTCCCACGTATATGCCGCATGTGCTGTATTTCATCAATCTTGTAGCATGTATACGTCGGAGTACTACGACATACGACACCTGTATGATACTTGGAACGGGGAGTTCAACTCGTACGGCGTGGAAGGCCACTACAGGGACATATGGCGGGGCGCAGTGAAGTGGTCACCGAATGAAGCATCGCGCATCCGTGCCGTGGGAGACGCTACCAAGGCGCATCCGCAACGACATGGACGCGAGCCAACGTGGAGATCGGCCAAGAGCAATAAGGTGCAGGCTATGCAAGACTCATGGGCACTCATTCCGAAACTGCCCGAGTAGACCTTCTTCGTCCGGCGCCACCTAAATATGGGTCTGTGTTTGAAATGTAAGAAAATAACAAGAAAATGAGTGCGCACCTTGTTCTGTACCAGATGCAGCGTGTAGGTCGTACTATGCTGCGAAGCAATAAATGATATTGTACGAACATTTATTGGTCCTCTCGATTCTCGAAAGATTCTCATGTCGCCCCAACGACTAAGTCCATCGCACGACGTAAACCGCCTATATAAAGGCCTCCTATGGGTTCACCACAAGACATCTCGCTCACCTCCCATCCTAATTCAACTTCCAAACAATGTCGCCCCGAGGACCGACCCAACTCAACTCCCCGAGTGGCATGAGCGGCCGTGCCATTGCGGGTTTAGGACAATCCGTCCGTGTGGTTCGATCCGACCAACACTACGGTTGTAGGTACTTCACGTGCCCGGATCCGACAACGACTTCGTGGTAAGAACGACAACCAAATCTTTGGTTTCGTTATCTTTTCTCAACCCGATCCATGACATATGCCACTATGCACGAGCCTTGCAAGTGGATCAATGGGTGGATCAGAGTTCCCAAAGATGGCCAAGAAAGATCCCACAGTGGTGGAAAACAAAGGCCAATACTTTGTGAAGATGACTCAGAGCGCGAGATGGTCCAAAAATCGTGGAGGAGCAAGAGCGGCGCACAACAGGACCACATCCGCCTAAACGGTAAGGAGGATGAGCTTGCTAGAGGAGGGAGCAAGTAAGCTCGCGTGAAGCGCCCATCAAGCGCCAAGAGCAGAGCTCAAAGTCCGGGAGGCACTCACAAGAAAAAGAAGGATGCAACCAACCATCTTCGTATGCGACAGAAGGGAAAACAACCACGCCGCACTCCAGAGAACAATGTAAAACACCCAGCAAGTTAAATTCTCTAAGGCATGTTAGGATTAGTGGTGGACTAGCTAGAGTTCCACACATGCCATGTATTGTTTCATGTATCGCACATGTAGCGCCGCATTGATTAGTACGAACAATACTCAAATGTGTTCTTATTTTTACGTGGGGAATTTCTACGCTCATTGATTGGTACAAACAATACACTTACACCAAATACCGATAAAAATTTCGAACGAATAAAAATTCTTAAGAAAACAATCTCATGTACCACAATCGGCTTGGATTTCAAATACATAATCAAGTACAAGTTACAACATATAATACACTTCTTTTGGTACTACTCCCACGCCTCGCCATCAAGCACGCATAGGACCTCGTAACGCCCTTCCGCGTCGTGTTCCTCCCATAGGTCTCGACGACCGCCTCGTGGGAACGTGAGCCTATCGGTGACCGTGGGTTCTGCCGCAGTCGACGGCCTTCTCGGCACCGTGTCATCGTACACGGGGCGCTACATGCGGATCGGCGCGACAACAAGTCGGTGAGCCAAGCATTAGGATCCGTAGTATGATCCGTGGAGGCCACCAACTCGCTCACCTTGAGAGACGACGGTAACCGCCGGTACGCTTCACCTTGCGGGTGAGCCGCATAGGGTACGGTGTAGCCCGACCGCACCATGGCGCCAGACGCTTATCGGAAATTGTCCGAGAATGTCGGATCGCGAGGGAGAATTGATGACATCCGCGCCGCGGTTGCGCTGCTCGTCTTGCCTCGATGTCCTCTTCTCGCCTCCGCGACGACGACGGCATTCGCGTAAGGTCCTCCGCTGAAGACGGCGCGCGCCGTAGGGTCCTCCGCGATGACGACGGCCTCGGCCAGACGGTCCTCCGTGACGACGACGCGGCATCGCCAGAGTCCTCGCGCCGAATCGCGCGACGATCCGCCGCCGTCTGCGCCGCGGCGCTGGTCGACTCGCCGGACGGAAGATGGAGGGGTGAGGGTACGTGACGACACTCCGTCCGATGCCTCGTGTCGACATCGCTGGCCTTCCACACCATGTTGCGAACGACCTTCTTAACATCGCCAACAATCGCCTTAATCACCGTAATAAGGCGTTCTATCGTGTTGTTACTACCCCGCCGAGTTCCCGCGCCACGCCCACAACACTCGCAAACGGTCCACCGCTACCAACAAACAAAATTGTGTTAGTTAATCCTAAACCGAGGGTGGTTATCAGACCACGTGCTCAACGCATCGAGTCGCCACGGCGCGTCGCGACGGCGCGGGTCCACCTCAAGCCCAAGCGCCCGCGTGGCTAGGATCTTCGTGACGGGCGGGGACGCCTCACAACCTCGTCCGCGGTGCCGCACGCACCACCCAAGTAGGTGTCGACGCCCTTCATCATATGGCCGCGCCTCCCGCAAACGGAATCGCGGGCCGCTTGCCACGCATCTACCCACGGCCGCCGCCTCGCCGCCGTCGCTCTTGCGTTCTTCTTCGCTTGCTCGAAAGTCAAACAAAATCAACAAATCATGGTAGGTTAATAACACATGAGTAAACGACCTACAATATTATTAAGCAATACATTACACTTACAAGTGACTACGCCGCAAGCGGTCGCCCTAGAGCAGGGGAGTCTCTCGTGCGCTGAATCGCTCATCACCCGCTGAGGGTTGTAGGGCTCAACCATATGGGAGAACACCGATGAGAAGTTGTCCTCCAAGACGCCTCATCCTCGTGGCATAGCAAGCTCGACATCGCGCGCCGTGGCTCGCACGAAGACATCCGCCCAAGGAGTCCATATTACGCCGCCCTCGCAGGCCTCGACCTGCTGTGGAATTCGGGTATACGCGACGCGCTCGCCCCTAGCCCACCCTAAGATCGCCATACCATCGGGATCCCATGGTCGGCCCTTCCACGGATCTCCTCGCCCGCCCAACCATAGAAATGTTGTGTGTGCGGGTAAGGGTGGACTGAGACCTGGAAGCACGCCGCCCTACAAAGTGCTCCCACGACCACACCGTAATAGCGCAGTGGCAACCCGAGAGCACGGGCTCGCTCTCGCGGCGACGCCGCGCCGCCGCCTGACAAAGTCACGCAGACGAGCACACAAGCATACCAACCCCAATCGCATCGCGACATCTCATCGCCGGCGCCCACGATGGATCGCGCAAGGTGAATATAACTCGTACACCGAGTCCCCGCGTGCTAGGGAACATGACCCACCCGAATAAAAATAACAAATATGCAATTAGGTGGCATCGAACCACCTCCTCCGGCGTTATCCGGGCAATGCATGAAATTTCGCAGCCTGCGCGCAAGGGATGCCCTTATACTTGTCGGGATAGGATGCCCGGCGATGATGGAGACGCGCCTTCCACCCACGGACCTCGGCGGGGAACAATCAAGACGGCCTCGCACCGCAGCCGGTTATGAAGCCGACGCCTTGCGAGTCACGGCCATCTCCCCACCTGGTGGAACGTGGGTCTCCGCCGCCAACGATCAACCAAGGCGAAAGAAGGCAAGCATCAATCGTGAGGTTCGCCCCATGTTCAAGCATGCGCGAACGCAATCACCCGTATTGACGGCTCGGAACAAACCGTTCGTCCAACGGCCACGTCTCCCTCGGTCCCCGTGTCATCAAAGTTGGTGGTCCATCGCCACCGATCCAAGCATGACAGCGATGCTGGGCGTCCCATGCCTCCTCAAGTAGGGGTGGTAGAGTATGTGCCATTGCTGCAAATACAGAGTAAGTAGTTAGCAAAATCTAAACGCTATAAATTTCAATAAGCAAATATTAATTACGTAATTACCAAATCAGAATGCTAAGCAGATTGCTAATCAGATTGCTAATTAGAATGCGCTGCAGCTTATGATCGATTCGAACGCTGCGCGGTTTATAAACGGAGAAAATACGACAAATAATGACATCGATAAGATCGAATGCGCCGCGCTTATGATCGAAATGAAATGAACTTCAACTTCTCTCGCTCGCTTCCTTCTCGCTCGCCATGGATCATCGCGATATGAAATTTGTGTGCTCGCCTTCTTCGCACTCTCCCGCGAGCTCATCAAATGAACAAGTGATCGATCGACATATGAAATGAAGCTCTCTCCAATTTATAACGAATCTTTATCCCGCGCCCGCAAATTAAGCCATAAATGTAGGAAATGACATCGCCGCTGCAAATGCAGGAGGGCTCGCTCGCTTGCCTTCTGAGAATCAACACATGGCGGGGTGGAGGGAGGGCTGGGTCAAACAATCAATAGCTGGTGTGAATCGGTGTGAAACAAGGGAGGGGCCTAGTTCAAAGCTTTGTACAATCAACACCTGGTGCTTCGAGGCTTGATTTAAATCTTTGATCAATCAAGAATGTTACTAACTACACAATCATACTAATTAGCTAAAAAGAATTGAAGGAATAAAATTATAAAAATTTATAGAAATAAGTAAATGGTAGCACAAAATTTCATAATTTTTAAAATCATTTAATATATTTTAAAATTTTCGAATCTAACCATACTAATTAACTAAACTAACTACCTAATTAACTAACCTAACAACCTACTATTTATTTCACGCAGGGGCTATGCGCTTTATGCGGGCCGCCAGCAGGGGCGCAGGGGCGTGGCGGCGGCGCGCAGCAGGGCGCAGGGGGCCGTCAGGGGCGCGCAACGCAGGGGGCCGTGGCGCGCGGCGGCATGGGCGCGGGGGACGGCCGAGGTGGCGGGCATCGGTTGGACCGGGCGGGCGATGTGGTGAGCCGCGCCTGGTGTCGGTAGGTCCTCGCCGCGCGGCCGAGGGCGTGTCTCGCCGCGCCCGTGCCGGGGTATGTTCATCTGCATGTGCTATTTTTGCCAAATCTTACGAAACAGAGCTACTTTCGTAATTAAACGGGCTACGTGGCTAGAACAAGAAAATTTCAGCTCGCCCACTCCGATGATGTCGTCGTGCTCTACAAAGAAACTCTACTACGACGAGAGGGGAGGAGGCGCGGGGAGGGCACGACCGAGGGGCTGGGGAGGAGGCGAGGAGGCGGCCGGGAAGGCGCAGCGAGTGCAGAGAGAGAGGAGGAGGCGGTCGGGAGGAGAGAAAGGCAGAGATGAGGAGAGAAAAGGGAGGGAGGAGGAAGTTGACGAGGGTAATTTGGATATTTTGGGGAAAAATTGGTGGCAAAATTCTAATGGATTTGACTACAGATGTAAAAGAGTAACATATGTGAAATATATTGGCATGAAAGAGAGATGTCGTTTTGTAACAGTAGATCATATACTTAGAAACTTTGTAGTGGCGTATATAAAATTTGCCTCTCTATATAGTTGCCCAGCTCAGGGACATTTCTACTACTGTATGTTGTAGTTATAGTGCCTTGAGAAATCCTATACCGCACTATTTTTATTTACACATGTATGCAAAAGCTATCCAACCACGTAATTAATTTTGCTTTTGCTAGCTCCCAATCACCTAATTTTCTTAAACCCACTCATCTACAATTGCACAGTACTGAGCCCTGAAATTGTATTACCAAGTAACGTGTAATTTTAGCATAACTTTATTGTAACTTTAGTTATATTTGTTTTTGTATTAATTTGTAGGGTTCACCTTGATTTACTTTTATCTAATTTAGAATATTTTTATTTTGTTTCCTAGATTTACTTTTGTCTAGTTTAGAATTTTTCAACATAAAAAAATAGAAATCATTGGATGATGATCCAACGTACGGAAGAATGTGACTGGTTTAAAAAAAAATTCAGATGATAGTAGCTTAGTTGGCTCCAATTAATTTTCATGAGCTTTTTTGCCATCTTTGGGAGGTTGACCGGTACCTCTCCACCAAATATGAGGTATCTCTCCACGTACCTCACCTCTCTCGACCGCGTTGGTGCACAGCTTGGTTCGCTCAGCCCGTCAGTCGCATCCTCCTCCTCGCTCCTCCAGCCTTGGCTGCATCCCATCGATCGCGATTGCGCCATCCCTTTTCTCGCATCCCTTCTCCCTCATCATTTGACTTCTCTTTGATTCTGTAGACAACCCGCCGGCTCGCCCCGCCTCTGCTTGATCTTCAGGGTTCACAGGCCGCCGGACTAGATTATTTTTTTGTGGCCACCGGACAGAGACTGGACGCAAGAGGTAGGTGCCACCAGCCTCACGGCTGGTGGCGGGCGGTGGGTGGCGGTGGTGGCCAGCGACAAGCGATCCTAAATATTAACCTTTCATCGTCAAACACCAAATCATTCACCAAATCATTCAAGTCAACACACTGCAATCGACGCTGCCTGGCTCCCGATCACCAGTTTTCAATCTCGGAAACAAACCTTACCTGTCGCCCCTTCAGCTTGGGTCTGGCTGCCTCTCACGCTCAGGACCTAGTAGCAGTGCTCGTCAGTGCGTAGCTGTCAGGATGGAAATTTGATCAAAAGGTTTGATTCTTGGTAATTCATTTACCTTGATACTTGGTATGCCATAGATTACGGCTTGTGCTACTAGGTGATTCTCTGATGTAGTAGTTCCTTGTTGCAGAAAGCTAGTTACATCAATGTGTGATGTGATGTTAGAGAGAGAGAGTGTGATTTTGCTATTCACAACTACACATCCTATTCATTAATAAGAGAATATATATAGAGAAGATTACATGGACCTCATGGGCTAAAAGAGGGAGATAATATACAACACTCTTAACACCCCCTTCAAACTCAAAGTAGATTAGGATGATCTGATGCACTGAGTTTGAGTAGATGAAACCGATGATATTCTCGAGTTTGAGTTTTAGTGAAGAAATCTGAAACTTGAAGTTCTGAGAGAACATACTTGAGGGCGATGATCGACTGCTGACAATAAGATCGTATGAAGGATGCATCAACACCAATGTGTTTTATCAACTCATACTTGACTGGATCACTAGCAATCTTAATGACACTTGTATTGTCACAAAAGATATGTGTAGGATTGTCACAATGGACATCTAGATCAATCAAGAGCTATCGAAGCCAAATGATCTCTGAGGTGTTAGTGGCAAGAGCTCGAAGCTCAGCTTCTGCACTAGAGCGTGACACCACAGTCTACTTCTTGGACTTCCAGGCAATGAGCGAAGTACCAAGAGAGGTACAATAGCCAGTGATAGATCGGCGACCAGCAAGATCACTCGCCCAAACGGAGTCAGAGTAAGCATGATGCTGGAGCTAACTTGAACTGACATAAAGTAGACGTCTGGACGCAGTTCCCCTCAAGTATCTCAGCACACGAAGAACATGACCATAGTGGACTGATGTGGGAGCACTGACAAACTAGTTGAGCACATGAATGACATGAGCAATGTCTGGGTTGATGATAGTGAGATAGACAGGGCTCCCATTGAGCTGACGATAGTGGGAAGGATCTGTCAGAGGTACACCATCTATAGGTCAAAGCTGTAAATGAAGCTCCATAGATGTGGCAGCATTACGAGTATCAGTCATCTCAGAGCGAGTAAGTAGATCCTAAATGTAACAATGCTGAGATGGATAATAGCCATCACCATCAGAATGAACCTCAATCTCTAGAAAATAGCTCAATGGTTCCAAATCGTACATCATAAACTGTTCACTCAATTTTTTCTTGACAAAAGCAACGTAGTCCATGTCATCAACATATCATCTACATACAGTAGAAGCAAAGTACGACCCCACTGAGAGTGTGCATAAACAAGGTAGGGTCATGCACACTCGAAGTGAAACCAACCGCTCAAATCACAGAATTGAAACGCTCGAACCAAGCACGAGGCTTCTGCTTGAGACCATATAGAGCACGCTTAAGATGACAAACATAGCACATGAGGAGACTCAACATGGGGGCTGCATATAGACCTCCTTATGTAGATCACCATGAAGAAAAAGCATTCTTGACATCTATATGAAATATAGTCCATGTGCGTACTGCTGCAACAGCAATAAGAGTACGGACTGTGGTCATATGAGCAACTGGAGCAAAAGTCTCATCATAATTTTGATCATAAGCCTATCGAAAACCTCTTGCAACAAGACGAGACTTGTATTGCTCTACTGACCCATCTGGCTTGTTCTTTACTTTGTATACCTACTTACAAGTGATAGGAACAACTCCAGATGGTAGCGGATCAAGATCCCAAGTGCCTGTACACTCTAATACTGTGAGCTCCTCTGTCATAGCCAACTGCTACTCAGGTAGGGATGGCAATCTCGCCCGATTACCCACGTACCCGTTGGCAAAAACCCTAGGATATTGATAAGGTCCTTACGTACAGAGTGATAGGTTCGACTTGGATACTTCTATCTGCCGTCCACACGTAGTCATCCTGTCCACTCCTGTAGCTATCCATATCTAATATTCATCCATCCACATCACCACAAGGCCAAACACCAACCACCCATTTCGATGCTTTCTAATTCCATGCTCCCCAACTCCAAATCGTTCGATCGATTGCCCAGCCCGTGGTGATGTGATTAGGAACCGAAAGTCCAAGAAAACCAGTGATTGAGAGCTAGCTAGCTACCATGGTCGCCGCCTGGAGTCTCTCCTTGACCTGACCACGCTCTTACTCTCCCTCTTCCCCCACACGCCGACGCTGAGGAAGGAGGACTACCTTGCCATATGCCTCGCTGCGCTTGCCGACACTGGCGAGGCCGGGTAGGGGGAGGAGCACGCCATCAGCAAGTGGTGCCCACGCCCCACACCGGCGCAGGACCTTCGCTTCCAGTGCTTGATTTGTGGGAAAGCGTCACCTGCGTCAGCGCCGGTGAGCACAAGTCCACCACCGCAAGGCGTTTTGGAGAGGTTCCGTTGGTTCTCATGGCTCGCGTTAGTGTTTGTTGCAACTATAAGGTTTTTTGTTGCAATGGGAGATTTTAGATGTTGCAACAATTTCTTGAAATGGACTTTTTTCCCTTAAGAATTTCTTGATGTTGCAACTATTGTCGTCAATTATTGCACAACTGAATTCAAAATATTTCACAAGTTAGTTTTAAATGTTGCAAATTTCTTGATGTTGCAACAATTATTTTTGGATGTTGTCACTATTATTTTCAAATGTTGCAATATTGTAATATCGAAATCTGTTTGATTGGGATATTCGAATTAGTTTTACAGTGCAATTAGGTTATATACTAATGGTTTTAATGCAATTTCAGTGAGAATATGTTATTTTCCCAATCTTTTTTCGGTTCAATCTCACCCGACGAGAGAGATCGGGTGGAGGAGTTTTTTTTGTTGCATTGGGGGTGCATGATGTTGTGTAGGGTTATTTTCGTTTGTTCCGGGAGGAAGTAAAAACACACCGGATGAAGGCGTCCTTTCCTTGCCGCTCTGCCGTCTCAAGTTCATCGCACGATGTCATCTTCATCCTAATCCTCCCCTACGCCGCGTTGCCTCCTGCTCTACATCGGCCGAGCAAGCATCGCCGCATCCTCCTAGCTTAACACCGTGACGCCACCACCGCCTCCTCCCTCGGGCTCCCACCTCACCACAATGTGCCTGGCGAGGGCTACAAAGCTAATGGTCATGAGAACTGAGTCGTGGCTTGGGTTTAGGGTGGAAGAAGGTGGTCATCGACGTGTAGTCCTTTTTCTTGTCAGCTAGCAATGACTGAAAATGGGCAACACATCGGGCAGGGAAGTCGGCATCAACTTCAGCTCCAAAGGTAAACAATCTATGAGCTCAAAATTTTAATTTCCGGGTAGTAGTAGTAGGTGATGTAATAGGTGGAGTCAATATTTCTATTTATATGTGTGAAAGAAAATTAATATTTATTATATGGTTTATGATCGCGTCTGCTGATATGTATCACTCTTTTTTATGGTTCCGTTGCAACGCATAGACACTTTACTAGTGACAAGTAAAAGCATGGGAATTCTTTTAGTTCATATTTATGTAAGCCTAGGCTTTGGGTGTAACCAGAGCAAGACTAATTTTCGGTTACAGTTTGTATTGACTTCCTATACTACTGTGAAGTGGCCACAATGCATCTGAGCAGAGTTGTGGATACATTCAGTTTCATCCTACTGAGAAAGGACTTCAAATCACATAACAAAGGATGGTAGAAATTATTCTTCAAGATATGTTTGATTGTATACACAAGGCCGCCTGATGAGTGAGCAACCAATCTTCTCCTCGCTAAATCGCGTACAGAACCTGGATTGTGCTCCATCCATACAGAGTAAGTTCTACGGCGAGGGTTTAGTTTCAGACAAAGAGCAAGCGAAAGGAATTGAGACTCGGGTGAGATGGGAAGAGGAGAGGGGGACCTGGTTGCTGCGGCCGGTGTACTCGAGGAGGCAGTGGTGGAAGCCGGGGTGGTCTATGGGGTGTTTGGTGGGCGTTCTATGGGGTGTTTGGTTTGAAGGACACTACGATACTATATAGTCCTAACTCAGAAACTAACCCACCTGTTTGGTTTGAGAGAAAAAAAAAGTTGTTCTATCACTACCTCGTCTCTTGTGAGTATAAAGCTAGTACAAACTGAGGGATAGTGTGATCCCATCAAATTTATGAGATTATCCTATGATAAACTAATTAATCTATTCTAGTATGGGGTGATCCCTCGAAACATAATACCCCCATTAGGCCATCTTCAATAGTAACCACCTTAGCCGTCTCTTGTCTGCCATGTCACTCGAAAGTCTAGTTGAAGGAGAGAGGATGTGGAGAGAGAATATGCAATCTCTTATATAAGAGATAACCTGAGCACACAAACCATCGCAAATGGAGAGTGAGTAATAAGAGAAGTTGTGTTGAAAATAAATGATTTCATAGATAAATTATTGAAGATGTTGTCTCTAAGATTATCTGTAGATGAGTTAGAACCTTTAGAGACAATCATAAGAGACTAACTGTTGTATAAGGTCGTGTGCCGGTGCTCGTGCCGGTTTGGCTCCTCGCGCACCAAATTTTGGAAATGGAAATCTGGGAAACCAAACGCAGCAGTGGATCCAGATTTGCTCGATTTAACTACATCAAAATGATACTGTACTGCTATACAAGAAGCAATTGCATAATTGCATGCAACATCATTTGAATTTACCTGCATTGAGTTGCTGAGTATCGTTTGGTTAGCTCATCATCAAAACCTCCCACAGTATAGTAGGTGCTTTTGATTAATGTTGGTTCTTAATGGGGTTGATTTCATTCCAGAAACCACCCAGAATACCAGGTCATTACCCACATGAGCACAATTCAGTTCCAACCATGGCGAAGTCAAAATCAAAGCTGAACAACATTTGTCTATCTGCGAAATGCTATAACCCAGCATCAAGGGGAGATGTACAGATGAGCAGCACACTGAAGTCATTAATTACGAGCATTAACAAATACACAATCCAGTTCATTCCAGAAACCACCCAGAATACCAGGTCATTACCCACATGCGCACAATCAAGTTTCCAACCATGGAAAATTCGAAATCAAAGCTGAACAATATTTGTGTAGACACATTATCTATCTACGAAATGCTATAACCCAGCATCATAGGGGTCATGTCTAAATGAGCAGCACACTTTAGTCATTAGTTATGAGCATTAACAAATACAAGAGATAACAGGTTTCAGGATGAGCGAATTCAAAGGCAGTACAAGAACCCCCAAAATTACAAGACATGATGTGCATGATGTGTTTTTTCATGTTTCACCGAACGAGAAGTGCGACACGGTCCTTCTGAATGACCTGAGCTAGGTTAAGATCAAAAAGCTCACACCGAATCGGCATCCCCATCTCATAAAAGGGGTTCTTCAAAACAAAGTCTGTGTACAACTCATAT
Source organism: Ampelocalamus luodianensis (assembly GCA_036346255.1). Taxonomy (NCBI): domain Eukaryota; kingdom Viridiplantae; phylum Streptophyta; class Magnoliopsida; order Poales; family Poaceae; genus Ampelocalamus; species Ampelocalamus luodianensis. Next base: position 9,915,244 of record CM070636.1, read on the forward strand.
ATTACTTTCAGCAGAATTTCCATATTTGGAGCACCAGTTTTGAGGACAACAAAAAACTTTGTCCCTGAAGCAAGAGAAGCAATCAGACAGATGAGCAGCTAGACAGGTGCCAAACCATAAAATGACACTGATAGTTGGTAGCCAAGCCATGATATTATAATATCAAATGATATTTTCATACAAGTAACGAATGTAAAACACACCAACACACAGTATAGGAAAAACTGAAGTGGATCACTATATTTATAATGGAGCCAATTTTCGCAGCATCTATTTTTTAATCACCTATATATCATTTTTAAAATTATTATTGCATCATTATTTAGATCAAATATCAGCCAAATAAAATATAACAGTATAAGTTCACTCTAGAGTCTAGATATGTATCAAGGTCCTACTTAAAGATCCATCATTCGCACGATGACACGAAAGTCCAAAAAAATAAGTTGTCCCGCATTCAAACTTTTTTTTAGAATCAAGCTGGAGCTTACTCTTTATTCACCAATGAGAGAATCACAATCATCATGAATCAAGCAGGAGTTTTCAATAGGAAGTGGGAGGCACAATGAAGCTGTGTAGTAGTTCCCTTAAGCTAACTTGCCACAAATTTCACATATACCCCGCCATGATCAAGCACCAAATACAAATGGATTGATCAATCTTGTTTTGTTATTATTTGTAATTTCTGTGAACTATGTCCAGGCATGACATGAATACAGATAAAATTAAATCTTCCACCAAGCAAACTACTTACTGAGATCCTAAAGGCATTGCAAGATTTATGACAGATAGATAGCAAATGAAAGGGTAACATAAAGTATAAGTATTCACTGATGTTAGTCAATTCTTAGGAAGTTAACTTAAACAGATAAAGAACACAATAGAAGGCTACAGAATGCTATGAATTTGTTTTGTAACTATGTTAGGTAAAATACAGGACCTGTTTGGAAACAAGAACATAAAGAGTAATTGATGCAACTTTGTTATCCTGCAGTCCTTCACTCATAAGCTCTTGACACAACACATAAACCTGAGAATGCTGACCAGAGATAGGAACAGCCTAAAAAATGCACCCTATTGCTAAGACTAATTCAGTCATCTAAATACAAAAGTTTACTTCATAAAATGCAAAGTGTGTAAATCAGACTATTCCTAACAATTGCCAAGTCATAACCATATGCTTTGGAGCTACAATTTGAATTTTCATGATATTATCTTCTCAACATTCAGAACAAGAGTAAATTTGTGCAAGTTTAGAGGCCTATTGCATACTTATAATAAACTCACAGCTTGTAACACTTACAATGATCCAATACAATGAAATCCACTCCAACCCAATAATACTGAAACTTGCAACTATAAGCATGCAGAGCAGATTTATCAAGCAAGTTCACATGCAACTATTGAGGAAATGAAGACCTGTGAGGGATTGGAAGTAATGGATGTCGAAGTTGTGGGCTTGTAGGTCAATGCCAGTACAGCCAGGGGTAGGGGACAGCTGCTGGGAGATAGCGTGCATTGAATGTCAGAGACTTGCCAAGCGTAGACTGTCATTGGTGTCCATCCTCCCTGCTGACACGTAGTCCTGGAGAGATGTGTGTGTTGTTCAGACTCCAGCTCTAGAGGAAAGAGGAAAAAGAGGACTTCAGGAAGATACCTTGTAGTAGATAAGGCCACCAGACTTGTTGATGATGAAAAGGCTGTAGATTGCCGCTGCCGCCATAGTCACGTAAGAAGGCGGAGTGGAGAAAAAAAGTAAATTTCCTGTATCAACTGCAGAGAAACACATCAGAACCCAACAAAAGCTTGATACATGTAAAGGGAAAAGGAGACTAGTAAAATAACTCATCCTTCTAAAAATGGTAAAAAAATAACTCATAAATTATTCTGAATGGACTAATTTTCCATACAGATCCATTATAATCACAATCTTTTGTCAGTTCAAGTACAAAATCAATCAGGGGTTGTGAACTTGGATGATTAGTTTGCTGCATATTAGCATTGAGCAGAGTATATGCAGTTTGAACAAAGGGCAGTGATTCCAAAGTATTTATTGTGTATTTTCTGTATTATCATCTTGAAATCCAAACAGATGATTAGGTTGGCGTGATAGTGGAAAATAGAGGATCAACTACTTTGCACTAAAAAAATTGATCTACCAAAATTGATCTGCAATCAAAATCAAGTTGCATTTCCCCCATTTCTTTCATACACAACTACCAGCCTACTCCACTAATGAACACTACAGAGAGCATCCATCAGTATGAGCAAATTGCATAACAAAATGAAAATATTGTGTAGATTGCAGATTGCAGGTATGCAAGTATGTACATGAATTGTTGGATCTTCACTGAATTGAAACATCATAAATATTCGGCATCAGCATTACAAGCAACAATTTGTGACATATGGGAATCAATTTTCGGCATCAACGTCAAGAAGTAATCAAATTTTGTTAACATACAAGCATCAACATCAAGGAGTAATCAAGAACTAACTAGTTGCACAAATCAATGATGAACAAGAAACATATATGACACATCAACACAGATCACGAATGCTCAGGGACACATCCATCACACGACATCTACAAGAATCCATTGCATTCTGTTCCGCTCTAAATTCCGGTCATTCTCGGTCGATACTGGTTGTTCCGGCTGAAATGCATGCACCGACCATTGCAGTGCTGGCCAAAGTGAAGTTGTTTATGGTTCTCAAGCACGGGACCCAAGAATTTGTTGCTGTGCACTTGTGCTCATGTGTTACGACTTCTGACCTCCTCTTTACTTTTACACTTCTTACCAAACTATATGTGCATCCATGTAACAAACATGTGGACCTTAGATTTAATCTCACCCCATGCGTAAAGTTGTAGAAATGGCTATGCGCAGTACTGGTGCACCTCTTAAAGCCTTCTTCTCTTCCTATGTGCAATATTTTAATCTATGCACTGATCCCTTTAAACAAAGCACACTTGCCTTATTCAGTTATTTGTGTTTAGATTATGTGAAACCAAAACACTAAGTTGTACAATCAAATATTTATATTTTATATAGTCATTTTTATACACCGAATGGTACACCAGAATAACCCGTAACGAAGCCTTCCATCCCAAAGGGCAAACCGAATGCTCACGAAACGGAATTAACAACTATCATGAAGCAGATTTTTCTTATGCCTACCATTATCGAGTGCACAAGCGTATTAGCAACATTCCGTTAATAGGTAACAGCACATCATGCGCAGATGTACTGATCAATTACCTTAATGAATGGCAATGCAATGTATATCAGGCAACCTATAGAATTTGATCATCTGAGGAAGCGATTTTAACAAAGCAAGATCCATATGACATGACATGGCAACCTATACAATTTCATATGCAGCATACTTTCTTTGTCACCCTCTGTAAAAGTGAGATTTTCGTACTAGTAATAACTAGCATAAAGCATCATTATGGGAGCAGATTACTGGCAACCATCTTTCAGTTTTATTGGTTCAAAACTTCATGTTTCCTCTACCTAAGACAAAATCAAAACCAAATAAACTACACAAACAAATTTGTTGTGGTTCAGATCTGGAAATTTGAGATGAAACTACACAATCCAATGCGGACGGCGGCTCAGATCTACTTATGGGGGCGGTGGCTCGAGTCTGGCAATGGGGGTGGCGGGCGGCAAGAGGAGGCTGGTGGCTGAGGAGGAGGCAGGCGCAGGCGGAGGTGATTGGGGATAGGTGTGGTGGAGGCGACTAGGGTTAGGGGAGGGGGCGGAGAATAGGGTTAGGGTCGGTGTGAGCTAACCTTGACAGGAAGCGCGCACGAATGGGAGGTCACCGGTGGACACCGTTCAAGCCGCTGAGGCGCCCCCCAAAGTCGTCGTGTTCGCCCTCTCCTCTGGACGACCCGACGCGTGAAGAAACGCTCGACTAGGAGGGGACGGGGTGGGCCACAGCTCCCCACCGGAATGGAATCCACCGGCTGGGTCGCTCCACAAAACACTACGGCCCGGTTTGGTAAGTGTTGTCAAAATCACAATCCTGAATCGCATAAGAAGTTCTTCGGTAGGATCGCGAATCATATAATCCATGTAGATCTAAAATCTTATATGATTCTACCAAAGAAATATTTTTTAAAACCTACCATGTATTTTAACACTTCTACATTTTTAAAACTATATTTTTAGAACTTTTATCTACAAAAATATAGTGCAAATGAAAGATCGTTTCTTATTTATGCAAATTATAATGGACACAAAGAAATAAAAAATAATAAAAGTTTACAATGAAAAGGACATATGCAAGTAATTATTTATAATAAATCCACTAGAATCGGGTAGGATCTAATGAAAAATTTGATCACAGTGCTACAATTTTTTTGTTAGAATCGTAATAATATTAAGATTATACCAAATTAAGGCTCTACCATAGAATCGGATCGGTCCAGTCAATCTGGACCGTAGAAACATAGGATCGTATGACTAGAATCGAGATTCTGACAACCTTGTTTGCAGCTAACCGAGGGAAGCTTTCAGTAGAAGGTTAGCTCATAAAACCCTGAAAAGGAGAATCGGAGGCAAAAAGATCGTTCTACACCTGGTTGTAACACTTCAATTCTCTTTGTATCTTATTCCTTTCAATTTGTACATAAATTTCTTTAAAGTTAGAATAATATCGATGCTTCAGAAATAACAACAATGGTGATTTTGCAATTGGAGAAGAACTTCTCTTATGTTTAAGAATTAAAGTGCGAAATCAAGCATCATTTCATTGGACAGGACAAAGCATTCATTCATCAGATCATGAAAAAAAAAGCATCAGTGAAATTCGTGGACAAGCAGTGAATGATATAAGTGCTGTTGCAATTCATATGGTACATCATAGAAACATACAAGTGTTGTTGTCATTGATTCCTCATTCCAATATAGCAAAAATTAGAAATAATTTGCAGTTTTCCTTTCTATAATCGCACAATGATCAACATCTATGCCACAAAAATATTTTAGATCTAAGCAACAAAAAAAAGAAATTATTTCATAGTGGAGGGAGGTGGAGATCGACTCAAGCATTCAACTATATGTGGGTAGGAACATCACAACCAAGGCAAGCAAAATAGGACCGAATCCTATACATGTTCATCTAATAGAATCAATATTTTCTCAGATATGCAAATATCATATAATCCAAACAAAAAAAGTAAATCAGGGGCTTCAGCCAAAGGGGGAGAGGGAGGCCAAGGGGGATGGCGTTGGTGGTCTCCGTCGAGGTCGTTGCAAGATAGGCGGCGGCGCGGTCTGAATCGGGGGCTGATGGATCAAAGTGAAGAAGTGGCAAGGGGAGCGGGGCTGGGAGCGAGGGACTCCAGCAACAACGGATTGCTGGACCGGCGGTGAGGGTCTTTTCTGGCAAAGAGCAGCGGGGTGATGCATGAGAAATGCAGGGTGGGAGCCGGACATGAGAGGTGAGGCGGTGGTTTTGTGTAATGACAAATAATAGGTAATTTCATCTCAACTCCAAGAGTATTTACGTAATTATTGGCGGATTCTTGTGGGGAGCAGCCTTTGCCTTGCTCCGCAAAAATAAACTACGAGCTACTCCGCTCCTCTGGTGGTCCTCCTTCTAAAAATAAAGAGTAATACGTTGAGGCGTTTGACTAGGCTCCTGCTGGTCCGGTTGAGAATTTGGGAGCAGAAGCCTACCAAACAGGCCTACTAGCACTTGCTCAACTCTGAACGAGATCCATAGTATCCAATTTTTGGAGCAGATGATGTTTGACTGTTAGGCCCAACTCCACACACTCTAGACAAGGAGCTGTATCAAATAAGCTCTATATATCGAGTGTGTCTATAGTTTCAATCTTGTTTTACATGTGTGTATCTTGTGTGTTTTGTAGATATCAGCTACGAGTAACTGATCTATATAGATCTCATTTTGATAGCTGCAGAATATAGTCAACAAGATGATGATGATGATGATGATGATTATTATTATTATTATTATTATTATTGACATATAATACATGAAGTTAACTTTCTAGCGTAGTGTACTCCAACTAATGTGATACTCAAGTTTTTTCATCTAGTGTTTAAATAGCCGCAATAATCGGTTGTTCCCGCTCTACAGACATCCTGAATTACCCCGCTCTAATGTGAATCTTGCTAACAAGGAACAAGATATGTACAATCGTTTCATTAAAAAAAAACTCGGTTGGTAGTTTATGGTGATATATCTAGGGGCCGACTGAGCTACAGTTGTCTAAAATTTTCTTAAAACCCAGTCACTTTATTCGGTACGTTGGATCATCATCCAATGATTCCTATTTTTTAATGTTGAAAAAAAAAATCTAAACTAGACAAAAGTAAATATTGATGAACCCTACAAATACCAAAAAAAAAAACTAAACTACATAAAAGTAAATCTAGGTGAACCCTATAAATATAAAAACAAAAAATATATATTCTAAACTAGACAAAAGTATGTAAATCTAAGTGAACCCTACAAATACAAAAATAAATAGAACTAAAGTTACAGTAAAGCAATGCTAAAATTGCACGTCACTTGATAATGCAATTTTAGATTTAGTACTGTGCAATTGTAGATGACTAGATTTTAAGAAAATTTTAGAGAACTGTGGGCTAGCAAAAGCGATATATCTATTGCAAAAACTCGTACCTAGGACTTCCTGAACTTAAATAACCCAACGTAGACGACACAACTAATGTTGCTTTGGGTTGAAATAGGGCCAAGTAATCCAAGAGAAATACAATCATTTGATCGAAGACGATGCATTTTTTTATAGCGAGGATGAACTAGAGATGCTATCCACCAGCACGTTTTTACTCCAGATTTTTCTCCACGTACATTGTGATCATGCTAGATTGCTACTAGTGTAGTAGTGTTTGGTTAACTGTCTGCCTCGATCAGAACAACTAGACGTACTACGACCTTGTGGGACGGCGGGGGCGCCGGCGTTCCCAACTTCCAAAGCATGCCCATGATGTTTGCACTCGGTTGTGTACAACGACGACGACGGCTTTCCCATTGGCGATCGACGGCAAGATATAGTCACTACTAGAAAATAGAGCAAATCGGACGGCCACGAATTACGCTAACAGGCCCACAACGACCGTCAAGTTTACACGAATTATGCTCACGGATCCGCAACGACCGTTAAGTTATACTATTTTGGTCACAAGAATACTAACTCTCTCAGCAAAATTCTAAATTGCATGACGGTTATATTAAAACTGTCAATACAATATATTTTTCTGATGGTTAGAACCGTCAGGTTAAGTGGTTGGTCGTTCGCGCGAAAGGAAATGATGTCGCGCCAAAGAAAATTGATGTCGCAAGCAGGACATAAAAAAAAATTGCCTGAGCCGAGCGGCACTACTTCCTCAGCTACTAGTCAATTGCTGAAATCCCTAGCTCTCCCAATCCATCGCCTCCACCATCTCCACCGCCTCTCCCAATTTGTCGCTCCACCATCTTTGCGCGCCCGCCACCTCCACGCCATCTCCAGCCGTGCCCGCCACCTCCACGTCACCTCCGGCCGCGCCGCCACCTCCACGCCAAATCCCTAGCTCCCTCCTCAATCCGCCGCCCCCAAGCCATCTCCGGCCGCGCCCACCATCTTCACGCCATCTCCGGCCGCGTCCGCCACCTCCACGCCATCCTGAAATGAATTGCAACAGCCTACTAATCCAAAAAGATATATCGGGCTGCTTCCCATCTGAGCTGAGCTGCTATATATGATCGATTGATGAATGGAGATAAACAAAAAATGGTCGGTAGCTGCCTTTCTTTCTTTCTTTCTTTCCTCCCTTTCCTTGAGAGCTGACTTGCTCAAAATCCCTTGTGAGTTGTGGCCCTTCTTCTCACCAGAAGGTAAGGATGACTTCTGGCTTGGGGAGGAGTAGTTGCACAAGAAATAGAATAAAGGGAGCTAATGGCTATAGAAAATTTGGAAAAGCTAGATATCATTGGACTTTTAAAAGGATAAAGAAATGTGATCTCATGTCTATGTGAATCAGGTAGTTCTCGAGCGGTTTTACGCAGCTTGTTGTTTCATTTCCTCACATATGAATATTTCTTAAGTTGATTTGGTAGAATCAGTCCAAATCCATGGGTCTATTTCTCTGTGTCTAGAACTTCTCATATGCATGCAGTAGAGATTATATCATGTAATGATGATAAATATTCATATATTTTTATTCACTCTGCATTAGAGGCCACTCTATGGTGGTTGATAAATGTTAAATTGTTACATTAGAGGCCACTCTAACCTTGTGAAGTTTTCAAATGTAGATGTTTTTTCGTAAGATGGGTGAAGAACCACCATCAGAGGTGCTACGCCGTGAAACATCTGCACAATCACAGGTAAGAATACTTGGCAACTAAAATTATTGCCAATGCTATCAACAATATCTCATGAAAGTTACAAGGTTGTCCAAACCTAGAATTTGGAGGACTAATTTGGACTAAACATTAATACTTTTCGGTGTGTCAGAGTGACAACAAGCAGTGCAGCAGTGAGCGAGTGGACTCATGTTGAGTGTTCTATCACATGGGTTTAACCTCAAACCCATTTAGTTATATGTTCATGGTAAGGTGGCAATGGGCTTGTCTAGAATTTTTGTCTACGCGTGCAACTATTTTTTAAAAAACAGGCTTGTCATAGATTTCGTTTGCTCTAGCTCTTCTTTTAGCAATTATAATGGTTCTAATTGTGTTTAGGAAGATTCATAATGCTAGTGTTCAATGGGTTGTTTTAGTTCTTTTGTTAGCACTTCTAATGGTTTTAATTGTGCTAAAACAGACTCATAATGTTGGTTTACTCTATTCACCTTATAGGAGGATACCAGAACTGGGATTGGATCCTCCTATGTGGGCTCAGCACCGGATGACAATGCTATTGATGGCAACGATGCTAACAATGATGGCGACAAATCGCAATCGTCGACATTAATTGCGGCAACAACCATGATACCAACAACATCAACCGCGACGGATGCAACTAATTGTCTACATGAACTTTGATAATGTCTTGCTAGCTCTTTTGAATAGTTGAACATGGTATTGTTGCACTTTTAGATGGACTTACATGACTTGTATGTGATATTAGTCTTTAGGTTGGTAGTACCGACTTTTAGATGTCTTTGTGTGGATTACAATGTTGCTTTGCAAGTGAACCTTATGGATGGTATTGGGCTTGAAATGATAAGCTTGAACTTCTTATCTGTGTATGGAGTAATACATAGATGTGTATTGTGGATTATATGATGCATGGATGTGTATGAATATATGATAAACTAATTGACAATTTCATTAGTGGATCGCGAATTATAATTTTGTTGTGAGCATGGAGTCATTTTGGTGACGATTTTGTCACTTACGAAAAAACAATTTCCTGATGGGCAAAAACCGTCAAGTCTATTTTTGTTGACAGTTATTACCTGTCAGGAAAATTCATTTTATGTACGAGCAAAAACCGCCAGGTTAATTTTTGTTGATGGTGAATACCAGTCAACCAAATGCGTTTTATGGACGGTTCACAAAACCGTCAGCAAAATAGGCAAACATCGCCAGCAAACATTTTATTGACGGTAATGGTCCCGTGAGCCAAACTCAAACTTCGACGGCAAAGAACCGTCAAGTTTTATTTGCTTGACGGTTAATAACCATCAACAAAATTCTTTTTATTGATGGTTTCAAAGAACCGTCAACAAAATTGAAAAATCTGTCAGGAATAATTTTGTTGACAGTTAATCGTCAGACAAATTGGATTTTTCCAACCACCTAGACCTGAGGGGATTTGTCTGACGGTTACTCATCAGGAAAATAAAACCTGATGGTTTTTTCTATTTTGCTCGACCGTGGGGAAATACCCATTTTCTAGTAGTGAGTTGCACTGCATGCGTTCCCATCCACCGGAATACCGGCCGTGTTCAATGTCCTTGTCCCAAACACGTGCGCAAGGGCTACTCACCTCTTCTTACTTCCTGGCTCCTCCGACGATCTAACGGATAGCCTAGGCTTTTGCGTTGGTGGTGCGGCAACCAACAAGCCAGGCACTGCAGTGCAGACGCAAGCTACGGTTTATCCTGGTCTTATTAACCCTGCTAGGTTGGCTCTAGTTTTATCCTTTAACCTGAAGTGGGCTCACGACCAAGGGTCGAAACCCTGCATCGGTTGCATCCCGCCACCAACGGCAGATGCCGAATGGCCGTTACGGTCCTTCACGGTCAAACCGTTTTTCTGGATGAAATTGCTCAAATTTGATTAAAACCATTTGAATTTGAATTTGAATTTGAATTTGAACATCCGGATTACCGCCGGATCCCGTATCCCGCCCCCTCCGTAGCGCAGAATCGACCAGAACCGACGACTGCGCGGGATTTTAATCCTCGCTGATCGCTGAGCAATGCTCGAGCGACGCTACCCATCCCGTTTAATTCTGATCAGGGAGAGAAGAATATCGGAGTCTTCAATATTAAGTAACAGCTGCATGGGAGCCATACCGTTCCGATCAACAATCTTGGGGACGTGTAGGTGTACACCCCCATCACCTAGGTTCGTATCCTCTTCGGCTTAAATTTAAGTGACTATTTCTTCTTAATTAAATCGATACCTAGTTCCTCTTATGGGTGCGGTGCTCGACTCCTCCCTGATGGACGGTTGTTAATCGGCCAACGCGTGAGGCTGCGGTGGACGTCGCCTTCCTTTGGTGCTAGCGGCGGTTGGCCGTTGGGGATGTTGCGGACATCGTCTTGGCGATCTGGCCTTCATTGGTTGGATCCAGCGACGAGGTCGTACTGTGGCGTGGTCTTGGAGCACTGGTACCTTCGATCTGATGTGAAAACTCTTGATCTGACCTTCACTGGTTGGATCCGGCAACAACGTTGACTTGAGTGGCGTAACATTTAATCTCCGGCAATACCCTGCCATGGACCTTAGTTCATAACGGGGTAAATGTGAGGACCCCAATTTATTTGGCTTGTAATGCTTAACCAACCATCTGGTCCTAGCATCACAAATCAAATAAATTGATCCTCGAGATATGTATACTTCTGAAAGCGATATACACCCCTGTTACAAAATTAGACATCAACTCCATTCCAAACATAGAGTCCAAACACCACACTACCAAACGGAAGATAAACAAATAGTAGAGTTATTACTGCATAAAGACCGATAGGCCAAGATACACAAATAAACAAGAACGACAATGAAGCAAAAGTGCCATAAGATGGCTATAAACAAAGCCAATCGTGCCTCCAACCCACAAGGCATCCGGCCGACCGCCAAGTCTAGTCGCCCACGAAACGGCAACACTGACCACAGTAAGAGGCCCTGGGGCTCACCTTCTTCCTCTCGCAACAAAAAAACATTAAGCAAAGCACACAGTACAAAGATTGTCTTTGTACCCGCAAGATCGACGTGTGAACTAGCGCACCTATTCATATGCTACATGCGAGCTTGTTTAGTGGAGGCCATATGTTTCATTTGCATAAAGCCAATTTTCATTTGCAATAATATAATACGGTTTGAAGGCGGTTTGCAATTCATTTTCTTCGTTGAAATAATCATAAATAAAGATAGATACAAGTAACCACCGGAAGTGACTATCCCAATAGTCACCACGGCGATAGCACGAATCCCGATTCGCACTCACCCATCAAGTTTTAATTTAAATGTTGTAGTCTAGTTCTTGGGGGCGATCCGAGCGTGTCCATAACCTAGGGCGAGGCTATTCGAATAGTTTTAACCTGCAGGGTGTACCAATGTACCCACACTTCGCATCGCCTTTAAGCCAAAGCACACTTCCAAGGTATCTTTGCACAACTAAGTCCTACGAGACTTTTCCAATATTGTGTATTAACTACGAGCGCTCAGATGGATAGAAATCCATACGCTTACATGGTAAAGCCGAAAAGACAACTACCCACTCAGATAAAGCTTTTCTGACAACTACCATGCTCCCACCTCCGTCCCTCCCGCGACCTCCCCGCGACCCTGAGCCAATACACGCCAAAGTACTAGGTCAAGAGAGGTCCCATATACTCTAGTGTGGTTAGCACGCAAAATGCTCAAAGACGGTGGCGCAAGTAACTTGGTCCTTAATCGACTCAGCACCTTTCCAATCCACACCCAATGATCACACCAGCCTTACCATTGTGCCCAAGTCTAAATCATTTTTGTTTTCATTTTTAATTTTGCAATTAAACATAGCGAAATGCTAAAACATAAAGTTATAGTAAATTTTGTGTGATCAAGGTTACCGACTAAAGTCGATAACCCACTGCTTCTACCGTTAGCTAAGCATGTCTAAGCAAGTTGACCGGATCTACTAAGTGACAAGAGATCATCCAACGACCTCTAATCACAAAGAAATAACCTAGGCTCGGTAGTAGAGATCAATATTTTGACTACGTGATATGCAGCCACGATTTAACTAATCAATTTAACACAATTTAAGCAATGCATACATACAAATTAAACAAAATATTAGACTTTAAAATATCGGGATTATCATGATCAAACTGCTTGCCTGCCACGTTGTTCAATTTGTTATGGAGGATCGCTCTCGTGGTTACCGCAAATGTCTAATCCTAACGATTGAACAAAACAATAATAAGAACGAATAACACCGACAAAACTCAAACATCAAACACAAACACCAATTTATACACGAGGCTAGACCATCACAAAAGGAGTAACAAATAATCACTACGCTGAGATGCTTCAAAAGACATGCTTTCGAGTGATAGATCTATCCACTCACTTATTTATTAGGCTAACCACAAAATCAATCTTCTTATATGATTTAAACTTTGGACAGACTTTGATGGTGATTGTGTGCACATCTATTATTTAATCATCAAGTTAACACATCAAAAACAACTATTATTAGTTGAGTTCACAGTAACCTACAAGAAGCTATTAACAACAATAACTAGTCAAGTATCCAACTATGAGATGCTAAACAAAATTCTAATTGAATTTAGGCTAGAATAAAATTCACTACTAACACACCTAAGTATCACATCATCATAAGAAAGGTTATCACAATTCGGATGCTACTACACCAAATCTTAATGTACTTGATAAAGCAAAAGTACAGAGACAATAACATGATCAGCTAACTATCCCTAATGATCAAACATGACAACAAGAGCTTTGAAACTTAAAGATACTAACTAAATGATTTCATGCTAACCTCTACAACAAAAGGGAGTCATCCAACCCTAAACAAGGATCCAAAGCATGAGTATGAAACTAAAATCTAGTCACCGACAAATGTAAACGACAAATGTGAAATAATTACAGAGAACAACACTAAAACTTTCAAACTCCCAAAACCAAAATGATCATGCATGAGAGTGAACTAAAGAACATTCCTGATCATGATTAGAAACTAAAGAACTGGTTTTGAAGGAGTGGGCCCCACTGACAGAGAAACATAGAAGAACACAGCCGAAGAACAGAGAGGCTCGCCGCTCTGACTGAACTTGCCGCCGGCGAGAAGTGGCGGCGCGCGCGTCGCGACGGCCAAAATGGGTCGCCAGAGGTTACCGGCTAAGGGTGGTCGCGTTGGTCGAGAAGACGCGAAGGGCGCGCGCGAGCACGGCCGGCATAGATGGGGTGACAAAGCGATCGCACTGCAGAAGAAGACAATGAAATTTAGCGCGCGATGAGCATCGGTGAGGCTCCGTGAACTCACCGTGAGCTTGGCGACGACGAGAGGCACCGAGTGGCTCGGCGACGAGAGCCCGGCGGCGCAAGGCGGTCAATGGTGACAGAGCCTCGGGTGAACGAGAGGACGTGTGAGAGAGTGGAAAGAAAGATGGAGTCCAGTGATGCTCACCGAGCAAGGAATCGAGTTGGAGCTCACCGAGAAGATACGGTGGCGAAGAGGCGGTTTCGCGGACTTGGAGAAGAAAGCCCACGCGCTTCTTCACGAGACGATGAAATCCGAAATTCCTTGAGGGGTTTACTTCCCGTGGAGTTGGAACACACCGTGACGCGGCCGGCGATGACCGAGCTCACCGGAGCGGTGAAACGCTTCGGCGCCGCAATGACACTCACGCCTCCCGGAGCTCGATGGGAGAAGAAAGGCAATGGAGACGAAACGAGGTAGGAAAACCGTTGGCTTTTGTAGGAGTAGCGAGGCGCGAGGCGAGCGGTGGGCGGTGAAAAGACCGTGAGGCGAGGTGGCGGCGCATGCATGCAGCGGCGGCGGCGAGCCTTGCCGGCGGCGCGCCGAGCCTGGGCGGCGTGACGCATGGGATGACTCGGCGAGATGGCCCACAAGTCGGCCGACAAACGAGCGCGCGAGCCGAAGTTGGGCGCGCGCGCAAACCAGTTCGACTTCGACCATTTTTGCGCCGACCGCTCGATCCGAGATGGACGGTCGAGATTGATGTATGCATTCGACAGTCGGTTGCATACGCGCGACGTGATCGCTCGATTTGCATCGACGGTCACGATCGATTGACTCGGCGGTGCGATTAGTTGACGCGACCGAGTCCATTAGTGCGGCCGGACTCGAGCCCAAGTGTGGTTCGGGCCCGACAAACAAGAGTTTCAGACGATTTAAAAGACAGAGAAGTTTTGGGAAATTTTTAGAGATAGCTCCAGGCTCCAAAATTTCGAAATTTTTATGGAAGCTACTTGAGACAGATATCAACCTTGCATAAATTTTCCGAACTTTTATGCACTGAAAAGTTCTGCAGAAAATTCACAAGCATGTCGACCTAGGGTTTGACCAGATTTTCAACTAGCTTGACTTGGCCATTTGAAATAGCAAATAAAATCTAAAAATTGTGAAATAATTCAGGAGGTAGATAGGATGATCAAGATGACAGGAAAAATATTCCTAGGAATGATCACAAGTTTGAAGGCTAAGAATGTAATGACAACAATTTCCATTCACAAGAATTTAATTCTAGAAAATGGAAATTGCTAGAAAAAATGTAGAAACTTTCAAATGATTTGAAGAGACAACAAAAGTTTTTATTTCTCCTCAAAATTTTACATTTGAAATACAAACCCTAAGCTAGGGTCATACAAGAAACACCGCCGTAAGAAGGCCTGTGGCGCTACTTAGTGGGATAAGAGATTAGACTATAGATTGGGATGATAAAACCTTGGGAGAAAGACTAGATTAATTCATCTTTTTGCTTGATTAATAATTCATAAATGTTTCCTTTTATAGGGATGACTGACTTGAGTCATAAGAAACAATCTCTATTTATAAGGAAACATCTCTAATAGATGAAAAATATCTTTAAAGAAGTAAACCCAACTAACAAGGAAATTAACTATTCTTATATCTATTTCCCAACTACTAATGCACCCGCGAGCCTTGCATGAACAATGCACGACTGCTGCAGTACCATGGGTACTTTTCGCGTGTATGAACAGTAATTCTTGCACATGACAGCTTCTCCCTCCCTTCGAGACAGCTCGTCCTCGATCTATGGTGGTGGTCACAGTTGCTACCCTTGAAAGCCACACTTCGATGAGAGGTTGCTATGCCGACGTGATTCCTTGGAGACCATTGCCTCCTTGCGTGGTTGCGGCAAACTCACCGATCACTGCGGCAAGCATGGGAGCAACCACGATAACGCCTTGGCAGGTTTTTACCGTACCTTGGTAGGCTGCAACAGCCACGACAACATTGCAACAGGTTTTGTCCCTGGCGCGGTAGACCCTGGCAGCGCCACGGTGGCCACAACGGACTTCGGCAGGGCTGTGGCTGCCACGGAAGGCTCCGCAGCTGCCATGACAGTACGCAGCAGCACCGAGGTAGGTTCCGGCAGCGTCATAGCGGTTGCTGGAAACGCTACCGCCCCTCCTCTTGTTGCGCCTTCTCCTTCTGATCCGCGATCATCTTTAAAGTAGCATACATGTCGAGGAAGATGGCCGCTATCTTCTTGTCGTTGGTACTCATGACCATCTTGTTGGCGTTAGCCTTTATCATGGCCAACGACTTGGTGATAGGTCTGATGATCTGATCTGTCGCCATCACTATGATAGCAGAAGTTGTGGGAAGGGATCGACTGCTCTGATACCAAATATCATGGATCTTAGTTCATAACAGGGTAAACACCGCTGGATGAGAGATTAGACTATAGATTGGAATGATAGAATATTGGGATGGATACTACATTAATTCATATTTCTTGCTTGATTGATAATGCATACACTACAGATGACTCGACTTGAGCCATAAGAAACAATCTCTATTTCTAAATAAACATATCTCGAATGATGTAAACTCAACTAATAAGGAAACTACCTATTCTTATCTCTATTTTGATGGATAAGTCTCTGTGTTGGCTTTTGCCGCCCTTCAAGGACAAAGATCCTTGATCAAGGTTAGCATCTCTTTTGGATAGAGCATCTTGGACTAGGTTTAGGACTAGCTTTAGAGGACAGAGCATCTAGGACGGAGCATCTAGGACAGAGCATCTTAGACTAGCATATGCTTGGCATATGCTTGGTGGTTAGCCCTATAAATATGTATCCCCAACCCTCAAAGTTGGCATGACATTGTGAAGAGAAATAACAAGCTAGAAAATTGCCCCATCTCCAAGTGTCATCCTCTCCATGAGAGTAAGGATCTTGCTACCACCAATAGTAAGAGTCCAAATGACTAACAAGTGGTATCGAGCTATACTATCCTCGTAGCTTTGAGCATCTCTCGCTCATCTCCTTCTCCACCTACGCGGTTTCACGGCCGTAGCGGCAGCAGCCTCGGCCGCCCACGCCACTCCTCTCCGGAGACGGCGGCGGCTTCGTCGGGCGCCTTCTCTCCACGCAACACCCTCAGAGCGCCATGTCCGCAGGCGCTCAGCCTTTCGCCGCCTCGAGCACGCTGGGCGTCGTGACGATCGAAGCTCGCCAAGCGCAAAGCAGCCATCAGCAGCGAAGCGGCGCAGAGACCGCGCAGCGCGCAGCGGCGCGAGGTCGGTAATGGCGTGAGCCGGCGGCACGAGCGGAGGTGGAAGCGGCGGCGCAGATGCAGCGCGCGTGCGCCGCAGCAGAGGTCAAGGTCTGCCGCGGCGGCGCAGCTCCCATCTCTGCGATGATAGCGCCACGGACCTTGAGCGCCGGAGAGGAGGCGGCCAGGGCGGCGGCGCGATGGCGGCCGCGACGCCACGAGCTTGGCGGCAATCGAGACAGCGCGGCCGCTACGATGGCGCCTCGGGAGGAGGCGCGCGCGGCGGCGGCGCCCAGGAGGCGCGCGGCGTGGGCGCCCGAGGAGGCGCTGGCGGTGGCGCTCGAAGAGGCGCGCCGACGACAACGGCAGACGGTCGATAGAGAGCGGCCTTCCACAGCGCGGGTCTCTCCCGGACGGCATCGTGGTTACCACGGTTCCGTGTCGTTGTCGGGACGCCGCCCCGGCGGTGGGTGGCCTACCTCACCAAGGCCAACTACGCCGAGCGGGCCGCGGTGATGAAGGTGAGGCTCTGTGTGCGCACATGCGGAGGCACCCGGTGACGACGACGCCGACTACGACCAGATCGACGGCGCCGATGCCCTCATCGCCGCAGCCCGCCCGAGATGCGCTTCGCCTCCAACAAGCGATCGCCAAGGAGGCTTGGGACGCCATCGCCGCGCACGCATCGGCAGCCGATCGCGCCGCAAGTCCACACCGCAGCACTTCGCCGCGGAGTGGGAGACCCCGCCTTCAAGCCGTGTGAGGACGTTGATGACTTTGCTCTCGCCTCAACACTCGCTGCGGTTGGTAAACCGCGACGACACCTCTGACGAGGAGAGAGGCGCCGGAAGCTCTTTCGCGCCCCCAGAAGTACAAGCAGATGGCTCGGTCGACCGGGCCTCCGCTGGACCTCTCCACGATGTCGATCGAGGAGGCGATAGGTCGCCTCAAGGTCGCCAACGATGATGAGCCACGCCTCTCGGGACCGGCCACCATGGCGGGAAGCTCCTCTCACTCGGAGGAGTGGGTCGCCGCCAAGGTGACAGGAAGAAGGGAAGCCTTCTTCCACGACAGCGCCGCGATGCGTGCAACCGCGGTAAGCGCGCAAAGACGCCAGCATGGGCACGAGGACGTCGCCGAGGTGATGACCGTGGAGGCGCCAGAGCGCGCCGGGCAAGCAAGAGCCGCACGAGATGACTCTTGCTACAATCGCGCAAGCTTGGTCATTGGGCGTGGATTGTCGACAACCACGACGCGCCGTGCCCATCGCCGCGGCGCGAGGAGGAGGAACACCGGCTCGCTCATTGCTCAGCGAGCATCGAACTACATCTAGCGCACCGCCGCAACGCCTCCTCCACCTTGACGAGCCAAAAGCATACGCCTCTTGGCGAAAAGTTCGCAACAAGCAAGACCGACGGGTGGTGCCTCGACACCGCGACACCCACCACATGACCGGCGGCGGAGTTCTTCTCGAGCGTGACTCAGCGCTCGAGGCTCACTCAAGTTTGGGACGCCCGGCGTTGAAATCAAGGACGACGCTCGCTCTAGGATCGGGATGGCTCAGATTCCTCCAAGGAGACACACAAGACTTAGGGAGATTGATGGATAAGTCTCTGTTGGCTTTTGCCGCCTTCAAGGACAAAGATCCTTGATCGCGGTTAGCATCTCTTTGGATAGAGCATCTTGACTAGGTTTAGACTAGCTTTAGAGGATGAGCATCTAGGACCAGAGCATCTAGGACAGAGTATCTTAGACTAGCATATGCTTGGCATATGCTTGGTCGGTTAGCCCTATAAATATGTATCCCCAACCCTCAAAGTTGGCATGACATTGTGAAGAGAAATAACAAGCTAGAAAATTGCCCCATCTCCAAGTGTCATCCTCTCCATGAGAGTAAGGATCTTGCTATCACCAATAGTAAGAGTCCAGCGACTAACATATTTACCTACTGCTAATGCACCTGCTAGGCTAGCATGAACAGCGCACGGCTACAGTACCATGCTTACTGTTCGCGCATGAACAGTAATTCTTGAGCATGGCGCCCACTAGAAGATAAACTAATGAGGGTAATATGGATAATAGTAATGCATCCTCAGACGAATTGGCTACATTGAAATTAGAATATGGCAGAATATTAAGGTACGTTGAGAGAACTATAAGCATGCACAATACGATTTAATGTTGTGAATAATATGCTAAGTGAGTCCTATATTAGGTTGTGAAATTGTCTATTATTGAGTCCTATATTAGGTTGTGAAATTGTCAATCCAAGAAAAATAAGTTAATGCATGTTTGATCTATCTGCTTAACCAAATGGATGGATGCAAGTATTTTCCAATGTACAATAAAACTGGGTGAACCTCAAATAAGAAACAATCTTCAAATAAGAAACAATCTTTTAGCAACCTGATGAGAGTAGCAGTGTTGTTACCAATTTTTTGCGAGCAAGTGCTTTTACCATTTTGTGTCTTTCAGTTTTGTAGTTTGTATTACTCACCTTGACAAGGTGTCGATGTCTTCTGAAAGTTCGGAACCTCCCAATCACCTCAACGTTTGCATGAACAACATAACCTAACAATGAAACATAGATCAATCTGAGGCATATCAGTAAATGTATGAACATAGATCAATCCGAGGCATATCAGTAAATGTATGATTGGAGTAAACCTAGTAACCTAGGAGGGAAGATAAAATGCAGGATATAAGGCTTGTTCTTGCCTTACATAGTGATCAGAATGTTGACATCTTCTGAAATTGGATCGACTTAGAAAGCTTGTTAAACCAAAAAATAAAAACATAAGTTAGATGGAAAGAACTGCCACAACCACACCACTTTGAATGGAAACATACCATAAACCAAAGTTGGATTGTGGTTCATTCTCCAGATGAGTGTTTATATCCAACTCAGTCTCAACGCTGCAGAGCATAACAGATAACACAGTTTGCACGATGTGTCATTACCAGAAAGAAATAACACTTCAACCTTTCTTACATTGCTAGTTAGCCAAAGTAATCTGGAATTCTGGATACATGTAGCAAATTTGGTCTAGAGACCGTCAGCTCCATCCTATCAGCTACACAAGAGTTTGTAAGGTTTAGTAGTGCTGAGAGCTGGGAAGCACAAGTGAGCAACAAAAGGAAGGAAAAGAAGAAGAAAGGGGTATGGGTAGAAGCCTACTCATTCTAGTATGCTGGTACAGAAAATAAATAGTATTTCAAGACAACCTGTCAATGCTGGGGTCTAGGAAAGCAATCTGCTACCATAACTTTGCTGTCTTCTGTCAGTCAAGTTTATAGTCTGTTACAGATGGTTGTATCTTCACTGGATCTGTTTGCAACTAAGCCTTGTAACAATTCTCAAGGGGTTTTGTTGCCATGCTTATCTCTGTGACACCGTTGAAGCTCTTCCTCTCTAATAAGATGATAAATAGATCTCTTGATCTTATTCAGAAAAGTGTAAATCGGAGTACAAAGGTTGTTTACACAAAGAGGATGTATCCCCATTGCTAAGAGAAACTAGGAATGCAGAACTCTATGCATGCTACTTGCTTATTGTAACATGAATTACTCTATAAGCTCTGAAGAGAAGTACACTGTGTTAAGGGTATTTAGGTCTTTTCCTATTGTACTAGGGTTTGTGTCTTGTACTATATATATGCCCTATGGGCTATTGCAAAAGATAAGCTTCATTCGTATTAACATGGTATCAGAGCAAGGTTCAAACCCTAACCTCTAGTAGCAGCCCACTCATCTTCCGTTGCTGCTGCCCCCGGGAGGAGCAATCTCCACTCCCGGGGCGGCCTCCTCCTAGTTGCAGTAGCAGCATCACCCAGCAGTCGCCATCTTCCGCCGTCGCATGGCAGGCCTCCTCCTCCGGCTGGTTTCGCCTCTGGAGGTCGACGCCACTCCGAGCTCCGTGCGACTCCTCCCCGCCCGGATCTGCCGTCGCCGCTTCCTCCGCCTCTTTTCCGCTCGGATCTGTGTCGAGCTCGCCCTGCAGCTGCGCCTCCTTGCCCGGATCCGGTCTCTCCACCGACACCTTTGTGCCATTTGGGGCCGCCGCCGCCGTCCAGATCCGCCCTGGATTGGGCCGCCGCCGCCTCGGCTCTCCCCCAAGCCTCCCAAGGCCCCGAGCTCGAGATCCAGGAAGGAGGAGGAGGCTCACCGGGGGAGAAGAGAGGAGCCGCCTCCCATGGCGCTTCAGTGGCGTGACGCTCGTGGAGGTCGCCCCACCGCCCCACGACCCGGCGAAGCACAGAAGCTCTCTCGGAGGTCTCCCTAGAGACCCATCTGAAGGGGCCCCGAAGACCCTCCAGGGAGTCCCGATGACCCTCCCAAGGCCTCCCTAGAGACCCATCCGGGGTCTCAAGACTCTCGGAGGTCCCAAGACCCTCCAAGAAGTCCTCAAGACCCTCCAAAAAGGCCACCGAAGGACCTCACGGAGCCATCTCTGTGGGGGGCACAAGAGTAACAGGACCGATGGACCGGGTGTACTCCCCAGATAGACTAAGTCCAGGAAGACTCCATCGTGCGCCGAAGGCTACACATAGGACGCGTACAAATGTACACTCAGGTGTCCGACAGGGAGGCTATAAATAGCCCCCCTCCAATGTAATATTGAAGAAAAACAATTTTTGGGTAATATACATAGATTTACTTCCCAACCGAGCCCCTTTTCCGATGACCCTTCGGTCTCTCTTAGACGCCAGGAGTCCCCTCTTTCTACTGTCTAGTCTTCCTACGACAGTTGGCGCCGTCCATGGGGTTTCGGCAAGAAAACCACAAACACAAGGAAACCAATGGCCCCTCGAAGGGCCACACCCAAAGTCTCTGTGACCGAGACAACGGTAGTGGCCGCGGCTCCAAGCACCCCGAGGGCAAAACGGAGCAAGACTGTAGCCGCGGCCACCCGGGCCGCAGAGGAGGAAGCCAACAACTCCACGCATGGGGGCATCGTAGGAGGCAAGGTTATTAAGTCGGTAAGTCGACACTACTCTTCTAGCGGCCGACTAGTCGCCGACTAGTCGACAAGTACTATTTACACAGCACACACACAGCCACACGCAATGATCCACACACAATCACCCACACAACACCACACACACAGCCACACACAATCACCCACACACAATCACCCACACAACACCACACAGCCACACACCACACAAACATCACACCACACCCACCCACCGACACACACACACACACACACACCCACGCAATGAGGAGGCGACTGGGAGAGTGGCAGAGGGCGACGGCGACGGCACGGCGGGCGGATCTTCTCCCCTCGGCGGTGCATCCCCTCTCCCTCCCCCGGCGGCGCATCCCCTCTCCCTCCCCCGGCGGCGGCGCATCTTCTCCTCCCCCAGATCCAGCCATCCTCTTCTCCTCCCCGAATCCGGCGCATCCTCTTCTCCTCCCGGATCCGCGACGGGGCCTCTCCCGCTTCGCCTCGACGGATCGGCTCTCCGTCGTCGCCGGGACGGCGACGGTGAAGGCGACGAACGACGGCAAGGCGGAGACGACGCTTGGCCTCCGACGACGCCTTAGGAGCTGCGACGGTAGTCGCGACGGCGGCGAGCGCGACGGCGACGAAGGCTACCGGCGCAAGTCGAGTCGCCGGCCGATCGTCTCGCGCCGCCGACTTGTCGACTAGTCGACGACTAGTCGCCGACTAGTCGGCGACTTAATAAGCATGGTAGGAGGCGATGCCCCGCCTACCGAAGCGTCCCTCCCAAACAACCAACCCGCGGGGACCATGGGCATGGCTCGCGAAGCCTACGAGGCCCTTCAGCGGGAGCTGGCGGACCTCTGGCGGGAGATGCTCAGCCTCCGGCAATCGGCGGGGGGTGCCCTCACGGCCACCACCCAACCAATGCTCACCGCCCAGAACGCCAGCGCTAGGGCCCTGGCGATCCCAGACAACCCAACCCCAGCCCCGGCAATCCCGGACAATCCAACCCTGGCTCCGCTACTCCGGGGAGACCCCAACTCCCCGTTAAGCGCTGGGCTTGAAGCAGCACGTTGGCCAAAAGGCTTCAAGATTAGATCACACCCTTCGAAGGGTGCATTGCACTCTCGTGAGTTCCTCCGTGTGTACAAAACCAGAGCGGAAGCCTGTGTGGGGATGACACAACCAAGGCGAAAAGTCTCACCCTTGCCCTCAAGGGCGTCGCTTTAACATGGTTCTTTACCATTCCCCCCTGTCCATATATGCCTGGGAACAGTTGCGTGACCTCATACGCAACAACTTCCAGGGAAACTACATCGAGCCAAAGGACGCGGGCACTGCTCGCAGCAAGCAGCCTCGGCGAGTCCTCCGCAGCTTTTCATGAAATTCGCGAGGTAAGTGCTGTTAAGGGTCAACAAGACCACCATCATAAATGCAAAGAACTCGCGACTACAAAAGCCCTCGTCGGAGAGATTGGCCCGCAAGCCAATCCGCATGGTCGCGGAACTCTTTGACAAAATAAAAAAGTACACCCGAGCGGAGGAGGACAACAGCCGAAGGGGGGAGGTCGCACCCTCCGCCACACCGGCAGCATCATCGGCCAAGCCGCCCAAGGAAGAGCATCCAACCGCCCACCACCAACAAAACGCATCAACAACTTCCATCAGTGGGCCAAAACGTCTACCATGTCGACGGTCAAACCCCGGCTGGGCAAGCGAGGCGGTCGAGCAAATCGCGGTCGAGGAAGAGGCCGCGAGCGCCACGGTGGGCGGCACCAAGATGCCCGAGGCGAGCCGAGGCACCTCGCCAGATCGCGGACTCCACGCGCGAAGGCTCACACACAACAACAGACTACCGCACCATCGCAGCCATGCAGGACTACATACACCGCGGCCAACAACCACCTGAGCACGAAGACAGGAAGGGTGCGGGCAATCAGCTGCCTGCCCCACCGCCGAGACCACGAATAGAAGGGGGCCATGGCGAGCACTACCAGAGGGTCATAAACATGATCACAGGAGGGTCCTCGCTAGGCATAACATCCAAGAGGCAGGGACGTGCGTACGCCCGGCAAATCCACCACGTCGCCACCCAGTCGGCCTCCCACCCACCTCGATACGCCGAAGTGCCCATCACCTTCAGCCCCGAAGATGCACGGGGAATTCACTTCCCCCACCAGCCGGGACCCCCTCGTCATCTCCGCCAATATAGTCGGCTACAAGGTCAGGCGCGTCCTAATAGACGGAGGGAGCTCGACAGACCTCCTATTCGCAGAGGCCTTCGACAAAATGATAATCCCCAGGGATCGTCTATCCCCGCCAGGCATACCACTTGTAGGCTTCGAGGGCAGGCCCGTGACGGCCCTGGGCCAGATCGCCCTGCCTGTCACCTTCGACGACGACCTTGCATCCCGCACGGAGACAATAACCTTCGATGTGGTCCAGATGCCCTACCAATACAACACCATCCTCGCCGGCCACCTAACGCTTTGCGCGATAGCCCACCACAATTACATGTGCATGAAAATCCCCGCCTAGCAAAGCGCCATCACGATACGAGGAAACCAAGACCTGGCCCGCCGAACCAAACTGGAGTTGGGCTCATTTACCCAACATGTTCACGCTGTCGAAGCCAACACAGAGGCACCTGGCCAGGCCCCACCGGCAAATGGGCCCCAAAGGCCAAGCCTGAGGGGCAGCTGCGAAGAGTTCCCCTCAGAGACTCCTCCCCAGAGAAAATGGTGGCCCTAGGGGCCGAACTCCAGGCGGAGGAGTACCGCGACATCCTCCAGGTCCGCCGCAACAATGCTGACATCTTCGCATGGAGCCTGGAGGACATCCCGGGAATTGTTCAGGAAACAATCGAGCACCGCCCGCCATCCGAAAGCATACAACTCCCGTGAAGCAAAGTCGCGCGCATGACACCCAACGCCCGAAGCGCTAAGAAGGAAATCGCAAGCTCCTAAAAGCAGTGGGTCATTCGCGAGGTCAAGCACTAATGGTTAGCCAACCCCGCCTGTTCAAAAGCACCGTAGAATGGCGCGATGTGCATCGATTTCACCTACCTAAACAAGGCATGCCCGGCGACGACTTCCCCGCCACACATCGACCACCGGTGGACGCCACGTCGATGCGAATCGATGAGCTTCCCGACGCCTACCGTACCACCAAATATTCATGGCCAAGAAGGACGGGCTAAAATCGCCTTCATCACACCTATTAGCACCTATTGTTACCATCGCATGCCCTTCGACCAAGAATGCAGAGCAACATTTACTCGGCCATCACAAAAGTCCTAGCGTGGCAACTCGCCGAATATTGAAGCATACGCCGACGACATAGTGGTCAAAAGCAAGCTCAGACTTCACCGGGACTCAAGGAAACCTTCGCCACCTCCGAGCGGAAAGAATCAAGCTCAACCCAAAAAGTGCGCCGGTCAAGGCGCAAGCACAAGGGTTCCTCAGACAAATAGGGGCATCGAGGCTAACCTCGAAAAAATCAAGGCCATACAAGAGATGGAGCCGCCCACGCCGCCGGAGGTGTAAAGTCGACGGCCGCCTCGCACTCCTCACCATTTCTATCTCGCCTACGCGGAGCGGGCCCTACCCTTCTTCAAGACCCTCCGGGGCGCAGAGCCATTCCAATGGACTGAAGATTGCCAAGCAGCATTTCAAGAACTCAAATAGTACCTCACCCAACTCCTGCCTCACCGCCTGGCCCTGGCGTAGTCCCCGCCTCCTCTTCCGCAGCTGAGCGTGGTCCTCGCCCGTGAGGACGACGGCGCCGCTCGTACTATGTATCGCAGGCCTCCTGGGCCAAGGCGTCGATACACGGAGTTGGAGAAGCTGGCATACGACTTGCTCATGGCTTCCGCTGTAGCTTTCGACACTACTTCGGGCGACGCCATCACGGTGTCGACGCCCTACCCGCTGGCCCTCATGCGTCGCAAACAAGGAGGCCTCGGACGCGTTGGCAAGTGGGCCGCAGAGCTTGCACCTTTCGACATAACCATCGCCCTGTGCACTACCATCAAATCCCAATCCTTGGCTGACTTCGTCGCCAAGTGGATCCCGCAAGCGGAAGGGCAACCCACGAACGTCGTCGAGACACCGTCCACCGACGGTGTCCTGGTGCGCCGGCCATTCTTGTCGCCCCGAACGGTCGGAGCATATTAGACGCAGCGCGCCTCAACTTCCCCACCACAAACAACGCCGTAATACAAGGTCCCGCTCGATCTTCGCAAGGCAAAGGCACTAGGGGCTAAGCGCGCCATAGAAAAGAGTGATTCTCGCCATGGCGTGACACTTTGACAAAACATTTGTGACGTGGACCCCAAATGACCAGATATTTGGCGCATAGACACGCCATCGCCAAACACTTCCTGGCATCACCGCATGGTGGTCCCACGGCGCCAACGAGGCATGGTCGATCGGGCCGCAAAGATGGCCACCCGACGACCACTTCCCGCGAAAGTATTCTACGAGGTGCTAGCTACCCTCCGCAAAGACCCATAACGCAAGGGGCCCACGCGGAGCACAAGTGGCTAAGCCCAAATAAGCAAGCCAAACCAAGAAGCACAAGGGTTGCGCACCCAATAATGCTCATCGACGTGGATGTGATCGCGAGACACGATCATCGTGGTACTTCACGTGTGGAGAACGGGACGACCGGCCGAGGCAAAGCGACTGTGCAACCGGCCAGAATTACCGCCACCGAGGCGAGTCAGAGGTGGGCACAACGCCTCTTCCTCACTTGCATTTCAAAGCAATAAGGCCAACACCTATTGAGGAGATCCACGGGGGGCTTGCAGAGCCCACTGTGCCCGCGCCTCGTGGCAAAGGCCTTCCGCCGTGGCCTCTATTGGCCAACGACGCTACGAGACGCCCAGACCTCGCCCAGCCGCTGCTAGGATGTCAATGGGCTAACCACAACCCAAAAGCACCCAGAGCCCCATTTGCTCTTCGCCTGGCTCGCCCTCCAAGGCTTAGGGTCGATATTATCGCCCCTTCCCAAAGCAGCCAACGGTTGAATACTTCTCATGGGTGGAAGCTTTGCACCCCTAAATAACATCACGGCATTTCACGGTTCATGTGGAAGAACATTATTTGCAGGTACGGGGTGCCACGTGACATCATCACCGACAATGGCACCCAGTTTGACTCAACGGCCTTCAAAGGATTTTGCGAAGGCCTAGGAATCACCATATGCTTCGCATCCGTAGGACACCCCGAATCCAACGAGGCGGTCAAAAGAGCCAACGACAACCTATTGGCAGGACTCAACAAACACCTCGTGGGCTTGCCGAAGGGTGTGGCCCGAAGAGCTCCAGAAGGCCTTGTGGGCACTCCGGACATCACCAACTAGGGGCCACAGGCTTCTCTCTCATAACTCCTCTTCTGGGGACGAGGCGATGACCCCACGAGCTCATTGCGAAATCTTCTGCAAGTCAATCCGCCAACCCCACAGGCCGGGAAACCTCCGTCGACCTAATCGAGGAGCACCGTATGCAGGCCATATCGCGTATGGCAAGGTACGCAGCAGGAGTCGCAAGGGCGTACAACAAAAAAGTCAAGGCTCGCCCCCTCGCACTAGGGGACATGGTCCTCAAAAGGGTGGCAACCCCGCAATAGTAGGCAAGCTGGAGTCCAAATGGGAGGCCTCACATCATAACTCGAAGCACAAGAACGGGCTCCTACTACATCGCCACCTTGGAGGGTTAGCAACTTGACCACACGTGGAATGCAAAAAGCCTCCGAAAATTCTATCCCTAGGAACCGCATTGTAAAACACCAGCTGCGACCGGATAATAGCTTCACCCCATGAAACGGGGGGCTTGTAAACGAAGCAAATGTAAAATGCCTTTTGGCGCTTTGTACCACAATGAACAATGAACCACCACTTCCTCGCACGCTGCATGGCCTTCTAGCCCCGTGAATAAATAATAAAAAGTAGGGCTCCCCGGAGCCCTATCTAAAAAAATAGGGGGGATGACACGAGGCTTCGTCTTCCCCTCGCAAAAAAAGTAGGACTCTCCGGAGCCCTATCTGGCGCGAGGCTTCGCCTCCCCTCGCAGCAAGTGGCTCCTCGAGCCCTATCTAAAAGAATAGGGGCAACACAGGCTTCGCCCCCCCAGAAGCAAATAGGCTCTGAGCCCTATCCAAAAGAATATGGGGACGCAGAAAGTTTTGTCCACCCTTTGCCAAGAAAGTTGGGAGGCAAGGAATCCCTTTATTACAACAATCACGCTTTATTCATCGAAGCGGGTGCACGCACACAAGCCGAACGCCCAAACCACAAGAATAGCGGAAGAAAAGTACTGTTGCACCTAATTACAGCGCACGAGAGGGCTGGCGCGCGGATGGGACGAAGTCCCACGCCCGCATACGCCGCCCACTCCAATAACTCCTCATCCGATGCCCCGCTATCGGGCCTCATATATTCTCTTCGCCACCTCGTACTCATCCGAGGATTCGCAGGAGCCACACGGCCTCCGCAGCAGAGTGCACGGCGCGATGACGCGAGGAGGTCAGCATCAACATCCACGGAGCCCCAACGCCTCCAAAACGCCTGTATCTCTTCACGCGCTTCCGCCACCCTCCGCTCACAGAAGCGTCGGAATTCCTTCATGGAGCCGCTCGCACGCTTAGTTTCATACGCCACTTGGCGCCATGGTATACCACCCCGATAGCGCTAAACTTAATATCCATCTCACGCTTGACGGCGACACCTCGGGGGGCACGACACCAAATCGCGACACGCCCTCAAGAACCTCCATCGCCGCTAAGCGAGCCTAACGGAGGTCGAGCTCACGCCTCGTCCCGACTCTCTTCAAGGGGCCGCCGCCAGTAGGACCCCACCGCTCCTCCAGGGATTTCACCCTAACGGCAAGAGAATCGCGCCACGAAAGCACTTCATTCCGGCGTGCTCATCCTCGACCGCTTTTGGATCTCGCAAGCTTCCGCGATGTTGTCATCAAGAGCCCACGCAAAGATCACGGGCTCAAAAGCAAGACCGCGAACATGTCCGGCGTGAGGAAAGAAGGATCCTTCTAGCAGCCAGCTCACCTTCACTGCATTCGCCTCGATGCCCTGAGCATGTTCGCTAGGCGCCCTTCTAAAAGCTCCCGGCTAAGAGAGACGGGAGCAGCGAAGTCGCAACCGCCCGCAAACTCAGGCGGCACTCTCGCTGACCTTGAAGTCCGCGACGACACAAGGGTCCTAAGTCCACGCTACCGCCCTCCGCGCGAACATGCCCAAGACCGCCTCGCCCGGGCAACCGGCCAACCACCGCCACCCACCGTGTCCTCCTACTCGTGTCGCCATCGCGAACAAGCGAGCGCCGCGTTCTACTTCAAAGAAACAAGTCCTAAACAAGGGGAAGACCGGCGGCAAAGTGCTACCACGCGCATCCGCGCGTAGGGGTGTTCTGGCGCCATCATCGCTCGCCATGACACGCGGACAGTACTACCGCCGAGGACTCATCGGCGTCGAGGCCCATTAGATCAAACGAGCCTACCGCATGTCGCACCTATGCCTCGGTTCGCCAAACAAAGACGGCAGAACCAAATTTCGCGCTGGCGGGCGACCGTAAGAGGAGCCACCGAACCACCCGGAGCTCAATCCGCTCCGGCCCGCCGCCTTCTTCGCCGGTCGCCCCGCACCTCCGCAGCGTGGGAGGGCACACAAGCATCGCGAGGGGCTGTGATGCTCAACGGAGCCACTGCAATCGGCCCGCCCCGCTGACTTCTGGCCGCATGGGCTGCTTTCTTCTTCCTTTTTCATCCGGTCCGGTGCTCGAGAGGCGAACGGCGCATAAGCCCGATTCACCCGCTTCCTCCCACTGTGATGGATAAGTCTCGTGGTTTCGGCTTTTTGTGTAATAAACTTTGC